>OY720642.1:97779855-98379855 GCA_963169105.1 Ceriagrion tenellum
TCTCTGCTTTGTTGCAAAGTAGGCAAGAGATGGTGATGGGAGAGATGCATTGAGTTGATCTCCCTTGGTGATTAATTTCTCTATTAATGTTTTGTGATTGTGAGGTTCTTTGTTTACATTGTTTTTGTTTATTATTGTGAATCTTACTACTGTAGGTGTATGAAAGGAAAGAAGCTATTCAGTATTCATGGAAAAATGAAGCAGAAACGCTTTGGGGTTTTCGACTCGTTTCGACAAGCTGACTCAGGTAATTCTCAGTCTAATTGCTAATCCAGTGGGTAGAGATCCATGAATGTGTGAACTTGATGTTGTAAATTTTTGTCATTTTACTTTTTAGTGAGTGATTAGTACCAACTTCAATCATATAGTTGAAAATTTTGTATTACTAAGCCACTCAAAATCATAAAATTAAATGAACATGTGCTTTTTTGTGAGTTGTATGGGAATACTCACAACTGACCAGAAATGAGCAAATTATTAGCCTGTTTTAAGAAATAATACTTTGAACAAATTGTGAAAACAAACCAAAATTTTATTGCTTCATCTGGTCTGCATAATCTGGAATAAAAACTCATCATAGAATATAATCAATACTACTCAATAACAGAAACCAGACTTTGGCTTCAACAACTTGTGTCATCTTCTGGGTAACTTTTGTTGTGGCTATGAGCTATAATTTCCTCTAATTTTGATCAAAATGCGATTGGTCAAGGGTCAACTCCTATACAAAGTGACATGGAATGGCCCTGCTGTGATGACTTTACCACTTGAATTTTCTCTCTTCCTTTACAATACGATGAAAGTAATTGTTGATCTGCATCACCTAAATCAATCTAAAATTTCCGAAAAAAATTGTTCAAATAATTGCAGGGCTCCTCATTTGCACTGATGTGATGGCTCGTGGTGTGGACGTACCCCAAGTAAATTGGGTGATTCAATACGAGCCTCCGACTTCTGCTGCTGCTTTTGTGCATCGATGTGGCCGCACTGCAAGAATGGGCAATGTTGGGTCAGCCTTGCTTCTTCTACTGCCATCTGAGAAGACATACATCAAGTTCCTTGAGCTTAATCAAAATGTGAGTGAGTTAATATCTCTACATCTACGAAGTACTGTGCAAGCAACCACTAGGGTTTAGGTATGGGGTGACTCCACTCCAGACATGCAGCCATCATATGAGCTGAAATCAGAACTCTACACCTTCCCCTTGTCGCTCGATGCAGGCCAAAAGCAGTCAGAAAACAATGTGCAATCAGACCAGAGACTAGGAGAGTGCTATGTAGACAAATATGCTACCATGCTGTACATGAGTTAAGGTACAACTACTGTTTATTATCATTCATTCAAATGATAAATTGTACTACAAGGTACTAAATCATGCAAAGCCTAAATCATGCCAGAAATTTCATGTGGGGTCAGTCGTCAATAATGATGTTAAGATATTTAGCACAAGTGCAAAACCTTCTGTATCTAGTAAGGGTCCAAGTATCATAGAACTGATCTATCACAAATATCATGGTCCCTTATTGTAAGTGGAAAAAATGACATTCTGAATCTATTGGCTCAGCACTCTATTTCCTTTATCTAATGTCTGTGATTGTTTCTACTATAATAGCTTGGCTATACACAATATGTTGGACATCTGGAAAAAAGATCTCTCTAGTGCTGATAGAAATGACAAAATGAGTGAGATACATTGCCAAGCTGTTATGTAATAATAATACATTTATTTTATGGGCACAAGCCCTATATCAAAAGAATTACAATGTCAGACTTAACAAAGTAAAATTGCAATGTAAGATTTATAGATGATAATAAAAAGACAATAGGTACATATGATTCATTTACCATTGTAAAATACATACTATTTAGCACAATTAATATTTGATTCATAAAAAAAAGAAATAGTGCTTATGTATGATTACACATTTATTACAAACCCTTAAAAGTAGTTAAAGAAGAGTTAAAAATATCAAAATGAATGCAATGTTCATTGCAGTCCATCATTGCTCTATAAATAAACAGGTTTCTCATGTAATGGGATGAAAGGTGTGGTACATGGAAGAGGATAGCATTTCTTATGTTAACCTTAGGCACCCTGATAGTAATGAGAGAAAGTAGGTCTTGGGGACTTTATATTATTTTGTATTATTCCAAATAAAAATAAAATTCCAATGTGTTTTTTGCTACTAGAAAGAGATGGTAAATTGAAGGATTGGCTTGAGATATTCTTAGTATTATTTCTATTATTAAGTTTATAATTAAATAGTTTCAGAAATTTATTCTGTATTTTTTCCAGGGTGCAAATGTGTATCATAAGAAGGGTTCGAATCATAGACCCATATTCCTGGATAGGCCTTACCAAGGCAGTACATATATAATAATAAAATACAATTTGGATTTTCCTTTCCTTTGGAAATTCCTACTTTCCATACCCCTTTAGAGATAATTACAAAAATATGGTGACTAACAGGAGAGACAACATTCTCATACAATCACCTCTATCCTATTTATATCATAAAATAATTAACTCTAACATATGAAACTACTTGTTGTGCAGCTTGATTATGGGAACGTTTATCTCCTACTTGTGCATAATTAGCTGGCTTGGATGAGGTGACGTTTGGTAATGTGATGCAATCTTTCGGTGTGCACTTGGGAATATGGTTTCTTTTTGTTGAATTGCAGCATTTATACTCATGGTTTATTACTTCAGGAAAATTTTGCTATAAATTTCTGAGCTAAGTGAACCATGGATTTTTGAAACAATGCTTGTGTAGGATCTTCGGAATCTAATTTTGCTGATAATATAATGAAACAGAGGAAGGTGTGTTGGTTTAACTCCAAGATGAATTGAGTATTAACGAATATTAGTTAATCTTTCTATATTACAGGTCAAACTGAAGGAAAAGTTTATGCCAAAGAATATATTATTGGATGAGGTTTTGAACACTTGTCGTCGCATCCAGGGTGAGGAGAGAGAGATCTATGACATGGCAAATCGAGCTTTTGTGTCTGCAATTCAGGCCTACAGCAAACATGAATGCAACCTTGTTTTGAGAGTCAAAGGTAATGTACTTGCCAAATAACGTATTAAAATATGTCAGTAACAGGGTTTTTTCTGACACCCTAATGTCAAGAAATATGAATAAATATTTGTGAGGTTTAGAAATAATTTCTCACCTGGCATCCATATAATTTTGTCCAACCTTATGTCAAATAATATAGACTTTTATGCTTCTAATGTTTCTCTCACAATAAGAAATATTGGAAGCATAAAAGTCAATGTTAGTTGGATAAAACTGATATTCACCCTTATTAACAATATCATGTATCTATTTAAATAACAATATCAAAAAATCTTTCATGTGACTTCTTAGTTCCCAGCTTTGACAAGGGAAAATATTCAGTGAATGTTCATAGGATTTTACCAATATTTTGGACTTTATCAATCTCTTGGATCTATTTTTTAAAATGATGTTCAAACTAATTTACTTTCAAACTTAGAGAGAAAAATTACTCATTACTTGTTTAAATATTTTTCCATTTGATTTTTGACTATACTTATCTGCTTGAGTCCCATTCAATTCAAGAAAACCCTAAATTCTACATTCACAGGTTTGGTTTTATGGATCAGAGGGGATATATAATCCAGGCTGTTCAAGTCTTCTATAGTTATTACATTTTGGTCCTTTGCAGAATTACATGATACCTTATCAACAAGTGTTTTACAAAAATCCAGCCCAGAGTCAGAAGGATAATAGATAATGCATATGAACAGTCATGTGTAACTATTAATAGAGAACTTAATCCAGAGATCCTCACTATCAGCTTTAAGCTGAGGTAATCTTTTAGATTTGTGTGTGTCTCTGATCATTACCATTACACCATCACCCAAGATTTTACTAGCTATCCATAGAACTGCTCAACTGGTCGTTATAGTTACTGTGCAGCTAGTTCTGCCATTCTTTGAATTAGTCTAAAGCGGGCTTCACGGGTACACATTTCATGTGAATCTATGCATGTGAAGCATCTCGCATCCAGCCAATCAGGTGCTTTGCCTCTTATGAGTGGATTTGTATGAGTGACTTGTGCTCAACTTCGTATGTGCGCTACACTCCAGTTGGCGTGAAACAAATGGTGGACATGTGGAGTTGTTTTGTATATACTTTGACGATTTACTAGGATATATTAGCATGCACTCAAGAAATATTCTTTTCTTTATTTCATTGCTACAGTGCTTGATTTGTATGAGTTGTATTGCAGGCACAGTAAGAAATTTATGGACTGATTTTGATGAATAAAAATCCCAGGCGACTATGGTACACCGTTCAAATATTCACCATAATTTATGATTTTTGGGCCATCTACCGCCTATAGCATGAAGTCGGGTTGAAAATGAGCTACTTATAAATGTTTTTAGTGGAAATTTCTACCTCAAGGAATGTTTACTGAGCAATGTGCACCAAAAACTCTTCAAGACGGCGACAAACATTATCTGGCCATATTCTGAGTACTACAGGTAGTAAAATGTTTCCATGAGAACTAGGAAGAGGAGTTTGGCTCAGTGGGTAGAGTGCTTACTTCCGGCATATGTATTGGCTGGTTTAATTCTATGCTGGGGACTGTTATTTTTAATTTTCCTGACTGTTATGCAATGCTATTCACAATAAGTGCTAAATATTTTTAGTGAAGTGAAAATTCTTATGGAGAAAATTTTTCAACTTCAACTTTCAAATTAATTTCTAAACCATCAGTTAAGTAGAGATTATGGCAATGGGAGGTAAGTTCATAAATGGGCGGTGGGATGGATCTCCACACTTGGTTAGGAAAATTAAATTTGTATTTCTTTTGAAAGAGATATGCAGCTCTCCACTGGTGTTGGTGAAATAGCTACAATGTAAGCCATTCATAATCAGGCCCACCTTTTTTCTACTTCTATATTCATTTTCAGACAGATGTCAGCATGTACAGTGATCATGACTGACAATGTCCCCTACGCTTGCATGTGAACCTTTCGCGCAGTTTCACGTGAAACTGGGCACATTCTTCACATGAAATGCATGCATGTGAACGGGGCTTAAGTAAACACCCGTGTGTTTAAAGCATGGCCTTACCACATGGATGGTTGTGTTTTCGCTCGTATACTGCTATTTTGTGGCAGTGTGTATGGTATGAGTTGTCCTCACAGTCTCTGTGAGGACAACTCATTCCATAAAGCCTTCAAGAAATTATTCTATTGGGGAAGAGGGTGCCTGGGTAGCTTAATTGGATAGAGCTTTTGGCATGAAATTTAGGGGTCTGGGTTCAGATCTCAGTTTTGGCGAATAGTTTTCCTACTGTGGATTATTTCACACGATTGTTTTACCAGTTAGCTATAGATTTCTGTCTTTTCTGTGTATCTTATAGTAACACTCCTGTTTAACTTTGAGTCCATTGTATTAGAATTCAACCAAGTTTCTATAATACACATTACACTATAATCTGTCCCATACATGGATGTTAATTGAATTTAATTAAATTTTCATACTTTGGACATTTTGGCTGTAAAATTATTTGCCTTGTCCAGGGCTTGAGCCCATATTCATAGTTATCTCACCAAGTGCTGTAGCCAGTTAAGCTACCGAGGCATCCAAGTAATCCTTGTTTTATAACCACTGAATTTTTTGTGGTGTATAGCTTCAGGACAATAATTTATTAAGTGAAACTTGATTCATATGAGAAAATTCATTCCTTTCTGGTCTACTCCAGTTGTTCTGAGACTTAAAGAAAATGTTTGTATTGGAAAATTGTGAAGTTTATAATCCATCAAATAAAACAAGCGAAGAATAGCCCAATTTACCAATTAAAAATATTTTCAATTGCCTTTCATCAGTGGTCTTGAATGGGTGTGTATGATTAGGTTGTGTTTGTCTGATTTCTTCGCTAAACTTTTGTTGTTTTGTATAGTTTTTATGAATAATTTATCTGCTTGTAAGATTTTCGGTTAAATTTGTTTTTTTTCTTTGTTAATTAGATTTAGATTTGGTGAAAATGGCAACAAATTTTGGATTACTGCACCTACCCAAGATGCCAGAGCTTAAGAACAAAGATGTATCGAGTTTCAAGCCTGTCTCTATCAAGCCTAACACCATAGCTTACAGGTAAGATTATTTTTAATTTTTATACATGTCCAGGGTGGCCACTCTTCTGGTAAAAATGGAAAATACTCAGGAATTAGAAACTGCTAGGAATTTCATTGAATTTCTGGGAAAAATATTGACTGCATAAGCCTCAAAGGAATTGAAGCTATCATACAGTTATTTACTACTTTCTCAGTTAGCAAATATGTACAAACATGTACATATTGCTTTTATTTTTACTTTAATGCAAAATTATTTGAATTCCATAAAAAAATGATTTGGCATCCAAAAAAATTGAATATTCATTGAGGTTCTGAATCAGAGTAATTGCACGGTGTAAACCAGGGAATCGAACCATAGCTGATCCGGTGAAATAATGAGCCGCTTCAGGGTTTTTACTGAACTAGCTCGAATTACGAAATGCTGTGGCAGCTCAGAACAGAGAGTTAAAAACTGCAGAGCCCTCCAGCTCGGAATGGGGCGATAGTTCAGTGTGGAGCAATTGTCGGATTTCCATCAGTGCGGAGTGTTAGACGTGTGACTCTGGAATGTCATGGAGGAGAGTGATGTCTCAAATTGGCAGCTTTCAAGTCTCAAGAAATTTTGCCTTAATCCCTCAAAAAGTTGTGGTAATTTACCTCAACTGAAAATTATGGTTACCAACCAAAAGTTACCAACTCTAGGTATAATATCCTTTCTCATGCTCTGCTGTGATGAGTTCTTTCTTAATGCTACTAAGGAAATATCTCTTTGCATACTGTAAACAGGCTTCTTTGTGACACTGGGTACAATTTTGTGACCCATATGCCCCACCACACTATTTTAGATCACCCAAGATTTTCATTGTGAGAGAAAATATTTTTAGTCGTATGTTCCCAGAAGCTTCTGCCAATTGTTGACGACTCTTGGAAATATATGCACTGAGGTGGGAACAGTCCTGTTGAGTTATTCTGTTATGTGCACTAAGCGATTTAAGGGAAGTGTTGAAACATTGTGCTGGTGAGCAGAATTTAGAGCAGCTTTGAATTTCAAAGTGAATTTATTTGAATGTGTAAGGCCCCCGACTCTCAAGGGGACGTCGGCGATAATTTGGCAGGGATTTCAGGAAGGAAACTCAGAATTCTTGTAAGTAATGCTCTTTATTGCATTCGCATAATCTAGAAGCCCGCTCCCGACTGCTGCATAATCACGGCGTCCCTTCCCAGCGGCCCCCTTCCCATACCCCCTCTGCCCCTCCTCCCCCCATCCTTGGGTTCTTTCCTCTCGGCTGTATCGTCCACCGCTGCATTTTCCCACGGAAGATGGGAGAACGGGAAGGGGGGAAAGGTGCGTATACGACCCGCCGACGCCGTCTCTGGAGGAATTCCATGACTCGGAAAAAGGGGGGGGAGTGGAAGGAGAGAGAGGTGTAGGTATCCGATCTGCTTACTCGCTCCGTACTCTTGACTGCTGACCCGCTCGGTGGCTCGAGGTGGGGCGGGTGGTCGGTGGGTGGGGAGAGGGTATAGGAGAGGTGGGGGGAGGAAGTTGAGTTGGTATTTGGGGTACTTACAAATGCATAATTATCATAACAATTCAGTGAAAGCGTTATTTTAGTTTGAAATTGTTTGGTTGCCTTTTTCAACAAAATATGTGTAGCTTGTAGAAGTATGGTTCGACATTGTGACGGCTTAAGTCACTGTCTCTGAGTCGCACTGTGATGTTGTGCCAAGCTTATTTTTAATTTTAAGGTTTTGAATACCTAGAATAAATAAAAGGAAGATTGTATCGCCTAGGGTTACCATAGATCCTCTTTTTCCCGGACATGTCCTCTTTTTCAGATAAATAAAAATGGCCGGGCGGATTTTACGAAAAAGTTCGAAATGTCTTCTTTATCTCTGAGAAAAAATTCTCGTTTTAAACACGAAAATATGTAGTCGATTTACTAAATCATAAAATTGCAACTGTAGCACTTTTTGCTACAAATGCAAAGACCACACTGGTGATAATGCCGTCAATTATTCCATTTTTGTCTTATTAAATTTCTTTTTTTTCCCCAATACACAAAGTGATATTTTTTTTGAAAAGCATGTGATCCAGATAAATTACCAAAGAACATCTTTTCACCTGGAGAGGGTGTCCCTAGACTGTAATAACAGTGCATTCTAACAGTTTTAGAATTTCTGCAGGTATTAGTTACGATTGTTATTCTATTCGGTTATTCTCTTGGGGGTTTCCTTTCGAGATGTTGAACTAAGCGCACATTGGAACACGAGCACTTTATCACACACAAACGATGTTGAGTGGAACGATGTGCATTGGCGAAATGCTTTGTAACCTGCTGGTAGGTAGCTTTTCGTGGGTACACAGCAGTCATGGCCGCATTAAAGTTGTTGAATTCGTTCAAAATAAGTATTTAAAAATGTTAGCTTTATGTCACTAATTGCTTATAAACTTTACAATATGCATGTTTGCCACCTTTACTGAAAATCAACAAACTTGACATCAATCGCGGATGCCATTATTGACGTTCCTTTGTTGTTTAGCGCACATCCCTTTTGCTCCCGATCTGTTTTAAAGTGCGCAGGGTCTCTAACGAATGGAAAGCAAGTTATTTTTGGTGGAATTGGAAGAGCTGCAGGGAATAATGTCTTCAGTCACTTGAAAACATGTTTAAATTCTAAATAGGTAGGAATGGGATGTCCAGTGCATGTACTGCACAATTGTGTGCAGAATGGCTTTGATTCTGGGTTAAAAAGCGACGTAGATTCAATTGTGTTGAAAATATAATATTATTTTTCCATTTATACTTTGCGCACAGAGGAGTTGAATGAATTCGGTAATTTTTTGGAGGTTACATACCAGCAGCTGTTATACCATACATAAACTAGGTGGTTATCACGCTTTCCTTGTATTGAGAGGTTGATTCATATGTTTCCAGAATTGAAAGCTTATTTTTCTTCTCAATGTTCAATTCCTATGATACTTAAAAATTCTTTGAGAATGCACTAAGTGAAGCAAAATTATTGTTTGTTCACTCATTAATGTCAGTTTTCAACAATAATATATTAAACTTAGAGGATCAGATTGTGTCACTGAAACAATTTCTATGTTGGAATCCGCTTAAGAAACTCTTGAGGGAAGATACTAGAATAATTTTAAGTCCTTAAAAATTAAGGAAATAAGTACACAAAAAAGAGAGGAAGGTTACTCACAGGAGTGTGACAGTATTTGCAAAGAGATAAAAGCTGTGTATGGAACTACTATAGAGTATTAAAGAAATGGTTGGCTCAATATCAACAGTTTGAACCATTCAAATTGATGCAGTTTTATAATTAAAAATGTGAATGAAAGAGACACATCTTTTAACATTTTGTAGATAATTGCAGTTAAGATTATTTGTGGCTTAAAACATAATAGTCTTATTTGTGGCTATGTTCTGCGAAACCATAAGTCTGTGTAGCCTATATTTAGTAACCCATTTTACTGCAGGAAGAGTCAGAATCTAAAAGTATATGGATAAGTTATTCATTTGTAAAGCATGCAAAGGAAGAGGATGTTGGAAGCATTGATAGCATCTGTGCCATCATTTGTCTGAGAATTGAGATGGTAGGTGACCTTGACTTGTTTATTTTGAGAGTGGGCTGAGTAAGCACAAAGGTTTATGTGACTCAGAACTCTGAGAAGCAACTTCTAATCCCTGTAGAACATACATTCTTGGGTTTGCTATGGCTTGGGATGGAGGAATTGGACTCCTATGAGCTTTAGCCATACAAGCATCAGCTACCTAGATAGAGTCTAGAGAAGGTAAAAATATGTGAGGCAAATTTTACCAACCAACATAGTGTTAGCTTCATTGTTATGATCATATCATGTTGTTGCCATGAATTAAACACTATTAATGCCTGGTAAATACCACATGTAGGTACATATATAAAATTGGGATACCTTGTTCTTCTGAGAATAAAATTCACCCATCAGCTGATATTATTTATGGTTGGTGAAATATTTTGGGGAGTTAAGGTAATGAACAATCATTTGATGAAGGAAATGGTTGGAAAAAATGTATGTTCTAATTCAAAAGGCTATCATTGAAATTCGTCCCTATGCTGTGCCCATATTTAGTTATTGAAAAATTTGCCTTTTCATGAATTTTTATCCCTTTTGGAGATCTTTCCTTTTGTGAAGTCACAAATATGTCATGTGCATTTTTAAGGAAATAATTAGGGTTTGATGTAGTACGACTGAGGTAGCCATTTTGGCTAACATATTTTTACGGTAGATGTAATGGTGTTCTTAATATTGAATTTTTTTATTGTTTTTACAACAATGGAGGAAGAAGAAAAACAGAAGAATGTGCCTAGACCACAATAAGAATTTTTTTACTTGGATATTATTTTTTATTTTGCTATTTTTTTTTGCTTTTATTACTGGACTGGCTGGTTGGCAACTTTTTTCTGACTGGCTGAAATCATTGAGGTAGAGGTGTGTGATGCGTTCTTGTCATTGTAGTAGGTGTAAAATCAAATGAGGTTAGTATGTATTCAGGACTCGTAAATATTTCAGTGACATGGAGCATACATTGTGTTGACTGCACAATGCTGAGACTATGACTGATTGCCTTAAAGTCAAACATGTCTTCTGAGCACATCAGCTGAGTGCATAAGTCATAACATTGTACGACAAGGATGTCATACTTTCGATGGATATTCTGATCGTGATGGGAACAGTGAAATTGAAGAGGTGGTATATGAACTTATTGCTTCTGATGGCACAACTTGGTGTAAAGTTGATCTTAGTGTGCAGCAGAAGGCTGGCAGACATGATCAAGGAAATGTCCTGCAAGCAATTCCTGAACCCATGCCAACTGCTAAGAAAAATGTTAGTGAAGATAGCATTGTTAGCACTCTATGCCTATTTTCTCATAAGGCAATCGTAGATGATATGAAAAATACACTGGATTAGAGGCATGTCGGCAACTCAGCAGTCTTTGGAAATAATTGAACTATAGGCTTAAATAGGCTACCTACCATGCTAATAGCCTAATGCTTTGATGTATGTTTTATAGTAACTTTTGGAAGGTATAAAATAAAATACAAAAACTTATTCCCTTTCAATTCACCTAAATTTAATTTGTTTTGTTTTACCTTTGTTATGGATTCACCTTACCTCTAATCAGTTAAAAATATTTGGTCTGACATCGTTCTGAAAAACAAACATCTGATTAGGAGGTTTTCTGTAACAGGATTAAACTGATCTGGATTTTAAAGATGTTTTAAGATGCTGCAAATCCATGCAGGTAACAGGCCACTTCCAGATCAGGTATTAGTTTTTCAGAGCAGTGATAGACCAAAAATTTTACCTGGGTATCCTTCTATTCCTAAAATTGTGTAAAGTATGGTATATTTATTTAATTTTGGCCACCTTTCTTCGCAGATGAACTTTTTTTTAAAAGCTTATGTGATGCATCATTATGCTCTTAACATAATTCATTTCTTTAGGGACAAGCAAAGAGAAGAGGCAAGGCAAGAAAAGTTGAGGCACTTTAAGGAAACTGGCAAGTGGCCGATGAAGAATAAAGATGGTTCCCGGCACAAACAAACTGAGTCATGGTCTGAGAGTAAAGTCAAACGGCAGGAAAGGAAGTTGAGAAAGAAAGAGCTTAGGGAGAAGAGGCAAAGAGCCAAAGCTGCTGGTGTGAAAAGGAAAGCCTCCAAAGTGACAGAGGAAGACCTTCAGGAGCTGGCAAAGGATATCGCCCTGCTGAAGAAACTGAAGAAAAAGAAAGTATGTTCTTTGTTTTTTTTTCTTATTTTGTGTTTACTATTGTATTAACTCGTGTACCGTGCGCACCCATGTGAGACGTGCTCCCAGCTTTTACAAGGGGCAAAATAAACAAAAAAAATATGTGGTTTTCTTGACTCTCCTCATGGCAGGATTTAGGAATTATAGTACTTGTGAGCTATACCAAAGCCTTTTATTCGTGGAAAACTTTCATAATATGAGCAGTATTTCCCTTAGGCATGATGAAGCTCAGAGGTATGCAACTTTACTACAATTTTTTACATTCTCTTCCACAATAAACTGATTAAAGTGATGAATTTTCCTTTAAATGAAATGTACTAGACTTTTGTGCGATGCTCAGTTCGTGAGTGAGAGCAGTCTGACCATTCTCCAATTTTGAGTGCTTTATTCTGCCTCCTGCAATCTTAATTTCAATCCACTAGTCAATTTCACTCCTATTTATGGTATACCACTTGATGCCTGTTGGTGAATATTGTTATTTGTGCTCTTTCATACCATATATAACTTTTGCCAACTGCATTTAG
Source organism: Ceriagrion tenellum (assembly GCA_963169105.1). NCBI lineage: Eukaryota > Metazoa > Arthropoda > Insecta > Odonata > Coenagrionidae > Ceriagrion > Ceriagrion tenellum. The sequence goes on from OY720642.1 coordinate 97,792,284, forward strand.
CTGTGAGTGATGGAGAGCAATGTCTTGTGGAATGCCTAATCATGGCACGCAATTCTTTTTATGTGAAAGCCATGTAAAAAAAGCTAAATCTGAAAAATAATCTAACAGTAACTTGGATGTGCCAAGTGAACATGAAGCACGAAGTGAACCCAGTGTTCTAGATATTGTTGGATTTGGTGGTAGGGATGGCCTTAAAGGGCAAGCAAGCTACCAATACAATCCCCCAACTGAATATTTAGTTAAAGTTTCAGGCTTTACTTAGTAGAAAAGTGTTACATGAAATAAAATGTTGCTTTGTAATGTGTAAAATATTTTTAACCTTGATAATGATATAATTTAGTCGAAGCAATGGTCGGTAATACTAAAACTGTGGAAAATACAAAGCAACATTCCATATCATAGGTGAATATTACCGAAAATCACAGTAATTTTTAGGGGTTGGAGTGAATCACAAAAAATACCACAGTAATTGATGGAAATTATTCAGTATTTGCATAGATTAAATACCATGAATTTTTTAATCATCATGAATATAAACAACTTCTACCAAGTCCAGCCTGATAAGGTTTCATTTTTTCAGTCATTGTGTGATAGAGAGCCAGTAATTCTTTTCAAATTTGAGACACTAAGCTAATAATGTTCAGTTTTGGTGACTCTACAAGTGGCATAGTTTGTACCTTATACAAGGTTAAAGACATCTAATAGTTGCCTTAAAGATGGTTAATGAATATTCCAGGTATATATGTAGCCAATAAGGCACCTTGAATGAGAAAAAGGCTCTACATAATGCCTGCTTAAGGCACCTATGTGGTGCCTTAAATGCATCTTTGGGGTCGGTGTTCTGCATGGGTATCTTAGCTTCTAAAGCCAGCCATATTCGCCAATATTCGATCACATCTTTATTATTAGTCATTAATTATTTGCTATTGTTTCCGGATTACCGAAGAAAAGTTCGATGCTGCTTTTGGTCTGGATGATGATTCTGATAGTGAAGTTTGTGAAGTGGAAAAAGTAAAAAGTACTTGAATTTGTTTTGGTTTTATATTTGCACATGTGGGCTCTCACGTGCATCAGGTAAAAATGGGTGTGATGCATTATTACATCCTCAAGTGCTACTTTCATACTATAGTGAAAGACAGTTTCCTTTAAATCTGAGCTCTCAAGATGAGATAGCTGAAGGAGAGCACTTGAGCTCTGTTGTTTGGTTGAATTCTAAGATTGTTGATTTATTGATGGTTCATAGCTTTTTTATTGTGATACTTTTCTAATTGCTTAAAAGACTTTGTGAATGAGAACCATGGAAGTTGGAGTGATGGTTAGGCTCAAGACCAATGGTACTCAGTTGATGGCTGCAGCAAAAGTACCAGCTCATTATTTTTATTTATCCATGAAAAAAATGTTTGGATAAAATATAACATTTGTCGTCATCCTGACAATAAATGCTTCCTTACATTGGATCTGGAAATGTGGTTATTTGTCGGAAACCTGAGAATGTTCTAGCATATGTACTATACAATGAGAGACTGTGTAAAATTTCAAGGGTTCCCATCTAAGTATGGGCATATTTTCTACCCTTTCGATTTTTAAGATCTGGATTGTGAAGTCCTGCTGTACATCAACATTAAATACATTTTTAAAAAATCTCATGATTACATTTACATTGTGACTTTTATATTATTGATATTTTTTGGCTTTTGAGATTTACATGTGGAGTATCAATTTTTTTATTTATTTTTCATGTACTAGTTGTGTCCGGCATACATTGCATTGCCTCTTTTTCTTTCTAAGTAGGCTCACATATACAAAGCAGAGACATATTTCTCGTATCCACACAGGAATTTGTAATGGTCAAATGATGGCATGAGTTTCCATTCCATGCCTATGCTGCGGTTTCCAAGTAAATAAAATATTCTATTTCTTTGAAGGCTTCCGCGACTCATATACTTGTTAATATTGCTGTTTTCAGGTATTCTCGTCGCGTGTTTAGTTTTTTTGACTACAATTTCTCCCCTCTTCCTGGGGGTGTCTTCAGGTCCGTTGGACATTTTGTAATTATTGAAATATTCTATTGTTGAAGTAGTGCAAACATTTAAGATTTTCGAGCTTAAAAATTCAATTGTAAGAAAAAGAGAAGCGTGTACGAAAATTGAATGCAAGAATTCAACTAAAAAAGCAAACAAAGAGAGTACTAAACCAAATCTTATTCTGCATACAAATTAATTACGTACCTGTTAACACAAATTATGTCTCACTGGTATGATTCTGTTGCACGTGTTATTATGACTCACTGATACGATTCTGATGCACGTGGTTGAGCGACTCGCAAACGATCTGCTACCTTGTCATTCCTAACTTGTTTGAGAAGTTTGTCTCGTGCCAACACTCATTTGTTAAAACAACTCATGCTCCACCTATTGTACAATGGGTTTAATAATTCAGAAACCTTTGCGGGCACATGCACAACAACTCACCAAAGTTTCATCGTAATCTGATGAATGGCATTGGAATGCGTAGTATAGTGTTTTTCACAGTTTTCAGAGCCATAGAGTCCTGAACGTCAGTGAGGTGGTAAAGCATGCCAACCATAGCCATCGCCCTCTGCACAATCATTCTAATGTGGTCATGAAAGTTGAGTTTCGTAACAAGAATGACTCCTAAGTCGCAGTGGGAAGTCACAGGGAGGACAGGATTATTTGAGAGAGTTTAAGAATGTAAATTGGGTTTGCTTTTTAATGAAAAGGTCATTAGAGCTGATTTTGAGGGGTTGATTCACAGCTGCCAAGTTGAGCACCATTCAGAAACAAAGTTGATGGCGGATTGAAGGAAATGTGAGTCGGAGGGGCGATCAACCTGCTTGAAAATTTTCCAATCAACTGCGTACAGCAGAATATTGCAGCCGAGAGGGATTATGCCCTCTGTGATGTCATCCACATAGAGTGAAAACAGAAGAGGACATAGGACGCTACCCTGTGGTACACCAGACACAACAGGTAGTTAAGAGGAAGAGGTGCCATCAGTGGATACACATTAGAAATGGGAGCTGTGGAAGCTGTGAATTGAAGACAGGAAATTTGTGTGGATGTTGTACCGGTGTTGGAGTTTATGTAAAAGTAAGGAGTGGTTTACAGTGTCGAAGGCTTTGGAGAAGTTGATATAGAAAACATCAAGTTGAGAGTTTGATTCGAAAGATTGGGTGATGTGGTGGTGCAATACAGCGAGGTTAGAGAGGCACGATCTGCCAGGAAGGAAACCATGCTGATGAGGGGAGATGTGGGGGAGGGTAAAGTGAAGAAGATGACTATGTATAATACTAGGGATGGTCGGATCGGATCTGCGGATCCAAAGATCTGCAGATCTTTACATGGGATGAGATACTGATATCGGATCCAAATACTACAGTAAATCAGATATGCATCAGAGAGTTGTAAGCGATTGAAGTGCCGGCTATCGGCGGCTTTCTGCCGAACAAATAGAATGCTGTTGATGTACTTCATTCGACAACCGGCTTTTGCTGAATGTAAATCAAATTCACCCTTAATTATCCATCTCATTATTCTCAAGAATCCAATTTCAAGATATGGTATGACAACAGTCATTGCATAAACTTGACAACAATCAAGGATTAGTATTATTGTGGCATTGACATTGTCTTTATTTTAATATTTAAGTTTAACATTTTAAAACTTGATGTTGTTTATTTTCAATAAAGTCTCCAAGGCTTAAATTCTATCATCATTTGTGAATTGTATATACCCTTGAATACATCCAAGGATCCGAAAATAAGAACAGAGACGGAATCCGAAATGAAGGATCCAGATTTGGATCCGAAAAAAAAAACCTGGATCTGCCCATCCCTATATAATACGCTCAAAAATTATTGATAGAACAGGTAAAATGGATATTAGGCGATAATTCTCGATGACACTTTTGGGGTCATGTTTTAAAATTGGGGTGACATTAAATTTTTTCCAGTATGCAGGGAAAGAACCAATGGAGAAGAACCTATTGAAGAGGATGGAGATGGGGATGCAAAAAGAGGTAGCGGTGTGAGAGAGAAAGAGAGAACCAATATTGTCGGATCCAGTGGCCTTTGATGTGGGTAATGCAGTTAGATAGGACAAAACTTCGTGGGGGTTGGTAGAGATAGAGCAAAGGGACTGATGGCATACGGGTTGAAGCTTAGTGAGGGGGAGGGTTGGAGAGGCGGTGTTGAAACTGGCACAAAAATACTCGTTGAATACATCGGGGCGATCTTCACCTTGAAACCATAGTCCATTACAGGAAATAGAGGTAGGGATTCTATGCAACTTTCTCCTAGCATTGATAAGGGTCCAAAACCTTTTGGGATTGTCACAATTTCCCTCCGTTATTTTACTGATGTGGTTCTTGAAGTCCCGGCGAATGAGAAAGCATGAATGACGCTGTAGAGTTACGAACAAGGCACGAGGAATGCCAGAGGGGCTGCTTTTGAGAAAACGTCGGACGGGTACAAAGTCCTCGATGGTAGCGTGGAGAAGGTCGTAGAAGATGTCCATGCCCTCCTTGGGAGACCTGCCCTCCAGGAGGGCCCAGGGAAGGAGTGAAAGGGAAGGAGTTTTGTCTTCATCTGTCATTAGTCAATGCTGATTTTGGCTCAATTTTCTAAAACTTAGCACTCTGAAATGCACGGTTGCGTACCTTTTAGGTGCATACAAAGAAGGAGTTAATGGAATGCAATGAAGTAATTATAATTAACATGAACTATTCTGGAGATATTTATGAAATAATTGAGTAAATAAACATCAGCATTATAACTGGATGAAAAGAAAGATAACGTTAGCATTATAATGGTTGAAAAGAAAGGTGAAAATGTGGGTGGTTTATTTTATGAGACAGGGCTCTAGAGTCGGTGATTTGCTATACTCTCGTCGATGGAACTGAAAGAACCATCATTCCCGTGTCGTAATAACCGCCTAAATATTCCATGAGCTCAGCGCGGGCTCGTTTGCTGCGGTGGAAATTGACACTAAAATACCCGCGAAACTCCTAGGGCTAACTTCACGATTGTATTTTGACTAGATGTGCGTGTTGTGCAACGTGTAGTGTTATTTTGATTCATTAATGTAGCATTTTCTCCCAGATCCGCCATTTTCAAGCTAAGCAGGGTAAAAGATAATTTGTGTCTATCTTAAAGATAAATAAAATGACATATGTTCGGCAAATTTATCAATAATGTTGTGACATTAGAAAATTGTATTCGTCATGTTGGTTATTGTCCCTGATTTTCTCGGCATGTTGCGGCAAGTGACCAGAGCGTGTTCGTAGAGTAATGGGAGGAATGGATTGTTTTAAAGAGATGTATGCTCTTCTAAATCTACCTTTTTCTCCCACAAATATTATTGTATATTATTTGTTAGGACTTACCCGGATTTGTGTTTTATGCCAATGAGCATAGGATGGCTTTTGCACATTTGCGTTGGTACACTTCCATCACTATAGAAACCAACAGCAGCCTAGTAAACGATTTGGTCCCCATCGCCTGAGAAAAGACCTGGCCACTGCACAGTTAAATAATCTGTTTGTTGCACGGTTGACATCAGAGTAAGACTCAATACAATTGTGTGAAAAATGGTCATACTTCACGTGAAGAAGGGCGAGGAAAGCCAATTTTTGTTGGAGACCTCTGTTGAAATTGACATCAGCCAGCTGGTTAATGATATTACCGTTCTGTACAATGGAAAACTTAAAGTATCCAGAATTTGCAACGGTAAGATCATTAACACATTCATATTGATATACCCAGTTTTGATTATGTGGGTGCCGTCAGTTGTAAATTAATATTTCAGTGACCATTGACGTAGCGTGCGTTAGCCTTGTGAAAAATTTGAGTCGAATGGATGTAAGAGAGGACATCTGCCAGTATCCCTGGCACTGTAAATATTCATTTCGAAACCGAGATCTATAGTTTAACGGGTTCTATCATAAGTAATCTTTGAAGTATGTGCTAGTCTAACCCCTAAGGAAAGATACAGGTGTAAGCCATTCTTTACTGGTCAGTTTTCTCCTTTGACGGATAAGTTAAAAAAATGTCATATCATCACGCCAGTTGTTGGTGACATTGGTTCTTGACGAAAATTTTGTCTCGCCTATGAGTAACTGGTAAGTTTTCTTACCTCCTTATTGATTGTATTCTAAAAAATGATAAACTTTTCTCGCTACTGACATGAGTGTTAAAAGAAAACTACTCCGCCTCTCTTCTGCGGCGCGGATTATAAGGGAAGATAGTGACATCGTCCTGATAATTCTACAAAAAGCCGGGTTGAGTGCAGGTGGCCTCTCTCTGTACCCAAAATCACTTGCTGGCTGTGGTCTGTTAATTGATAACGATGAACGTTATATACCTTGATGGGCTTGTTTATGACACATGGATAGTCAGCTGGTTTATACGTTACCAAGTTGGGAACAATATCTGTATTGTATAGCTCAGTGTTGCATATAACGGTGTATTGAATATAGTGTTTACAAAGCTATTTGATGATGAATAACACCCTCATTAAAATCCATATGTCCTTGTCAATTTAGGAAGTTAGTAGCAACGGTATAGATTTTTCTGTTGGTATTCTCTTACATAATAATTTTTTGAGGTGGATATTTATATTATTATTAGATTTAGTCTAACAATGAGATTTGTTTGGAGATAAGTGGATCGGTTGATATTTAAAGAACTTTGTGATCATCCTCAGACTATTTCTCTCTCCTACATGTCCTACCTATTTGCGCACGTCCTACTTCTCTGTTTATCACCCAATAAGTCTTTTTCCCTTTGGTAAATTCTTCAAAGGTTGCTGCCCAGTCTTGAGTTTAAGGAATGCTGATATAATGACTTTACCGTGCTGTCATGTTCAGAAGTTAAAGATTTATTCGCCATAGTATAAATACCCTTTTGTGGTAGCATCATAAGAGATAATTAGCAGGGGATCGGGTTGGTGTGTTGGCTAGAGAACTCACCTAGGTGAGTAGGCTAGGCTACCACACGGGCGGCCAGGGTTCTAATTCCTGCAGATATTTTTCAGAGGGAACCCGATCCCTACATGAGTGTCTTGTGGAGGGCACTTCATGTACAGTACTCTGTCTGTTGGATGAGACGTTAAACCTTGGTCCCCTTGGTGCCTTTCGTTAAGAGCAGGCTAATGCCGACCCCGGGTTTCTATCCACCCTTTTCCCTTACCTACCCCCTATGGCGCAAATGACCTTAGCTGTCGGTTGTGATATCCAATCCCATCCGATAATTTGCATAGGCCATTTGAAGACAGAAAGAGGACTGATCCCAAGAAAAGTTTTAATAGCATCAAAAATGTAACGAATCGAATATAGCAATATGAGACCATATTTTCTGTATCATGATTTTGATAAAGTTACTTAATTAAAATCCTAGACGTCCATGATTCAAATCATTCTGTGGAATGACTTAATTTCACTGTATCCCTCCCATATGGATTATGTTCTAAGAAGGGAACTCTGGGATATAATGTGATTTCAATATTCATTAACTGAAAACATGAGAGGATAGTTAACCCTCTTGGCATGGCGGACTGATATATTGGCTTTTGCCAAGGGGTACGCAACTTCAAAAACAGGTGTACACCACATTTCCATTTCAGCCATTTCTATCCATTTCTAACCATTTCCATCCATTTCCGACCATATCTATCCATTTCTGTCCATTTCTATCCATTTCTGTCCATTTCTAACCACTTCTGTCCAATTATACGTATTTCTGTCTATTTCTATCCATTTCTGTCCATTTTTGTCCATTTCGCGACCATTTCTCAACAAGCGTACACCATTTCTAAGAGTGGCATACCCCTTGGCTTTTGCATCTCTGGTGGAAAGCATGGCAGACTGATATATTGGCTCACGAACAAAATTGGTTCAACTGTAGAACACCAATATAATTACAGTTATTTTTTAGAAGATGTAAAAGTCTTATGATTATTACCTAATTCAATTTATGCACAAAGAAATTCATAAGGATATTTGAAACAATGACTTTATAATATTTTTTTCCTAAAATGATATGTTTCATTTAATTACACTCTGCATTTCTCGCTAGTACCACTGGCGGTAGTCAGCACTAAGAGGGTTAAGGTATGGGCATTAGATGAGAATGCCAGGGTACAGCCAAAATGGTTATAATTCAATACCTGTAAGAAGAAGAAAGAGGTGGCAGCCAAGAACTTAATGATAGGAGGGCAATGGAAATAGAAGGTTATTTGTAGATGACCAGCAGATCAGAGATGTATTGAGGAAGGTATTCAACAGGTGGTGCCTGGGGTGCTAAAAAAAATTGTTGAATTGATTGAAGGAAGATGTGTAAACCAGTTAAAATGTTCTGTTGCCATGATTTCATTCATTGAGGTGAATTACTATGGTGGTTTGATTATCTTGAAGGAGAATTCTCGTATACCAAGAAATTGCCATAAATGCTCTTGCAGAAGTTCTCTCATTGGATCTCTACTACAGCAACTCACGGTGTCTCTAGTGGGGGCTCAAACTTAACCATACCTAAAGATGGCCCATTCTTAAAATTACTGCGGTAATTTTCATAAATTTCCAAGGTATTTCATGTAACTTACTGTAGCCCTGGAAAATATCCATAATTTTCAGTAATATTTACCTGCGTCTTGGATACATATTTTTCAAACCGATTTATTCCAAAAATGTTTTTCGAAGCCAAGTCTGTATACATCGAGTACAGTCTTTTTCACAAATGAAGGCACTTACAGGTAATTTGTGGAATATAAACATATTGCAACACTTCGTAATTTCCTCATGAATTTTATTTTAATGACCTAGGTTTTGTCGCTGTGCGACATCATCAGGTGATGTACAGTATTGTCCAAACAAATGTATAGTCTCAGACGCAAGAGGGGGGTTAGAAATGGCTGCAAGGGGGAGGAGGTAAATTCCTCCCCATCCCTACTCTACCTCCTCCCCCTTGCTGCCATTTCTAACCCCCCTCTTGCGTCTGAGACTATACATTTGTTTGGACAATACTGTACATCACCTGATGATGTCGCACAGCGACAAAACCTAGGTCATTAAAATAAAATTCACGTGGAAATTACAAAGTGTTGTGATGTATGTATTTATAACCATGAAATTATTCCACTATGTTACGCCTCATACCATTACTTGCAGATTTGTGGGGCTATCATTTTCAATGGTTTGGATGAAAATTTTTCATACCAAACAGAAGAATGCCAAATTGGATGTGGGCTGTCATAATCGTTTTTAAATTTTCTACTTTATTTATCCTTTTCCGAAGCAATAACAGTGGTTACCCCTCTCCTTTGCTTTTGGATTTGGTGTTATATTCTTTATTAGCTATTAATTGCAGAAAATTACAAATTAGTACCTGAAAATGATGGTAATTTTCTTAAATTACCATAATTTGCCGCGGTAATTTACCTCTAATGGAAATTATGGTTATTTTCCCATCTCTAACCACACCCAGGTAAAAATGTTTGGTCTGTAACTGCTCTTATTGGTTAATATCTGATCTGGAAGTGGCCTGTGACTGGACTGGTCTGGATGTTAGGATGTGTATCGAAGCCTGTGACAGACCACTTCCAGATAGATTTTAGTCTTTGATGGAAGCTACAGACCAGTTTCAAAGTAGTTACAGCCCAGTTTGAGCAGTTACACACAAAATATTTTTCCCTGAGATAGTCAATGAACTCCAGCAGATTTCTCTTGATATAAATCACTCCAACACCATATCTGTAACCATATTGGTAAAAACAAAATAACTATTACCACACTTCTGACCATGGTTTCAACACTTTTTGACATTATCAAGGTACAATTGTTAACATTCTGATTCTATTTATATCCTTTAGCTGTTAGATTGACTAAATTTGATAGGTTAGATTAATGACATAAAGTGTTGAAACCATGGTTGCCTTTCATTAAAACTGTGTGGATATTACTACTGATTTATTTTATTTTTACCAATATGGATTAAAATATTTCCACAAAGTTACGTCTGAAACTCTTTGATACAGTATCTATAAAGTAGAAGGAGTAAATATAAATGATTTGGATGGAGTCAAAAATGTACCTAGGAATTACTAGGGCTTCAGAGCTTCAGAACAGAAAAAGATGGGCGAAACACAAAACATTTTTGGTGCCATATTAAAGAAATTAGGATTTATCAATCTGTTTTTAGGAATGTTCTCCAATGACAAAATTTAGGAGAAATGTTACTTTGCTCCGGTAAGGCCACAACTCAAATACGTCACTAGAATTTGGGACCATGTATTGAAGATTTAATTTGCAAAATAAATGAAATACATAGGAAAGCCCCATATTTGAATGAAAGCCACTTGTAAATGCAAATGTAGTGTACCTACTTGGTTTATAAAAGGACATGGTTGGGAGCCGCATTGAAGTGAAGGGTGGCCACTTAGCTTACATTACTTGATAAATTCAGATAAGGTGAATTGCAGTAAGGCCCAGTGGATATTATTTTGACCCCACCCTATGTCTTCAGATGTAAGGGTATAAGGTGGATCTTCAGGGTGTACATTGTGTGATGCATCTCCGAAAGCCTCTCCCTCTGAAATTCCCACCCCACCTTCACATGGTGCACCCTGTTATAACTGTTGCGGAAATGGTGACAGAGTGTCTCCTGGGATAAGGAGAACCCCTCCACCAGAGTGCGAATCAAGCTTCTTGTTGTGGGGTGGAAAATATTCAGGTAATCTGCTTCGAGCCGATGTAACAATAAGTAACATTTCCTCAGTTATGATGGTGAAAGGTCGCGAGAAAGACTGCAATTCAAGGGGATTTGCCACCTATGGCACAATTTGCTTATTATAAAGAAAATCCAAATTTTAAAATTTTTTATACCTTTCAATATACTAATTAGATAAACAATGGTAAAAAATTTTTTTAAAAATCGATCGACTTCTGTTTTTTTTATTTTTCGGTACTATGCGTTACTTTCAAATATGCTGAATAACTTTTTTATTTTACAATCAATTTTTAAAAAATTTGCATTGTTACACTTTAATTGAAGTAATTCAAAATACAATAAGATTTGAATGACACTGAAATACAAGTAGATTTATAAATTTATATTTTTTGTAAGTTTTACAATTTCCAAGTTGAAAAAAATACAAAAACATTTTTTCAGAAGTTTTACATGTACAGACTTAAGCATGCATAGAAACTTACTACATGGTTTCCATATAAGGTGAAATAATTTCATTGTTAAACCTCTTGTAGTTCTCAAGGTATTCAAAATTAGTGGAGTAAAAACCATACAAACTGGTCAACCGGTAGGTAAAACCATACAATTAATGATTTTTGGGAAATGGCATTTAAATTTTATCTATATAAAAACCAGTCTTCTTCTTTACATAATGCTTCTCCTCCGTTGCTCAGATTCCAATAAAATTCCACACATACTCATAAGAATATGTACTATTAGTAAATGTCCAAATTGGAAAGTATCAAAAAATTTCAAAAATGTAATTTTGAAGAAGGCAAATCCCCTTAAACAAATAGTTTGCTTGCATGAGATGATGTCCTTGATGTTTCCTGTTGATGAGGTATGTCTGTAGCAGAGTAATGACCCTCCTTTATCCAATCAGCTGCAAACCGTCTTGCTGGATAATCTTTTAGAGCAGGTCCATTTACGGATATAAACATTAGAGATGATAGTGTCTCAATATGCATTCTGTTCCTTAGTTTGGTCAGTGTATTGTTCATTATACTGAACCCTATTTCACACTCTGCTGAAGACACAGGCAATACTTTAATTCTGTTTAATAGCTCCTTTATTGAATATCCTAAAAATTCCTGTTTTTTTAGTTTCTTAAACAAACGAAATTCTTTAATGGTTTTTGACACAATAGAATCTTCATCACTTTTGTCATAAATGTTTACCGAATCGCAAAGTAATTTAATTGTATCATCACCAAACTGAAGAAGTGCGCCGCAACTTTTAGACCACCATGCTTGGTTTAACACTTCACAGTCTTTGATTAGTACTGGAAAATCTTGTACTCAAATTATCAACTAATCCTCGTAAGAACTGTCATCTAAAGCTGTCAAAAGTCTCCTTGTTTTTATTTGATGGTTGTTTTATATCTTGACCTTGATACTTCCCGGTTTTAAAATATTCCACTTTTGCTACTTTAAGGTAAATCCCTTCAGCCTCCTTCATAGTCTGTAAGGAATTGATGCGCACACTTATCTCAGATGAAACAGAGATTGCATCTGAATTCTGTGATTGAAAATACAGTGATAATTGTTTTGGAATTTATAAAGTGTTTCTGAAAAATGCCAACTCTACAACAAAAGTTGTCAACTTTTCTAATAATCCTTGATATTTTGCTTTATTTTTTGATTTAAGCACCCATCACGTATATTATTTTTTAGAAATTGCATAAGTGATGGGTAGCTTGTCATTACAGCTTTTACTGTGCTACAAGACGATGCCACCCACCAAATGTCAAACATTTTTTCGATTTTTCTGTATTCACATCCCAAAGTAGTAGCAACTTCTTCTATCTCTCTGTCTTTTTGGACTGGTTGCGAAAATTCCATATAAAGAGTCTATGAATGATTTAAAATGAAGTGGAATTGACATTGAATTAATAACATCATGCACAGCCAGTTCAATCTTATGGTTTAAGCAGTGAATAACAATCAGGTCTTGGTTATACCTACTCTTCAAGAATGTAACCACTCCTCGGTATGCTCCTTGTAAATTGGCTGCACCATCTGATGCAAATCCAATTAACTGTTTGCATAAAATTTCATCTGTAACTCCATGTTTATTAAAACAAATGGAAATGCTTTCAGCAATAGCCTCGCCAGTCAGAGAAGTTAATTCTATAGTATCAAAAAATATTTGCATGGTTCACCATCAAACATACATCGAATGTACAAAATCAAACTTGATTTATTCGAAATAGTGGTGCTTTCATCAAGAAGCATACTAAATACACAGCCTGATTCAATTAAATGTTGTGCTAATGCCTTTGACATTTTATTGCTTATAACATCAATCATGTTAGCACAACTGCAGTTGTGCTAACATGATTGACCACATGTGGTCTGAATGAAGCATTTTTCCAACATCATTACCATTTAGGTACTGCAATTTACATAAATCTGTGTAAAGTTTAAATGGCTCACCTCTTTCACTAGTTAGGTAAGCTGTACGGAAATTACGTGCGGTTTCCTCAATTTTCTCTTCCTTTTTATCTTCCCATTGTCGAAATTCTGTTGCCAATGCTATTGACAGTTTTTCATTTTTTCTTATCTCCAATATTTCTGCTCGTTTTAGGTGAAACTTGCCTCTCTCATGGTCGCTGATTTTGTCGTTCAGTTTTTTATTGTTTTTAGCTTTCATGCCTTTGATGAATGCTGTTTCAATATGCAATTTGCTGTCTTTTAAGGCTCCATGTTTTTGCACATCACTGCAGAAGGAACAAGTTTTGTCACCAGATGCTTTATATGAAACCCACGGCCTGCTACTTTTCCACTTTTCAAGTTGCTGCAACTTGATACAGCCACCAATTAAGTTCGTAGAAGTACTTGCATCTACAATATCTTCATCACTAGGAAATGGATCTATATTTTATGAATGAATATGTACAGATTCCCTTAAATCACCACTGGTACTTGCTTTCTCGAAAGAAGGGGGACATGAATTGCTGGTATTCTGTTGGCTATTGTTGATGAAAGTCCGGCAGGCAAACAATCACTCACTGATTCCTTAGTCTTTTTCTGTCTTATAAAAATATGAGATAAAATGGTTTGACGTTTCATTTTATAAGTTTAGTTGCTTGTACCTTGTATACCTACTAACTTAAAAGTCAATAAATGAAACCAACAAAACTAACAGTTATGTGGAAGCACAATAACAAACACGACTGAGCACGCAGTTCCTGCGATTGCCGCTTGGTGTTCACTGCACTAGTGTGTGTTTGAGCATAGCCGTGACGTTGTACACATAAGACGTAGGCTACGGTTTGAGAGCTCATGGCCCACAGAACTAGACTTGTGCAATGAACAAATTTGCCTATCAAGGGTCGATGAAAAAATTCATCGAAATGATTCGGTTTCGATGATTGTCATCGACGACGATGAGGCGATGAATTCATCGCCGTTGATGAGACAATGAATTCATTGCCATCGATGAACTCACCGATCTTGATAAGTCGATGGATTCATTCATCGCCGACGGAAAGGTAGGGATAGGCACGGGCGGGCGACGCAACACAAATAATTATCATCTAATGGGGATGGATTTATTGACTCATCTACAACGGAGAATTCATCGACTCATTGACGTCAGTTTATTTATCAACTCATCAATGTCAGTTAATTCATCGACGTCGATGACAATGAATGTCATCGACGCGGTTCATCGCAACACGATGACTCAAATCATCGTTGATGAATTTGATGATTTGACTCATCGCACAAGGCTACACAGAACAGTGGCGAGTGGAGGGGAGTGTGCGCTTGGGGGAGGAAACTTGGAGGGGAAGGCAAACCTCTTCCTTCGCTCGGTTCTGTGGAGAGGAAGGGAAAGGGAAGAATGGTCGGCAGTGTGGCCAACACCATTAGGAAGTGATACCCACCACAGGGTAAGTCACGGAAAGGAATTTCGCGAGAGCCTGCCATTGTATTTGTTTACCTCGGTAATGCAAAAGCAGTGAGGTTGGCAGCAAGAGTTGCTAGGAGCAAAAGAGGGGGGAAAAATTTTCCCTGGCAGAGAAAAATATTGCTGTCATCAGCCAGGGAAACAATTTTACGAGCCGGGGAAATCCCCCGATTCCCCCCTGTTGATTTGCACATTGCCCTCCGCCAAATGCCAACAGCCTCCATTGAGGGCAGATGCGCGGGTGGAGTTGGGACACCCTGCTTTCATTGGGGAGGGAAATACCCCCAAAATGTGAATGAGCCATTTATTGGCCAATGGCATAGGATGCCTAGGGCATGGAGAAGCCAATGCATTAAAGATCCATAGTGGATTTCTCTAGTTTAAATGGACTAATTGCAACATGAATAATCCTGTGAAGACATTTTCTGGAGGTAAAATATGTCCATGATCAGAACTCCGGTAATACACTATCCCAGGAGTTCAAGGTGCAAAAGAGAAAGAAAGTTAAAATAATTATACGAGAATCGCATCTTGGAATGTAAGATTGATGAATGTAGAAGGAAAGTTAGAAAAATATCAAAAGGGAGATGAACAAATTCGAAATCGATATCCTAGGTTTCAACGCAGTGAAGTGGGAGGGTGGAGGAGAACTCATAACAGGGGATCACAAAATGTTGTACCAAGATGGAGAAAAGGAAATTTATGTTGTAGGATTTCTCTACAAAAAGAAAATTGAAAAGTACATGAGGAAGGTAATTGCAATCAGTGGAAGAGTCATAGCCATGAAGACAAGGGAAACCTGTGAATACACATTTGATACAAGTGTATATGCCCACAACAAAAGCTGAGGATGAGGAGGTGAGTGGGGTAAACGACCAAATAGAATAACTGTAACAGGAAAATGTGAAAGGAAAGGTTGGAACTAAGGATGAGTCGAATCCAAATGTCGATTCTCGATTCCACCGATTCTCAGGAGTAGAATCGGTATCAAGAATCGATCGCCTAAAGTTGATTCCGATTCCAGATTGAAAAATATTCAAATCAAATTTCATTTATCACATCATATTTGTCTCAGTAATTTTGGGTGTAGGCCATCAATTTGTACTTTTTATCTACCTCAATGAGCTGAGGACATATTTGCTATTTGTTGATAAATATACTTTTTGAGAGACTTAGTTGTCTTTGTTATTTGTTTCAGCCAATACTTGAATTGAAATAATAGTTGTACATTACTGGGATATCAATATCCCACTTGTTATTAGGAATAAGAATCGATGGCATCGGAATAGGGAATTGATTTGAAAGAATCAAAATCAGAATTTAAAAAAATGGAATCGACTCATCCCTAGTTCGAACTCTTATCATGGGAGAATGGAAGTGTGGTTGGACAGGGAAAGGATGAATATGTAGTAGGAAGTAGGAGAACATGGATTAGGAAAGAGAGATAATTATAGAGGGGACACACTTCTAGCTTTCTGCAAAGAAAATGATTTATGGATAGCAAATTCATGGGTCAAACACCACAAAAGACTACCCTTGAAAAAGTCCTGGAGATATTAAAAAATGCCAGATTGACTACATTTTCACCAATAAAAGATTCAAGAACAGTATTAAAAAAAGCAAAGACCCTACCTGGAGCAGATGTGTACCCTGATTATAATTTACTTATAGCAGAATCTAGAACCAAGCGAAAGCAAGCTAAAAAGAACGAACAGTGTATTAAAAGTGGAACTTAAATGGATTGAAAGTTGAGGAATGTGGCTATGCTAAGATATTAGAAAATAAATAGCAACTTAGTAATGTGAAAAATGAAGTTAATGATGAGGGGAACAAAATTAAGGATAAGATTATGAAAAAAAGAAACAATGGGTAAGAGTAAGCTCATAAAAGCTAAAAAGTAATGGGTGGAAGGAAGAAAGTGGAAGAATAATGATATAGGAGATTGAAGAAAGAAATACAGAAGGATAAAAAATGAATTGAGAAGGATTACTGATGAAGCAAGGGAGGGTTGGATGAACAGGGAAATTGAGGCATGGGAAAGAAAGGGGAAAGTGTGAAGAGATGTTCAAGGCTACAAAACTGGCTACAAAAGAGAACCAAGGAAAATCAGCAAAAAAGGAAGGCTTCATGAAAATGGAAATATGACTGCAGAGATAATAACCATGAAAAGAGAATGAAAGAGCTATATAGAAACTTAGTACGACTCAGAAAATGCAAATAGATTAGAGAAAAATTGGTAGGAGTGTCTGAAGAAATTACAACTTGCCTGTTTCCACATGAGGTTTTATTGTTACCGACCATGGTTTCGTTACAGAGTAACATTATCAAGGTAAAGCATTTTCAAAAAATGAGCCGTATACATAGGAAAGTCAAGTGGTGGGGGAGGTGGTGGGAGGGTGTTGAGGACTGGGAGGGTGTTGAGGACTGGGAGAGTTCAGGAGCTGAGGGGGAGGTTAAGGGGAGGTAAGGGTTAGGTGGCGGTTGGGCTCGGTGCTCGGGTATGCGTCACTCCAGGCGGGGAGGGGGAAGGGTTGGATGAGCAAGAAGGAAAGTGGAGGAGGGGGGTGCGAGAGGGATAGAGGTGGTCATTGACGAGGTGTGAATCAGCGTGGCTTAAGATTTCCAACTCCTCCAGGGCGTCTAATCTGCGTCCTTTCTTCTCTACATGTAATATCGTAGGAATGAAGTCACTGTTGTGTCCCATGTTGAGTAGATGCTTGGTGAATTGGGAATTTTCCTTTCCGTGGAGATGACACATCCGGTGCTCTGCTACCCTGGTGGAAAAGCTTCTCCCTGTTTGCCCAATATAAATAGCGTCACATTCAGAACACTTCAAAAGGTATACTCCGCTCTGCTGCTCAGCCTTTTATTTGTCCTTAGGCGATCCGAGGATACTTCCGAGCGTTCTCTTATTATAGAATGCTGCCCTTATTTTTTCTTTGGGAAGTAGTTGCTGAACTTTTAGGGACAATTTCCTGTGGAAAGGAGTTCTGCACCATTTTGGCGAATCATCCGGTGTGGTCTGAGCGCTGTATATTTCTCTCCGTGCTATCTGGGTTCTTTTTCTCCAGTAAAGGGTGTCCACTAAACTTTCTGGATAACCATTGTTGGCAGCAATGTCCTTTATGGTGCGAAGTTCCCTCAATTTGTGAGCTTCTGACATAGGGATGTGGCATAATTGATGGATCATGGAGTTGAGAGCTGCCGTTTTCTGGTGGAAATGTCTGGAGTGCTCGTGGATGATGGCGTCCGAGTAGCACTGCTTCCTAAAGATGGCAAAGTCGAACCTATGGTTTTGAACTTTTATTGATAGGTCCAGGTAATTTAGTGCACCTTCCTTCTCAATTTCCATGGTGAATTGGATATGTTCATCCTGTGAATTGAGCACTGTCAGAAAGTGCGAGAGCTGTCTTGACGTACCTTGCCACACGCAATACACATCGTCCACGTAGCGGTAGCAGTGGACGATGTTTTTAAGTAGGGGATGTTTACATGAAAATAGAAGGTTTTCAAAATTATCCATATAAACTTCGGCTAGGAAGGGAGACAGGGGTGATCCCATGGCTAGGCCATCTAATGGTTTGTAGTGTTTGCCATTGAAGGAGAAACTGTTTTGATTGACACACATTTTAAGAAGTTCACATAGTTCACTGATCACTGGGTATGGTGTTCCTGCCTTGATGAGGGTAGTTTCTGCTAGGTTTAATACTTTATTCCTTGGAACACTCGGAAACAGATTGATTACATTGAATGATACTAATATGCACTTATTTTGTAACACTTGTTGAGAGAGCAAGTTCACAAGTTCAAATGAGTTCTTGACACCATATTTAGTAGAAAAACCTCCCACACCACTTGACTTTCCTGTATATACGGCTCATTTTTTGAAAATGTTTTACCTTGATAATGTTACTCTGTAACGAAAACATGGTCAGTAACAATAAAACCTCATGTGGAAACAGGCAAGTTGTAATTTCTTCAGACGCTCCTACTATGAAGGATTTCCACGAAGTTACGCCCGCTACCATTACTTATAGAGAAAAATTGATTGAAGAGACAAAGACTGCAATGAGGATAGTGGAGGGCCCAGTATAATGGGAGAAGTAAAAAAGGCTGTGTATTATCTTAATGACAGGAAAGTTGGGGGTGATGGGATTCTATCAGAGTTTCTGAAGGCATTGGGAGAAGGTGCAACCCAAAGGAGAGCACAATAGCTAGAAAGTTACAGTATGCCCTTAGGTGAAATACTGTGATGCAATTATGGTTCATCCTTGAACAAAGTCCATTTGATGAGAGCAGAAGCAAGGTCCTTTCGGCAGCCAGGGAAAAGAGGGAGAGCTTTGGAGTGTTGTCAGTGATGGTTAGGGAGCAAGAGAGGTCTTTCATCTGTGAGCAAGTCCAAAGATGCATGGAGAGGAAGTTCTGGAGAGATTTTGATGGGGAAGAGAAAGGAATAGTGATGCTTCAGGGGAATGGTGATTGGCAGAAATTGCTCAATGTGCCGTAATTCACAATTCACTCTGAGGCTGTAGGGGGCCTTGCTACTGTTCACAGTATAAATGAAATTACTCAAACCAACTGCAGGAATGCAATTCGTGAATTTAGTGATGAGTGAGCCAGATCTTGGCCATTTGTGTTTCTGCAGCTGTTCGTCCTTTCTTGCCCAATGAGTGACTTCAAGGTGAAAGAGTAATGAGAAGCGATAATTCAAAATTTTTGGCTTAATCTCTTCTTCCATGCATGATTTACAACTGGAACAAAAACAGTGTGACACTCAATAGATATATGAGACACCTCTTTCCTCTCTCCCCTTCTTTACCCTATTCCATCCCCTTCCAAGACTGGTGATCTGACATAGGCTTGGACGAAGATAAAAAATGCAACGCTCTATTCAACAGTGCTATGCTATCAAATTCTGTGTGGGACCTGGAAAATCGGCTATGGAGACATTGGCCATGATCCAGCAAGTGTTGAGAAGTATAAGCGTATCAAAAGCTGCTGTTTTCAGATGGAACAAGTGCTTCAATGGCAGTTGAGAGTGTGTGGAGGACAAACCCCACTCAGGACGCCCATCCAAGATCAGAAACGAGGACAATGTGCAACGTGTGTGTGATGAATTGAACTCAGACCGGTGGTTAAGTGTTTGAATGATTGCAGACCTTGTTTAATTGATTAAATTACTCTGCTCATCATCATCGCCAAAGAATTGCAGATAAGAAAAATCTGTGTCAAGCTCGTCACAAAAGTTTTGACAGGCAACCAAAGGCAAAATTGTGGGCTCATTTGTGAAGATCTTTTGGTGCATGTTCAAACAAGCCTGGAACGGCATCGCAACACGTTCCCAGCCCCCCCTACAGTCCTGATGTGTCCCCGGCAGACTTTTTCCTGTTCCCTTGAGTGAAGAAAGCCCTCAAAGGATAATGCCATGGGACTGTGGCAGAGGTTCAAGGGGCTTTGATGCCCTGCTTGAAGGACATTGCAGAAAAGGACTTCCAGGCTGCCATCTAAGCATGGAAAACTGTTTGACAGAACTGTGTCTATGCCCAAGGGTTGTATTTGGAAGAATTTTAATTGTATTTAGTGATATTGTCAATACATTTTATCCCCAAATTTGGTCTCATTACTTTTATACAAACCCTGTATGTATTTCATTTTCTGCAATGTGTATAATATTACATGATATTTTCTCTCTACTTATTGAGCTTGAATTCGAAAGTCTTAAAGAAGCGCAGCTTTTGAATGAAATGTTGTACAAATATTGTTGCCAATAAAAGTGGAATTTAAAATATATGAGTCTTGTTAAACTTTTCGTTTACATGGAAGTTAAGTGTAGCTCTTGGATCTTATTGCAATTTTTCCTCACTTTTTCTCTCAGTTTTTAACCAGTGCTTTTGTATGTAATTTTTAGAAATGGAGAGTCTTGCTGAATATGGTACCTATCTTCCACCTAATATGCTGGGTTTAACTGATGAGCAAGTATCTGAACTCAAGCTGGTTGATGAGTGGGGTGAGAAATGTATTCCAAGTGGAGGCTTTACGCAAAAGGTTGACCCTGTTGGAAGGAGAAATGGCAAGACACCAAATGAAAAAATGCAAGATGTTCTAAAAAAGACTATTGCGGAAGCCAAAGCAATGATATCAAAGGTAAAATAATGAGAAAATGTCCTTATAGCTTACTTGTTTTGGTCAAAATTGTATGAAAACATGTTTTGTGTAATGCCGAAGGTGCTCTTCTGTGATACTTGAGGGAAAAAGAGTATCTCTTAACATTATTGGTCATCCTATATTTCTCTAATACAGTGATACCTCAGCTTATGAACCATTCAATGAATGAACTTCATTAGATCTGAACCTTTTTCATATTGTTTTTTTTTATCAATAGACAAACTTAGTCCAAAAGCATGACCTATCATTCATCATCATCATTGGTCTTTCAGTCCTAAGACTGGTTGTCTGCAGCCTTCCACCCTTTCCTATCTAATGCTAGTTCTCTTTCTTCCTGGTATTATATATTTACCCGCAGTATTCACAAACAAACAACTCGGATGACTCCAGATTTAACTATTTATTTTCCCTGTTCACAGTACACATGATTCCGGCCACGTGACCACACATACACACATTGACACACATACCGTGACAAACTCCCCCCAGAGGATGCCACATGGCTCCCTGACAGAAGACTGTCAAAATACGTCCTCAGAGATAATTAGCACACATTCCAAATACACCACATCTCCTCCCCTACTGGATTCCAAACTTCCCCGGCACTACAAATCAAGCCGCTGAGGTGCCTTGGATGGTCTGCTGGAACGACGAAGCTCTGGACCAATATTCCTTGAGGATTGCTGGAGAGGGGGTATCACCATATCCGCAGTTGGAACATGGACAGGATTGGATGGGCTGGGTCGGGGGGTAATGTGCAAGGGAGTCTGCACTGCTGGCCATAGAGGTGTTGCATCCACAGCTGAGTTATCTGGAGCTGCTAACAAGTGGAAAGGGGAAACAGGTGGCTTAGGAATAATTTTAGCAGGTGGCAAGCGCTTCAATTGGTTCATGTGCACGTACCGACATTGGCCTCCAATGTACACCCTATAGGTTACCGTGCTGACCCTCTCCCCAATTATGCCTTTCAAAGGGATACTACCTGGTCTCATTCTAACCAAAATAGCTTCACCCACTTTGTATTCTGGATAGCTAGAGTTTGGAAGGGTGAGACTATTTGAAGGTGGTTTAATTAATGACAAGAGGGTGCGAGGTTTATACTTGAGTAGCCTTTCTGAGGGGCTTATCTCACTTGTTGCCAGGGGAGTAGTACGATAGGCAAGTAAAATTTTGTCAAGGACTGAGCCAATGTTCTTGTCACTGAGGGCACCTGGGTTTGTATTCAGCTCTTTGGAAAGCAACCTTTTGATGGTTTGAACAGCTCTCTCTGCAATACCATTGGATTGGGGATGATATGCAGGGGACTTAAGTACCTCAATGCCTCTACAGGAGCAGAAATCGACAAATAGCTTGGAGTTGAATGGAGGGCCATTATCAGAGACTATTTGTGATGGGTAACCAAAATTACTAAACACTGTACTCAAGTTATCACATACTTTCCTAGCATCAGTACCATTTGGCATATGGTACACTTCAACCCACTTACTCTCACTATCAATAATAAGGAAGAAATATTTCTGCTGCATAACAAAAAAATCAATATGTAGCCTACCCCAAATATCAACCTTGGGCCATGATACAGTTTGTGAACAGTCTGGTTGGAAATTTACAATTTGGCACGCTTCACAATTTCTCACTTTCTCTTCAATATCCTTATTTACATTTGGCCACCAACATAATGAACGAGCAAGAGACTTCATTCTTACCATTCCCGGGTGTGACCTATGCAATAAATTCAGCATGTCGTTTCGCAATACCTGAGGAATGATCACTTTTGAACCCAATAATAAACAACCATTTTCAATGGAGATATCATACCTTAGTCTGAAAAATGGAATAATAGCTGGCTCCTTAACAAAATTTGGCCATCCTTGTTTGGTAAAATCCATTACTTTTGACAATACCACATCCTTTACAGTTTCAGTGGACACCTCCACATACGTCAAGGGAAACTTTGCAGGCAAAACACTCATTACATACTCCACGACATTCTCATCAGATACCGGCAGTCGAGATAAGGCATCAGCAGGACACAGCAAGGCTGACTTACGGTATTCGATTGTATAGGTGTAGGCTGATAGTACAATGGACCATCTCTGCAACCTAGCAGCTGCAACAGTAGGTACCCCTTTGTCTGGTGCAAAAATGTGCCGTAGGGGTTGGTGATCACTTACTAAGGTGAAGTGCTGCCCATACAAATACTTATGAAAACGCTTCACAGCAAAAATCAGAGCCAATGCTTCTCTGTCTAATTGAGAATAATTTTGTTGAGCACTCGATAATGTACTGGATGCGAAAATCACTGGTTTCTCGACACCATCAACCAAGTGACTCAGCACGGCACCCACACCATAAGGTGAAGCATCAGCTGATACCACAATAGGATACTTGGGATTGTAATGAACCAACAATGGATGGCCCAATAAGAGTTCCTTACACTTACCAAAAGCTTGGTTGCATTCAAAAGTCCATTCCCAGGGAGCATTTTTTTTCACAAGATCATAAAGGGGTTTTAGTAGACTCGAAAGGTTAGGCAGGAAGCGGTGATAAAAATTTAACATTCCAACAAAGGATCTCACTTGAGAAACATCTTGGGGAACTTTAGCCTCCAGTATGGCCTTCATTTTGTGCGCTATTGGGCGAACTCCTTTTGAATTTATGGTATGGCCCAAATAGTCCACTGACTCACAAAACCATTTACATTTATTCATGTTCACCCTCACATTGTAATCATTTAGCCTGTTCAACACCAGCTCCACCCTTTGTTGGCAATCTTTAAAATCCTTCCCTGAAATTAACAAGTCATCCAAATAACATGTAACCATGGGCAAACCCTTGACAATTTCTTGCATGACAGACTGAAAAATACCTGGGGCACTAGAAATGCCAAAGGGTAGGCGGGTAAATTGATAAAGTCCATCATCAGTGTTTATGGTAAGATACTTTTGTGATTCCTGTCCCACACCTAACTGCAAATATGCATTTTGAAGGTCCAGGGTACAAAACACAGTTCCCCCAGCCAATGAGCCAAACACATCTTCTAATTTGGGCAAGGGATAGAAATCGGTAATCAATACCCTGTTTAAGGTCACCTTAAAATCAACACAAATTCTAACTCCCCCATCTAGTTTTGGGACACACACTATCGGGGAGGCCCATTCTGAATGTCTTACAGGTCTTAGAACCCCACTGGCTACCATTTCTTCCAATTGCTTATGAACTTCCCCTTTTAAGGCAAAAGGTACAGAGTATGGCCTGTGAAAAATTGGAATAGCATTCTCCCTAACCACAAGATTTGCCTTAAACTGTTTTATCATGTTTGATTTTTCCCCACTGAAAAACATTTGGATATTTGCCTGCGTAACTGTCTAACAATTTACTATCCTTCAACAGTGATTTGTAAGAATTTCCTTCCAACATTGGACTCGACTCAAACTTAAACACATTGATATCATCCCCATCAAAATACCCTTCATGTGACCCTGAAACACAACATGAAAGTAGCTTCTTTCTCCATTGTGGAGACAAAATATCAAGCCAGGGGCGACCCATGAGAGGTCTTACTCGCCCAGTGGAAGAAACAACAACTAATTCCAATGTGTAGCTCTTACTGTCATTCACACTGTCCCATGATACACTAACTTCAATTTTGCCTTTGACATTTATTTGATCACCTGTGACTGATTTCAAGGAAAGGGGACACTTTTGGAGTTTTGCACCGTTAAGGTATCGATGATATGTCTCTTCAGATACCAATGACACACTAGCCCCACTATCTACTTCAAAAGCTAATAAAACTCCATTTACATACATATTTACAAACAGAGGTGCAGTACCAGATACAGATTTTACAGCAGGCAAGTAAATGCAGTGCGACTCTGACCTTGGCTCGGCGGGATGGGTGTTTTGCGAGTGGGAAACGTCGTCTGACTGACCGATCTCCCAATCGTCGGAGTACACCTCGCGAACCTCCCTACTTCTACACATTTTGGAAGCGTGCCCCCTTCTATGGCACCTAAAGCACTCCCAATCTCGGGCGGGGCAGGAATCCTCCCTGTGGAATCTTCCGCACCGTTGGCACACAGCATTCCTCTGACCCCCGTAGGTCAGCCTCCCGTTCCCTTGACGTGGTCCAGGTTGTGCAGGAATGTCCTCTCTCCTGCGGCTGGAAACAGCATCAGATTGGCGGCGGAAGGTCTGCTTAGCGTTTGGGGCTCTCTTATAAACGGCTCCCACCTCTAGATTCGCGAACTTGTTGGCACAATCAAACGCCGAATTCCTCTGTGCCAGCTCCAAATCGGTAGCGATGATACAGGCTTGCTCGAATGTTAATTTACTCTCCAGCAGTAATCTCTGCCTTATAACTGCTGACTCCAACCCACAAACTAGCCTATCCCTCAATGCATCGTTCAGAAAATTCCCGAAATCGCAAAATTCCGCAAGTTTTTTTAGGGCAATGACGAAATCTTTGATGTTTTCACCAGTCTGCTGCGAACGGGTGTGGAAATTGTACCGTTCCGCAATTGTCAATCTTTTGGGCGCATAATGTGTCGTAAGCACAGACACTAATTCCTCAAATGATTGTTCCGTTGGCTTTTTTGGGAACAACATGTTTTTCAACAAAGTGTATGTTGATGCCCCACAAAATGTAATAAACATTGGAACCTTCACTTCCCTCTCCGTTATCCCGTTAAGTAAAAAATACTGCTCAAATCGTTCGGCATAGGATATAAAATCTTCCTCGTCCGGGCAAAAAGGGTCCATGCGCCCTATTAGGGCGGTTTTTACCAGCGGGTTCGTCATTGTATATGACCAGTAGTAAACTACACCTTACCACACGCAATGGATATCTACTGACTCATCGCTCGTCGCCACTTATTATATATTTACCCGCAGTATTCACAAACAAACAACTCGGATGACTCCAGATTTAACTATTTATTTTCCCTGTTCACAGTACACATGATTCCGGCCACGTGACCACACATACACACATTGACACACATACCGTGACAAACTCCCCCCAGAGGATGCCACATGGCTCCCTGACAGAAGACTGTCAGAATACGTCCTCAGAGATAATTAGCACACATTCCAAATACACCACACCTGGTAGCATTTCTTATGTACTTTCCTCTTCTTTATTTGGTCCATGAACTTATTTGTGGGTCTTCACATGGGGACTTTTCCCTCTATTTTACCTTCTATTATGCCCACTTTGCCTTAGCATGTGTTCAATCCATAAGGTTCTTCTTATCCATATTGTTTGGATGACCTATATATCTTTCCTAATTTAGTATTTCCATGACATGTTTATCCAAGTAATTGCATGAAAAAAATTGTTAAAAAGTGTGCCCTAATGTCAGGAGGAATGCATTTTTTACGTATTTCAATATTTCTGAAAAATGAGAAAAAAAATCAATCAACTAAATGGAAATCAGGCTCTCAAGATATACGCTGCATAAAAGAATGAATTAAGTTCAATTGTCAAGGTAATCAATGTAACTGTCTGTTAGGTTTATGAAAATAACACTCTCTAGTGCACACATCTGAATTATTCATCAGATTATGATTGCTCTGGACTTTGCTAGAGCACAGTTTAGAATTTATTTGGACCGTGACCAGAGTTTGTACTTGAATTGTAGCAAAATTCGATTACCACCATCTTAAGGCTGTTGTCTCATTACATTTGGTAAGGGAGTGGTACATATTTACTCTAATTCTGTGAAAGGAAGAATGGTGAATGTATATCAGAATAATTTCCCCTAGATATTTTATCATCAATGACCATGATGTCTTTGCCTTGCAAGGTCATTCGGTGAATTTGGTGGTAAGGTAGCCTATTAATATTCTCAGTGATGTGGGAGTGGATTTAGGGAAGGAAGAAATTGTGGATGGGAAAGTTGCTTGGGATTATTAACCATGTTGTGCCAGTCTTGCCATGAAAATGCTTCCTCTGTTACGAGAAGTGTTAGCATTTTATCTATACTGCTGTATGAAACTCTCAAATGACAATGATTCATGTAGGTATGCTGTTCTTGGTGTCTGTCTCGGTGCCCATATCTGCAGGCAGCTAGTCTCTTTCCTCAGCCACAGGTCTTCATCATCCAACCAATTAGCAGCTTCTCTCGTACCATGGATCCTTGAGTAACTCACTGCCGTTTGCAGTTTTCTAAAATATAAATTTCTTAAATACCCCGAAAATGTACTCTGGAATTGATTCTTTGTGTTTTGCTGAGGATTTTGAAATTTTAAATGAAATTATTGTGCTAATATTAACTGGTTGTACACATTTTTGCTGTTGATAAAATGTAGGAGTTTGGTGTGAGAGCTGCGTTATTAGGAATTCCAAAAAATTATTTAAAAATTGTAAAATTTCTTCAAAACACCTAGGACCCATTTCCAGGTATGAATTTTTGGCATAGACTTCAAATATTGGTTTAGAAAAACCAATCCAAATACTGTGAGTTGACCACGGATTTATGCTGTGTGGGGAGTTGCTAATAAGTTGGGAGGATGGAGCTCAATTAGCAAGGAAACGGCTTGAACAATAGTTCAGCTGGGTCTTGAAGGGTAACTTCATACTTGGGTTTATTGTTTTGGTGATGGTCCCTTCCCTATACTCCACATTGGTTATATTTGGCATTTGTCCTCTTGGGTAGGAAAATCCTAGTTGGCTATGGCTGACATTCATTATTTTGTGTAGAAAATGCTAGTGGGTTATATCAGACTTTCAACCCAAAAGGGTTTTATTTGGGCATGGAGAGGACAAGTTGTATAACTCTAGCAAAAGTTCTTTGTGCTGTGCAGTGGACAATTTTGGGACATGCGCTACTGAACTTCCTAGGCCCTGCAAAATGGGGAGGAAGGTTGTTCAGTGTGGAGCCTTTCTAATTGTTGCCAACATGAGTGCTTTGACAACTGAGATGATTCACAACTACCTGCCGTCACATTTTAACTCATCTGACAGTGAGACCTCAAGATTGGGACAAGGTGAAATCAAATTATTTACTGAAAAACTTGAGATATCAGCATTAGGAACACCTCATCAACTCTGTGAAACTCTGTTATAATGCTATATTTTCTGAGTAAAATTGATGCATGAAAGTACTGGCAGTGACTTAATGCAAGGTCTTATTATAGATCTTTAAATGAGGGAAAAGAGAAAAACACTGGTACCTACACTTCTATACTTTTACTGATCTACCGGCCGTGCTTTTGGCATGTTTTGGAACCCTGATGATGGCATAACATGTCAAAACCATGATCGCTTGATCAATAGTATTGTGGAAGTGTACTGGTGCTTTTCTCACTTACTCAGCAACCCACTGGAATTCACTCCCACTATACTCATATCAATTAAAAAGTAAAAGTAAAAAAAAAGTAGTAGATGAGTAACTGTAAGATCTTGATAGAAAAATCATGTTAGATATTTGTCACCAAACCATGGAATCCCTTGAGTTGATATTTCTTACATTGATTTTGCAATTCAAGTCTTTTACTGCCTTATATATACTCATGTAATCGGCATCCTGGAAACATACACATCTTTCTTGAACTCCTTATGTTCTTTGTGTTCAATAATTCTGTACTCTTTAATCATCATATTGGAGAATAGTCCATTTATGATTGTTCATGATGACATGATATTGCGATTGATTGATATGATTTTTGTGATAATCATCTTACTCATGAACGATTCATGAACTTTCTGGATTTAAAAAGTTTTCAAATGGCATATCTGCAGGATCAAGTTGGAAAGCCTAACCTTATGAATGAACTTGATTCCAGCTCTCTTTTGTGGTTCAAAATAATTACTCTGCCCTGACTTAAGGGCAAACTAATGAGCTGAAACCTATGAATATGTTGTATGCATGAAGTTCTGGAAGTATATGTCATCTATGATTCATAAATTTTTTGGTGTTATTGGTATGGATGGAGAAAGATGGTTTTTTCTTAAATAATTTTATTTGCTAAACAGTGAAGGCAGCTTTTTAAGTTATTGCAGACTATGCTGCAGTTGGCCCTGTATGGTTCAATTTATAGAAGGTCTAATTACGTGGCACCTTATATCTGTTCCAGAAACAAGTGGAGCATGGAGTTTGTCTTAATTTAAAAATGATACAGGAAGCTTTGGACCTTCTTCGTGGAGCCACAGTTATTGTTTATCCAATGGGGCTTCCACCTCATGAGCCAATAAGATTGGAATTTGAAAATGCTGAGGAGTTGGAGGGGACCCATTATTCTCTCGAGGTAATTTGATAAAATCATAACATCATATAAATATTAATTGTTTAATTTACCCATTTACTATCTGGAGGATCAGCTCCCTGGATGCCATACCTCACAGCAATCAGAGGTTTGAAGAATGTTACAAGATTGTGCATTGAGAACCGAAAGAAAAGAGTAAGGTACAGGAAATAACCCTAGAGGAATGACCAGCCTACTTCAACCCCTTGATATATAAGTCAATATGCCCTTTAGTTACCTCTTAAAGGCTAGGTGATTAATGAGCATGTTTAACTGAGTGGAGCCAAGTTATTAGTTCATTAATTAAAAACATTGTTGGTTAAATGGTAATGAATTAGTCTTTTCTACAGATGATATAAAATGCATTTTTTTGTGAAATGGATAGCTCATGGTAAAAATTAAGTTTTTCCAAAAAATGACTTGAAAAATTTGGCCAGGCGTCTTTTATTTTGAGGGGTAAATTTATCTGGACAATAAGATAAGAGAGGTCTTTATTTAACCTGCTGATGATGGTTAGAAAAGAAAACTCTTCCTTCTCATCATTCACCTAACTTCTTAATTATTCACATGTATTGGGTCTTCCACACATCATCCAATTTATGTTTTTCCATAATGATGATAACTTATAACTTTGTTTTTCCACATGTTTTTATTTGAAATGACCCGGGTTTCTCCCTTCAATGTCATCTTAAGGTCAACGTTAGGACGTTGAACGTTGAAACTCTGGTCGTTTCAAATAAAAACATGTGGAAAAACAATGTTATAAGTTATCATCTTATGCTAATGAATTCCATAAAGTTATGCCCTAAACAACTAATTATCCTTTTCCAATCTAAGTTTTCTTCATATTAACTATGTCCCTTACTGTTTTTTACTCCCCTGATGGTTCAGATATTTTTAGCATGATGATCCCAAGCTAAGACTTCATATGTTTTAGTATCGTTCAAGATATGAGGCCTAATCAGGACTAGGGGAACTCATGGACTGTTGATAATGGTGGCTTGCTAAACAACTCCTCTCTTCATTAATGACATTTTCAGGTTATTGAAATATGTATGGCCCAACTGTGGTTCTCTGGAAAAGAAATGCTGCCTGATAAAAAACTGAAGGACTATGTCGGCAAAAATGAAAAAACAAAAGCTGTGGTGAAGCTGCAGAAGAAGGGACATGGGGCACCATCAAGGGAGCCAGTGATGACCGAAGAGGAAAGAAAGCAGTGGATGGCCCAGGCGTATCGCCGTCAAGAAGAGCTTAAGGTAATGTTGAGCTGTTACTGCATGCTGTGATTCCTGTGACTAAAAATGGATGTTAACTCAGAGTATATGACATGACTTATATACTCAAAGAAGCATTTTTAGACATGATAAACTGGTATAACTGTGCTGATACTGATGTCTGCTCTCAGCCTGCCATCAAAATCCAGGCATCACCTCTGCATCTAATCCCTCATTTGATATTTTCTTAGGAAATACTTGAAAATTTTGTATTTATCTAGGGTGTTTTAGATGACTATATGTAACTTCTTGAGAAGGTGAGTGCAGCTAATGAAATTTGTGGTCCTTTTGTTAGTCCATATTTACTTTGACCTTCATGTATGTGTAGAATCTTGGAACCAAAGCAAAAGGGCAAGTTTGAAGGTATTATCAGTGATTTTCTTACCTGGAAAGTCAATTATTTATTTTTCCACTACTGCTGTTGTCTCACTCATTATTTTTTTCCGGTTCATGCAATCTGGACCTTATCCTGAGGTGCACAATTCTCAGTGTCAGCATTTTTGGTTAGGTCGGCTTATCAGGGTGTTTCTAGTTTTTGATTCAGTTGACATTGGCTACACAGCTGTATGAATTGAGCATATATCTGTAAATATTGATATTGGTTGCATTAGTGTCAAGGTCTCTGTTTATCTTTAATTGAAAAACCTAAGGCAACACTCCTCCAAATTCAATAAAACCTGTAATGCTGAATCAATCGTTGATGTGTATGAATGAGGCCAGCCAGCTGGGGAAGTGATAGGTTCATTGTGTAATTATCAAAATTTGCTGAACGTATGTTAATTCACCTATCTCACCTGATGCTGATATCATCATTATGCATTGGGTAGGTACCCTGTGGTACCTCAACAAATATTTCACTGAACATTTTTCAGTAGGTAAATGCATTTACTCTGATTTAGGGAAATTCCTCAGTCTTACTTAGACAGAATACTGGTAAAATAATGGCTTTGGCTATTGAATGCCAACTTCAGGGATGTCAGAGAAACCTGGCAGTGGTCTCAGAATTTATTTCATAGCTGGTAAGGACAGAATACAATTTTGCCATTGAGTAAAATGGAGATTTGATTGTGTTTCAAAAGCATGTGTATCTGTGTTTTAGAAGAAGACAAATATTGAAGGCTAAAGTTAGAGGATGTGAATGTTAAGACTTATAGTTAAAATAATAATAAATATGGTTATAACTAGGCAGTATGGAAATGCCATAGTAGCAATGAGAGGGAAGTGTAATAACTCTGTAGGTTCAGAGGTATTTCAATCCCTTTTACAATGCTAGACTTAGTATATTTTATGAGGCATGATCACAGAGTATGATTTATTTACTCTCTGAGATACTTATTTTCATATCTGTCTGAGATGTAAGGATATTTTTAATGCTTGTTGACCAAAATTGAGCTTCATGGTCTTCTCCTGTTTAGCTACCTCAATTTAAAATCAGTCTTTATGTATTTGACAATATTATGGATTGTAATGATTGACATGGCATGTAGGAATACTGTTATTTTGATGGACATAAATGATTCATCTCTTAAGGTTCTGTAGAATTTCATTTGAAAATATGTATTTAGATGAGTGGATATTTTCAATTAACCATGAACTAGCTGCGTATTTAAAGTTGGGCTTTACCCCATGGACTGTGGCGCTTAGCACTCGCATATGGGTACCTCTGGCATCATATGCTCGGTACCTGTGAGGACAACTTGCTCCTTAAAAGCCCCCATGAGATTCACAGTGGAAGAGGATGCCTGGGTACCTTAATTGGTTAGAAATCGAGGGATCTGGGTTCGATTCCCAGTGAATGATTTGTCCATTGTGAATTTCACACAATTATGAGTGGATATATTCTTTGCCCTCCCCTGTAATTCCTCATAAAATAAAAATTCTGTTCATAAGGTATTCCATACTCCCCAGGCCTCTGGAGCATAGCAATATTCCCCTCCCTTGAAACAACAACCTTTTTCTGTCACTCCCCATGTATCTCTATGATGAGGGCTGAATTAGGTATCCATTACTCATTGAATAATTCAATGGCCCTTTTATTCTTTGTAGTTATGACTATTATAGGGAAAAATGTTTTTACCCAGGTTTCGTCTTCAAGCATCATGTTAAGTTATTATTTCCCCATATGTTGTAGATGATAATTCTCTTGTCTTTTGAGATGTGTATCTAACTACTTATGCCCTTACTTGGCTTTTGAGGATCTTTTGTCAGCTTTAGTTTGCTGTGAAGGAAATGTTGTTGGAACTTTTTGAAACTTCAGAAATGATTATTTTGTGGTGGTTTGCACAATCAAGTATTACATCCTTTCTATGTCATCTAATTACCCTCACCTGTCCATTTGTTTTGTCTTTAATCATCACTTGCTGCTTGCTGGCAAGGCTTGCATAAAAAGAGCTGAGTTGATGTTCATAATTTGGCAATGTTGATAAATATCTTATATTTATGGCATCCCTGAAATACCGTAAATTTATCCAGCCATGTGTCTTTAATCATTAATGTGGATATACTTTGTCTTAACCGTTGTCCAGTTAATGTCATCTGGTTATCAACTTTCTTCTGTTGATATGAAGTAAGATCACAATTTGTACATTTTCATGGTGATGTTTCCTTAAAGAAGTCTTTATGGTGAATTCTTTCATACATGTTCTTCTTTGCATGCTTCAAGAGAACTTCATTTACATGAGACAATTTTTCTTTTTTATATCTGCATTGCTACTTTGAAAATGTGCTGATAATGTCAGCCATTTCAAGTGCTTCGGGGAGGTGATTCTTGAGCTTGGAAAGCATAAGGGAGCTGAAGAAGACCGAATTACTCCTTTCATTTGTTGTCCTGTTTAATTTTCGTTGCTATAATTCTTATAAAGTACATACATCTTTACTGATTGGACACTCTGTTGTCAAGTTGTTTAACATTGAGTTAGTTCTGATTTTACACAGTTGTGAAAAAATAAACAAGACCCTCATAGTTGCATATCTCACATGAACCTTTATCATACATTTTCTGTGGTCTCTGAATCAGTTTATGTTATTATGAGTTTTTACTGTTGTCAGTTTTAATTGATTGCCGGAACTGGTCATGTTTTGGTTTAGTGAAGGGTCTAGTACATCCATTAACATTTTCCAAATGTCTTTCATTTATGTGCTTCCTAATCTGTCATCATTGTATTCTATCCACCTTTTTCATGGTATCTTAGTTAAAATTGTAATATTTGATTCTTTGCATCAGTTATGTTATTCTATCGTTGTTGGTTTGTTGGAAAAAATCTGCACTCACGAAAGAAGAAAATTGTATCTACTGTTACTTATATTATGGTCTCTGGTACTCTGGTGCCCAATAAATATTAGTTTTGAAATACCTGATGGATAAAAAAGTCTATGCAAAATAGTATCCAACCTTTTCTAAACTGATATATACAAATTTGAAAAAACGACTATGAAGTCATTTTTTGGCTCTCCTAATATAAAAATATATTTGACACCCATGAGTCATATGCCATTATTAAGTTTTACTGAGTTATTTAATTTCTATTTAAAGAAAATATTAGTTTCTGCAGTGTATCATAGTTATGTAAATGTGATTTGCCTGCATAAATTATATCGGTACAGAAAATGATGTATGTATCCTCTTTTCCATCTCGTAAAACTCTCACTGGCCCTTAAGATGCACTGTTATTTTCCAAGTTACGACTTTAGGAAGAAAAATGTATATTCAGCATCTATTAACTCTAGCAAATTATGATAATGTCAGCCAGTTAAAGTGTTTCCAGAATGGTTTCTTGAGCTTGGAAAGCTGAGGAGAGCTGAATCAGAAATGCTCGAATTATCTGTGGCACCTTAATTGTTGTGGCTGTAATTCTTATAAAATTGCTTTATTCTAAAATTAATTTGTATTCACTCCTGGTTGGCCACTCTGTTACCGAGTTGTTAAATGTTGAGTTACGTCTGATTTTGTGCAATCAATGTCCATTAACATATCAATTTATGGGAAGATATTAGGATTGTTAAATTCTGATAATGGCAACTGTATTAAAGTTATTGGTCATAGAATCCGAGGAGCAAATTAATGTTGGAAAATATACCTACCTTAAGCTCATTGCCTGACTCACAAGGCCTGTGGTGAAAACAGTGGGTTGTGCTCCTACAGAAATGTGAAATCAATTGCATTGAATCTTAGCTTTACCCTCACCCATTAGGCACTGAAGGATTTTGAAAGCGTTTTTATGAAAAATGTGCATTTTATGGGGAATATGGTGATAAAATCTGGAGGCACTGGATACATGAGTGTGTACTTGCTGTAAATGAATACTTACATGATTACGTCCTTTAACCTGATCCAGATACTAAATAAGTATCAGTGTGGTTAGTTAGGATACCATTACGAGTATAGCTTGAAGTAAATTCCTTGAATTTCCCACGTTTTAGAATCTCAGTTTAAGCCATTTGTAATTGATTATTATTGAGGTAAATCTTAAATTGCTAGAATCAGTTCTGAAATAATTTCTAGGACCAGTTTCATTATCTGTGGTTCAATAAATCAGTGGTAGCAGAGCACAGCATCAGTGAGGACGATACCATACAATGGGAGGGGGCCTAACGTCTCTTGCGACTGCGTTGTCAAAGAAGCCATCGAGATCCATTTAAAACTGAAAAACTTGAACCGAGGTGCTGGTTTTCATTTAAGAATGCCTGGAGACCCATCATCAACACCATGAAATCTGTAAGAGAAAGCGGGAAAACATGCATATGCCATAGCCAAATAGATGGCACCTGACCCCAAGGAGTGAGTATTTATACAGGCCAAAATACAGAAGAGGGCATTCAGAACCCCTGAAGATGGAGAACAAGTCATTCTCTGAAACGTTGGGAGACATGGGCCTGCTTACCCAGTGGAATACCCAGGAGACCTTTATCTCCTCTGGTTCAATACTATCTCAGTAATAAAACTGAGGTTATTGTGTTTCTGTTATCGAAACTGTTAAATTAACTTGATTTTGATTGTGAATCTTCCTCTGGCTACACTGGGCTACACTGCCTCTTCCGGTCAGTAGAGTTTACTGGGGGCATCATCATGATTCATCATTATACACGTGCGTTAGCACTAGCATTATTGCTATTTTTCAAATGTGGTCGTGAGTGTGAAAATGAGATTTTCAAATGTCAAATCTTGTCAGATGCTTGAAATCCATATTCATAATTGATAGAGTAAGTTATTATGACTGTAACTGTAGCCATTACCCTTCTAGAGTGGTTTGCGTTTTAGACAAAAATAATGAAAATGCAGAAGAAGTAACCTTATTCCCACCCCTTGTGGGCTGCAGGGCCAAAAACTGGTATTTTTTTGCTTTACAAGTATTGATAGATTGTTAAAATGATTTGAATAAAACGGGCCAATAAATATCTCTTATTATTTTCTGAAATTTAAAGTGATTGGTTGCATAGATTTATTACCAAAATGATTCACTCATTATTTATGTCATTTTAGAGGGATGCTATATGTGTAATAATCAAATTTCAAGCCCAGGGGCTTCATTATGATTTGGGTCCAGAAACCCAGGATTTTTTGGGTGTTAGCAAAATTGCATATGCTATTCATCAAAAAGTTCCTATATTGGGTTTGAGGTGGCAGCATCAATCGAATGGTAAAAGGCATAATGCTCGGGCAACATGCCTTTGGAGCTGAAAATTATGGAAAATAAGCTTGCATTTATATATTTCTGGAAACCGTAGGACAATGGGCAGTTTGGGCTTGGAATATTGAGTGTAATCAAGTGACCC
This sequence comes from Ceriagrion tenellum, assembly GCA_963169105.1. Classification (NCBI taxonomy): domain Eukaryota; kingdom Metazoa; phylum Arthropoda; class Insecta; order Odonata; family Coenagrionidae; genus Ceriagrion; species Ceriagrion tenellum. The sequence goes on from OY720642.1 coordinate 97,828,413, forward strand.
AACCTACGCTTGGGCACAGGCTTGAATTGTGAAAAAATTAAAATTGAAGGCCAATTTTCCTTTAAGGTATCATAATCGTGAGTTCAACTTAATACCAAACACTGTCATTAGTCATTTTCCTGACATTTATTAGTACCAATAGGTAAATGATTAACATTGTATAACATCCAGTTTCAAAATACAAGGAGTATGAATATATGAGAAAGGCACATTGAATACAAGAACATTGCGAAATATTAATCTACCACATATTCATGGTGCACTAAGAAAGATTCATTAAACTTAAAGTACAGAGGGTGAGGACATTCATTGTGCATTTTGTACAAATTTATCTCACATATAATAACAGTCTTGCAGTTCACAAGCATAAAATTTGATGTACAACTTTTAATAATTCTGTACAGACTATTCCAGAAAATATTTATATATTTTATCTCGTGCTTTTGATTATTACCTTACAGTAATACTGCCATCAACTTGGTGAAGTACAATATCAGAATATTCTCATATAAAAAGCATATTTTTGTATAAGTATATTTATGAAATAAACTCAGAATGGGTAATGTGGCACTCTAGCTTTTGTAAGGTTTTTATACTTCCTTGTAATTCCTATTCCTTTTGGTTTCAGGCACCACATGTTTCAGTGCATTCATAAGTCATTAAAAAAAGGCGTTAGTGTTCATTTCAATATGTTTTATGATAGTTCTTGCCTTTTTATGGTTAGCATTGTTTTAATGTTTTGTCTTCCTGCGTCATTTTAGGCTCACAGAAATGAATGCTTTTTATGAATCTATGCTTGTGGAAGATAACAAAAAGCTTATCTTAGCATTTTTGGTGATGGATATTGATAGATGTGTGCTTTCTGCCTGTAGGTAGTGATAGTTAGTCCTGAAAAGAGTTCCACCCTCTTATTGTTGACTTTTTCTGGTAAATATACATTTGACTTTTACAAATTTTCTTGGTATATCACGCAATTTTCAGTCCTCTCAATAACAAATTTATGGAACCTGACCATTAGATTTGTCGACCATCTTGCTCACTTGTTTTTTTTTGTGTGCATCTCTTCAGAGAAAAGCTATAGATCGATTGGTGCTGTGAATAGGACTGACTAGATTGATTTTCATTTGCTAGGTTTACCTGGTGATTGATTGAGATGTCACTAGACAATGAGAAAGTAGCTATGTTCTTGGACTTCCTGGCTCAAGCATTTAACTTTGAGAAAGTATATCCTTGAAAAACTACTACATTTAGTAAAGCTTTATTTCATTTACCTGAAATAATAGAGGAGATTTAACCCTATGTAATTTTCTGGTTGCTGACTAAGCATTATGAGGACAAATGTCTAGGATTATGTCTTTATAGCTTTCAAGCCTTTTCTTTGAAATAGATACTTTGAAAATCTTGTCTATTTGATTTTTCACTTTTGAAAAATCAGCTGATTGCACTCTTGTGTTGTTTGTGAATGCTGATGGGAAAGCATAGGCACTATGATTGTATTTGACCTTTGCACAGACAAACTGCTCTACCTACCCATGTGAATCTTGTTTACAGAAAAAGTCACATGGTTATTTTTTTGGTGTATTCATGTCGTTTTCGATTAGGTGTGTAAGTATCTATAAGAGTTTGTTTGCTTCATGATGTTTGTGGTTCATATGGCTAATGATCAAGTAGAAGGTGATTTTTATATGTGATAGTGCATGTGTGGTCCCTTTAAAGTCCATGTGTATGAACAAAATATTTGCTTCGTGAATGTTTGAATTTTTAACTTTTGATCGTGATTTACTACCTATTTTCTAGGCCATACTTCTTGAATATTTTGTTAGTCTCCAGTCTCCATATTCCTTTGGAAAATGATGGGCTGGATATTAAAAAAAAAAGTTTGCCCATGAAACACCATTGCAATGTATACTGTGCTCATAGAAAGGGAGTTAAAAATATATAACTTTCAAGTGACATCTGTATCATATAGAAAAGTTTTGTAGGCCAACTCAATCAAATTCAAAAAACATCTTTTTTCCATCACTATTCTAACCCAAGTAAATAGTGAAAATATGTGGTATAAAATGTTTGTTGGGCATTATGAGGTCTTGGGGTTTTTCTTTCAACTATGGAAAAACAGATATTACACTACCACAATATTTTTCTGAAGCTCATGAGACATCCATATAAAATTGAACATATAAACCAGTTTACAGCCTAAATCAGTCTCCATTGTCACCTTGTTTCGGCAAGCCATACCTTTCATCATGGTTCTTGGCAGTTTTGGGCTTAAGAAAGTGACTCTATATTATGAGACTATGCACTCAGAACCTCATATTTCAAATTTTAAGTTTCTAATTTTCGGCCTTGCTGTGGAAATTGGGATGCATGGGCCCTGCTAATCATTCATTTGATTCAAGCATACTTCGTAAAAATTGAAAAATTCTCTATTCTCTGCCAAAATCAGTTCTTTCACTGCTGATACGCAGAAAAATAGGCCATTAGAGGTATCATTACCTACACTTTTAGTCTGTTACTGCCTTATTTAATTTTCATTTTGCATTTTCCCCAAAAACTTACAAATGTGATGATTAAGGATACTTATGTTATGCTTGCATTCATAATGTCAATAATTGTGCATAAAGTTTTCAACGAAATTGACTTATATTCCAAATCATGGCAACTCACCCAATTTTCTGGAAAGAATTCATTCAATGGTGACAGAATTTCATTGCAAAACTCTCGATATTTTTATATAAGAGCTCATTCTATTATAGATGAGTGAACCATATGAACTTCTTTCTATTACCCCTCCATACACAATGAGAAGTTTAGTTTATTTCGGTAGGCATTAGTAATTTAGTACAATTTTTAATCTTGTATTGTGTGATAATCAAAGGTGTGCTAAAATATCCTGTTGTCACAGGAGGGCATTTATTAAACTTATTTAATGGAGTCTTGATTAGACATTTCCTACCCCTGTATTTAGGAGACGATTGTCTTATGACTTGGTAAATATTCTTTTACATTTATAGTGACCCAAATATATGGATTCATTTATCTAGAGGCGATAATTTTCAGGCCATTTTTTAATTGCTATTCTTAATAGATTGCAGTTCAGGTCTCTGAAAAGAATCTAGAATAGTCTAATGGGTATATCTGTTGGGGTGTTTAAATGTGTCTTACAAAAAGTATCTATGATTATTATCACACATTGTCTTGCAGGGTGAACTATCTGTTATAATACTTGAATAATCGTCGACCTAAGCATTTTGTAGAGTATTCGTTCAACTTACAAACTAGTTAAAATGGTTTGAATCTGACCTCTGGAATGATAGAAATGCTCCTTGACATTGATCTGTTTTTATTGGGAGGTGAGACGCTTTGTATCACACGGGATTCGCGTACGCGTTATATTTTGGGACAATACAGCTGGGAGTATTTGAATTTTTTGTGTCACTCGCTCGATTCTTAATGCTGGGCGTCAACTGGTCAAACGTTGTGTCGAAGATCCCACGGGCTCCTATTGGAATTTCCCACCAAATATTAAAAAAAACTCTTTTCAGCTGATTGCGCGCAGATCGCCTTTTGCGTCAAATTAAAAAAAACCACGTGGGCCTAGCCTCGTGCGCCATTATTCCCTCCTCCCCTCCCCGGGGGTCGCCAATGGCGCTGGCGGCCACGTGCCCGCGGGGTGGTGGTTCCATTTGACTCTCCCTTTTCCTCACTGCTGCCGCCTCCCGGCCGCTCCCCTCCTTCCCGCTCCCTCGCCCTCCTCTTCCGGCTCGTGGACCGGCGAAGCGCCGCTCCCGGTTCGGCAGAAGGTGCAGCGCATCTTGGCGTCGTCCCCGACCCGGACCCCTCGGGTGCAGGCGAGCAGGGCGATCGCGGAGACGATGAAGAGCGCGGATGGGACGGCGGCCGCGATCACCAACTCCTTCTGGGTCTGCGCGAGATCGAAGCGGGCGTATGCGTAGCTGCCTTCGGCGGAGGGCGGAGGGAGTGTGGTGGGCGCGGGGGTCGCCCTGGCTGTGGTCGTCGGAGTGGTCATCGTGGTCGGCTGAAGCGATGTGGACTCTTCTGAAAAACAGAAATTTAGGCGGGTTTACACATGGAAGACATCTCCATGACACAAGCCGTGCAAGTCGCTTACAATCTATGTTTCGATGTGTAGGCAAGGACTTCCTTGGCCGTCGGGGTTGATGGTGGTAGTAATCGACCAAGGTGCGCACTTGCAAGGAAGGTTGACTGGCTTCTATTTTGCCTGAAATTAGCTTATCGATTCGGCGATGAAATCGCATCGTTTCCTTTACAATCTTCGTCACATGCATGTGTATTTATGGTCACAGGACTGCAAACGGAGATTATAAATGTGAACAAAGAATAAATTAGTAGGAAGTGGAGTCATTGTTGCTTATGGAAATATTTGTGCTTGAAAATGTTTTTAATGCTGAAGAACTCCCAAGATATACTTAATGACTTATCTCTTATTTGATAATTTTATTTATTGTCACAATTCTCATACTTGATACGATGTAATAATGCGCAATTAATGTGAAAATACATATTTATTAAACCCCATAAAAGCTATGGGACTTAAATAGCGATACACGAACACCACTTTGCCACTTATTTGCAATTTTCGTAATTACCAATTCATTGTTGACTTCCGTTGTCTATTTGTTTGGGAAAAGGCGAAAGTTATGTGTAAGCGGAACGTCCTCCCTTACGAAGTGACGATATGATTCGAGATATTGCTACATTCGCTACTTCCATGTGTAAATCTGCCCATAGTGTAGTTGCCGAGCATTTATTGCCATAAAATACCCGAGGAACTTGCGCATATGCGACGCAAGTCGTCGATTCGAATATAAATGCACTGCCGAATCAACAAGAAAGTTGAACAGCAAATTCTATGGTTATAAAGGATACACCGTATTACAAAGCAATTAGCTCATTAATGGCGGCCTTGTTTACGTTGCGAGGACCTGCATCGAAGGGTGAATGCAATCGATAATGAACAACTTTGCTGAACTGAACTGAAATAGTCAACTCCTTATAATGAGATTGAGTTGGTGGGAACGCAATAGATATGTGTTCTAATAAAACACAAATTCTCGAATAAGAATTGTTTAAGGTAAAAAAGCTACATTGATTCGGGTGCATCATTTTATGACCGATCGTAAACGAAGAGTGGACTTGGACGGCGTTATTTCCACTTAGGTTAAAGTTGTTATACCATAAAAATATACACCGTAGTAATTCTAGAGCAAGTTGGAAAATTAGTGTGTATGCTGGCGATGCTGTCATATAACGATATATTGCCACAAATGCTGACTTGTACGATCTCCAATCGAGCTTTAACGGCGTTAAATAGTGGTGTATTGAGTGGGGACTCGAACTTAACCATAGTAAATCCATTACTTGGTAGGTAATAACTCTAACGTCGTTGCTAAGAAGTTGTTTGGTATATATTATTGGACCCAGAGGCATCGGTGGCGCCAAGGGGGCCCTAAATTCTTTTCTTTTGCTGGGGAGTTGATGGTAGATTTGTTGCCTAAGCTCCATTATAGTTTCTTCATGCATTTTATGCGTTTTTAAATGAAAATAATTTGGGAATTAGTCAAAACTTAGCGTTTACTATACCCTTTTTCCCAACTGATGGTTGCTGACCTTGAGTGCGCTAAGCTACAGCAAGTAGCTATTAGCAAATCGACTAATCAGCTGAACTACCTGTCGACCAACCTACTTCAATGTAGATGAAGATGAAATACTAGAAATTCCAAGGTAGTCTTTATGGCTACCTTCGATTTTTATTTTTTCATCATCCATTTTCATTACAGAGACATATGTTTCGTGAATTTAAATCATGTTTCATGTACTTAAAGTAAACGAGGTTACTGGAGACCTTAATTAAATTTTTCATCCTTACTCGAGTATTACGTGACATTTACAATTTTCTTTTGAGCATTCGGTATTCCTACCACTAGTCATAAATCAGAAAAGCATCGATACCAGCCGAGTGGTAATCGAAACGTTCCTGTGTCCAAACGGCTGCGACCTAACGGCTAGCGCCCATGCGTCTCTGCGCCAAAACGGTTGGCGCCCATACGGCTGTGGCCAAACAGAAGCGTCGATTTTTCCATCCCCCCAGCTAGGTCACATCTCGTATTCGCCGCGAGTGCTTGGGATTCCAAGGAGAAAGATTTAATTAGCGAAGTAAAAATATTTATGTATTCAGCGAAGCCGCATAACTTGTTAATAACTCACTGCTACGACCGAACGGAGACTCTCTTCTCTCCCCTCGTGTTCCCAATTACCTCCACATCCGTGGCTGGTGTTCTAACAACTTCTGTGCCACGCCTCTGAGGCGGCACGCAGGGTGTACTGATGTGCAATGCAAATTTCTTTGACGCAGATAACGTTTATCGAGAGCTTTAAATTCTGTTTAACGTGGTAATCCGCCATTTCTAATTCCAAATTAAAAAAAATCTTTTATTCTATATAGGAAATACCCTACCTTGATGTTCCCATTGATTCCTATCCTTTTTGGGAAGTGGTCCGTATTTCTTTTCTGAGGTCGAACTGGGTCCCCTAACGAGTTTTCCCGAAGGTATGACCTAGCCCATCGAATATCCCCTGCCTAAAACCCACAGGTTATGATGTCTTCACAAATTTGTTAGTGCTGTTTTTAAGATAAATTTTACATGCATTCATGCAAAGTTATCACTCATATAAAATTATAACATTAGAATTCATTTGTGGTATTGGATTGATCCGCTGAATTTTGCTTATTAGAATGATGTCAGGTGAAATTATCTTTTATTCGTCAGAACTCGTTCATGTGTGACCTTGCTATTGGTGGGTATAGCTCTAGTTTACTAAGGTTTCCTCAAAAGGCTTTCTTATATAATGATTAACTCAGCATGTTTTATTAATGATCTCTTGCTGGGTCACTCCGCATAGAGTGCTTAGCTAGTTCTCATGTTCTTTTGACTCCATCGCAATTCGAATGCTTCGCGAATTTCTCGTATGTGTCGAGGAAATATAGGTAGACTCAGAGAAGAAAACAAGTGAATAAATTCACATCTCTGTCCTTCGGAACGATAATTGTGGATAATAATGATCAGATTACCTCGAGATCACGGCCTTTTCCATTAACTCCGCCTCTGGGGAGGGAGATAGTCGGGGAACACCCCACGAGGCCGGCGCCGATATCTAGACGTCGATCGGGGTCAAGCATAGCGCGGGTGGGGGATGCGTTGCTCAATAATGAAACTTCCTTTTAATGCAGAAGTTTCCATGTCGTTTTGCCGCCGCGAAATGCTTCCTTACCCTCGCACGCCGCGTTTTTATGACAGCGGCAGCGTCGCATGAAAACAGATGACGGCGGAAGACTGTGACGCGTTCAGTCTGCGTAATGATTCCTGTTCAGTGTGGTGATGAAAACCTTGTTGTGGATAATATAGTCATGAAAACACTTTGTAAATTTCCCCAGAGCTTATTTAGTCGACCTACGTATCAATAAACTTGACAGCTTGCTTTGTGGAAATATCCTATATCCATGATGGTGCGAAAGAAAGATCTCAGTAGTCATTTCCACATTCTTTTTAATAAAAACCGATCATGGATTCGACACGTTGTGTCATTATCAAGGTAATAATTGACAGTGATTCAACGTGTTGAATCCATTGTCAGAAATTTCTACCGAGTTCATTTATTCGCATTATCATGGATGCTAACTGATAATAGCGTTTATTGTTCGCCCGGTTTGGCCTATGTGCAAGGTATTACAATTCGGCGTTTCACAGCATAATTTGTGTAAACCTTATTGTAGAATTTGTGCTTCGAGTTCAATTTGGTCTTGTGTACTTCAGAATATCAATTTCGCATACAAGTAGTTTTTGATTAGTTCGAGAGAAGTATCGTTTGACTTAGAAATCAATTAATTTAGTCTCATTTTTAAGAAAAATATTTCACCCTTCCAAAAATATTAAAATATCAGCCCCCTACCAAACTACTTTCCGAGATTTTAGACGAAAAATACCAGCTCTTTTACGTGGTAAATGGTACGTGTATGCACCCCAGAGAGGCATTGCTTAAAAAATAGTGAATTTCTAACGCCTAGTTCTCGTAAAAAAATAAAAAATGTGTAGTTTGTGTGTTCTCTCAACTATTTTTTAAAGTATATCTTATAGTTACCGTAGTAATTTTTTCAGAATCGGAAATAAAAACATCCGTTATGAAGGACTTTTAAACCTGCCGCGTGAGGAAAACGAGTCTAGTTAGAGACATTGATATTTTTATGTAATTACTTAGATTTCAGTCTTCTAAAAGTATGGTATTGAACCATTTTATTGCGATATTCGATTCGTGCTTCCTACAGATGCTGAAATTAAAATGTATAATTCGAATATGCTCTCCATTATGACTAGGGAACCATCTCACTCAAATTACGCTAAATGTCTAACATGTCAGCATTTTCGAAATCCGAGCCGCTTTCAATCGTATCTATACAGGGATTTGGCTGCGGAAAATATCGAATTACCCCCTGGTTCTGAGTTCATGCACTGTTATACACAGTTCGTGGAGATTGAAAATCGAAATTTTCAGGCCAGAATTTTTCGACGGGAGGTTCGATCACTCTCTGAGTTGGCTCCGCCGAATTGATCATCCCTGAAGTGGTCCCTTTTATCCCGAGGAAAAAAAAGGCGACTGAGCAAACGGTGCGGAGGTGGAGGGAGATAAGGACGTGTAATGGAATATTGCGGGAATAGGTTCTGAGGGTGGATGTGAAAGCGTAAAACATTGCTAATGGACTAGGGAATCGAGAGAAAATGATGGAGAGCATAAAGGGAGATGATGAAGGTGGCCAATTACTTGTTAAAAGCCTAAAAGTAATCTATTTTTATTAATCGACTCTGTTGATGTACAGGTTAAGGGTGTTTGAACAGATACCATTTCACCCGGAAATCAATGAATTTGGTCTCATTTTAATGAAAACTATCTCACCCTTCCTAAGATACAATGATATCAGCCCTTTACCGTACTGCTTTCCGTGATTTTTGACTTATAATACCAGCCCTTTTATGTGGTAATTGGTACGTTTATGCACTCCAGAGAGACCTTTAAAAAATGAGGAATTTGTAACACCTCGTTCTCGTTAAAAAATTAACTGTGTAGTTTGTATGTTTCGCCAACTATTTTTGAAAATGAATCATATTGTCACCGCAGTAAATATTCGAAGGATCACAAAAAACCTTCCGTCGTGAAGGAGTTTTAAACGTACCGCGTGAAGAAAACGAGTCAAGTTAAAGACTCCATAAAAGTATAAAAGTTAGAGAGGAGATAATTTAATTTAATGATTTCCTATTTCAGTCATGTAAAAGAATTAATTGCACCAATAATAATGGAATCTTTAATTTATGCTTCCTACAGCTGCTGAAATCAAAGCGTATACTTCGGTATTTGTCTCAATACTGACTAGAGGACTATCTTGCTCAAACTACCCTAGGGTGGGCTGAGGTGGAAAAGAGTAAATAATCTTTTAGATATTTCTGGGTGTGCACCCCATTTCCCTTACACGATTTCTATCTTCAGCTCGACTTTAGTCCTACCTTTCTTCATCCCGTCCATTAGCGATGTAGTAGTGTTTCTAAGCTTTTAGAGAGATTAGGTTGGAAGCCGCTAGAGACTCGGGGGCTATCCGCTTGGCTCAGTTTGCTCGAGGAATTAAGGACAGGTTTGTTTCAAAGGGATACAGATAATATCATTTTTACCCCACACTACGTTTCTAGGACCGACAGAAGCGATAAAATGAGAGAGACAAATTGCCTGAACAGACAAGTACAAATTTTGTTCTTTCCGCGCGCAACAGGTGACCGTTATAAAAACTGAGCTACACTGAAAACACACCCATAATAGAGTTGACTATTTTATCTCCCAAATCCTTTACATGACTGACATCCTAACATCCCCTGCCACACGCCCATGCGGCGGCTCTTAAGGATGTATGTAGTTTTAGATTAGGCTAATTCTCTTTCATCCTCTTCCTCGTTTATCCATCACAATCATTTCATCACGGCCTTCAGCATCCCCTTGCTCCTTATTAAATGATCTGACGACCACTGAGCCTCCTAATGTCATCACCCTACTTACCGAGAACTTTCTCGTTCATAGTCCTTTCCTTCCATCTCTACTTATTCATTCTCCTTCACACCCATTTATCGATAGTTTATTCTACTATGGTCATAAACCGTAAGCCATAAGGAAGGTGGTCAAGTCCAATATTTACGACTTACGCCTTACGGCAGGCGAAATGCCAGCCAATCAGAGCGCGCATTACTAATGTGTGTCAGTCGCGGCCCACTGCTAAAACGGAAGTACTTTTGAGGTTAGAGGTTTATATCGTATATTTGCAAGCAATACTGTGGAAATTTTAGAAACTATTTTCTAAACACTCACATAAAATGAATAACCGATTCCATGACGCGCAGAAACTAATTCGACTCTCATTTGTCTTCGATATCCCTGTCGATCTGTTACGCCGTTACTTCAGCGTTGGAGAATGAGTGCCGTAAGGAAATCCTTACCTCTCAAGTGCTACGGCCATGATAGAGTGGGCATCACGCATACTGCCAGTTCTCGTCCTCCTTTCTTAAAGAGTCCGCCGCCCTCTTGTGACCAACTCTGGCTTCCAGCTCTAAGGGGCGTAAAGAGACTCCCGCAATGGGTTTGTCTGATCGCTCCTCGAAACATCAAAAACCAGGTTTTTCCAGCGTGTCCGGTCGCTGCAATTTGCGGTCTGGTGCTGGTAGTTCTTTTCTGCGGCCTATTCCTGAACCTTGTCTTTCCCCCCCAGCAGGATAACCGGGTTAAGTTCTATACAGGTACCGGCCTGATGGTTTCCCTGGCGAGGTAGACGCCTTTTCTTCTTCTTCTTTTCTCAGAATTCGGCTTATGTAATGTGCATCACCATGTGTTAAACTCTTCGTCGGGCCTTGCTTCACATTCTTACTCAAATGTTCCTGTCATCAGTTCTCTCGTGTTACTGAAGGGTTCTTTTTCCAGTGCAAACATCTTTATAATGCCCTTGAAACTATAACTTGCTACTATTTTAAAGGGAACTTGACTTTTTATATCAGTTGACCGAGCTTTGTCTGACAACAAAATATGTATTTAAAAATGAAACTCGTACTGATACTGTTTTACGAGCAAATATACGAAGAGAATTAGAGGCTATAAATTCTAATAGAACTTAATATTTAGGTATTCTGAGTTAGCAGGTAAACTAATATTTTCGATGTCCTCGTCATTGTCATTCATCACTGGCGTAACATTATTATTAGGTTTGTAACTTTTAAAATAGGATTTAATTAAGATTTTATTCAACTCGTGTTGCACCAGGTATGCTGTTACAACTGATTTTTGTTTCCTTATTCGATTGATGCGACGCTTAAGTTTGATCCTGACAAATTCTTGCAGGAACTCGAATAGTCTACTTTCAAAAATAGTTGAGAAAACATTCAAACTCTTCACTTAATTTTTTGACGATATCTAAGTGTTAGAAATTCCTCACTTTTTCAGTATGGTCTCCCTGGAGTGCATTCACGTACTATATCCCATGTAAAATGGCTGGTATATTTCGCCAAAAGTCTCGAAAATTAGTTCAGTAAGGGGCTGATATTTTGGCTTTTTTTTTGGAAGGGCGAGATATTTTCTTTAAAATGAGACTAAATTCATGGATTACTGGCTGAAATGATATTTCGCTCAACCTACCTCAAGGTAGTGTCCCGCTCTTTTTCTAATGGCCATTTACGACCGTTTTGTACTTGGCACATTGTTGCGCAATGTGATGTTTGTGTAAGTTCATTGAAAATCGCGTCGTGTAAAGCGGCGATTGCTAGAGTTCATGCATAGATGTATAAACGAAAGATGGGAAAGTAGCCCATGCTCTTATCCCGTGTCCGCGTTCTCGAAATTCCTGCACATCAAATTGCACAACAAAGTGACTCGTGTTTAGCGGCCATAATGGCGCGTGGAAGGGAGAAATTTGCAAACAGCTGACGATAGAAATTCTGGATTTTGATGCCTATATTGCCCATTCCTCACTACTATCGTACGTACAATCGTCCTTACGATGGTAGCCTGAAATCATCGCGTTAATGCACGTGCGGACTATGGTAATACTTTGATCCTAGCGCTATCACTTCATAGTGGTAAAGCGCTGGTGTCGCGAGCGGTAACCGGAAATGATGGGTAACAAAAAGTCAATCATTAAAGTGAAGTAGATGATGTAACTAATATGAAAAAGCATTGGGGCCATTCCACGTCACATCAGCAGTTGACCCTTGAGTTGATGAGTTGACCCTTGGTGTCAGCGATTCGAACCCAAATTTTTATGCTGGTTTCTCCTAGCATTACATGAAAAAGTGTCGAAGCGTTTTTGGAAAAAACATTTTTTGGCAGATCTAGAAGCGATCTAAGTTTCGACCATTTTGCGCTTAGTCCTTTTTTTCTGAGACTGATGACGATCTTAAATTATGTAAATACTGGAATACTATCTTGCCAAAAGATATATATTGAATAGATTTATTTAATATCATCAAACTTTTTCGTCGAGTGGTTTCTTCAACGATCACAGTATTAGATTAGATTAGATTCGTCGGTGGAGTTCCTGCTAATGAGTCCATGACGCACTTGTACCAAATTGGTCCATTGTGCTAGCCGCCCTATCGGTGGTTACCCGTAGAGTCCGAGTGCTTTGCTGAAGGCAAGCAGGTCCCCTACAGGAGTTACCCCTACTTCGTTGGGCTCCAAGGTGAGCCCAGATGCCTGTTCCAAGTCCTAAGTATGGCTGGACATTTGCAGAGTATGTGGGAAGTTGTTTCGTCCACTTCCTCACACCACCTGCATGTAAGAGAATCTGAAATCTTCAAGAGATGAAGATGTCTCATCCCTTGATGGTGTCCCGTGAGTAGTGCCACTACCGTTCGTATTTGCCTCCTATATGATAGAAGGAGCCTCCTTGCAAAGCTAGGCCTTGGTCCCTCTATACGATGTTTGGCCTACGTAGCTTCGATGCAGTTCACCACATCTCTGAGTGTTGAGCGAGACTCCATATTCTGATCTCAGGCCTACCAACTGATGGCGCAATGGGTATGATTGGTCCAGGGCCAATCATTGTTTAAATCCTGAAAATTATAATATCATTGTGTGTAGTGTGTTACATCTACATAATACTCTGCGAGCCTACCAACTCTCTCTCTAATCTCAGGCCTACCAACTGATAGCGCAATGGGTATGATTGGTTCAGGGCGTCATTGTTAAAGTCCTGAAAATTATAATATCATTGTGTGTAGTGTGTTACATCTACATCTACATAATACCCTGCGAGCTGCCGCATGGGCGTGTGGCAGGGGGTGTTAGGACACCAGCCGTGTAAAGATGTAAGTTTTTGGAAGGTGAAATGGTGACATGTATTATGGGAGTATATTTAGTGGAGCTCACTTTTTATTGTGGTCGCTTATTATGCATGGAAAGAACAAGTTTTTGTACCTCTCTGTTCGGCAATGTCTTATGCTATCGCTTATGTCAGACCTAGAGATGTAGTGAGGTGTCATGATAATATTCTGTGTCGCCAGTGTCTGAAACACACCAGTTTTGAATTTCTCAAGCAATCTAATCCTAGCATGTAGCCTCCGAGTCTCTAGAGGCTCCCACCTTAATCCATCTAAAAGCCGTGAAACACTATATGTTCACTGGTAGCAGTTTTTAACGAACCGCGCAGCGTTTCTTTGTATTGTATAAATTTTTTGCTTAAATATGTATGACCAGGATCCCAAATGCTTGCATTGTAATCGAGGTGTGGCCTAATCAGAGAGTAGTGGCATCTCTCTTTTACTTTTTGATCCGAGGACTTTCCTGTTATACGCTTAATAAATCCTTGTTTTTTAAATGTTTGTTCCGCATATGTTTTGTGTATGTGTTCCCCAATATGTAGGACAAGTTATGGTAATCCTAAGATACATATTTTACTTTATCTGAAGATTTATGTTTACTCTACCGACAGTATAGGTATGGCATTTCGAAGGCTTCGTGTGGCAGGACAATAGCGGTTCTCTTACCAGTCGTGGTGACGTTGTTCTTGTGACGCCTTCGCCATCCTATCCTCTTTTCTGGCGGAATGGTGCGGTAGTAGCACGGGTATCTGGACGGGGCCGTCTGGTTGGACCCATCTCGACCGTGGGTGTCCAAGAACTGGAGGCATTCGCCGCGTAGGGTGTTGACGCACCCCTCGAGGTTGATATAGAGTCGAATGTACGGGTCGATGACCAGATGGTCCTCCAAAGGCACCCTGGCACCCTCCGGGTCTACCGGGTTGGCTAGGCTAGCTGCGAAGATGAAAGACATCGGTTTTACACAAAAATAGAGAAATTTGAAGCATACTAGAAAAATACTTTACCGGACGTCACCTGATGTTTAACTCCTTAAAGTTAAAAGTTAATAAAAGGTGTTTCAAAATGAATATCGGGGTTTACAGTTTTATGGGCTTTTCTTTTTCGTGAAGCAACTTTAACTGTTGTTTCTCATCTTGATGCGCTACAACAATGGCTCTTTCCTCAACTGCAAGATGTTGAACCAGAGAACTTTATTTGGCTACAAGATGGTGCGCCACTTCACTGGCATAACTCAGTACGCGATTGGTTTTACGACGTTATACCCTACCGCTGGATTGGCCGCCAGGGGCCGGATGACAGGGCTTGTTTCGCATGGCCTCCACGTTCACCCGATCTGACGCCATGCGATTTTTATCTTTGGGGGTTCATTAAGGATAATGTGTATGTGTCTCCGCTAACAGCTGACCTACCCGACTCAGGAAACAGGATTGACTCAGTTGTTGCATCAATTACTCCAGATACACTGCTCAAGGTATGGGAAGAACTCGCCTATCGACTGGATGTTTGCTGTGTGACGAATAGTGCTCACATTGAACACTTGTAGGTGAAACAATAACTGTTTGAGTTGCTCTTTCATTTGATGTGAAATTGATAACTGTAAATAAAATTTTATAAATACTAAAAAGCCTTAAAACACCGATATTCATTTTGAAACACCCGGTGTAACAATAATAATGATATTTTATTACTCCGACAGAGAATGCTTACTACTTAATATCTTTGGTTTAACCGGGGAGTCACTTTAGTTAGCTATGAGGATAAACCAGAATTATGGCTACCATCGTTTACGGAATGGGTTATGCTCCCATATTTAAAGGAAATGCAGCATTTTGTAACTGCAGTACTCGTATAAAATATTATCAAAGAAAACATCCTCTAGACTTTCTTTAGTGATCGATCAAGATCGTATATATTTCATGGTCGTGCTTAAGATTTTTGAAATAATACGTGAAATAGGTAATAAATTATACACTTTAGGTCCTATGTACAAGAAACATCGTTTGAAACGTCAGGTTCGGCTTGGCGAAGAAAATACGTGCTTTACGTAGGGTGTAGGGTGAAGGATTGTCTATTAATAACCCAGTATTACCACTTCACATGTAAAAACGACATAAAATTTTAAAATAAAGAGATGTCTTAAGGGAGAACACGCATCATAAAAAAACACTAGGCATTAGTGAAGCGTACTCATGAATATAAAGTACATAAACTTATTAGAATGCTATAGTGTATTATTAAAATTTTATTTTTATTATATTCGTCCTATACATTGCGCGTAATGGAATCACCGGGTTGCCAAGACTTGCTGTAAAGCTGAAGGGAATCGATGACGTCAAAACAGTGTAACGCTTGTTTCCGAACGTTACACACTATATAATTCCTTAAAGCTGACAGTTAAATGGAGAACATGCATTATTTAAATAAAACTAATTGCATTAGAATTCGTATTGAAGAGACTATTTGCATTTGAACAACGTGTTCGTGAGTATACAGTAGGGTGGGCCAAAATTTCCATGTTTTTGATTTTTATCGGGTTTAATGAGCCTTGAAGCTTAATTTTTTTTCCTTTTAATGCAAATGTGGAAAATTAATAAAAATATGGATTCAATCAACTCTCGGCCACCAGTGTGTGCAGGGGTGCCGAAATTTTAATTTTTAAGGGATGAGAATCGTCTTTTTTCTTTCTAATCCGATACAAATGGTAAATGTTGGTATATTTTCCATATGCTAGGTTTGATCTTCCTTTGTGGACATTTTGCGAGACTAAATCAGTAATAAATTGCCGTTCATATTACATATACAACGGCGATAAAAACATGGTACGGCCCCTGGTGGATGCGCAACACATATGCCTCGTTTAGGTGTTCTCAAAACAATCGCGCCTATTCCCCAACTTGATACTTCTCCTTCCGGTTTTCCATCTTATAAATAAATCAGTATCTTTGATAACTTTGGTATATTTAATACATAACTTTGGTATATTTCCATAGCCATATTTAATTGTAGCTTTTACTACATCTCAGAGATAAAACACAGAAGCATGACCCGGGTCTCAATACAATAGTATCACAGGGTGGCGATCGTCAGGGAAAATCGGGAAAACCTGAAATTGTCTGGGAATTTTGAATTTATGGGAAATTCAGAGAAAAGTCAGGGAATTCTCGTAACTGGGAGGAACTGGGATAGGAATCCTCGTTATTTTTCTTCCATTGCGTTTATCGGCCACTCTTTCCCTTCCTTTATTTCACCAACTAAAACTGAAGCCCGTCGCTGACGAGCGTGGAATAAGCCCCATCAATTCGTGGAATATTTAGTTGTGAATCTTATCAGTTGTGAATCTTAGTTATTTAGTTGTGAATACATTAGACGTACATTGTCTCCCTTTTGTATATCCTTATTGCGATATTTGCCTAGTAGTGTTAAAATCACGGAGTAGGATAGAGGGTATAGTATCCTACTCCGTGGTCAAGAGTCTCCTACTCCAGGATAACTCTCACACAAGGCAACAGTCGTCGGTAAGTTGTAGCCAAGTCTCCGGCGCGTAAGTACAGGCAGCGCTTATATAAGATCTGTGAAAGAAGACTGAACTAATTGCGTCACCGTCCGAGCACATCATGGCCGAAAACCATTCAGGTAGTTTGTGGAAATATACCAATTACAGATTATATCTTACAACCGTGACGGCTGTTACTTAGCATTCCGATAGAGGAGGGATTGATACATCTCCATTAGTTTTAGATATGTCAATAATAATAATAGTTTTTATAAAAATATACCCTACATCTTGCCGTTTTCCCGATGGTTTAATTATGCTCCGGGATAAAATGTTCATGTTTCAGATACGAGCCTACCTTGCCAAAGGTCTATTCTTTATACTATAAAAATTTCAAGTTGATGACGTAAGACTTTAACAAAAATTTTAAAACATAGTTCTTGCATGATTATGAATGCAAAATGCGTGATATTTCCGACGTATAACTAGATGTAGTTAATTGAAGTGTGGTCCAATAATTTTTTTTCGTCTTACTTTACGAAACTTATCAAAATATGCACTCAACGACTCACAGTTCGCGATCCAACCACCTAACGTGGAGGCATTAGAAAATATTTGGTATGGTGGACGAGGAAAGAAAACTTATGGAAGAAATCAGGTGTAGCCAGAGTTGGTGGCTGGAGGATGTAACAAGGGGCGATGGGTTGCTCAAGACTGTGATCGAGGGAAGGGTATTGGGCAAGCGGGGAAAGGGAAGAAAGAGGGAAGGGTTTAATGGACGGGATGAAGAAGGGTAAATCGTATGGCGAGGAGAAAAAGGATATGCTAGAGGATGATAAGACCATGAAAGTATAGAAAATTGGGAGGAGTTTCTACGACTTTCAAGAAAAAGCACCTTGTTCCGATGGCATACGCAAAAAAAAAATAAAATCGGAGCACGTATGAAGCACTTCTATTCTTTTTTCCTAGAGAATGTATGAAGTAGCTCTAACTTCTATGAAGAATTAACCGAATAAGCCTTAGGTGATGTAGGTTGAATCCTTTTATGAGGAGTTAGAGTGAACATAATAAAATATGCAGTTGGTTAGGCGGTAATGCCAGAGAGTGAAGTGCAATAACAGGAAATTGTGGATAAAATGGAGAGGGTAGGAAAACATTTTGGAGTGAAGATAAACATCGGACAATTAAGCAATGAAAGCAGGAAGTGAGGGAGACGTTATAAATTGGGCCATTTATAGAAAAAGGCTAGGACGAATACCATCCTTTTGATACCTCAGAAGTGTTATAACATAAAATGGAAGTTGTTTCGGAGGAAATAAGTAATGGAATATCTCTGGGAAAAGTAAACTTCAGTATAGTCAACCAACTACTTTCAGCCAAATCGATCAACACAGGCTTACTGAAAAGATTTGCTAAACTTTGTATTTGGAGTGTTGTGCTTTATGGAGCAGATACATGGACACACTGGCGGAAAAAGGAGAAATATCAACTGGGATCTGAAATGTGACTATGGAGAAGAATGGAACGATTGAAATGGAGTGAAGTGAGACACTAGGAAGTGCTGGCGAGGTTAAATGAGAAAGGTAATATTTTGCGATCAATAAGAAAGAGGAAGGAGAACTGGATGGGACACGTCCGAGGGAAAAATTGCCTGCTGAAAAGAATATTAGAAGGAAAGATCGAGGGAAAGAGGGGGAGAGGAAGTCGAAGAAATAATATGTTGACGGATATTATGAGTGGAATCAGTTACGAAGAGCTGAGGGAGGCAACACGCGATAGACAAGCATGGAGGGACGGTTCAACTGAAATCTGTCGGAGGACATTCACCTTAGAGAAAGGAGAGAATGGAGAAATTGATGAGTGCCATAGAAACGATAGTGATGTGAAAAGATAAATTAGTTAGCCCGAAATTATTGAAAGTGAAGCCAGTGTTCTTGGCGTTACGCCGAGAATAAACTTCTTTTGACTACTCCTATCCAAAAATGAAGAGTATAATGGATTATGTGAGGATAGCCCAAACTAGGGAGGGAAAAAGACAACTGCTGTGCTCAAAGAAGATAAGACTATAAACCGGGAAGCAGTATGTGAAAACATTCCTGTGGAGCGTAGCACTCTATGGCCCGAAAGCATGAACCATTGGGTAAGCTGACCAGAACAGACTAGAAGCCTTTGAAACCTGGTGTTGGAGGAGGATGCTGAAGTAAAATGGACGGACAAAATAAGAAATGATGTGTACAGAAGAGTAGAGGACCATAGAGGATAGAAGAACAAGATGGTTTGGACACACCTCGAGACACAATGGATTTGTGAAGAACATAATTGAAGATAAAATAGAGGGAGAAGTCCCCGGAGGAAGACCCAGGAAGAAGTTCATGGACCAAATAAAGAGAAAATTACATCGGAAGAGACACCAGGAGGTAAGGGAACTATCATTAGATAGGGAAAGGTGGAGGGCTGTAGTCAACCAATCTTAGGATTGAACGACCAATGAATGAATGGATTATGTACGTAAATATGAAGTCATCCAAATTGATTTTCTAAATACCGAAGCAAATTGGATCTTACTCAATCGAATGTCAGCACAACTCAATTTTCTGTGCTGACCTTTGACTTATTTTCATAGCCGGGTGTATATTGACAGCTTGTCGTTGATGAGGGTCTATTTTTCGAAGCCAATTACGTAATTAACCATCGATTGCGGGATTTTATCGGTCTTTTACGTCCCATCATTACCGTGTCAAAGCGGCGCGCGTTTATGGAATATCAATATCCAGCGTTGAAACGGGGTTCCAAAAATAGTTCCTCCAAAAGGTTTACCAAGTAGATATGCATTCGTGACTACCAAGGCAACTGGAATAATATATACTCTCGCCCTGGGTTTAATTTTTGTGGAACATATATTTGAAATAAATATTAATTCCAAAAATGTTATTTTTAGTTTCGTCTTTTGTTCTTTCATCGACTTAATGTGTGTCTTGTGTATTTTTGTTTGTGCGGTGCTTTTCTTTATATTGTATCCCATTTGAAGCTGGTGTTCGAGTAGCGGTCTCGCGGCTGTGAAATACTAGATCACAGAGTAGTATCAGTCTTGATTTAAAATAACACATTCATTGATGGCATAACTTAGAAATTAAGACGCAAAATTAAGGTGCAAAAATGTAGTTTATTCGGGTTTTATGCATGTCATGAACACTTTTTCCCATCAAAGGAGTGGAATTCGGCGGCTTTTCTGTTGAAATGCCCCGTATTGACTTCAAAGGTTGCGGTGATTTGGGAATAATTGGTTAAATATATAAAAAATAAGGTGATGAGACGCTTACATTTTGTGTGTGCTGATTTTTTTGAAAATTTTATGTCTTCAAGTTATGACTTAAAATGAACAGTTATTCATGTAAGTTACATTTGAATGTGACGGAAAAATAGCATTTTAATAATAAATTTTACACCCTCCGGCGTCAATTCATGGAAGTATTTGGTATTCGAATCCATATTGAAAATAAGTATTGTACTTTTGTTTAAGGTTTCCGCGGTGAGCAGTTATTCTTTCCATTTCTTCTCTCGGAATTCGGCCGCGTCATTGTTTTTCTGACGTTTCTTCTTCTCTCCTCGAGGCGTCTTCAGGTCGAAGGGGCCGGGATTCGACCTGAAGGTGCCTTCAGCATAGGAGGAGATATATTGTCAGAAAAACGGTGACGCGACCAAATCCCGGAAGAGGAAATGGAAAAAAAGTATTGTATTTTCCACAGTGGAAAAGTACAATACTTATTTTCAATATGAATTGGAATACTATTTTCCTACGTGTCTCACCAATTATCACTCCCTAAAGAGGGCGTAATTCAAGTTTAATCTCCATAATAAAGAGGCGGGAAATAGTATGTTATTGTTATTCATATCATATAGAGGACACGTTTTTCAAAAAGTATGCAGTTTCTAAAACGTGACTACTATGCCTTTTAAGTTAAAAATATCGCGGACTCCACTTGAAACGATTTATCGCTACTTTATTGTGGTAGTTACTGTTTTGCTTACATGTTGATCTGTAGGCTAATAGTTGATCTGTAGGCTAATAGTAAACGCTGTAGCTAATAGTTGCATTTAAACCTTAATGGATGTTTAATGTATAAGAGTTTGTTGATTGATTCTATTTATTATATTGTTGTCACGAGCTGAATTAAGGAATGTAATTTCTCACACTGAGTCAAATATCTAATTGCTGAATTATTCAAGATAAACCCATCCATGTTAAGTGAGAAGATATAAAAAAAGGTCCATTTGCATCAACATCGCCTTTTCCTTTGCTTAGGTTTTTTTTTTAAATTTGCGTCTCAAGTTTGTATGGATTTTTGAGGTCGTTTCGCATATTGAGGTCAGCGTAAACATTCTGTGAGGTGACCCGCATAAATTAACCTTTTCATGACGAATGGGTGTGTGTACGTACATGTCCGGCATTACAGAGGGGAAAAAATTGCTCGAATGAAGCTCTTACCTCGGACGATGCCATTCGGACTTAGTACTCTCCGGGTAGTTGTACGTGTTTCGCGGGAAATTTGAATATTTACCGCCGTATCGATTTTTAAGAGTTGGTTGTAAGTCGCTTGTCGTGCCTTGCATGTTTCCCTAGTTAAGAGTCAGTTCTTCTGAGATGATGATAAAGTCTTTCCTTTCTTTCTTTCTCTCTTCTCCCTAACGGCTGCTCGCGGGTGGGTTGAATTCTTGCCGCCGGTGACGACCTCAAGAGCCCCACCCACATCGCATCGAACGCGTACTCCTTTATGGGCATGACCTCCTTCCGTGCTTTTCGCATTACATGCGAGCGGGTGAACTCTTTCGCCTCCCTCATGAATAAGGTGCTCTACGATGTTCAAATCTTCTCAATGTGGCATCTCATATCTTAAGGTGGCCTATTACCACGGCCGGAAACGCTTCTACGGACGTCTACGCGCTTTTATTTTACGACCCTGCTTTGCTACTATCTTAACAACAAACAAACAATTTTATTTTTAAACAAGTAAATTCGAAAGAAATACAAAAATTACAATGTTGAACATGCACCCTATAAGGCTAGCCTGTTTTTGGGAAATCATCATGTTTCAGGACGTCTAACTGTGAATTTAATTTCATTACATGATTAATAATCGCAATAAAAACGTCAAAATACACGAAGAAAATTAAACAGCAAATTAGCATATTTTCATTGCGTCAATAATATCGCAATAAAAGTATCAGAAATACAGAATACCATTGATAAAGAGCAGAGTTTACAGAGAAACAGTTGGCCTTAATTACAATTAAAAACAAGTTTGTATGCGTGTAGACTATGAGAAAAATCAACTTGATGTATACCCTTTAATATTCAGATTCGTAAATGGTGTAACAATTCGACGCCAGGAATGTAGAAATGGTTTTCCACACTTTTGTATTGTAATAACCAAGTTTTGTACATTCTTAGAGGATAACCTTATGTTATTAGTGGTCTGGGTTAAGGAGAAACCGTCATTTTAGGCATGCCCGACAGCCTGCCTTAATATTAAGATATTATAGTTATGTATCTCTGCTATTGAATGGTATAAAATATTACTAGGTCATTGAGTATTTAACGAATATATAATAGTTTAAAAATTGTGAATTTTAACGCTGAAATAAATAACCTTAGTATGAGTATTTAACGAATATATCATAGTTTAAAAATGGAGAATTTTAACGCTGAAATA
Source organism: Ceriagrion tenellum (assembly GCA_963169105.1). Classification (NCBI taxonomy): domain Eukaryota; kingdom Metazoa; phylum Arthropoda; class Insecta; order Odonata; family Coenagrionidae; genus Ceriagrion; species Ceriagrion tenellum. Next base: position 97,851,056 of record OY720642.1, read on the forward strand.
AATAACCTTAATGGCAGTGCGATGAAATCTCTTCATGTGACTTTTTTCGCTGAAATTAAAAAAATGTTCTTATAACACAAGATTCCTACTATCAAATGGTGTAAAATATTTCTCGATCATCGGTCATTTAACGAAGGTATAAAAGTTTAAAAATGATGAACTTAAAGCTGAAATAAATAACCTTAATGGCAGCGCGATGAAATCTCTTCGTGTGACTTTTTTCGCTGAAATTAAAAAAATGTCTTATAGCACAAGATTCCTGCTATCGAATGGTGTAAAATATTTCTCGATCATTGGTCATTAAACGAAGGTATAAAAGTTTAAAAATGATGAACTTTAACGCTGAAATAAATAACCTTAATGGCAGCGTGATGAAATCTCTTCGTGTGACATTTTTAGCTGAAATTATAAAAAAATGTCTTATAGCACAAGATTCCTGCTATCGAATGGTGTAAAATATTTCTCGATCATTGGTTATTTAACGAAGATGTATTAGTTTAAAAATGATGAATTTTTATCCTGAAATATTTGGCCAAAATGATAGTGCGATGATATCTCTTAACATAACTTTTTAATCTCAATATACACCCAAATGATATTGCCCAACAACTAGCATAACATGCACTACATAATGAGACAATATATTTTTTTCTGCTTAGGTCGTCGATAGTATAGCTCGAGTATTTAGGTTTAAATATTATTATAACTATATTATAGGCAGCACTAACCCGAAACTTACTCATTACAGGAAGGTGTACATCTTAAATCAGTACTTGAAAGCTGACGTTCCTCCTTAAGGGGGAACCTGCACTACGAAGTAATGTTTTCTCAAAACATTCAAAATGTGCTACAATGAGTGAATGTAGGCTAAGTGCTGCCTCTCAATTTTTTTTTTAAATTTCAGGTAAATGCTGTTTCGGGTAAAATCTTATTGGACAGAGTGCTAAACCAAAGCTTTAACCACGCCTCGAAAACCAATAATTATACTGACTCCAACCTCCAATCCTTGTTCGGCAGGAGTTGATATCATGAATTTTTAGCGAACTGTGGGGAAGTTATAATTATCATCAAGCTTAAGACATGTAACAATATATAATAAATGCCTAATTTACTTACTAGTACTAGTATACCAGTAATTTATTTACTAGTAGTAGAAGGTAGCTGACGGATCGGGGATCTTGGGTGAGGATGTGAAGAAGAGGCTGGTGAAGAGCTTGAATTGGAGTGTAGCATTGTATGGGACAGAAACGTGGACCCTCAGAAAGGAGGACGAGAATAGGCTGCAGGCATTTGAGATGTAGGCGTGTAGAAGGATGGAGAAGGTTAGGTGGACGGAAAGAAAGACTAACGAGGAAGTGCTTGAGAGAGTGGGCGAGGAAAGGAAACTTTCGAATGAAATCCGGGATAGGCAGGGTAGATGGCTGAAGGATGTAATGAAGGGTGATGGGTTGCTGAAGAGTGTGATAGAGGGAAGGATGTTGGGTAAGCGGGGAAGAGGAAATAAGAGAATGGGTTTCATGGACGGGAAGAAGTAGGGTAGGTCGTATGCAGAGACGAAAAAAGATTTACTAGAGGGAGATAGGCCCCTGAATGTGTAGAAAATCGGGAGGAGATACTCTGGCATTCAACCAAACCCACCTTTACCGGTAGAATACATTAAAAAATTATATACTAGTAATTGTACACGATTCGATAGACTGAGTATTGATTTTTAGTATGTATAAAAGTCAGGGTGGATCATCGTTCATACCTAAGATACAGATTCCCCATTAAAGTAAATATGTTTTGCTGGCATCTAGAATAAGGAATAATAATTGGTGTCATAATTTTTTGCTTTTTGTTCTCTGCATAACTATTTCGGCCGCGGAAGAGAACGTGAATTTGTCGAAAATCAGGCGATCGGCATGATGCGTACGACATATATTTCTTAAAAATCTTTGCACCTACGTCATCAAATTGAAGCCGGGCAACCGAAATAACAACCATATGGTTTAACTCTGCTCTTTCTTTACTTTCCTTTGGATAGCACGATGGAATGGACGAATTAGCGGATGGAAAGCTAGAATATCAATCATGTTTGAAATTTAAGGCAAGTAATACTTGAAACATACATTGCTACTTAGTGCTATGGATTCTGCTAAATTTTATGGTAGTTTTTAACGGGAATGCGGATTATTTTTTATTTAAAAAACAATACATGCGAGGAGAAGCCACATTAAAGAAGCAATTTCATTTTGGTTGATAATTAGTTATCGATGAAAAACATAGTAAAATTACAAAATTAGTGCGTTATCCCGCAAGCGCTATAGGAAAATGAGGGTCAACGACGAAGGCGAAAGGAGACTGGCTTCAGCTTCTGGTATTGAGCAGCATAGCAAGTGCCCTCTCCATATACCTCAGTTGTCGACACAATTGGCATAACAGTATATTTAAAATGTCAATTGGCCATAAATCTAGGATGCTATTGATAAATATTCGTTGAAAGAAGAAACCCTGCATCTTTCAAAGACATTACGTTATGTTCCTTCCATCACATTTGAAGCATTGATATTACAGGTGTTTCGGCTCTCGCCGCAGGATTACAACTTCCGCCCTGGTTTTCAAGCTCTCGCTTATACCCGGGGCAAGGAAGAGGTGGGAGGAAAGGATGGGAAGGGAAGGTTAGCTAAACCACAGCCCCTTCGAGGCCGACACCAATGAGGCGGATTGAGGTCAAAAGGACATCAAGGGCCTCCGCCTCCCCGAAGTACTCGAAAAAGTTTGGTTACCCCATACAACTGAGACGAGTGGCCGTCGGTCTCGCTTTCGCGAAAGACCTTTGTGCTTTGTGGACCGAGAGAGCCCGTTGCCCAAATATTTGGAATTAGGTATCTCTCTGGCTCACTTTACGGGTTGACGCCGTGCGGTCTGACGAAGTACGTCCTCGAGTCGGGGACCACCGGAGGGTCCATTGACCCATGGAGGGTCAATTCGGACCGATTCTGGTAAAAGCGTGGGTACAACCCTTCTCTCAGTAGTTCTCGTCAACCCCTGCATTCGCATTGCTATTACAGTAAGTTCTCGATTTACGTCGGAGAGGCGTGTTGATGAAGAGCGACTTAACTCGTAACGACGTAAAACGAATCCAGATAATTGTGGCCACTTTAATCCCAAGAATTATCAAGGCGTTAAGTTCAAAATTCATTTTTTGTCTTCATCTAGGAAATAATAGCTATTTCAGATAGGATGGTTATGTCTCAATCATCAAAAAACGCATGCATATGCACATACGGTCTATTGTATTAGCAATGAGCGGAAAAATTTTCCGACGACCCTTGTCAGCATAGACGTAACATCGAATCAGACGTAAATCGAAAAGACGAAGACCGAGGACTTACTGTGTATGTAAGGATACATTACAGTTTTAAACTAAGAACATTTTTATGACATTTCCTCTAAAATGTAGGTACAAATTGTTTTTTCATATTCATAGCGTGCTACACTCCACAGGAATGTTTTCACATACTTTTCCCTAGTTTGTAGTCCTATCTTCTTTGAGAACAGCAGCTGTCTTTTTCCCATGAACGCCTTCTTAGCTTGGGCTATTCTTTGCTTGATGCCCGTTGTACTTCTTCCGTCCCACATGATAGTACTTCCGAGATAGGTGATGGAATCCACTTGCTCTAATTTCTCTCCTCTCAGTGCAACTTTTGCATTCAGCTTTTCTATTCCGCATACAAGGATTTAAGTCTTCGTTATTTCCCGTCACGGTGGACATTTGAAATTCACCATGATCTCCGGCTATGACTGCAATATCATCTTTGAAGCGGAGCATGTTCATTTCTTTTCCGTTTATCTTAATTCCGTCCAGTCCAATTTCTTGTGCTGTTCTTATTACCTCCTCCATATACATGTTGGACAGAGCAGGAGAGAGATTGACCTCGATCACAAGCTTGTGGAAACACATCTGGATTTGAAGCGTGAACATCAGCGGACTTGACCAAATGAGGAGGGATTTTTCACATTAACGGTGTAAAATATCAGTATATGATTAATCAAAACACATAGGTATTATTCGATTTATGAGAAAATATTCCCCTTTACCCGCACAACGTTTATCGGGACTCGGGAAGGGGATTCCGTAACATTTCTCGGGAACGGGCGGGAATTCGTTCCTGCCCGAAAATACTGCGCGGCAATCGGGTGGATTTTACCGGGCGAAGATAACTCTCGTCGAGGTTAGGTCGATGAATTTAAGGGATCAGGGCAGGGTGATTAGGGAGAGAAACAGTTTAATGGAGGAGGGGAAAGGTTAAAGGTTGCGCGGGGCACTAGGGATTGGGTTACACTGGAAAAGGAATGGAGAGGGCACACTTAAGCGGGGAGTAGACGTCCTTCTTTTTTTCTCGCGACAGGGATTTCGATTACGCGATATGACATCAAAAAAATCTCATCAAGTTAATGCAGAGTGGGGAAAATGGGCGATGCGAAACTTGATAGCACTATGTTAAGAAGAACATGACACAAGGGGCAGTAAAGCATACGATGAATGTGGGATAAAACGTCCGAGCCATCCCCCAGAGGTAGGTACTTACTGGAGCCCTTTCGTCACATCTCCACTAAAAATTGATATGGAAAAACAATTTGTACCTGCATTTTAGAGGAAATGTCATAAAAATGTTCTTAGTTTAAAACTGTAATGTATCCTTACATATACAGTAAGTCCTCGGTCTTCGTCTTTTCGATTTACGTCTGATTCGATGTTACGTCTATGCTGACAAGGGTCGTCGGAAAATTTTTCCGCTCATTGCTAATACAATAGACCGTATGTGCATATGCATACGTTTTTTGATGATTGAGACATAACCATCCTATCTGAAATAGCTATTATTTCCTAGATGAAGACAAAAAATGAATTTTGAACTTAGCGCCTTGATAATTCTTGGGATTAAAGTGGCCACAATTATCTGGATTCGTTTTACGTCGTTACGAGTTAAGTCGCTCTTCTTCAACACGCCTCTCCGACGTAAATCGAGAACTTACTGTAATAGCAATGCGAATGCAGGGGTTGACGAGAACTGACAAATCGTAAGCTATTTGTTCACTGCCTTTCCCTAATTGTAGCAGAAGTCCTTTCCAAAATTGTTCTTCACTCAATTCAGGTCACCGTTTGTGTATATCATTTTCCTATTCCAAGAAAGATTCTAGGCGCTCAATAAAACTAGGGCAAATATACGAATTCATTTTCCAAAACGACGGATAATTGGTTGAAAGGGCACTTTTCAATTATAAAATTGTACATGTAGGTCACGTAAGTCCTGCATTCGTCCCGCAGGTGGATGTCCATTGCGTCAATTAGAAAGGGGAAATCCGAAATGACACGATCGTCAGAAATTCAGAGCACTCTTAACGAATCATTATGAAAGCAAACATAGTTGAAAATTCACTCAAAAAACTGCAATAACAGTGAACCCCAATGTTTAACCTGAATTCAAACAGAGGTTTAGGGCCCAAGAGTACCAGAGTGGTCCCGTCATTTCCACTCGAAACATTTAATCTATCCAAATTGAATAAACTGTACAGCTAGTCTACTCCGTAAATACTAGCAACGCGAGATATTCATTCTCATCAAGAAAGAGAATAATGGCGTACTCTCAATGGGCAATTAGTCAGGGATGAAACACCCTTGATGACTTTTTTGTTCAAGATTTTGCCGCGTCGAGTAGGTATATAGAGGAGAATAATAGAGTTGTAACGAGGAGAGAGCTAAATGAAATACGGCGCCAAAAGTTTTTTGGCGCCAAAAAAGGCCGCCAATCAGAAGCCACCGACTCCACTAAATAAACCCGGCCAAAAGAAGCCCTCATATATTCCACCTGCAGGGTTCTCCAGGGTATGAGGAGAAACGTAGCCAGAAAAACAACGACGCGGCTAATCCCGAAAGAGGAAATGGAACCAACCATTAAACAATTTATCCACCTGATGAATATCGGTCTTAAGTAGTCAATAATGAGCCAATCAAAGGTAGTTAAGTGATTTCCCAATGTAAACTGACGTCCATTTTCTCATTATCGCGGACCAAATACTTCGTTAGCAATAGATAGCCAATGAAAATGAATCGAAAATGTGTCTCGACATATCCAGGCCTGAAACCTTCGAGAGATAAGTCTCCTGAATCCCGGTTTTTTCGGTGGTTCCACTTTTTCCACTGTCCACTGTTCCACTGGTCCACTGTTCCACTGTCATTTACTCACATAATGGATATTAATAGAAAAATATGCCCTCCGTTAGATATGAACAAAAAAATGTATCCTATCAGTCTAATTTTTCTCGCAAATTGAACTTAAAATTATATGGTTTTCAATGGGAGAATGGGAAAAACACGTGGAAAATCGTATTACTCTATCTAATATAATTACCATTTTCATGATAAACAGTTTTTAAGACGCGAAAATTTCCGAAAAATCGATTAAAGAATCAGGAAAATTCATCTCACCGCCTTACTTTTTGAGTTATTAGCTGATTTCTGCAAATATCGAAGCCAAAATTTGATAATTAATAATAATGGTAATAAATTTTTATTCCACTACTTGTGACACAACTTTACCAATACATCACTTTACCAAATTTCTAGTATGGAATTAGGTATAAAAATGGATATAATCCGCTATATACGTTACTGAAACAAAAAAGGTATAAAATAAACGGGCAATACGGTGAATATAAGTAAAAAGAGGTCAGCTCTATGGGCATATCGCTCAGAGTTAAACAATTCTTGTCACAAAGCTAGAGTTCGTTCAATATGATAGCTAAAAAGGCCGTTAGAAACGCAGTCCATTGTCTAATTTCGTTGGGGGAAGGGAATCATGTGACCAAAGAATCCATGATCGAGGTCAGTGTTTAAATCAAACAATTGTGAATTTTTTGTTCCTTTAAATTTCATTCTAAGCATACTTAATACATTTCACCTGCGCTACTAACTAGTACGACCTCCAACAAGAAAGAGGACAGAGGGACGAGATTTGTAACAATAATACATTTTTATTACACCATTTGTGACATGACTTTCCCAATGTATCATTTTACTAAATTTCCAATAATGAATTGGATAATCCAATGGATAAATAACCCATTTTCGGGGTTACCATCTAAGCATACTTCAAGAGGCAGACACTCATTTCTCATCTTAACAATATCTTAAAAATTCACACACGTCCCAGCAAATCACTGGCGCACGATTTAGACGAGTCCATGCAATTGGAAAAAAATATTCAGAGATTTAAAAAAAAAATGTATAAATCTTTTAAAAGCGTATAAATGGCGTTACCGTCGGTGTCTATGACTATAAATAAGTTAATTGAAAATATATTCGCGGAATAATTGACATTTATTAAGCCTTGGTTTTGGTTATCAATAGCAAATGCACTCAATTACCGAAACCAGGATTTTTAAAACCATTTATGAAAAAGTTGGGAGTTGAGCATTTGTTTTAACTCGCATAGTCGCGATTGAGCCTACTTAAAATGTGCTCGTATTGCTTGCCATTTAAAGAGACCGATAATGGGATGATTCCAAGTTAGGGTGTGTTCCCCCTCGAGGCAAAACGGGGTAAGAATGAATTCGGGCGGAATGAGCGACGCGTTAACGACAAATGCCCTCAAGACGGGATTTGGACGGAAAATTGGATGTCGATGTCGCAGAGCCACGGTGGAGAAGGGATAATTTAGGAATGAGACGGATGGGGTGAAGGAGCGGAGAGTTTTAAACACATGGAAAAGGAAGGAGACGGCGGAACATGTCGGGATCGGACTAAAGGGAAATGACACGCGTGGAAACGGGGTCCCCGGATTCCCGATACTCTATAAACCTTCGGGAATCGAGGCCGGAATATCGCATAACTTGATAATTCATTGGTCGTTCAATCCTGAGCTTGGTAGTTGGGGAGGGCGCTTGCTATTGTGGCCAAAACTAGAAGCTGTAGCGTTGGCGAGGCCCAAGGTGAGTAGAATAGGTGGTGGTCTCAGCTGAAAGTGGGAAAGTGCGTTCGTCACAAAGTTCCAAGGTGTTGCGGGTACCGAGGCTTTACGTGTTGCCTATTGCACTAGTTCGCTTAGGTAGACCATTGCATTAGTTCGCTTAGGTAGACCATTGAATTATTTCGCCTAAGCAGAAGGTGTTATTAGAAGATAAACAATGCGCCGGGTAAGAGGTGTTCTGTTGCTATGAGCTGGAACAGCTTCTATGAAACGAGGGGCTTGAGTGGGAGGAACTACAAGGTCTGTTCAAAAAATAACGGGACTTTTTTTATTTAGCGGATAGTTTTGGCGACATCTTGTTTACGACGCTGCATTCTTCACTACCGTCCGATTAACCATTGTTTACCAGTGCAATTCTCTCGGAATTCACACAGGGTTAAATTTTTGGCTGCTGCCAACGTTTCGATGGATAACACTTCCATTGTCATCAGTTTTTGAACCTTTTAGTTTAAGATTTCCGCAGCGAGTAGGAATATATAAGAGAATAATAAAGTTCCAACGGACATCGGAGAGAGCTAAATGAAATATGGAGCCAAAGTCCATTACCCTGATGATGATGGAAGTGTTGTCCATCGTTACGGTGGCAGCAGCCAAAAACTTAACCCAGTGTGAATCCCGAGAGGATTCCACTCATAATATTCGCTGGGAAAGTACTAAATCATTCATTATTTACCATTTGCCGATTTTTTTGTATCAGTAATATACCTGTATAAGTGGAAGGTGTTTTAGTCGCCGAGACGATTTATGCTATATTCGAATTTCAGGGCCAAAGTTGCCAAGTGAAAGGACCAAAGTGAAACCATCGCTGAAATAAGTGTATACACAGGGTTGCATGTACTGTATAAATACTGAAATAAGTATATTCTAGTTACCTTGGGCGTGGCATATCCACCATCTCTGTTGACCTCGATTTTCCTTCAGCGCTTACGGGCTGACGCGCTAATTTTGCAATTGTTGAATGTTTTCCATCGATAACTTACTATATATCAGCTAGCACTTACTCCTTTAATATTCATTCTCCTTACATGTATTTTCTATTTATGTTAATTAAAAATAATACACATTCCTGGTGAAATTTATGGTAAAATCGAGTAGAATCAGTTCTACAAAGTAGCCATTTTATGTATGATGAGTTACTTGCCTTAAATTTCAAGCAGACGGTGGATACTCTTGTCTATTACGATCACTAATTCGTCCATTCCTACGTGCCTTCCGAAGGAAATTAAGGACTAGGGATACAAATATGGTTGTTATTTCGGTTGTCACGCTTCAGTTCGATGACATAATGCCCTCTCCTTTTACCTCAATGGTCAGTACTCGTCTAAGTATATGGCATTCCAATTTAAAATTGTAAGGCACACAGTAATATGCGTCCGCCTTTTAGAAGTCACACACCCAAGATACATAAGGCAACAGACATTGTCCAATAATTTCAGTCGTGAAGATATTAGCGAAGGCAATAATCGAAGCGTCGGCAACGTGACCTTTTGAAAGACCCGAGAAGACGTCACTTACAGCATACGCCGGGAAAGAAACAAATCCTACATAGTTGCGTTGAATTGCCAATTTTAATTATTAGGAAAGTATTTTCATTTTCATCATTCTCGTAACTATTATCATCGTCTCTAAACCCTAGTATTTAATTGTAAATATGGGTCTGTACACCGCTCATTTTTATTACACGATGCTCTAGGGCATCATAAGGCCATTACTATATGGTCTGCTAGGCTAATAGACAGCAACAAAAAAATATACATGTTGAGGTTAGAGTTGGTTTTGTCATTTTCAAGCTTTGGGATTTTAAAAAAACTTACCAGTAAAACCGTATCTGTTGCGGCTAGCGTGATATCTCATCCAGCTTTCATTGTATCTACAGAATAAATGTCAGTTTTCTAGGCTAGATAACCTTAACTACTAGTCTTTCTCCCTGAGAATCTTATTACTTTTATTCCTTCATGATATATCTTCATTCCGCATTCACTGCCCTGACAACCTAAGCATCAACTGAAGCTTGTGATCTCTTCGAAGATTGACTAGATACAGAACTGTTGCCACCCACCATCGTAAGCAGCCCACAGCGTGGTGAAGTTGACGGACGTCTTGGGCAGCTTGTCGGGCGGAATGAGGGTGCCGTTGACGCAGTCGGTGCCCGTGATGGTCGAGAAGGACCCTGAGTAGCCGGCGGTGGACGTGGAGGCCTCGGTAGACCCACCGCTCGTATCGACGGTCCGCATCACGTTCTGGCAGTTGGCCATGAGGACGCCGTCCTGCGGTTCCCACACCTTCTCCTCCTCCTCCTCCTCGCCCTCGTACGTCGAAGTGGCGTACGCGCGCTTGCACCACGCCGTGTGCACCATGTCGCCGTGCATGATCATCACGTTGACGCCTTGGGTGGTAACCTTAGGGCAGTAGCGGTCGCAGCTGAAAGGCCTCCTTATTTTCGTGCACCTGGATTTGTAGCAGTCGAAGAACCTGGAGGAGAAGGGAAGTTGTGTTTAAAACCTTTGGGAATGATTCCGAGCGCGTAACTAAGGAGTTGCGTGGTACAACAACAAACGTTTGGGATTTTGGACTGAATTGGTAACTTGACGATAGCAGCGCCGTATTTTCACCATACCTAAAAGCGCCGGCAGCGGTCATTTTGACCGGTAGGTGTCTTCCCTTTTTCTGTTGATGTGCATGAATAATTTCACGCATATATTCTATTTTGAAGTGAGATTGTTTTATTTAAACTCAAATTTACATTATTTTAAAGTAATAAATAAGATTTAGAAAAAGTTTCTTTGTTCAACTTTAACACAAACTTTGGGATACACAAACTTATCACCAATTGAGCAATATACAATTATAGATGGTGGTAGCTTATTGTATAAACATTTTGCAGAGTAAATATAAATATGTTATTTACAATCAGGGAGTAGTGATATAATGTAAGTAACAGAATTAAACCATGTATATTGCTATCAGTTCTACCGTCCCAGACTTTATTTTTCATGGTATATAACATATAGAATAAGTTTTTCACTACTTGCTGTGTTTTCCGCAAGTATATTCATGGCATCTTGAACATTTTACCATAGTTATTATCCCTTTTCATGCTTGTACCTGACACTGATGTCTTCTTCTATTTGTGTACCGGATATGGAGGATTCTGGCCCTGGCTGTGACTTGATACTCTCCTTACGTAGTACTTCAGTTAGCGTCAAAATGAATCTATGGTGGCTGGTATTTTGTGAAGTGACCTTTTTGTATGTCACCCATGCCCAGGTCACGAAATGTCAATAATTTTTGAACATCGTGAAGGAAAAGGGGACCATTTGAAATTCAAAAACGGTCAAAATGACCGCTCCGGCGCTTCTTGTGTTAAGAGGACGCATCATGCCCTTCTGTAAGGAATAGTTGTATACAAAATCCTAAAGATGGCAACACTCGCTCCGGATTGAGGCAATGTCCTTATATATCTCATGGAATTGCTCTAGTAGCGTTCCATGCTTACTGGTACCCATTTTTTGTTGGAGAAGAATCTCTATATTCCTCCCGAGGGTCGCATTTGTACCCAGAAATATTATTTGCACATATCCATTTTGGCTTCGTTCTTGGGGAAGAACCTAGCTCAGATATCGTAAATTATCTTAAAGAAACAGGACGGTCTCTACTTCTCGTCTGGAAGAATGTCAGTAAATTTTGACCTAAGTTCTTACTTTGCCAACACATGACATTTATGAATATTTAGTACAATGATTGTGGTTATAAAACATGCAGGTATCATAATTTTACCCAAAATACACTGGGGTTGGTATTCTCAAAACACGAGGTGAGAGACGGTTCTTTTATTGGCATTAGAAATGTTTTACCGTCAATTTCCACCAAATTATAGCTCGTAAAGATTTTCTACTATTTTCATGACTTCAAGTTCAAAATGAATTCCGTGTTGAAAAGAGCGTATGTTACATTGAAGAAGACTAAAAGCTTTCACTTCTTCGCAGAAGAGTAATAACGAACGCTACGCAGTGTGGAGCCGGATCCAAAATGGAGAATTCAGAGTGAATTATGGGTTCGTGTTATGACCTGTGTATCAGGACCAAGAACACTGCAGGACCCTGGACCGTGGCGTTATGACGTAGAGAACCTCTCAATCCGGATAACTCTCGCTCAAGAAAACTGGCGTCTGCAATTTGTTACCAAGTCTCCAGCGCATAAGTACAGGCAGCGCTGACCGGAGGTCTGTGAGGAAAGGCTGAACTATTTGCGTCATCATCGGAGCATATCATCTAAAAAAATTTGTCTTGTATCTTGTCAAAATTAACTATTTACAGATTTTATATTTTAACCATGACGGCTGTCAGCACTGGTTTCTAAGAAGAACTGGTAGAAGCATCTTATAGACCAGAGGAAAAAGGCGGAAGTCAGCCGACCAATCACACGACACCTCAGCTGAAGCCTAGCGCATATATTCCGTACCAGTTGCATTGCACGACATGCCCTGGTGATGATGGACGACTCGTACATCGAAACGTCGGCAGTGGTGGTGAATTTGACTCTAACACCTTTCAATATCACTGTATACCGGAGAAGCCTCAGATCTTTCTTTAGGAGAACCTGTTTTATACTCGATCAAGCACAAGACGTAGTAGGCAAGCCAGTACTTGGAATTGAGGAGTGAATACAGTATGATTTTAGCTGTCTTGGAAGGTTTCACACGATTGATGGACTTGTATTGAATAGGAAGTGATATTTTTACTTATGTAGTAGTTCCGTAATTTGAACTGGCCAATCTGTGGCAGCTAGCCACCTTAACTAATTCCTGGACAGTTTTAATATTTGTTGGATTCGCGGCCAGAAAATTACTGCAGGCCTCATTTAGGTACAGATGGCACTGATTTCTTATTTATGATCTTATGAGGAAAAGGAGGAGGCTATGTGGTATGTATAAAATAGTGAGTGAGGAAAAAGCATGGGATGAATTTGGGAAGGACATAGTAAAGCCAAACTTTGTGGGGAAAAATGATCACCAATTCAAGGTAAAGTGCCAATCACAAAGGACAAATGTAAAACAGTTTACCTTCTTGTATAGGACCATACGGGACTGGAACGACCTTCCAGCAAAACTATTTGAGCCCTTTCCAAAAAAATTAATTATTTTTAAAAATAAGTTACAAAATAGAAGTCTATCAAGGTTTATTCTTTTTACTCGGCTGTTTTTATTGCTGTCACCAGGACAATGGCCTTCATGTAACTGTTTAATTATAATAATAATATCGGGAAGTGAAACTCGCTCAGCGACTGTAAAAGCGAACGTAATTGATCGATGGCTAAAAGGTACTTCTGAGAACGAGTAGCTGACAGGTACCGCATCAATCCTGAAATCTGAGCGAGTGATAGTCTCCGATTAAGCTTAATAGCCAGCGTGCTTGTTCTTTATCACACGGTACTGGAAAGCTCAAATAAATAGTGAACAGACAAATTAAAGAAGGAACCTGCGCTTGCAGGTACAATTTTCTTAAGATCTATAAAATTTTCTGTATCGAGTAAATTTAGACTTTGAGCTGCCTTCTATACCTGCTAAACTGCCTGTAAGTACTCCTATGGGTAAAACTATGCGACTAAGGGTTTAACCGAGGCTTTAAGATCGTAACGATAACCAGTAATTATACGGGCTTCAGCTTCCATTGCTATTTCGGCAGGTTTTGATATAATTCTTTTTTTTAACGAACGTGGGGAAGTATGTATTATCTTCATGCTTAACCCTCTGTACACCGATTTTTTTCTCAACCACGTGCAGTCATTTTACATGTTACCCCACTCGTGTGAGAATCGGGAACTGAAAGTTACGAAAGAGATATTTTCGTTGCCCAGCTGTAAAATTGATGTCGCAAAGGCATGTGGACGTAAAGAAACCTACATATACAAAAAAACTCATCACTATGTTACCTCTTGGTCATTCAGCGTGATAGAGGGTTAAGACATTTCATTAGGTAAATTAAATTCCTGATTTTTATGTACATTATAATATAAATATGATTAACAGAGTTAATAGCTGAAGAGTCCCTTGGCATTTTTGTGCCATAATTTTGGTTTTCGATAGCTGACATATTCCATCAGCAAAAGTGGGATTTTAAAAAATTATTTGAAAAAAATTGGAATTTAGTGTTTGTTTTGACCCATTTAGTCGCGATAGAACAATCATAAGTACTGGAAGCGGCAGTATAATTTGCTGATTTGAATTTGGCGCCAGGAAGCGAGGTTTTAATGCGACCCTGTGACGAAACAAGTTTGTCCAACATATTTACCTGGACATGCACAACACTGTAATGGTTGAAATGTGTTTTAGAAGTGTTTCAGTTTTACAAACTTTTTCGAGCAACCGCTCCCTTTCTTCCCCAAACCTTTACCCAGCGCCCCCAACCGTAAGCTTTAAGCTCATAGAGTACATGACCAAAGGAAGGTGTTTATAAAAACAAAGCTAAAGCAATTGTGATTGAGCTATTGCTCGTTTCTAATCCAATGGAGAGATAGTTTTTAACTTCTGATATATCGTGGGGATTGCACCTACAAAACATGTGGCACAGCATTAAAAAACTAGGTTTTGTTATACGTATAATAGGAAGGTCCTCGGAAAAAGTCAAAGAGAGATGCTACTTCGCCCTGGTTAGGCCACATCTCGAATACGCCGCGAGCAATTGGGACCTTGGTCATAAAGATTTAACCAAAAAAATGAATAAAATACGAAGGAAAGCAGCGCGTTTCCTTGAAAACTGCTACGAGCGTATATATAGTGTCCCACAACCTTTAGAGGGATTATGGTGGGAGCTCTCAGAGACTCGGAGGCTACACTCTAGGCTTAGGTTGCTTGATAAATTCAGAACTGATATTTTCAGAGCGACACACAGAATATTATCATGACGCCTCACTACATTTCTAGGTCTGAAAGATGCGGTGAAATAAGAGAGATACATTGCCGAACAGATAGGTACATAAACCCGTTTTATTTTTTCTTTCCTTTATTTCTGCGGAAAATAAGCGACCACAATAAAAACTGAGCTCCACTCATTACACTCCCATAATACACGTCACCATTTCACCCCCTAAAATCCGAACTGCCGAACATATAGTTACAAAAACTCGCTCTTTCCGCGCACAATAAGCGACCACAATAAAAATTGAGCTCCACTAAATACATTCCTTTAATTCATGCCACCATTTCATCTCCCAAAAACCTACATCTTTACACGGCTGGTGACCTAACACCCCCTGCCACACGCCCATGTGGCGGCTCGCAGGGTATTATGTAGATGTAGATAGTTCACTCATCCCCGGATATGTAGGTATATTTGCTAAGGACCCAGCCTCGAGCGCTCCCTAGCAGACCCCTTAGATGAAAGCACCGACCCCCAGGGGGCGGTAGCGCTCACTTTGGGAACCACTGTTTTAGAATATGGAGAAAAAATAATTAGGACGATACCTATAACATTTTTTGTTTTTCTCACCCGTCAAATCGGCAAATGATGCTGCCTCACCCTGTAACTATCTGCGCAAACTTTCGACGAAAGCCGCTTCTTACGCTCGCATCATTCCCTCGGAACGCATTCTGCTCGTCATCGGTTCAATTTTTTTCTATCGGTTCCGATTCCCCGAACCCTTGGCTCACCGGGAAAAATGAGTCTCTGAATGGGGATGTTTGGGAGGGCATCTGTTTGGGGGGGTGTCGCCGTTGCCCGAATCCTTTCCTAGTCGAATATCGGCCGCTCCGAATTGCGTTCGGAAGGGCGTTTGGCTATTCGACGAGGACGCCCCCGTGATTGCTCCTCTTCCGTTCGACATGAAAGCTTAAATTGAAAGCACCCCGAAAATACGAATCGCATTGCCTTTTGAGAAAGGCCGATGATTGTATTTCTCTTCAATCAAGATCACGTTCCCGATTTACGTTCGTGATGATTTCTTTCAGGTTTTATTATCGTTATCATTAACCACGACGTGAAACGGGAACGTGAGCTTAATTGAAGAGAAATACAATCATCGATCTTTCTCAAAAGGCAGGAATCATGAGTCATTGAGTTCACATTTTAATAGCTTTTCAAGTAAGTCGAAATATATTCTTGATTCACGCTTTATGAAAGCTGTTATAAGAAAAGCTTTTCCAATGGTCCATGCTTCCGATCATAGAGAGCCACGCTCGACCCTAATGTCTTTACTTACTGTTTCTTAGTTCGTAGTCCTGTCGTCTTTGAGCTCAACAGTTGTCTTTTTACCATGAATGCCATAGTAGATTGGGCTATTCTCTGCTTGATGCCTGTTGTACTTCTTCCGTTACACGTGATGGCACATCCGAGATAGGTGAATGAATCTATTTCAATCATTGCATTTAACAAATGATGTGGTACAAAGTCACTCGCAGGGGGGAAAAAACCAGGGTTGAAATTCGTTATGAAAAAATCATTTGACTTGACCGGGATTCGAACCTGGATCCCGGCAATTGGGCGATTCGGGTTCGAATCCCGGTCAAGTAAAATGATTTTTCATAGCGAATTTCAACCCTGTTGAAGGATTCTACCTGCTCTAATCTCTCTCCACTAAGTGTGAATCGATCGATTTAGGGATCGATATCTGTGAGTTGATGCTAGATGTGGGAACTTTTATATCGCTTAACCGTGGCTCCGTGAGAATTACGTTTTACTAATTCGTCTCAATTAAAGAATTCCTTGACTTGGATTTACGGCGCGGAATTCGAAATTTAAGCGGAAATTGTATGTAGGTACATATTTTTTATTCGGTGGGATGCCTTGGTATTAATTAAGAACCATTATCATTATATGGAACGTAAGTTATTGCGTTTAGGAGAAAATTTGCACATACGTCCTCGAATTATCACGAAATATGTCAAGTCATATATCTCAAGTACCACAAGGCTACATGTTAGAATGGCATCGATTTGCCAAAAAACCAAATCGGTTACATAATTTCTCTAGCAACTTAAGCCAATCCTATAGTCTCCGAGTCTCTAGTGGTTTCGTAGTAGTTCTCAACGAAGTGCACAAATTTCCTTCGTATTTAATTAAAGTTTTTGGTTAAACCTTTCTGGATTGGATTGGAGTTTTTCGAGGCGACCGACAGCTAAGGTAATTTGCGCCATAAGGGATAGGTGAGGGAGGATACCCGGCGTCGGTATAAGCCTGCTCTTAACGAAAGATGACCAGGGGACCTCGATTTAACGTCTCATCCGACAGACGGAATACTGTACTTGAAGTGCCCTCCACAAGACACTCAAGTAGGGATCGGGTTTCCTCTGGAAAACATCCCCATCTGCAGGGATTTGAACCCTGGCCGCCCGTATGGTTAGCCAGTACTCTAGCCACCACACCAACCCGATCCCCCTTAAACCTTTCTGTCTATGGTTCCAAATAGTCGAGGCAAGTCAAGTTTCCCGGGAAGTCCTCCTATCAAGCCTTATCCCCCGCGCACTGAGGTAGAGTGTTTCCAATGGTAGTCGACAGCACGTTTTCGTAATGTGACCTAAAAGAGTTAAGAAGGATTTGTGTTAGTTGAGTAAAAACTATCAACGCTCAGCTTCCGGTTCATTTCTTCTTCTCAAAGTAGTTTGAGCGAAATATCATTTTTCCTATAAATCAGTGAATTTCATCTTATTTTAAAGAATAATGTATCACCCTTCCATTGACACCACAAATTCAACCCCCTACCTCATTACTTTCCGAGATATTTTCCTAAAAATACCAGTCCTTTTACATGGGAAATGGCTCGTGTGTTCACTCCAGAGGGACCTTATACTAAAAATGAGGAATTTCTAACACCTAGATCTCGTCAAAATATCAACAGTGTGCAATTTGTGTGTTTTCTCAACTATTTTTGAAAATTAATCATTACTTTCCTTTTTTTTATTTCCGAATTTAATATTATTACTTACCTTATTTTTTTATATATCCGAAGAATTTACTGTCACCTTAGTAAATTCTTCGGATCACAATAAACCTTCAGTTTTGAAGGAGATTCAAACGTACTGCGTGAAAAAATATGAGTCAAGCTAAAGACTTATTTGTATCTTCTCATTTGATTACAATTTCTGTCATGTAAAACTATATTATTGCATCATTAATAGTGCAATATTTAATTTGTGTCTCTCACAGCTGGTGAAATGAAAACGTATAATTGGAATTTGGTCTCTATTATGATTAGGTCTCTAGCTATCTATAACTATCTCGCTCGCACAACCTTAGGGTAGTTTGAGCGAGAACGTAAGTCCCTAGTCAAAATGGAGACCGTATTCGAATTATACGTTTTAATTCAGCGGTTTAGGAAGCATTAATTAAATATTCCATGATTTAAGGTAAATTTGGATACTGTTATAAGACAGAAGTTCTGAATAATTAAATAAAATTATCAACCTGTCTTTAACTTGACTAATTTTTTTCCTGCGGTATTTTTTAAAACTCCTTACAAACGTATGATTTCACTGCGGTATAACTGAAAAAACGAAAATGACTGCGGTGGAATTATGATTTATTTTCAAAAATAGTTAAGGATACAAACTAACTACACTTAATTTTTTGACGAAATCTAGGTGTTATTATTTCCTCATTTTTTAAGTATATGATTTATAAGAGTTTGCTTTAATATCTAAGGTATTGACTTTGCATATTTTTTGTAAATTCCATGTAATGTAATAATTTATTAAACATTTTTTAACTTGAAAAAATAAGGTTTCTCTGAAGTGTATACACGTAACATTTCCCATGTAAAAGGTCTGGCACTTTTAGTCAAAAATCTCGGAAAGTAGTTCTGTAAGGGGCTGATTTTTGTTATGTTAGGAAGAGAAAGATATTTCAATTTGAAATGAGACCAAATTCTATGATTTCTAGGGAAAATATCATTTTGCTCAAACTGGCCTTGGATCCTGGGTCACTTATTCTGGATTTTCTGATAACTTGTACGTAGCATCATTGAAGTGTATTTCATCAACTGTGATTAAGATGAAATAAGATTTTTTCTTGGCTAGTTTTACTGTAATTCAGCCATTAATGTGGAGGTTTTGACAAGGGCTCTTATGGAATTTGCTCAGATTACGAAGCAAAACGTCAATTTTGAACGATATCGCACATTCAAGCTTTGAATTTGAACTGTTAATAAGAAGCGGAAAGCCCTGGGGAGATGAATAAAAATAAAATATAGGAATCTTACCTCCTATAATTGGAGTCAAAATGCGGTAGTTACATGCAAATGGCGCTGCAGTAGCCTCCTATGGCTGGACAGATGTGGTAATTAAAAATATATTTTTTGGTAAAATCTGCATATTTTTTACATTCATTTTTGTTTTCAATAGCTAAACCTTTTCATCGGCTAAAGCAGAATATTTTACATGGAACATAAAATATGTGTAACTTAGTATTTGTTTTAATTAACATAGTTTACCCAGAGCTACCTTTAGATGGCTGGATGGAGAACTTCTTCGAACCAATTGGAAGACTTCAACAGTGGTAGCGAAACATGGTGCCCGACGCGTGGTACTTACTTACTAGTATAGGGCCACTTTACTCGGTACATTTTATTTTACGGAAAACATTATCAGAGAATGTACCATAAAATTAATGTAATTAGTGAAGCTTCTATTTACTTCTATTTCGAAGCTGCGCACTTCATTAAAAACTGCTGCCAGCGAACATACAGTGTTTCTCAGCTTATATAGGGATTCGGTACATATAGCCGCTTGAGACTTGAGGCAACAGGCTAAGATTAGTTTGCTTGAGAAATTTAGATCAAGCGTGTTTATGGTCGACACAGAGAATATCATTTTGATGCCACACTAATTTTCTGACAGAAGCGAAGGCAGGGTGCCCAAAGACTGGAAAAAGCCAACGTCACACCGATATTTAAAAAAGGAAATGGGAGTGATCTAGGAAATTACTGACCTATATCGTTGACATTACTTTTATGCAAGATCCACGAAAACATTGTCTCACAACTTTTAGAGGGATTAAGAAGGGAGTCCCTAGAGACTTGGAGGCTGCACACTAGCTTGCTTGAGAAATTCAGAACTGGTGTTTTTCAGAGCGACACAGAGAATTGTATCATGACGCCTCACTACATCTCTAGGTCTGACAGAAGCGATAAAATAATAGAGGTAGATACATACGCCTTCGAAATGCCATACCTACACTGTCGGTGGAGTAAACATAAAATCTTCAGATAAAGTAAAATATGTATCTTAGAATTACCATAACTTGTTCTACATCTTGGGGAACACATACACAAAACATATGCGGCACAACATTAAAAAAACAAGGATTTGTTAAGCGTATAACAGGAAAGTCCTCGGATCAAAAAGTAAAAGAGAGATGCCACTTATCTCTGATTAGGCCACACCTCGATTACAATGCAAGCATTTGAGATGCTGGTCATACAGATTTAAGCAAAAAATTATTAGAATACAAAGAAACGCTGCGCGGTTCGTTAAAAACTGCTACCAGTGAACATATAGTGTTTCACGGCTTTTAGATAGATTAAGGTGGGAGCCCCTAGAGATTCGGAGGCTACATGCTAGGATTAGATTGCTTGAGAAATTCAGAACTGGTGTGTTTCAGACACTGGCGACACAGAATATTATCATGACACCTCGCTACATCTCTAGGTCTGACATAAGCGATAACATAAGACATTGCTGAACAGATTGGTACAAAAACTCGTTCTTTCCGCGGATAATAAGTGGCAACAATAAAAACTGGGCTCCACTGCATACACTCCCGTAATACACGTCACCGTTTCACCTCCCAAAACCTCATCCTTAACACATTTACACGGTTAGTGTCCCAACACCCCCTGCCACACACACATGCGGCGGCTCGCAGGTTAGTATGTAGTTGTAGATGGCGAACAGGCCACGCCCACGATACAGATTATAGCATTGGCCACGATTGCAAGCGTCCATTTACCTCAATGGACGCAACACAACCTTCCACTGTTGCACAATTCCTTCCCCTTCAATTCCCCTGTGGAGCGCTCTGTCGCACTTTGCCGGAATTCTTCCTCTCTACTTATTGTCCGTGACGCTAGGCATGATACAACCCTTTACTCTGGAGATTTCCTCTCGATATAACTCCTCCTCCCCGCTTCTTCCACCCCCTCTCTCTCCCTCCCCTCGGTGTCTGTCTCTGTCTACGATCCGGAATACGAATCCAGGGGGGGGGGGCATTCTCTTGCCTCCCGGTCTGCCTCGCCCAGCACGGCGCCGCCTTTCTCCGGCATCCCCCTTGGGAACGGTGGGAGAAATATATCGGAGAGTGGGAGTTGGATTCGGAGAACGGGTCTATCCCTCAGATCTCGACCTCCAAACACTGAGATACTGTGAGATGTGACGATCAAAGAGAACAGAAATCGTTACACAGCTGATGGAAGGACTAGATTGAGGGCCGAAAATAGACTCAAAGGCTACGCGCTAGGCTGAGATTAGTAAACATATTCAAATCGGTAAAGTTTCAATGCGAAACGGATGATATTATTTATATGCTGCACGCTGTATTCGCGTGTATATGCCGTCGTGTATACGCTCTTCGCCTTTGCCTGTATACACACAACAAGTGACCATAGTAAGAACTGATCTACACACTAAATACTCTCATTACACGATTCACCATTTCACCTCCCAAAATCTTATCCTTTACACGGCTGGTGTCCTAACACCCCCTGCCTCACGCCCATGCTGCGGCTTGCAGTGTAGTATGTAGATGTACATCTAGAAGAGGAGTGCGATTCTGTTTCTTCATATTGACATAGCACCGTGGCCGTGCAGTTTAATAGTGAGTGGCTCGCCACAATGCAATTGTTTTCGAATCTCGCGCCATTGTAGCCTGCGTAACGTATATTTATCGTTTTGTTGCAATGTTCGTAACGTCATAGCAAACAGAATGGCGCTTGGCGATTCGCTAGGGCAAGAAAACGCTAATTTATCATCGCGTTATGTTAGCGTATGTACGAGGGCTGTTCAAAAAGTAATGATATTAGTGACCTTGAGGGAAAATGTGCCGCGAAGAGTAGCAATGCTGCATACCATCGTGTAGGCCAATCTGTTTGCCATCTATAACGACCAGTTTCAAGTCGATCTGTGCAGTGAATGGACGTATGTGACGATTCGCGTAACATGTGTTAGATATTCGCCTACCATGTCCAGCATGGATGAAAAGTTAGAGCAACGATGTACCGTGAAATTTTTCGTGAAACTCGGGAAGAACCGAAAAGAAGAGTATGAATTATTAACTACGGTGTCTGGATAAAGATGTTACGAAACAGATGCCCTTCTACAAGTGCTATTAAGCGTTTGAGGATGGTAGAGAGAGCATTCCCGACGAGCTAAGCGAGGGTTCGAAGCGAGCTTCAACGTCTCGAACAGAGTTTGTAATGCATACAGCTGCCAATATCGTCCACGAAGAATGACGAATTATCATTAGGGAGCTCGCCACATATCTAGGCATTTCAGTAAGCAGCGCATTTTCCATTCTGCAATATGATTTGGCCATGCGACAGGTCTTGCA
The DNA here is from genome assembly GCA_963169105.1 of Ceriagrion tenellum. NCBI lineage: Eukaryota > Metazoa > Arthropoda > Insecta > Odonata > Coenagrionidae > Ceriagrion > Ceriagrion tenellum. Next base: position 97,873,605 of record OY720642.1, read on the forward strand.
GATGGGTGCCTGCTAACACCGGAGCTAATTCAAAATTGTGTCTCGGCGTGCGTGTGCGGCCCCACATCCCTCTCACTGTAGTAGATTTCTTGAATGCTAGAGGCATCGCAACTGTACCCCACGCACCGTACAGTCCAGAATTGGTCCTTTGCGACTTTTGGCTCCTCCCCCAAGTCAAGTTTCCGCCCAGGGGACGGAAATTTAAGACCAATCATGAGGTTATCAAAGCTGTGGAGGCGCAGTGCCAGGAGCTCGAGAAAGATGATCTGGTGTTCGTGTTAAAAAGTTGCAGGAACGGTGGCAAAAGTGCATTAGAACAGAGGGGGGCTACTCCAAAAAAGAGCATGTAGATTTGGAACACTGAATAAATATTTTTACCTGTGGAGCATTTTTATCATTACTTTTTGAACAGCCCTCGTAGAAACAGAATTGCCCCCCAGTGCTGAGAATTGCACTGAAGTCAGCATGCTTTAATCCGCATCGTGTTAAGGATATCGCATCCGATTATGGAATCGAATTAGATGATCAGTATTAAAAAGAGGAGTAAGTCGATACTTATTTTCCATCCGATACTTGGATCCTACGACCATTGAGGCAATTTTTAATTTTTTTTCCATCCGATACTTGGATCCTACGACCATTGAGGCAAGCGGGCGAGTTAAGCGCTTTGAGAGAACACCAAAAGTGGAGCTTTAGCTCATTTTAATGCGAGGTCGTTCTATTCGATATATCAGTAGCTCTATCGATATGGGTCTTCGCAACCATTTCCTCCACCTGGCCACCATTAATGTGCTATTTGAGCATTTACTGCCATAATACACTTAAGGAAGTCTGCGAATATTCGGCAAAGGTTGTCATTTTGAATACAAATACACTACCAAATGAACGAAAAACGTCGAACAACCTATTGTAATCTTATGGGGAATACAGAAGAATAAGCACATAATGGCGGATTTATGTACGTGGTGAAGACCTATATAGAAGGAAGAACACAACCGATATTGAACAAACTTGCTTAAATGCAGGGTCAACCACATGTCGCCACAACAATTATCAAGTTGATTGATAATTTATAGTTGTTGTGGCGCCAAAACAACTATCACACAACAATTATCAAGTTGATTGATAATTTATAGTTGCAGTTGCGCCAAAACAACTATCACACAACAATTATCAAGTTGATTGATAATTTATAGTTGTTGTGGCGCCAAAACAACTATCACACAACAATTATCAAGTTGATTGATAATTTATAGTTGTTGTGGCTCCAAAACAACTATCACACAACAATTATCAAGATGATTGATAATTTATAGTTGTTGTGGCGCTAAAACAACTATCACACAACAATTATCAAGTTGATTGATAATTTATAGTTGTTGTGGCGCCAAAACAACTATCACACAACAATTATAAAGTTGATTGATAATTGATAGTTGCTGTGGCGGCACGTAGACGAAGCTGCTTAAATTTAGTCCTCTACATTGCACCACTACACTACTAAGTATAATACTTTTAAGTGTAGTTGGCGCAATGCAGAGGACTCTGAATAAATGATCTTCTGGGGAGTTGTGTAAACTATTATCGAGAAAATATTTTCTTGAGACTTCTAGAATTGGTTTTCTGTAAATTTTTTAAATGCTTTGTAAACTGGACTGTAACTCTGCTAGGAAAATATCTCCCAATTTATTTACATCGCGTGGTTCTCCGAATGCCTGAACAGCGATACTCTGCGATGGAATCAGCATCGTGTACAAACAGGCACCAAGGCATGGGCTTCCATTTAAGTCCCTAATTTGGTTCAGATCTTTCAGCGCTGATTTAAATACGGAGTTCAATGCTGACTTAAGCAACGTCGCTGCGGCAAGCCAGTGGCTCTGAAGAGAGCTACAACGCCGAACTGATAGGTCCTAAAACAATCCCAACTTTTCCGCACCATTTTTGATAAAGGTAGCCGAGGCCCAAGGGTCACTTATGCCAGGTTTTCTGAAGACTTAAGTTTGCATCTTTGAAGTAAGTCTTATATACGGAGATGAAAATGAAATAGTGTTTCCGGGCTAGCTATATCGTAACCCCTACTTGAGAGTGGATATTTGAACATGGGCTATAATGGAGATTACTCTGATTACAGCAGAAAAACGTCGATTTGAGCGAGAAAGCATGTTAAATATTTTAATTGTAACTGATTTTTAGTAGCAAAAAGTTCTGAGAAATCGAATAAAAATAAAGTATAGGCATATTATCGCGTATTCTTTTAAGATATTGGCGAATCACTACCGTAATTGAAGCCAAATTTCGGTAGTTCCATGCAAGTAGCGCTGCAGTCGGCTCCTAATGAATGACATATGATGTCATAAAAATATATCTTCGTGAAATAATTAGCATATTTTGTCTTGATTTCGGTTTTCCATAAAAAACCTATTTCATCATAGAGCAGGATTTTTTAAACCGAACAAATTAAAATTAGTACCTAATTAGTATTGGTCTTGACTCACGTTGTAAAACCAGAGCCACCTTAATACAAAAATAGAGCGTGGCACTTACATGAGACACCTTCTCAAATTACAGTCCACCATCCTTCTCTTTTACTTTCGAAGCTGGTGTCCTAACAACCCCTGCCGCTGGCGTGTGTGGCGGCTCGCAAGGTAGTCAGCGGATGTAGGTGGAACGTGGCGACGGCAATTCGATATTTTTCCACCGCCATTCGATCGATCTGTTCGTCGGAGAAAATTATATTGGACTTGTTCAAGGAGTGTTGATGTTTATCGTCCGTCCGATGATGCTGCCAAAGTCTCTGTTGCGAATAATGTGGTCGATAGGAGAGTAATTGCTACCCAGTGGTCGATATCATGATATTAAGTTGATAGATAGGTTTTGTCATTTTTTAGAAATAGTTTTGGCTTATGGACGGTGTCGTATATCTCTCCATGTTTTCCGGAATTTCTTCCGCGTCAGTTGTTTGTGAGACAACAGTTTTGCTGGCAGTCCTGCCAGCGTCTTCAGGTCGACGACTGGCAGGACTGCCAGCGAAACTGCTGTCTCACAAGCAACTGACGCGGAAGAAATCCCGGAAAACATGGAGAGATCTACATTCCAGCTCCGCAGAAACCTGAGAACCTAAATGGACGGTATTATTCAGAATAACATTACGTAAAATATGGAATATATGATATTAATGTGTATTATTCACTTCAATGAGGTGTTTATATGCACCATGAACGAAATAATATTTATCGACATTTGTGGAGGATTTCAACGAATTAAGTCAATATATACAACTCAGGCGCCATTGCTTAATGCACTATTTAACTTCCGCTACTTTCATCTCCCAATAGTTCCTCATTGGTCGGTTAAACTGTACTCAGGATAATGCCGGAATGACCATTTTGATGTCACTTATTGTGGATGGATAATGGAACATGCGTATAATTAATGCGAATATTATTACTTATATAATCGATATTTTCGATAGTAGTTATAGGATCGATGACGACGACGGGATTTGGACGATATAGCTAACTCTATGCACTCGATAGTTATAGCCATTGTTTTATACGGACACAAATTTGCTCTTTTGGTATCAAGGGTCGACCGATTTTGTAACGAAGATTTTGCTCGAGGATATGACTAATGTGTGTCGAATATTTTATTATTGGCATCTAGGATTAATATTTTTTATCGAAGATTGACTAATTTTCATGAAGGATTAGTAATTTCTTTCGAAGAGTCGGTAATTTGGTTTCGAAAATCGAATTTTTCGAATTAAATGTAAAAAGTTCGTTTCGTGAATCGATATTTAGTATCGGAGACTAATTTTTGAATTGTAACGAGTAGTGAATAATTTCTTTCGTAGAAATCTTTGACTAATTTGTTTCGGAGATTGACTAATTCGTTCGAATGATCGATTAGGTGTCAAAGGGTGACTTATTTGTTTCAGAATCGACTATTATATACTTATAAAATTATAGTATTATTTTTTCTTTGGAACCTTACTGAGTACACCTTTACTTGGCACAAAATGAATGAAAAATTACGTATATACTTTGGGCTTTACCTGTGTATTGAGTACTTCAAAATCGCTGTTACGATTTTTATTGAATAAATGTATAAACTGAGACCAATTACGTAACGTAGATGATGTATGATTGTTGAAAACAACAATGTTTTATGTAAGGTCGTCGTTTTGTGGATATAATCTTCTGATGGATGTTACCCCTAATATTAAAAGAAAACATATGATACTGGATTTTAGGCATTGGATAAACATCTTTTTACCTTGCTCAAAAATATTATCTTAGAATGCGTACCTCTTCGGTTTTATGACATACGAAAAAATAATTTGGACCTGTTGTATAGAGCGATTTAACAGAGTCAATTGTGGCTTGAGCTTAGTGTACATTGTTGTAAATCTTAGTTGGTTCGTATTAGGATCAGCTACTGCTTTGGATTTACTGCCACTTCCGAGGTAAGACAATTTTAATACTTTGTTAATGTAGAAATGACGGAGTGGGAGTTAAAGCAAATCAACAAATAAGGGGAAGGGGCCTTCAAATTGAAATTTTTGGCAGTTAGCCCCGCTATTCCTTTTCGGAGAGTCGCCATCGTATTGAGGGACTTTTTTATTGGCATCTCCCCACCCCCGGCTAATTAAGGTAGTCAGAGCGAGATAGTCCCCTAGTCATAATAGAGGCCATATTAGAATTATACGTTTTAATTTCACCAGCTGTAGGACACATCAGTTAAATGTTGCATTATTAATGGTGTGATAATATAGTTTTGTATGACAGAAATTGTAAGTAATTAAATGAAAATATCTAGGTAAGTCTGTAACTTGACTCATTTTTTTTCGCGCGGTGCGTTTGAAACTCCTTGAAAACGGAAGGTTTTTTGTGATACCCTAGAACCTATTGCGGTAATCATATGATTAATTTTCAGAAATAGTTGATGAAACATACAAACTACTCGCTGTTCGTTTTTTGACGACATCTAAGTGCTAAAAATACCTCATTTTGTAAGTAATGTCTTTCTGGAGTGCATACACGTACCATTTCCCTTGTAAAAGGACAGGTATTTATGGCAAATATCTCGGAAAGTAATTTGGTAAGGGGTAGAATTTTTGGTGTCATTGAATAGGTGAGATATTTCTCTTTCAAATGAGACCAAATTCATTGCATTCTAAGTAAAATGATTTTTCGCTCAAACTACCTTAAACCGTAAATTAACTTTGATTTAACTGTAGCATTATAAATGGTTTTAATTAGCGGTAGGAGGCATTTATTTCGTATTAATTTGCATCAGGGATCGATTGATCTTCTTTTATTTTTGATGGATATTGGATCTGTTCTTCAGAAATACTTTCTCCTACACCTGGTTCTTAGGTCAACAGGTATCGTATCGTATCGCTATATCTCTTAGCTGGTCTTTCTGGCGGGCGATGACCCTCTGGAATTCGGCGCAATACAATCTTAGAAATCCTTGAGCCATCGATTCTTTCCACATGATCTCTACAGTAGCTTCGTACCATTCTGCCCCAACTTACGATAGCTTCCACGTTGCAAGTTTTACGGATCTCTTCATTCCCTATTTTGCCTCGTAGTGTTTTTCCTACCAATGGTCGCAGTGTCTTCATGTTAGTGGTTCTGAGAAAGTTAACAGTTCCCGTATCTCTGCTCTAGTTTCGAACAGTAAGTCATGCTGGTTCGGAAGCATGTTTTAGTAATTCTGACTTTGCTTTCCCCTGCATTTTATTATTACTCCAGGCGGTCTCGCTAAGACATCCCAAGATAGCTGCCTCTCTGGTTGTATGCTCTTTTACTTCATTTTATGTATCACTTTCGCCAGTTATCTCCACACCTAGATATTTCAATTTGATTACATGTTCTATTGGCCTACCATCAATGACTGGTTTCCTCCTAAAAAATTATCTAGATATAGTGAGGCATTTGGTTTTGTCAACTGAGCGATCATATTTCCAAATTAAACTTCTTAAATGCTGGGCGAAATCTGTACGACATTCGTCGAAAGTCATCCGCAGTTTCTGCCAATATGATTGCATCGTCTGCGCACGTATAACGTTAACGAGTTTTTCATCCGTCCTGTATCCTAGTCCAAGTTATGTTTCTTCCTCAATAACTTGGTCCACAATTAAATTATTCAGTAAGGAACTTATCGATCGATCATCATCGGCATCATTAGTCGTTTAATCCTAAGATTGGTTGATTGCAGCCCTCCAGCCTTCCCTATCTAACGCCAAGGCCCCTTACTTCGTGGTGGCTCTTCATAAGTACTTTCCTCTTAGTTGGATCCATTTACTTATTCCTGGTTCATCCTTTGTTGACTTTTCCCTCTAATTTTACCGTCAGTTATGTTCTCCACAAACCCATTGTGCCTCAGTGTGTCCATCTAGTTTTTTCTATTCTGTATGGTCCTTTCCTCTTCTAGTCTTCTGTAAACTTCAGCATATCTTGTTTTGCCCGTCCATTTTATCTTCAGCACCCTCCTCCAGCTCCAGGTTTCGAAGGATTCTAGTTTGTTCTGGTCTGCTTTTCCAATGGTCCATGCTTCCGATCATAGAGAGCCACGATCGACCCTAATGTCTTTACTTACTGTTTCCCAGTTCGTAGTCTTGTCGTCTTTGAGCTCAACAGTTGTCTTTTTACCATGAATGCCATAGTAGATTGGGCTATTCTCTGCTTGATGCCTGTTGTACTTCTTCCGTTACACGTGATGGCACATCCGAGATAGGTGAATGACTCTATTTCAATCATTGCATTTAACAAATGATGTGGTACGAAGTCACTCGCACGGGTGCATATACACCAGGGTTGAAATTCGTCATGAAAAAATCATTTGACTTGACCGGGATTCGAACCCGGATCCCGGCAATTGGGCGATCCGGGTTCGAATCCCGGTCAAGTCAAATGATTTTGCATAGCGAATTTCAACCCTGGTGAAGGAATCTACTTGCTCTAATCTCTCTCCACTCAGTGTGAATCGATCGATTTAGGGATCGATATCTGTGAGTTGATGCTAGATGTGGGAACTTTTATGTCGCTTAACCGTGGCACCGTGGGAAGGCCTCGTCTGTTCCTTCAGTCTGTTTGCGCCTCCCACACGGGGGAAGGCGAATGATGGGACGGCCGGATCACGGCTTTGGTTTCTGCCCTTCCCCCTCGCCCCCCAGGCCCGCCCCAGTCATTTCTTTCGCCTCTGCGCCCAACTCCCTCGCCATCTCTTATCACTCCTCAGTCTTTCTCCTTTCCTCTCGCGACCTCCCGTCGATCGATTCAGACGTGCCCATCATCATCCTCTTCCTTCTGTCCTTCCCCTTATCACCCCAGCTTCCCTTTTCCCTTTTACGTCCGTGCCCGATTCATTTCCCTCCATTTCACGCCTCCAGAACACGCCCGCATTACTTGGAAACATCAGGTACTAAGGGAAAGTATTTCACAAAGGTTAAATAAAACATTTTCAATCTTGTATTAGTTCGACCATTACTGCTTAAATATTTTTGTCCTAATTTTCAACTCTAGAAAAACATTAATTATTTATGGCTCTAATAATAAATTGTGTTTTTTCTATCAATTTTTGTAAAACCCCGTATCAAATAATAATCTACCCTGAAAACATGGTGAGTGTTAGTGATTGAGAAAATTAAACATAAGTTGGAGACATAGTGCTGAGAGGCATAAAATTTAAACCATACACTAAAAATATTGTTACAACATTTTATTAAGATTTTATATATTGTGGTTTCCCAGACTGCACGTCACTGGTTGTGTAATAAGAAATGCACGTCACTGGTTAAGGGTTAACAAATCAGGTGATATCTTGTGGAATTTGGTTACAGATATTTTGGTCTCAAATAAGCAGAACGTTCTTATATATCTGCACAAATTTTATTATTACCCAAACACCGATGTTTCTAAAATACTATGCCTTGTATACTGTAGTACTATACCTTGTTTTATACTAAAACTTGAAAATGACAAAGTATTGTCGAAACCTTGGTCGGTGTGTGATAGTAAAAATTGTGTGGAAATATAACAAAGTTGTGTTTTTCTTAGATCATGATACCTAATATTTCACAAAATTGATGACATTTTTCATTTCTACATCTACTTCTACGTACTACCTTGCGAGCCGCCGTATGGGTATGAGGCAGGGAGTGTAAGGACACCAACCGCGTGTATATATAAGGGATATGATTTTAAGGGGTGAAATGGTGACGTGTATTATGAGAGTGTAGTGAGTGGACCTCAGTTTTTATTGTGGTCGCTTATTTTCCGCAGAAAGAAAGGAAAGAGAAAAGAAAACGGGTTTATGTACCTATCTGTTCGGCAATGTATCTCTCTTATTTTATCGCTATTGTCAGACCTAGAGGTGTAGTGAGGCGTCATGATAATAATATTCTCCGTGTCGCTCTGAAACACACAAGTTCCGAATGTCTCAAGGCAGCTAAGGATAGCTTGTAACCTTCGAGTCCTCAGAGGCTCCCACCTTAATCCCTCTAAAATTTGTTAAACACTATATGTTCGCTCGTAGCATACAGACTTAAGAATTTACACGTATGGGTTGCCCGGCGAGCCACCACATGGATGTGAGGCAGAGGATGACAATCCAAAAATTATATTCAGCGAGACAATGTCGGTATATTCGACCTACCCACTTAACACACATATCATCACATGCACATTGATGAAATATGCATCAAGCAATCAGTAGAGTTGGAATCGTTCTCATTTCAATAGTGAAGTCTTAATTTGAAATGAAAAAACTGACTTCATGCCCGACGGCCCTAAATTTACACAATTAATTGCATGCTATATGAATGAAGTAAAAATATAAAATGATGAATGGCGTGTCACACGAAGGAAGGAAGGATATCATAACCCTGTATTAAAGTTTGATTTCACATTGTCAATGCTAAATTATTGTTTCCAGCATCCGTTTTAGAAACGGCCCTGAATTTACGCCATTAATTGCATGATATATGAATGAAGTAAAAATATATGATAATAAATAACTAACGTGTCACGCGAGAAAAGAAGGATATCAAACCCCTCGAATAAAAGTTTGATTTTACATTGTCAGTGCCAAATTATTTGACTCCAGCATCCGTTTTAGGAAATTTTAATTATAGCTTTTAAATGTTCTCGAAAATCCTGTAGAGGGAGCGTTGAGCACGTCCGCTACGGAGTTCGGAGAGACGGGTGAGAGGGAGACGAGAAGAATTCGCACACCTTAAAAAAAAGGACCCACGTCGCATAGGCTGCCAGTGAAAGCGATGAATTCGGACAGCGGTGAAAGGAAAGATTTCACACCGCACTCGCTCCGACGTTTTTATACCCGGCCGTGCTGCGAGGAGACAGAAGTCGTGACACCACCACGAGTCGGCGATAATTTTTGCGTTGGAATCCAAGTAGGGAAAATTTTAACTTGAGGTAACACTTTGTTCACTACGTGAATTTACTTTTTACATTCACATGCTACACCTGGGGTAGCGAAATATCATTTCATCTAGGTATCAATTAATTTGGTCTCATTTTAAAGAAATACATCTCACTCTTCCAAAGATACAAGAACATCAATCCTTTACCGAACTACTTTCCGAGGTTTCTGATGAAAAATACCAGCCCTCTTACATGGGAAATGGTAAGTAAGTAAATAATTTATTGATCGCTTTGGGTACAGCCCCTTAAGAGCAAAACATACAAGCATTGGCATACATGTTCATGTATGACACAATAAGAATAATCAAACAGTATATGTAAGTATAGATTACAACAAAGTTGCTGTTATATATTTAGAAAGAAATCATAAATTTAACTTTTAAAATTTTCAGTTGATTAGGTGTTTTTAACATTTACTGGCAATGGGTTCCATGTTTTGGTTGACATTACAACAGATGAATCACTGAATGTGATGGTACGATGAGCAGAAAAATAAAGCATTGACGAATTGCTTATAGCTATAATACGTATGCACGTCTAGTATTATTGCTTCTAGTGATGGTAGATATATGTACTCCAGAGAGACCTCATTTTAAAAATTGAGGAATTTCTAACATCTAGATCTCTTCGGCAAAGTAACATAGTGTAGTTTGTGTGTTTTCAGTATTCAGGAAATTTTTTCAGGATCGCGAAAAAACCTTCCGTTTTGAAAGAGTTTAAAACGAACCGCGTGAAAAAATGGTCAAATTAAAGACTTATAAAGATATTTTTATTTACGCATTAGGAATTTCAGTCGACCAAATATTTAATGGAAAATTAAAATGGAAAAAGGTTAATAACGTAAAATGAAATCATGCCTCCTATGGCTGCTACATTAAAATCTATAATTCGAATACGTTCTCCGTGATGGCTAGGGTAATATCTCGCTCAAACTACCTTAAAAATAGTATCATTACTCTAAATAACTTTACAAAATATAGGAACGAGGATACATTTTCTGAAGTATACTCACTTTTTCATAAAATGGCAAGTACTCAACCCGTATTCCTAGGGGTTACCTGGGTATCCCCTATTCAGGTAACACCTAGGGGTCCCCTACGCTGAGCAATTCATAAACCTTACCTGGGTAACACCCAGCCAGGGGGGGCCTGGGTAAGAGATTTGGCAACAATTCCACGGAAAAATACCTATGAACGGTTTCGCTGAATGGTTCTTGACGTTTTCGATGCTCATTTTTCGCCGTAACCAAGCAAGCTATAAACAATAGTATAGTATACTATTGCACGATGTTGATGAAAAATGATAGAAGGAATATGAGAGAATGTTTACAATATTAATTAAATATTTATGTAATATTAATGGTGAGGAATGCGAGGGTGGTTCAATAAGTACCCGTGTTTGTAAACAGAAGACGTTACTATGGAAAGTTGTTGATATTATCGTGTACTGTCATTAGTACAGTAGTATCAATTCGTCCCACGCGTGGGCAGCGGTACTGCGTTAGGGGAGCTTTGGGTATGCTTCATGCCTTACCCAGGAAATCGACGGCCTGGGGGAGGGTTAGGGGACGACAGTCTCCTGAGTAACGACTATGAATACCTTTTCTGAGCCAAGGGGTTCCCCCACACCTGGGGGACACCCTGGTAACGACTATGAATACGGCCCTTAACCTATCGGTACGACAATTTATCTCTCTAATCTTGTTAATCTGATCAAACCTAGCATAATACGCAGGGGTTATTAACATATATCTAACGTCATCTGTGAACAAATCGGTTTCGAAGATAGGTCGATTCCACCTCGAGGGTGTTAGGGGTTGATGGGAATAAGTTAATGAAAAATATCTTATAAATAATGAGATATAATTGAATTATATCTATAAAATTTAAATACCATACGTTTTATTCTAAAGTGTGTATTTCGTGCTCTTTGCTCATTTGAAATTTTTGTATTACCGAATAAATATGCATCTCGTTGCCGGGAACTGTTTTCAAGATATAAGACACTAATTCCAGCGTAACTCGGTGAAAATTCGTAATGTTCACCGTAATGACAGGTAACTTAGTCAAATTCCACACTTATTTTCTCTTTCCGACCCAGGTTTCGGAATATTATGCCATTTTCAAGGCAAAAAACCTTGACCAAGGTTTCACCTTGAAAATGGCAGATGTCGAAACCCGGGTCGGTTAGGGGTAAAAAACATTGAAAATGGCATAAAATGCCAAAGCCTGGGTCAATAAGATATAATCAAGTGAGGAATTAGACTATGTTTTCACTAGCCCTTTCATGAGAAGTGAAAATATTAGTGGAACAGGAATAGGGTATCGGGATTGTTTTTCGGCACCGTTTTGCGTTAGCTTTACGTTTTTGAAATCTATTATTTTTTATGTTTCAGATTACTCTTTTTGCCAAGATTTAAAGAGAAACAATGAAAATGAACGGCGTGTACTGAGACAGTTGACTTGTCGGATACCTGCAAAGGGGTGTGTCTTAGGGTTAATTTCTTTCCCTCGCAAATTATTTATCATTGAGTGCCGTTTTGAATAGTTTTTTTGGTTGTGATCACGGTTGCATTTATTCATTTACTTAACACCAAAAACTACACGAAGGCTTGTTAAATTGGCGGATGTAAAATGTTTTTTAATTCAATGTACCAACAACAGAAGTAAACATGAATCACTGGTGATCACATAAAATGACTTCTCTTTCGACCAGAAATAGTCGCAGAATCACTGAAAGATCTTACTGGAAGGAGTTGAAGGAGATCTTCGGTTGAATGAATCGAGGTAAAGAAACTTATACCAGAAAGCAAACATCTTTGCAACAATGCTTCGTGTGTATTCGTGAGTTTCCGTGCGTCTTCGCTGGTTGTGGGTGGCGAGTTCCTTGTGGTGGAGGAGACTTCAAGTTGAGTTTGCCAAATGTACTTCCTGGATAAAGAGAAGGCGGGATTGTGGGAGTGACTTTTGGCAACGCAGCACGCAGGACCTTGAAGTGAACACATCTGAGGCTTGAAGGAAACAGATACTATGTTCCGAGGCCGGGCTCCGCCCACTCACATCCCATTGGCCATTCTCTAGTCACGTGCCTAGGAGCTTCCTCCCCTCTTTTTATTCGAGTCGGAAAGATATTTGGAGCCCCGTATATCTGCATCGGAATTAAAAATGGTCGGACTTATTTGTAAAATGGATATCGAAATCTGGAATTTGGGAACAAGTTCTGGGTTGTTGCGAAAAGAACGAGGCGGAACGGGATTTAAAAAAAGAAAGATAGGAGATAAATTTAACTGTGTCAGCATGGACTTGGTGGAAGTTATCTATACTAATGCTAAATAAAAACACTTGGTAATCTTCCATAGACTTGTTTACTGGATTCGCGATTCTCCACACAGTGGAATAATCTAGTTCCGGACGCATGCGGCATGCGCCGTATAGTCTGGCACATGATTATGCCCCAGTGTGGTGAAACGCGTCGTGCCAGCAAATAAATCTGTGGAAGATTGCCACGTGTGTTTTTATTCAGCATGAACATAGAATATCATTATTATGGAAGGCTCGATTTCAAAATGTCACATAGTAATTTTAGGTCAGGTATATGCCCGGCGGTGTTATCAGTCTTGGCTTCCGTGGGTGGGAAGAATCAGTTGGCGGGAAAAGTTAGTCAGTTAGGGATTATGATGATGAAATAGTCGCAGATGAAATAGCGAGAAAGAAATTGATGAGACGGTAGAGCAGCTACAGCGTTGACGTGCTGTGTGAAGATCCAATGGAAGAACAATTATAAAGAATATTGCCCATCGGACGTTAAAAAATGATGAGTTATGGCTTGGCTCTTACTGTGACGAGTAAGGGCATTAGTTGATGACTGTTTAATTACAGTTGAGCTTACCCTACTTGGAATCCTCCTGAAAAGTTTCTCCTCTCCGTCGGCCTCTTTCCTGGAGCTGATAAATGTGTTTTTAATGTTTTTCCTCAACTCCCGTGTTCATTATAGAGAAGAAGTGTTGTGTTTCAGTTTTTTTTGTTGATTGAAATCTCTTTTATGTTTTCAGATGGTTTTACGTGGAATAGAGAACGTGTTCGCTAATATTCGTAATCGATCACAATTATAATGCCGTGTAAAGTCGGAGCAAACCATTGAAAACTTATTAAATATGCGAGTGTCTTGCCTATCGCTTTGAGAGTCACTTGCTTTGTAAGATGATAGAATGTGGCACTTGGCCGAACCAGTTAGGAGCCCATAAGTGTTAAGTAGTTCGTATTCATAATTTAGAAAAATACTTAGCCTTTTTATGTGATCTTTTAAAAACACGACGCGTTTTGCTGATTCACGGTACCATCAGGTACAGAATGTGTTTCCTGATGTCATGGTTTCAAAATAAACGAAGAGGGGTGAGATATCAGCCGGGGGAGAGTTTTTTTTTAATTTTTTTGCTAGGGAAAATTTCTGCAAGATCTTTTCCTCTGAGGGCATAATTTTTTTGTGTGCAACAATACCCTTAAAACCATATGAACATTATTAAAAAGTAATACATTGGAGGTAATCATTTGTCTAACTAAGTTCTCATGTGTCAATCCCCGCTGTACGCGTTTAGTTTAATAAGATTCTGTTGAGTAGTTATACATATTTTTAAAAAATCTTAATGAATACCGCTAGCATGAGGCCGAGCTGTGTGTTTAATTTCTGAGTAACACATTCAGCACTTCAAAGACAGAAATTTGTTATATTTCCACATAAATTTTATTGTCACGTTCAACAAGGTTCGTTGAAACTGGCATAATTTTGTCGGAACCTTGGTCGGTGTTTTATAATAAATATTGAGCGAAAATTTAATGAAATTATATTTTGAGAGTATAATATCTTTTTCCAATTTCCACAAGCTTTCTTGATTCGTTCAACTCTGTAAAATATGTTTAATTTATTTTCCGTTTATTTTTATTGCATGTACTTGGGAGGTGTAGAAAATGCAGATGATCGGGGAATGTTGAGAAAGGCAGGGACTCGTAGAAATGTGGATCAATGACTGGTGAGACAGAAAAGGTTGTTCTTCATCAATGTACTTTTTTCAGAAAGGAATGGGAAGGAGTGCGGATATAATACTTCGTTGATATATTTTTGCTGTCTCTGATAATTTTCATTTGCTCAAGAGCGTCCTCTTTTAGACCTTTAGGAAGGACATGTAATATTTCTGGGGCAAAGTCGCTCTTTTGAATGTTCTCATCTAGGTGTTTAGCGAATACTGAGGTGGAATTCTCATTTTTGTTATTTCCGGATTGTTCTTTGATGCGTGTGATAAAATTTACTCCCGTATGACTGAGTTATGCCTTGTCGCGCATATTGAATTTAACTTTATAAGTACAAAGTTTGGAATTGGAACGTATAGAAATTTTACGAAGAGGCTTGAAACGGTAAAGTTTTATTTTTATTTGATCAGTTCCTAGTGGCCCGCCATAATGTCACTCGTGAGAAGAGAAGCCCACTCTACATTTTTCGAACCTCTTTCCTACCACGATTAAGTTCGAAGTTCAGAAGTAAAAAAAGGTGATTGGTCCTTTATTCCTTTAATTCCATGATGAACATTCCTTTATTTACTTAATATATAAACAATTTTGGAATACTATGATAAATCGAATACGGTCTTTCGTAATATTTTTGTGACTGCTCAAAGTCGAAGTATACGTTTCTACGCGCTGCGACCTGTCACTTGCAATGATAAATAACTTACATTTGCGGTGAAAGTATTAATTGAAGCTTATAAGACCTCGGCAGTCTGAGGAATTATTAGATCCTTAGATTAAAAATCTGCCTCTTTAGATTTTCCTTTGTATAGAGCATCCCATATGAAATTGACAGTGTCTGCCTTAAGTAGAACGCTGTTTCCAAACTCACGTAGCTCTGTGTGCTCACCTTTAGGTCAAGTAGGCATTTGCTTTCAACTCTTAGCTAAGTATTGGTAATTTACTGGGGGGAATAATGGTCTAATATTGAAAAGTCCTTTTTAAATTAATTTTCCCGCCGCTATTGGCAACATCGCACCTCCGGTCCTATGGAGATTTTAGTAGGAAATTTATCTCAGTAAGAGCTCAAACTGTCATCTAAACGTGGAACGCCCTATATTTGGGATTAAATATGACTAACTATGGTTTTCTAAATGGCAGGTTTCTCGTTCTCTGGCAGGTTCTCGTGTGTGTGTGTGGGGTATGTGACTTTAAATTCGATAGATCCAATCCTGATGAATTGCTAACGGAGGAACTTGTGGTCGATTGTCCGGCTTTGTCCACTCAATGCATCCGGCGCGTCTCCCGCAATCGTTTCATAAATCACCGACGGATGAGCGGATTTCGACGGAAGTGAAAGTCACCTGGGAGGTAATTCTCTGATACTCGGCCATTTCCCTGCGCTTCAAACCTGTGGCTTCGGGGAATACTGCCCTATTAAGTATGATTTATGCTGGGATGAAAACATTCACGAGAGATGCCTTGCTCTGGGTGGGGCACATCTTGAATTCGCTGCGAAAATTTGGGATCCTACAAAAATATTTAATTTGTAAAGGTAAATACAAATGAAAGCCACACCATTTTATCCAAAATCCTCCTAGCTGAGTGTCCAGGGTTGTTACAGGTCAGGGAAATCAGGAAAAAGTCAGGGAATTTGAAGTGGGTCAGGAAAATCAGGGAAAAATCAGGGAATCTCGTCCATGGCGTCAGGGAAAATGTATGTCTTGTCGCGCAATCCAAAAGAACCACCGCGCCTGGGTCAGCCGATTGCCAAACAAGTTCGTCTTTCCGCCTCTCAACGCTCCGCCGCCCTGAGGAGCGTTGATAGCCATTGCTAGCTGTGCATATGCCTTAGCATATGCATAAGCCATCTTTGCTTGTCATGGGGTCATGCGGCTTGCATGTTCTCCACAATGCTTTTAAAGAAGGCGTGAATGCCTCTGGGTGGGGTATAGTAATGTACATGAGAGCGTCATACAACATCTTCCAAGATGTACCCGCCTATCGGGCCTAGTACACTAACTGGACGGGGTCTGTGTTTCCTCCAAAGTACTGCTCTGTTCGATGGCTCAACAACAGTTCGACAGAGGACACTGGGGTTAAGTTCTTCCCAACATGATCAAGTTTGTTGAACGAGTCGAAAAAGGGGGTAAAGATGACAAGATTCTGTCAGCCAGCTACGTGGCTAATGCTGTCAGGGATAAAATGTTGGGTCCCAAGCTAACTTTTTTCTCATTTGTGGCACGCCTTATTGAGCCCTTTTTAACTGCCTATCAAACAAACAACCCTATAGCTCCATTTTTGCACACTGATTTATGTGGTATAGTCACAGATTTGTACAAGAGCTTTGAAAAGAAAGAGTACCTACTGTCTAACACAAATGTATGTGATATTGATGTAACCAAAGAAGGAAACATCATTCCTGTCAAAGATATAGCCCTTAGTTTCTGTGTGAAAGAAGCTATCGGGATGGTGGATCAAGTATTGAAGAAGGATATTTTGCAGTTTAGAGAAGGGTGTGTTACTTTTCTAAAATCATTAGTGGCCAAGATATTAGAAAAGCCTCCACTTCAGTACAAGATTTGCAAGGCTATCAAGTTTTTTGATCCGAAGTTGATAGTGAAATCCGAAGATGCAGCTCTTGCTCGCTTCCGGAACTGCCTCTCATTGCTGCAGCTAAGGCAGTGGTTCTCTGCTTAAGAGTGCGACTGGCTAGAAGCCGAGTTCAAGACTTTAATTAACAAACCTGCTGTCTCTGTGTGCTTGAAAGAATATGACCGAGGCCACACCCGTCTTAATCACTTTTGGAGGCACATTTTAATGTCGCAGAAGTGCTCTGGGTTAATGCTAGATTTGATCCACATGATTTTAATGTTGAGCCATGGAAATGCCTTTGTGGAGAGAGGATTTTTCATAAACAAAGAAGTTAGTATCGAAAACCAACTCCCACTGACACTGGTCACGCAAAGGCAGGTGTACGACGCTGTGAATTTGGCCGGCGGGATTCTTAATGTGGAAATTAGTGACAAAATGATTTCAAGAGTGCGACATGCGCGCGCAGAGTATGAGGTGGTACGAAGCGAGAGAGCGAAAGAAGACAGGGAAAAGATACAGAAGAAAAAGATGAAAGAATGATTGGGGAAAAAGTTAAAGATTTAAGAGCCATGGAAATCAAACTTTTGCTAGAAAACCAATTGGAGTGCGATACTATCGACGAGAGGCTGAGAGCACTATGTGGATGTGAATAGCATTTTTGTGATGTTGTGGTTAGGTACGTTCTATGTCCACATCGCTGAATGTTGACTTTTTGTTTGTTGTGTCAATTTTAATTTGACACCATATTTCGACCTTCATTTTACTGTCAATAAGTTTACAAGTTACTGTTTTTTTCTGAGTGTTCATTGCAAAGAAATACGTTTAAAAAGAATTTAAATAAATCTTTAAAAAGAATTTTGTATTATATTGACTCACCCTTCAAAAATGTTATGTAATGATCGAAAGGAGAGTGTGAAAAAGTGAGGGGAAATGAAGATTTTTGTCAGGGAAAAGTCAGGGATATATAATAAATTTTCCGGCTTAACTTGGTGGAACAACATAGTTAAGATATTAAATGAATTCACTTTGTAAAATTCTACAGGTATTTATTACACCGACCTAGATTTAGACTTATTTTTTTAGACCTTGATAATGACTTAAAAGAAGTCGAAACCTAGGTCGGTGTAATAAATATTTGTGGAATTTTACAAAGTGAATTCATTTAATATCTTAAAAGTCAGGGAAATTGAATTCGGGAATCTTGTAACAACCCTGGTGTCACATTGCTGATGGAAGGACTGGGTAGGGAACCGTTGGTCTAACGGAGGGAACTCGTAAGACTTAGATCACTTGGAAATTTCTTACCTTTAGAGAGGCACATTGCCTTACTGATAGTTAACAGGGTTCCTTCTGTTCACGCGTCTACGCATGATCATGACGAAAACAGAGCTTGAAACTGGCATAACACTACTCCGAGAACCTGCAGTTAAACTTTGTACTCTACCCCTCCCTCTTCTTTCATCTCTAGCCTTTATGGGCTGGTGTACTAACGCGTTGATGTACGTGGATGTAGATCCACAGTGGTAATCGGTGTTCCTCACGCCGGGGATGGTTGTTAAATATGTTTCCATCGTATGTAAAATAACATCAATGCCATATACCTCATGATTGACGGCGTTGAAGACATAATCCAGTTTGGCGGAGCAAAATTTTGAAGAAAAAGTAGTCTAACATACTAACTCGATTTGAGTTTATTCTATCAACTTTGTTTGATGAATTATTCAAGTTTTCAGGTAATATGGAGGTCATAAGGTCACAGATTTTGCTGATTGCCAAACTCTAGAAGTAGCTCTGATCCAAGAATGACGTTACCTCCGGCGTCGATGACGCTCTTCAAATTTAAAAGAATTTTTTCGGGTAAAAAACCGGGTCATTGACGCTGACTGAATCCGTTATTCACTTTACTGCATGGTGTATAATGTGAGAATGGATAAAAATTGCGAATAAATTATATTTTTCTGTCTAATGAATGCCATTGTCGTGAGAAACAGTAAATGAGAAGCGAAAATTGTTGACGATAGCGTTGCGCTTCAATTTTATTACAACCTGATTCAGATCCTGATCAGTTTTTTAACCAGAAAAGTTTATTAATCAGAAATTTCGTCACCGAAAGAAAAATTGACAGAGCAGAACCCGAAAGTCCTCCTATCCGGAGCAGTTTAGCGCTCCGAAAGCCTCCTGTAAGAAAATAGTTTTAAAATATTCATTTTTGCACGGCCCCTCGAAACCATTAGACCCTGTTCCCTTTGATCGATTGGTAGTTCTTTGAATTGAATAGATTTACATTTTTGATGTCAAGCGTAGAGTTACCTATCCGATCGCCAATTGTCGTATTCTTCCACCTGGTATGTCAGTTCATGAAGGACTATTTGACCTGTTTTTATATGCGACCTTCTTACGATAAGGCCATAGCATACGTTACGCGTTGACACGGGTAACTTGTGGCTAGATATTTTTGCAGTTCTTTGTTAAACGCTTTATTTCCCTGTTTTTTTTGATAATTTGGTGATTTTTCTTGGCTTGATGGTGTAACTGGCTAACATATCTGACCAACAGTTGGGAGATCTGGGTTCGAATCCCGGTTAAGTGAAATGATTTTTTTCATTACGAATTTCTTTCCTTGGTATATTGACAATCCTGCAAGTGACTTCGTACCATCAATTCTACTTGCAATGTTTGGAAAACTCGTCTCCTGTGCCATAATGTGGACTTGAGACGCGAACACCTAGTTCACTTAAACCCCCTTCGAATTTCGCTGTAAAGAAAGAAGGTGGTGTTACTGGAAGACGCACCTGACCGCCGATAGGGAGATCCGAGTTCAAATCCAGGTCAAGTCAAATTTTTTTTTATTGCGACTTTCATCCCTTGGTACATAAGTTCCCTGAAATGACTGAATTCTGTCTACGATATAATCAACACTAGGAGACCGCTATTTCTCTAACAAGCTCACCCGTTGAGCTTCATGTTATCCTTGTCGCTGTCGATGGTTGGGCCGTCTCCCGTCGCGTTGTGGCACAGGTAGATCTCGGACATGTTGGCGCAGTGTCCGAGGGAGCAGTTGAACACTCCCGAGATGGCGCCACACGCCTCGTCCACGTTGCAGTTGATTCGGCGTAGGGCGGACGGGTTTGCTGGCGGGCAGGAAACGATCCGCCCGTTCCGGCATCCCTCCAGCCTCAGGGACGATCCGTTCCTCCTCACCATCACGTGGATCTGCGGGCGAAGTCGGTGAACAATAGTGGATTAGCTCTAGACAGATTGGCGTACACCAAGGGCGGCAGCTTGGCCCAATTTTTTTTCACATACATTTTGCCCTATCTGAGGCTGTTTTCGCTCATCCTACCTTACATGTCCAAGTTTAAATTAATGATTTTGAATTTATCTGAGATTTTGAAAAATAAATTGAAATATATTAGGAAAACATAGTGATGTATTGGTTTGAGGCAGATGAGCATGCCAAGAGTGGCAGCTTAGCCCGCTATGTTTTTCCCTCATTGAGGCGGACTTAGCTAATTCAACCTTGTACACCCCATCTAACGTTCAAATTAGGGGATAGCACTTTATTTTAGAACTAGGAAATTTATTCGAGAGAAATTTGAAAAAAAATGATTTTCACGCGATCTATTTCTTTAGACGTTTAATCACTTGAGTCCTTAAGTAATAACTGAGAAGTATTGATCGGAAAAAGTTGGAGGAATAGGGTTGGTAAATAGTGGGTAATTTACCTAAGCATTTTGAAGAAATTTTATGAAGTTTAGGCGGAACCCACTGAATTAGTTAATTTAACTATTTCCTCTCTGAAAGAGCCATTGGTTTCTGCTGCCTCCTTGCTCGTTTCTCTTGAACTTTTCCTTCCATCAGCATCACCGGTAACGTATCCATATACGTTTAAATTCGCTCCGGCAGTACAAGTCATTATTCCTCTTGGTGCTGTCTGAAATGGTTGCAAAGGCTCCAGATAAATTAACAAGGACGCAGCTGAACCTGAAACTTCATTCGAAAGACTTCCTTCGCCGAAATTTGCGTACGATCCACTCTTTTTTGTATATTACAAGTAGTTGTGTACGGTAACAGGGCCTGATGCTTTAACAACCGTTGGCTGTGAGGTATTATTCGAAAAAAAATTCACGAATCATCTGTCTGAGGATATTATATGACATAGGGTAAGACATTTTTAAATATTTTATGTGCTCTTTCGGTACTAAATAATCCGCTTCCTAAAAGTTAGCCGTAACTAGGGCATTTATTACGTGATAGAATTTGTAAATGGAAGGACCAATGTAGAGTCAACTAAAAGAAAATAATGTTCACTGCATCAAATTAACAATACATCCATTAAAATGTATTCATTATGGCCATGAAATTTCCTCCATCCATCCACCCAGTTTGACCCAGTGGAAAGCCCGAGTAACCTTCAACAACATCATACGCCGGGAGAGCCTTACATCTTTCTTAATATCCATGGTTTACATACGCTTATCAGTCCATTCTGTCGTTCTTTTCTACGGAATGTTAAGGAAGAACAGGAATAATCAATATGGTTGTTATTTCGGTTGTCAGGCAACAGTTTGATGACGTAATGCCATCTGCATTCACCTCAATGTGAGGAGTCATCCGTGTGAGATCAATTTCATTTAGACATTAGATAAAATACACATATCTGATCTAATGTCTAAATGACCTCATTCATGGCGCTAAAAATAATCTCACCACAAATTAGCATTAGCACTCCTGGGAAATCCTTGGAAGGCAGTATGGGATTCCTTTTAAATTATCATACGGGCGATAATACCTCCCAATGGGCAGTGACCTAGTATTGTTAGATGGGCTCGCGTGTTCCGTGAGCCCTACATCTTTAGAGCTCGACTGATGTTATGATATTGCTTCTGTGGGGCAAAAATTACACGACAGGTCGAAGGTTAGGAGCCCAATGAAAGATAGTCGGCGCGGCGTCTGTAGTTATCTTGCTGAGGCGAATACAAAAAAAACGTCTTATCATTTTTGGGTGGACCTTTATTTGAATCCTTCATCTGCTCTCCTCAAATATTATTTTTACTTCCTTCCATCTGGCGCTTATATTGTAAATCTGATTATTTTCTGGAGAACTTTCCTCACTTTGGTGTTACAACTGCACACCCATGCGTATTAATGAGTATCGAATCATTTTATTCTCTGAATATGAATTTGGTCATAAAGATTGCACTACAGTCCTGTGACGTAATTTTGCCTTAAAATAAGAGTAATATCCTAGTTCATGAGATAGTTTTTAAAGATAATGCTGTTAACATTTTGCCACACCCGGAACAAATGACTAAATTTTCTTAAAAAAGAAAGAGAAATAATAAAGTAAATGTTTGAAGGCGTATCATTGTGGAATATTGTCACAGAATTGACGGAAAAAATCTTAGTATATGCCATACTTAAAATGTTTATTGCCGACCCAGCTTTCGACTTTGCAGCAATCATTATCGAGGTAACCTTGATATTGACTTTGATATACCATTTAAATTGCGGAATTGACTAAGATTTTTTTTTGGTCATGACTGAGAAGGAAATTGAAAAGAAAGACAAGGGCTTACGTCCATTTATATACACATCTATGTGGACTTGTTTTTTTCACTTCAGTTTGAGTAGTTTGATTGATTGGTAAAATGTGATTAAATTCATTATCCCAAGGCCAGTCTTCAAGAAGAATTGTGTATATTGTTTTTTATTACGGTAACTTACCTGCTTCACGTTATGGCGATGTTGGAAATGGTTGGGTACGTATCTACGGAGTGAGCTTACGGAGCATAAGTTTGGCGACAGTGACCTTCATTATATTGTTTTTACTACATTGACTTACTTCAATTATTACGATGCTGAAAATGGTTACCAAAATACCACAGGGGTGAGCATAATTTTGACAATAGTGCTCTCCATTATATAGTTTTTTACTATAGGGACTTACTTCAATATGGCGGTGATGGAAATGGTTGTCTACGTACCTCAGGAGTGAGCATAAGTTTGGCAACAGTATTCTCCGTTAAGTATATTGTTTTTTAATTCAGGGACTTACTTTAATTAATGCGGCGTTGGAAATGTTTACCAATGTACCTCAGGGATGAACATAAGTTTTGCAACAGTGTTCTCTATTATATTATTTTTTACTAGAGGGACTTACTTTAATTAATGCGGTGTTGGGAATGGTTGCCTACGTACATCAGGGGTGAGAATATGGAGTTTAAGTTTGGCAACAATGTTCTCCATTAGTCTCCCATAGTGTCCATCCAATTAGGAACAATCAATAGGTTAAAAATTGTTCCGTACTGTGCTGGCCATACTTTTTTGTGCTGTGCCGTAACGTCACCCTTGGGGAGTTGGGAGATTGATTCAGGGGAGGAAAACGTATTAGCCGAATGAGGGAGTGGATTTGTAGGTGCGTGGGGTGGGCTATTAGGGATGGAGAGAAGGAGGAGAGGCTCAACCAATTTCAGTTTCGGTGATGGAAGTTTCGATCGATGAATAACGTGGTTAGCGCTTAGAGGTAAAGCTTTCGAACGAACGCCGGGATATCCTTCCCCTCCGCCCGTTTGCCGCGGGGGATATTTCGGAGCAGACTGAATGGAAAAGTTCAGGATGAGTCGCCAACGGATTTTTTTTCTTTCCGGGGGGGATTTAAGTCGCGAAATTGAAGACCGGAGCCTAACCAAATGCTACGGGGGGAGCGGAACGGAAAGCTTAAAGGCAATGTGCTCCGTATCGTATCCGTGTTTTGCTCTCATCATGCTAATGTGCGGGGATTCCTCGGGAGATTATGGTTTAATGGGACTGAGGAGTTGCATGCATGCGGGATGAGTAGTAGGACGTTAACGTTGCTCGTACCGGTGAAATCTCGAGAGATTTCGACGAGAAGTTTCACTGCCTCTTCTCTTTCTCGTTTTCTCATAAATTTTGCTCTGAATTGATCGAATTTTTTATTTATGAGAGTTTTAGGTGGTTGGAACTGTCTTCTTTTGTGCACAGATTAGTGGGTTACTTTGCGTACTAATGAATTCAAAAGAAATATGGTACTTTTTCACAATTTTTATTTCAAGTCTACCGGTGTCGTATAAAAATTTTGTATAGTTCTGCAGCATACTAAATTTATGTACTTGATGATGTCGCCTATGCGAAGAAATCGGTTGACTTGAAATAAAAACTGTGAAAAAGTACCATATCTCTTTTGAATTCTTTAGGATGGATTTTCACCAAGTAAGGCCTGAAACAATCGAGTTTAACTTTGCGTACGTTTACGTACGCAAGTGTTCAACGTATTCAAGTGTTACATAAGACGTTTTTGGGGTGGGGAGGATGGGATCATCTTACATTGCCTTATGTAGGGAGTGCAGGGGGCCTGGAACCAATTTACGTAAGATTTCTGTTCGTCTTGAAACATTATAGCGTTTCCGAATGAGATTTAGCTGTGACATGGAGCATCCGCTCGTTCATGGCATGTTTTCCGTAATCTCACCGCTAAGCCAATGTTCATATTCTGTCGCCTGACTGGCTAGATATTTCCTCTATGCTCATGCCTCCATGCTCAACCTAAGCGAGCATTAAACGAAAAAAAGATTTCTTTCTGCACACAATAAGCGACCACAAAAAAAACTGAGCTCCTCCAAACACACTCTCATAGGACATGTCAACATTTCACCTACAAAAGTTTTACATCTTTACACGGCTGGTGACCTACCACCCCCTGCCACTCGCCCAAACGGCGGCTCGCGGGGTAGTATGTAGACGTAGAATGTTGACGCAAGTAGTTCAGCCTTTTCTTACGAACGTTCGGTCATCGCTCCGTGGACCTATGCGCTGGAGAGTCGGCAACAAATTGCAAGCAACTGTTACCTCAAGCGAGAGTTAACCTGGATTGGGAGTCTTCTGAGGTTATAACGCGTCGATTGGGTGCGAGCGTCACCAAGTGGAAGATTTTCTACTTGACTATTCCTTAACGAGGAGTAAAATGCGTCCTGTTAAGGTCTATTCATGCCTACTCTTCTCGCTTAGATTACGTTTCAACGGTATTCTCCATAGGTTTCCCATTGCCAACTACGTATGGAACGCTCTTTATTAAATGCTTCTCTGAGATGATCTAAAGATCTCAATTTCTGCGACACTTCTCTATTAAAATTTAATTTGTTGTTGAAAGTTATTAGTTCTGGCGAGAAGGTTGAGCGGTTCCTAATACTCGTCATTGTTCTCCTTTCCATTTCTCTTTGATGGTATTACTGGTTTTAGGTCAGCCTTGCCAACCTCCATTATATTGTAATAAGGGGGTGGAATGAATATTAAAGCCTATCACGCTATATGTAAAATTTTCAATTCCTTGGAATTAATGCAGCGCTACGTCATCCTGTTGTCACGACGGTGCCATTTTTCTGAGAAAGAAATGTTCTCGAACAGAACTGGGTGATAACTGGGGGAAGACGGTTGGATCTGTGGAAAAACTTCTTCTGAGAAGAGGCAGGGAATGGGCGGAGTTTGTCTCAGGATTTTTTCAGGCGTATTGAAAGTTATCAATTATTTACCTAACCCTCTGAGCAGTACAAACGTTCATTTACGCCCTCGAACCTTGTGGCCATCCCGAGTGTGACCGTACATGTACGTCTTTCGAATTTGCGGTGGAGCAGTAAAGGAGTTCGTTCACGCCTGCATTCAGATGAATTTTAACATGTTTTTTTCATCTATCCTGGTGGCTGGTGAGCTCAGTTATCACTATAAAGTGTCTCTGAAGTGTCCTGCCACTTTTTCCATTATATTACTAACTACGTTGAGCCTTGAGTACGAGCATACCAAATGTACCGTATTTCCCGGCTTATAAGACGCACCTGCGCATGAGCGCATTGTGATTTATCAGATTAGAATTTACGAAAAATACTCCTATAAGATGAATTGTGATTTATCAGGTGGAATTTACGAAAAATACTTAGATCAGGCTAAAGACGCATTATTTTAATGATAATGCTAATACAAAGAAAACGGAACTGTCACACTAAAAACTTTTTTAACACTAACGTTATTTTGGTGTAAAAAAAGTGCGTATAATGGGCCGGGAAATTTGTTAGTTACCGTGGTTCCATCGACAGAAGTTTTTTGACATTTAAAGCTGACTTTAGTCGCGTTCTAAGTTATTATTTGTTCTTACACCACAATATTTAGGACCTTACGCGGTAAAATTGTTGTATTTATTTTGTTTTGCTTGTTTAATGTATCATTTTCTTGTTTTCATTGATTATTTATCAAATAAGTTTGAGTTCAAGATAATAAGATTGGCACCGGAAATTTTACCATTGTATTCCAAAAAAACTCACTTTCGAGGCCAGGGCTAACAAAATAATCCGTAACTCAAAGGGTTATGGCTCCGCGTTGCACCCGCTTGATCCTGCGTATTTGTCATGATTTCCGAGCCCAGATTTTTTGTCAGAGACTTGTCTTAAACTCGAAGTTTTCAGAGTATATATAGTAGACCTTTGCCGAAGGAGAACTATATTTCAAATTTGACAGTTTTCTCTCGGTGCACAAATAAACCACCGGGAAATCGTCAAGATATAGAGTACATTTTTACAAAAAGTAATATATGTATTGAAAATTCGTAAACATAGAGAGATGTCTCCATCTTCCTTCTATCAGTATGTTAAGTTACAGCCGTCATGATTGCGAGATTAAATCTGTAATTGGTTAGTTTCCACTAGATACCGGAGTGGTTTTTGGAGATAAAATGCTCGACTGTTGACGCAAATAGTTCAGCCTATCCTCACAGAGCTACGGTCAGCGGTGCCTGTACCTACGCGCTGGAGACATGACAACGAATTGCAAGCGACTGTCGCATTGAGCGAGGGTTATCTTGGAGTGACATTCTCCTGACGCAAAAGCACCTCGATCGGGTACGAGTTTCGCGATCTGAAGGATTTTCAGCAGGACTATTCCATACCGAAGGGAAATATGCGTCCTCTTAACTCTGCACGTTTGGTCCAATTCCGCATGTGCCCGATTTTTGCTAGAGATGCAGAATTTGTCCAAGTGGAGGAAGTGTTCTAGGTTCTGGCGCCGGGTTATGGATCTCATCGGCTCGATTTTACACGGCCGCAGGCTGTGTTTCTCAGAAAGAGCCGAGTTGAAACCAAAAGATTGAGATCTAAAGTTTTCTGCTTAAACGGTTTTGACGGCGCTAAAATTCTTCGCCACTCCAAGAAAATTGGGATTATTGACTAAAAGTAGTATTTACATTACTTGGATAGGGAATAGTTTTTAAGCTTTTAATTAGTATCTTATTAGAACAAAGTTTTGTTTACTGAGCTGTACTTGCAATAGTATTTTCAGAATTGTGTAACGTCTGTTATACGTCACAATTATTGACTGTACTTATATGAATATGAGTATGGGCACAATAATGGCCATACTTAGGAAATCCCTTTGGGTCTATTTCTCGTCTTAAAATAGATGTAAAAATATTTGAAGGAAAATATACATTTTGTGTTATAGAAAAGTAACATTCGTTAAATGTGGATTGTCTGTTTTCGGATTTTATCTGAATTGTTCCCATGATTTGATTTAGAATCGATTTAGAATCGGATAGAATAGATTTAGAAGGTGCGTATTGCTTTCATTACGCGCGGAGTACACCGTATAACGAAGTATTACACGCGTGTAACGACAAGAATTCATCTGAATTTAATTTTAGACTTGGAATTTATGATACTTGTCTGTTTTTTTAAATTTTCTCAATGATTTAATATACTGCACTATCTTCGAATTGAATCTCCCTCAAGTGTGGGCACACGTAATATATAGATGTTGTTTTATAATAATGATAAGTAATTGTAATATTTTATTACTCCGCTGGAGAATACTTACAACATAATATCTTTGGTTCAATCGGGGTAGGGTAGGGCTTTAGATAGCCGAGAAGGTAAGCCTGAATTATGGCTATCATCGTCTACAGAATGGGTTATGTACACATATATAAAGGAAATAATACATTTTGAAATTACATGACATGTATCAAATAATAATACAGTTATAAGAAAACATCCTCTAGACTTTCTTTAGTAAACAACCAAGACCGTATATATTTTTCTATGTTGTGTTTAGTATTTCTGAATTAAAACATGGAACAGGTAGAAAATAATATACTTTAGGTCCTTCGTACAAGAAACATCGTTTTAATAACGTCAAGTTCGGCTTGGGTAAGGAAATACTTGCTTTACGTAAGTTATAGGGAGAAGGATTGTTTAATAATAACCCAGAATTACCACTTCTTATATGAAAACGACGTAAAACTATAAATAAATAGATTTATTAAGGGGAGCAACCCAAGACAAAATAGGAACAAAACGAGAGGAATGTAACCTTCAAAGCGACTCTTTTTTAAGACCACTCCTTTACATTATAATTGTCATAATTGCAAACTCGTGATACTAGTCGCATTTCTTCAGGGATGTAGTCCATTTGGGAATCCGGTTGATAAGTTTATCCCCACTGCGGAGAAACTATTCAAGCCTGTCTTCCGTTACCGGTGTGATCACATTCTTTCCGACAAATAGCGTTCGTGTTTCCCACCGCAGGGACATTCTCGTTTTGGTAATGAATGTGTGTGGAATCCGAGAAGGTATGTTCAGAATCTCCCGACGACAACCCCGACGTTAATCAGGTTCTAGGAGAGGAGTTCCCGAGTGAACTCCCGATAGCTGGAACAATTAAGTTTAATCAGTTATCGCTCATCGGGTCTGGCTGGGCGTGGTTCATCCGTCCCTAAGTGGAAGGGTACCCACGTCACGAGGCCGTGTTACTATTTGTGATACTTTACGAGCCGCTTCGGTCGATGAGTTGTTGAGTGTCTGTGTTTTTTCATCGCCGAAAGGGACGTTTTTTCCTTGGTCTCGAGGGTACGCTCTTGAATGTGTCTTCGGATGAGTCCAGCGGCATTTATTTGGCTTCCTTGCGGCTAATGCTGTGTTTGACGTTGGAATTCCGGAGAGTGCTTGGACTAGGTTTGTATCGATCGGCTTCAACGTAGCAACTAAAGGCGAAGAAATAAAAGTTTTTTTTTTAAATAAACAGTTTTTTAATTTTTTTAACGCAAAGGTGGTTGGAGCAGTTTTCGTTCGTGTACATAGCTGCGTGAAACTTATGTGTACCCATCAGATGTGCAGATTTTCTTTAAAATTCTTAAAAATACGTTTCATATTATAATAATGGTTCAAAGTAAAAATCAAGGTATCATGCCGAATAGCACGAGTTTACGCCTGATTTTCGCCCAAGTTTCGAATTCCGCGCCATAAACGCGAGTTATAGCAACGATTTAATTGAGGCGAAAATTTTAAAATATCATTCATGCCTAATTTGTCGTACAACATGTATGGTTATTTCCATAGTATACATGGGTGGACTTACGAGAAGTGTGGTCCGTAAATGTTTTTTCGACTTACTTGGAAAGTCATTAAATTGACTTGACGATCAGTTTTCCAACCACCTTATAGTGGTTTCAGTGTGATTTTTGTGTTGTGGTAACAGAGAGCGTACCATAATTTTATTCAAAAAGTTTCCAGAGTGGAGTCACCCCCTAGAAAAATTGTCTCTTTAGATAATGAGCGTACTTACAAGGATATAAGGACCATTAAGTTATAAGTACTCCGATGTAATTTTTTTTACAAAAATTATCGATTTTTTAAAATATCCCTCGTATAACTCTTATCGATTGCAGAGAATTTTCCTTTCCATTCTCGTCTCCCCCTTGATTTTTAAAGAAGGTAAACACCCCTGATTGACACGCCCAACTTTCGTAATTGCATTATTCATTTGTTACGGGGGAAATGGGGGAGGATTGGATCTTCTGTCACTCCAGAGAGACGAAGTAGACAAGAGAGCCGAAGAGTGTTCGGGTATCATTATCAGGGGCAGCGGAGTGTTGCGCGAAGTGTGGCGGAATGTGGGATGGGCTTGGGAGGGAAGCGAGAAATTTGTCCGACGGTTAATTGGAGAACGGGGGGTGCCACGGCTGACTGTGCGGGGAGAGAGGAGGGCGGTGAGTGGGAACAGTTGAATGGGGCGGCGAAGTTTAAGATTTTTGGAGAATGGGGCGAGAGGAAATGGTATTGTGGTAGCGAAACATGGTTGAAGTCACCTTTGAAATGCGTGACGATGAGTTCGTGTGGGGCGGTAGGAGATGGTTGAGTGGTGGAGAAACATGGTGTAAGCCACCTTCAAATAGCGTGACGCTTAGGAGAGGTGTGGGTGGCAGGAGATGGTATAGGGTAGCGAAACATGGTGGAAGTCACCGTCAACAAGTGTGTCGCTGAGGATGAGTGGGCAGGGTGGAGTTTGCATGGCGGTAGCGAAACATGGTGGAAGAAACCTTCAATAAGCTTGACGCTTTGGAGGGAATGACTTCTGAAGAAGAGTTAGGCGAATGAGTGGACGGGAGGGCATGACACGGGTTAAACAACGCTGCGCAGCTGGATTAAACTTGAACTAGGGTGGCGATAGGTTAGCTGTGCGTTTCTCTACTATGTGTGTGTACAAAACAAACAAAGCTGTATCAATATACGCTGATATGTATACAAACCCAATGCATTGAGTTTATGTGAATAAAAGATTGAACGTATGAAGTCCGCATTTAAGGTTTTCTTCCGTGAGTTTTCTTTTTTTAGATTTTTGGCCGAGTAACAAAACTATGTATTAATGTTTGCCGCCGTTGCGGATTATTTTAATCATTCCTCAGGGCTTAAATAAAAATATACAGATAACAATATACATTGATTGAGTTTGATATAGGTTTGGTATGTTTTTGACTGGCATTGCATGTCTGACTGTCAAATTATTGTAGGTGATGCCTATTACTTGTTATAATTATTTCGAAATAACACAGAAGAACAGGTTATACTCAAGAAAACTTATTGGTCAACGCGAAGTTAATTTATTATCCCCATTATTGTAATGAATTTCGGTACCACCACCAAAAGTGGGTCCATGGGCCAAATTTCAAGGCTCTACGTAATTGGGAAGAGGGTTAAATTTCTATTACAAGATTTGACCCAGACAAACAGGTGAAACTCAGCAAAACATTTCAAAAACCGTATCACCTTCAACCGACAGCTGCGAAAGCGTACTCTTCAGAGTACCCCGTGGTTGGTTACGGGAAATGTGGCATCCCTCACATTTCAACCTTCTGGTTCAGAGAGGGCTGGGTGGGACAGACGTGATTGGACGAAGCGGTGGGAATGAGATGGGTTCGATGTTTTTCGGCAGTTGGGAAAGCGTGGGCGATTTCTTTCCTTTATCTTCCTCGACGTCATGTGCCTTTCTCTCTCTTCTCTTCTACCCAATCTCCTCCTTCCTGGTCAGGGCAGTCCGATACTCCCATTTGCATTATCGATCTTTGCAATACGATCAAGCGAAGATATTTTGGTTTGGCAATAGCCATTGAGTACCCAATACATTTCGTTGTATATCGGCCAATTCGGGCAACTCGAGAATTATCTACATGGTATCGTGTTAGTCGTCTGTATTTATCGGTGATACGCACCTGGTAGTTGCAAAGACTTCTGCAGTTTTCTTGTGATATAGGATTTTTCGGATTCTTCCCGAGTTACAGCATATTGGTGGACGACCGTTTCGCCGGTATTCCGGTCGGCATCATCAGGTTCGGACGAGATGATGCAAAACGTTCAAAATTAATGTACATAATACTAAATCTTCCTTTATGATAGTAATTGTTAATAGAATGTTGTTAGCAAATATGAGAGATACAAATATCTTGACGACAATATAAGCTAAAACAATGAAATATTTATGAGTCACAAGCATACCTATCAGAATTAATGACCTGAAATCCTGGAGGTAATTCATTTTGTGTCATTAGCGTACCTAGCAGAATGAATGGCCTGAAATTCAGGGCGTAATGCATTAAATACAGCAGCATCAGTTAGTGGTGAAATGGAACCCGTAACGGTTACCTTAATCCATCTTGTTTCAATTTACTTGAAGTACATTTTGTTTGCATACACCTGAAGAATTAAATATTTCTGTTCCATTGGAGTATCACTATTAGATCAATAAAAGTCATTATCATTGTTTTAGCTGTGGTAACAGTGTTGTCGAACTTGTTTCGATCTATCAACTGTGGAGCGGAAATTGGTCTGTTCATCCCTCTTCAGAATGTGAAATATCTGTCTTATGTGATCGATGAAGCACCCCGAAAAATATATACGTATATTTTTTACTTTGATGATTTCGCGACAAAACTTTGGTGTTTTTTTTATGTAGTCTCGTCGGATAAATACTGAGAAATAAAACATGTAACGGAGAGACCACCCATTCTCCGTTCATAATATCGGTACTATAGGACTAATTACCCCTTTTTAAATTGAGATTACAGGTGATGGTTATTTTAAAGAGTTCAAAATCCTACCGGTTGAAAAGTTATTGCAGTATATTTTAATCACTGAAAATTATTTCAGTGATAAATACAAAAAGAAAAGAGGGTACTATAAAAATGCTGAACTTAGAAAAGTTAATAAACATGAAATTCCAAGATATTTCACACATAAGGTCAATTAAGTGTTTATGCTCCAAAACTTTTCAATAATATGAGTGATAATCTAAAAAAAAATGTAATATATAAGGGAAGTTTAGAGAAGGACAAAGGTCTCAGTATTTATCCGACAAGACTACATAAAAGAAACATCAAAGTTTTGTCGCAAACTCATCAAAGTAAAAAATATACGTATATATTTTTCGAGGTGCTTCATCAATCACATAAGAGAAGGAATGGTTGTTATGCACAGAAATTATGTTTGTTTATTTCGTAAATTCTTTGGTGTTATTTATATATAGTATTTACTGAAACTTTTCTGCTAGTGTCAAATAAAAACACAACTGAAAAAATATAAAAGGCACCTGCTGATAAGCCACGAATGGCTTAGCAGGGCCATAAAGTTGATTAAATAGCATTGTATTTGTACATTTTTTGTTAACTCCATGTAATTAACAAAAAAAGGTCCTTAAATAAAAAATAAATGAACCGATTAATCAGTCAATAATTAAAAAAATTAATTAAATGGATCCAGCGTCCTTAAGGTGGTCGGAGTGCGAATAGTGAGTCATTGAGTGCATATTTTAATACCTTTTTCAATTAAGGCGACAATATTTTCCTTAACCACACTCCATTTAAGTACATCTATTTATTCGACGGAAATAACCATACTTGATGCTGTATCAATAATGCAAGAATTATATTTTCAAAATGCCGTCTCAATTAGCTTACAAAAACATTGCTATGGCTTGAGGATACGGCTGCCAATAAGAAATTTAAGCAAAAATCCATTGCAAGTAGGGTTTCTTTTACTCGGTATGATATCTTGATATTAATTTGGAATCATTTTAGGCATACAAAACATATTTTTCGCGTTTAGGAGAAAATTGAGTGGTATGTCATCGAATTTATTAAAAAATATGCTAATTTTCCATAAAGCTACGCGTTAAAAATGGCATTAAATTTCCGAGTTACCAAATTGGTAGCGAGTATATTTTTGCTTTTATCTAAACATATTACTTATGAGCACATTTATGCATAGTTTCACGCAAATCTGGACGTGAACGAAAATCGCTTCAACCGCCTTAAGGTAGTTTGAGGGAGGTATTATTTCAGCAGGAAATCAATGAATTTGTTCTCATTTTGGGGGATAATTTCCTTCTCTTCCAAAGATGCCAAAATATCAGCCCGTTACCGCGCTACGTTCCGAGATTTTTGCAAAAAATTATGTGTATTGTGTACAAATATTACGTATATGCACTCTAGTGAGACAATGTTTAAAATATGAGGAATTTCTAACACCTAGATTTTGTAGAAAATTAAGTGTGGTTTTTTTATTTTCTCAACTATTTTTAAAATAAATCATACTGTTACCGCAGTTATTTTTCAGAATTAAAAAAAAAAACTTTTCATTATCTAAGAGTTTTAAACGTATATACCTCGAGAAATATTTAAAACAGTTGAAACATAGATGCATGCATAGATACCAATCACGCCGTTCCCTTCCGGGTTAGGCACAGTCACAAAGTTTCACTCATAAATACATATTTGTACACCTAACTCTGCTTCAATAATTTCCTCCATACTGAACTATCCTTGCAAACCTCTTCTGCCTCATAGACGACCTCCTATTTTTTACACTTCTAATATTCCTCCTCCTAAGAATTTCCGCAACCAAATTCAACCACAACTTTCTCGGCCTACCTCTACCTCTCGCACCATTCATTTCACTCTTACATTTCTTCACTTACTTCTCATTTCCGTTTCGTTATTCGACTGTCATCCATTCTCTCAACATGGCCAAACCAACGAAGCACACTCCATTCATATATATTATTTCCTCATTACTGTAGCATCTAACCCACATTCATTTATTACCCACTCATTCCTGACCCTATCCATCCTACTTTTGCTGCAAACACTCCTCAGATAATTCATACCCACGGCAATTAGCCCACTCTTATGTCTATCCTGACATACCCATGTTTCACTACCATACAACAAACTGGGGAGAAGTTCACTTTTGTACATGGAAACGGCACGAAAACAGTTTAAAGACATTGATATTTTTATTTAATTACTAAGAACTTTTTATTATGGAGACTTTTATGGAGGGATTAAGTTGGGAACTACTTGGGACTCGGAGACTGCACGCACTGCACTTAGTTTGCTTGAAAAATTCAGATCATGTGTGTTTCAGAGTGACACAGAAGATACCATTTTGACGCCACACTACATCGCTAGGTCTGACAGATGCGATAAAATATGAGAGATATATTGCTAAACAGATAGGTGCAAAAATTCGTTCTTTCCACGCCTAATTAGTGATCATAATAAAACCGGAGTTCCACTGAGCACACTCCCATAATGCACTTCACCTCCGTAAACCTCCTTTTTTGTAACACCTTTTCACGGCTGGTGTCCTAACGCCCCCTGCGTCATGCCCATCCGCCGGCTCGAATGTTAGTATGTGGATGTTGAATTTCTTTCATATAATAGTATATTTTCACCATTTATGTGACAGTATTCTATTCAGGCATCTTACAGATTCCGAAATTTAATAGTTGAATTGGAATAGTTTTCATATTGATAAGGGAGTATTGAATTTCATATTCCAAAGTCAAATCTCTCATTATTCAAAAGGTCGTTTTTGTTCATTGGGCCAAGAACTTTTAATTATTTACCAAATGACATTAAGGAAGTAAAGAGAAAATATATTTTTTGTTAAAAGATCAGAGATTGGCTTTTATCTCATCATCATATAGAAGCTTTATTATGACTTCATGGTTGTGTTTTGTATAAAAAGTGTAATGTAATTTGTTTTGCCGCTGTTATATTTCTAACATTGTTAAGAAATTGCAAGCAGCTCATTCTTTACTGGTTTTTGGTCATGCCTTGTCAAATAAGCTATTGCTATATTTGTCAATGATATATTTTGAACGCATAAATAAGTGCTGGTAGGTTCCACTCTGGTGTAAACCACTGAATCTACCTAAAGCCGTACAGTTGTATTGCTAAACTTTTTCTGTATTGTTTTTTTAGTGGAGCATTAAATTTATCTTTTTCTTATCTCGCTAAAACTACATTAATGGATGTTAAACGCCTAGAATTTTCTTCCATCGTGTCGGCGAATCGTCTCGTCGCGTTTCTAAGTTCTGAATGGGTGGGACGGACTAGGCCACAGCCCTTGGGAATGAAATGAGTTGTTCGAAGGTTTCACGGGAGTGCTCTGGGAGTCTTCCTTCCTCCTCCCTAGTCCCTCATAGGAACCCTTTTCTCGAACCCCTGCGCTCTCCCCACCCCGAGGGTGGTCTCGGAGGAGATTGGGCGGAAGTGGGAAGGTTTGGCGATCAGCAGGGGGGGAATGGTGTGAGGAGGAATCGAGCGAAAGGTGGGGGGAGGGAGGAAAGCTTGTTAGAGAGAGAGAGAGATTAAAAGGACTTGTTGCAGCGCTCCCATGAGGTTAATGCGACGCGTTTAAATTAAGCCTCTTC
This sequence comes from Ceriagrion tenellum, assembly GCA_963169105.1. Classification (NCBI taxonomy): domain Eukaryota; kingdom Metazoa; phylum Arthropoda; class Insecta; order Odonata; family Coenagrionidae; genus Ceriagrion; species Ceriagrion tenellum. The sequence goes on from OY720642.1 coordinate 97,909,696, forward strand.
AAAGGGATTTTTAGGACGTGGGAGAGGTAGTGCTGGCGGCGCTGTTGTGTTGGGCTGTGGTTCAACAAATGGATGTCGCTTTGGCTGCCGTTTTTTTTTCCGAGTTATATCCGGCTTTTTCTACCTCTCTATCCACTTAAGGTGGCTCTGGCTTGACTATGTGAGTCAAGACAAATACCAAACAACACATTTTTATTTATTTAGTTTAAAAATCCTGCTTTCGCTGATGAAATGGGTTACCTATTGAAAACCAAAATCCTGGTACTACAGAATATGTAGACTTATCCACGAATATATTTTTGATGACTATATTTATTCAACCATGGGGGCCGATAGCATTGCCGTTTGCATGGAAATACCGCATTTTGACTTCAATTACGGCAGTAATTCGCTAATTACTTAAAAAATAAGTAGTAAGATGCTTGTATTTAGTTTTTTTCTGTTTCTCAGGAAGTTTCGATGCTTATAAACTGTTTTAATTAAAAGCTTGATTATGCTTTATCGTTCAAATTGACTTTTTTCTGCTCTAATCTGAGCAAGTAGAGCCCATGTTAAAATATCCATCTTTGAGGCTGAAATACATTAAAGCTAGCGAGAGCACCCTTCTTCACATTCCTCTCATTTTATAAAACACTCTTCAAAGATGCTGCATTTAAGTTTCAGACCCAGAGTATCAGTGACCCTGAGGCCAGAGGCATCTTAAGGGGAAAGAACAGGGACGAGGAGTGGGGAGAGAATAGAGGTAGATTATTCGCCAACGATGTACCTGAAGAATGCGTTCAAGGTAATAATGATGTTGACAGACAAGCATCCTATGTGGGAACACGTTCAATACCGTTTGGGGAAGTTAATCACGTGACCAAAGAATCAATGATGGTGGCCTTGGTTTAAATCATTTAATAAAAAAGTTATTTGCGTTTCGATAGCAAAGACTTCGCCTGTAAAATTCCACAGTTATTATTTTAACCGGTTTGAATAAAAACTGGAATGTCACTAGTGAGATTTTCTAATCATTATGTGGCATCACCAGGTAAAGCCTGCGTATTTTATATACAGAGAAACTTGCTTCCGAGGCCACCTCCATTAAGCGGTCACCTTTCTAAGTCGCTGCTTTTTTTCGGAAGCGGAAGGAATTTCCCATTCATACATGCAATGTAAATCTTCTCCTCCTTCAGCAGTCAAATCCTTTAGCGGCCACTATGTCATGGGACCGGTGGTGGCCTCTTAATACAGGTTTCACTTCGTACGTTTACCATTCCTTCCCTTAAGATCCAAATCAGTATATTTTAGTGCGCTATTATCTCGGACGGAATCTAGTATCACTCTGTTTTTCTTGTAACATAGACGGTGCGTGGAAATAAGGAATTTGTATCATTCGGATCGGCCGTGTTTCTCGTATACCTTGTCAAATATTTTACTTCCGTCAGTTCTCGTGATATGGTTCGGAGTCGATATAATATCGTCCTTACCTGCTCTGAATTGCCTCTTAATTGACGGGTCGATCTAAGATGCCACTTACTTGACAGGTATGTGATCAATATACGTCGCAAAAAAACTGTTCACTTGCAAATGGCGTCCTTATATTTCGTGCCCTTATGCTTTCATAACAGCGCATTATAGTCCGTAATAACTTTCTGTTCGAATTTTTTTCCCTCAGCTTCATGAGGTAAATAAAAAGTTTAGTCTAACTATTTACATGACATGGATGACGATGGAATTTCAAACATGCATGTCCTTCAGGCATGGGTGCATCATTTACGTACGCTGGAGTGCGCTGGAGAAGGAATAAACGTCGATAATTTTTTATAAAACATAATAAAATTGTTACCTCCGAGTTAATTTTTAGCACAGGCGGAAGAAATCGATAATGCAAAGTTTTGAATTGCTCCTTTATGAAATGCGTTCCGTTTTATTTTAATTAGTAGTAAGAAAAAAATAGTGTAATTCATTCGTCCGTATCGATTGTCTACTTACGGGGTGTCAGCTTTCGGTAGATTGTCGTACATTTCCCTGGGACACTTAATTTTGCTCTTCGTCTTTGGAAGTGCGCTGTCGTGGTCTAGATCATTTGCGGCACAGCATTAAATAAACTAGGATTTATGAAGCGCATAATAAGAAGGTCCTCAGTGGAATAAGTGAAAGAGAGAGATGCTACTTCGCACTGGTTAGGCCACACCTCGAATACGATGCGAGCATTTGGGACTCTGGACAGATAGATTTAACCCAAAATTTTAATCAAAAAGAAAGTAAAGCTTCGTGCTTCTTTTAAAACTGCCAAGACCGAACATATAGTATTTCTCAGATATTAGAGGGATTAGGTTGGGAGCCGCCAGAGACTCGGAGGCTACATGCTATTGGTAGTTTCCTTGAGAAATTTGGAACATGTGTGTTTCAGTGAGACACCGAGAACATCATTTTGACGACACACTTTATTTCTTAGGCCGATTTAATAAGAGAGGTACACTGCCAAAAAGATGGGAACAAAAATTCATTATTTTCTCCCACAATAAGTGGCCATAATATAAAAAGAGCCCCTCTCAATACACTCCCATAATTCATGTCACCGTTCCACCTCCCAAAACCTTAGTCTTTAAGCCTGTACACGGGTGGTGTTCTGACGCCCCTGCTTCCCGCCCATACGGCGGCTCGCAGGGTGATAAGTAGATGTAGATAATTGAATTTCGGAATTCTGGGAAGGCGGAAATGAAGGCAGTAATGGATAGACATGCTGGACGGGATGATGAGATATCGGCTATACGATGAGAGTTATGAGCGGAAAACTGTGAGTTAGGAAATTTTTAACGTGGAAAAAAATCCTGACGAGGATCCTACTGGCTTTTAAAACTTTTCTCTCAACCGAGAGATGTCGAGTGAAATCCTGTGTTGTGATAACCCCATGCCAAATTTAACCTATTAAAATTTATGGCTCTCATAGCTTATTTTACGCGTCATGCCTGGAGGTTTTTTATTATTAACAGCTGAGAGTCAGCTCATTTGTGAATCGCAACGCCATCACGGCTGATATCATGAGTAACGGAGCCGAAGTGTGTATTTCTAAAATATCTTCATTTTTAAGTCAGGTGCGTGGAAAATGTCCGAGAGGGCGCTATATTCTGGTATGTTGTTCCTGCGCCATGTACTCCATTATTCATATACTTCAATTCTTGCTCTTAAGCTATCGAGCACGATTATCGTGTTTTAAAGTCGAAACACTTGTTTTTATTTCTTCTTTAACATACGTATTTAACCGTAGTTGTTCTAGTATCATGGCCTTATAGGTTAGCAATCTCATCATCTTTGCCGAGGGGCTTGCTCATTTCTCTAGACCACTTGTGGCTGAAGATGGTTTAGGCGCGAATCGTGAGTCGTTGAGTTCTCAGTTTAATTTTTATGTGAATAAAAAAATAATGGACTACTTTTCGCATTCGTGCGTATCCTTGTGAGTAGGAAATGACCATACTGGTTGTTATAAAAATTATTCAATAATTATATTTTTAACTTCACGTGTCGATTAAAGCGTTGCTGTGACTTCGGTCATTGGCGCGAAATCCAAAATCGAAGCGAAAATCATACATGAACACGTTTTTTATTTCTCGGGTTTCCACCGGGTAGAAGTGTTTGAGCATCATTTTGGCCGCGTTAATATAGACCATCTTGTTTCCCTCCGTGTTCTGTGATTGGCTCTTGTCTTCCCGCCAAATCCTCCTCCATGCACTGGGTAGGCACTAGCCATCTTCCCTGTTAAAGTTATCTTTCGCTTTAGTTATTTCAATGGATTCCCTAATCAGCTTAGGATAACTTTTCTCTTGGATATGAATTTGGCCTCGTCAAAATTAATTTTGTGGCCAGGCTCTCTCCAGGCATGAGCAGTCTCCAATAAACGGAACTGCTTATTTCTTGTAGTTCTTTCATGTTCCTTCAGGTGTATTTTAATGGACCTGCAAGTCTCGCCGATGTAGTTCTTCCCGCACGAGCATGGCACCTGGTAGACTCCCTGGTAGAGTAGCTGAGGAGTTTTTTTCCTTTGGCCGTGGTAGTAAATTAGATACTTTGGTCAGGCAGTTGTATCTTGTGACGATATTATTTATCCCGAGAAATGGATATTAATTAATTATCTGGATAAGATTAATCTGAACGTCGTGGAAACTTACGATGGAATAAATGCTGAGAATTTTAGTCATGTAAAATTATATTATTGCGCCATTAATACCACAATAATTATTTCATGCTTCCCACAGCTGCTGAATTAAAAAAAAATTTGAATATGGTCCCCATTTAGACGTAGGAAATATCAGGCTCATTCTACCTTATATGAAATTCTGTGTTTAAACTTACTGCGCAAGTTTCTACGCTCCTCGTGAGTAAAGTAAGGTTTAAAAGGTTTCGTTAAATTTGATTTCTTCGGAGCAAACATTACTTCACAGCTACAATGTATATTCCTTTGAAACCTTTTTAAGGTCACGGACTAGTGTTGAACACGGTTTGGTATTTGGATTGCCTTTCGCTGTGATTTTCCATACCTCTTTTTCTTATTCCATTTTTACGACTTAGTCATGCTTGCACTCTCAGAAATAACACTATCGTCGTGGCTTCCGCAGGTGTTTTCCGCTGATTTGCTGAGCTCAGCGTGACTCAGAGGAGTTATTCCGCTTCGATAAAAGTCCATCTTATTAACGTAAAAAAATACTGTTTAAAACCTCAAGGTCCCTGAAACAACTGAAGTGTGAGACATTTAGTTTCATGTGACTGTTTAGAAGTCTGAGACGGGAGGCAGTGGCAGCAAGGAAACAGAAGCAAGCTAGTTACTCACGGTCGCTCTATTCGTGAAACTAAATCGCTTGTTTCCGTCGTCTGAACGCTAGGTATTGTTTTCCGCTGGACAAATTTAGAATTATGAATTGTTTACCGCTGGACAAATGACTGCGTTAGACGTTGCCATATATTGAGCATAGCGCGGCCATGGTTTACTTCGACTGCGATGGAACTTCGTTCTTGCAAGCGGAATAAAGTACACGGCCGTGCTGTGAATCAATTTAACCCCGTCAGAATCGCGGGTTAAACTCCGTTCTTACAATCCACCGTTATGCCTGGATCACACGATCATTTTTTCCGTCCCTTTTAAGGGATAGCTGCAATGATAGCTCAAATGATCGCTGATAATGATCGTGTGACTCGAACAAAGTCAGGGATGGCTCCAGCGATAGGGATCCCTATCGCTTTTTCCATCACTGGGCACGTCCCTGGAGGCATCGCTGGCTCCACCATTTAGCCAATCAGAGCGCTCAGCCGCAAAGAGCGACTCAAACGCCACGTTCGGCTTTCAATGGAATGAGAGTAGTAAACGTAGTAAACATATAGAAATGATGCGAAAAGGGACGGAAAAAATGATGGAAAAAGGGACGGCCAAAATGACCGCGTGATTCAGAAAATGATAGCTCGAGCTATTCACTGTCACGTTGTCTGTGTTGTTGTTGTTGTTGTCATGTCATTGTCACGGTCCCTGAAAAGCTATCATTGGAGCTATCCCTTAAAAGGGACGGAATAAATGATCGTGTGATTCAGGCTTCGTAGTGAAGAACTTGCTCCGTCACGACCATTCAAACGGTGTTATAATATTCGGGCTATGCTAACTCTCCAAGCGTGGAGAACGCTGGTAGAAATAGCCATTTTTAAGTATTGATTAACTCGGCTGGTAATGAGTTTATCCCTGAACTGTGGTTATTGCTTCTCGGGGGGTTTAAAAATTGGCTATTCTTACCATCATGCGCGGGGATCTAACGTTTATTCCAGTCAAAAACATTTTAGTTTTCCCACGAAGACGATGATAACATGAAAACGAGTAAGAACAAAAACACCTAAGTTTGAACAGAACGATAAAAAACTTTGAGAATTATTGTAAAAAAATGTAATGGCAATCGATCTCTCGGTTTTTCTGTTATTCGGGGAGATTGGGACGCTGTTTGGAGCCACAAAGAGCTTGAAGTTGAGATAAAAATAATGATTTGCCGAATTTTTCTCGGAATATTTTCCCCAATCAAGCATAAGACTCAGTTTCAACTAATATAAATGGTAGAAAACATAAATCAGTCGTGAAATATAGCAAATATGATATTAATTTGAAAAATAAAACAGCTAATCGCTACAATAGTATTTATAAATTGGGGTTGCGTAACTGCCCATAGGATAATGAATTCACCCAAAATTTTGAAAACGCAACGCTGTGTCTAAATTTTTATTATGTCTGAATTTATGGTGTTTAAATTTTTCTAAGCGCCCATCCTTGCACAATGTCTTATTTTGTGTGTACAATAGACGAATCAAAGGAAAAAATAGCCATTTTAAAGTATTTATTAACTCGGCCGGTAATGGGTTTATTCCTGAAATGTGGATATTGCTTCTCGGGGGTTAAAAACTTGGCTCTTCTTCACGTTATGCGCGGGGTACTAACATTTATTTCAGTCAAAAAGTTTTTAGTTGTAACTTTAAGTATTAAGTCGTGAAGACCTAAGCCAAATTTTAATGACTCTATCATGAAAATCGACATTGTATTTTTCTGGATAATAAATGTAGAACTCAGGGTCGCACCTTAACTTCCTATTTTTATGTAATTTCTGAATTACTGCCCCAATTAAAGTCAAAAGTTCCATGCAGTTGTCGCTGGAGTCGACCCCCATGACTGAACAAATGTGGTCATTAAAAATACATTCGTTGATAAATCTGCACATTTTTACCACAATTTTGGTTTTCAATAGGTAAGCCATTTCATCAGCAAAACCAGGAATTTTTGTTACTAAATAAATATAAATTGTGTTATTTGGTATTAGTCTTGACTCACATAGTCAAGCCAGAGACACCTTAAGTAGAGAGAAAGATAGAAAAAGCCGGACATACCTCGGAAAAAAAGCCACACCGGCCACAGCGACAGCAAATTGTTGAACCCAAACCCATCACTCCATTGAACACCCCTACTCCCGGCACCTTTACTCCTTTAGCTAATAGCTGGCAAGCTATTAGTTAAGTGCCATTCCCACAAATTTGCTCCTTCAGGGAAGTAATCGAATTCCATAATTCGTCATGCCTTGCAAGGATGACAAAATAAAGAAAAGAGACTGCCTTCTGGGTAGGTTAAAAGACTCAGTTTTTCCGTTGCATAAATAGCCGACCACCTGACGGAATCTTTTATACCAATTGATTGATTGGTTTGTATAGAACGATGTCCTCTTAATTTTCTCCTTTGAAAGGTTTCCTCATAACGTTGTGACTTGAATATTTCCGCCGCACTAAACCTCTTTACCTCCTACTCACTGCCATAATCTTTTGTGGTTCATACGTTTTCGAACCATCCGTGTCATCCAAACACTCGCTAGTATAACAAGAAAACAACTTCAAATATGTCCCTTCACAGATTTTTCCCGTTTTGTGGGTTTGTGTCACATTCCTCCCGCGCATATATCTCATTGCAACGTTTTCGGAGTTTGTTCAATAATAAAGCTGAAGACTCACCTCGGCCCTAAAACTCACCTAGAGGTACAAAAACTCTCTAGGTGAGTTAAAGTGTTCACCTCGCCCCTAAAATCCTGGAAATTCGTAAATATACCACCGAAGACCCTGGAACTGCTCTTCCGAAGAGATTTCTTTTTATTTTCGAGTAATTTTTCAGATATGCTCGACTGGAACATGATCCTAACGCAAAGGCATGCGACATTAAAATCATAATGAGGTGTTGTCTTCCGTTTCATAACTGGGGCGACATATTTCTATTTAGGTTATATAAATTGCATTTTTCAATCGGATTTGTTATCTTTTATCTGTTAGATAAGTAAATAATGAATGAAAAATAAGTACTTGGTTACGATTCCACTCTTTATTCAAAGAAACACGACCCAGGTTCCGGCATATCATACCATAATCAGGCGGCATGATATGCCAAAAGCTAGGTCGTTGCTTTGAATAAAGTGTGGAATCATAACCAAGTACTTGTGTTTCATCATGAAGGAGTTCCAACGAGTAACGCAGTGTGAGCCTTATAAGTAGATATAAGTAGATAAGGAGATATAAGTAGATGAGTAGATAAGTTATGTGGAGACCCTACAGAAACTTCAATTAATCGCTGATCTATATCCCGAAAGTGAAAACGACCTCAAGGTTCGTTCGGAGTGAGCAGTGACTTGAGAAAAAAATATGGCCGCCCTAATTAACTATATAGGTCTCAGTCGAGCCACTTAAAACCGAACGTGATTTTAAATTCATTTTATTAATGCATTTTTAAAAAGAGAACACACTTTCCTTTCGTGACGTTTATTCATTTTAATAAGTAATTACCTTAGAAAAATTTTAACTTCCTGAAAAAGTCCATTCATTAGTTATTTTAGCTTTTTCCTTGATCGTCACTGCGGTTCATTTGGACCTAGGGGTGGGTTTACTTGTTTTATCTTTACCGATATTTCTGTTTTATTTGTGTTCGTTTTCTCATTCTTCTACGAATATTTTCCTTACTATGTCGTCATATCCTCTTCCATGGCCATTCAAAAATATTCTCAAATGTCTGCCTCCTCCTTTATATCTCTACCTTTTCTCTGTTTCTCACTGATGCGTGGAATACTCATATTTAGTATGTGCATTGTTTTGTACTGGTATGAATAGTGTATTTACGTGTACACGTACATTACGACTTGTAATTTCTAGTACATCTCGATATGTGGAGAAAACAACTTGTAGAAAAATGTCCAACAAGTTCCAAGTCTTGGAAACAATGAGTGATACGTCAGCACGGACGACTTTGAATTACTTATGTTCGTTGTGTGAATTAGCGTGAATTAACCGTTTAAGTAGTGAGTTATTTTTCGTTTTCCCAGACCCCAGGAGTGAGTTTTTTTGGAAAAAAATTAAATTACTTCCGATTAAAATTTTAGTACCTTGAGCTCAAGTTTGTTTGATTAACAATCAATGAAAATAAGATGATCATGGAATGGAAAATAAATATCACAATTTTACTGAGTTAGATCCCAAATCTTGTGGTATAAGAACAATAATTCACTTAGAACAGGACTAAAACCAGCTTTGAATGAAATAACTTCATTCAATGGAACCAACTATATGCGATATGAACTTACTCAAGGCTGACTGTAGTTAGTAGAATAATGTAATACGTGGCAGGACTCTTCGAAGACGGAGATCGGGTTGGTGTGGTGGCTAGAGTACTGGCTAACCATAAGGGCGGCCAGGGTTCAAATCCCTGCAGAGGAAGGTGCATTTCAGGGGAAACCCTATCCCTACTTGAGTGTCTTGTGGAGGGCACTTCAAGTACAATACTCCGTCTGTCGGACGAGGCGTCATACCGTGGTTCCCTTGGTGCCTTTCGTTAGGAGCAGGCTAATTCCGGCGCCGGGTTTCTATCCACCCTTCCTCCCTTACCAGTCCCCTATGGCAAATGACCTTAGCTGTCGGTCGCTGCCCAAAATATCCAATCCAGTCCTCTTCAGAGTCACGTAATAGTGATAATTGGGCTCACCAGCCACCAGGATAAATGGAACAAACATGTTACAAAGCATGTGAATGAGAGGCGCGATTGTACTCCTTTACTGCTCCACTGTAAATTTGATAGATATACCTGTACGATCATACTCTGGATGGCCAGGAGGCACGAGGACGTAAATGAACATTCATACTGCTCAAAAGGTTAATGAGCTTCATTTTTCGTGATCACATCCGTGAGAATTGCTTTTCTGCGCGAACACTATGCATAGGAACGACTGTAGCGATATGAGATTTGTAAAGTTTGTTTTCTAGTCGAAAAGTACAGGCGTCCTAAGGTTAATGCAATGTACAAGGAGGCGACCTGGATTTTAATACCGATCAATGAACATTCATACTGCTCAAAAGGTTAATGAGCTTCATATTTCGTGATCACATCCGTGAGAATTGCTTTTCTGCGCGAACACTATGCATAGGAACGACTGTAGCGATATGAGATTTGTAAAGTTTGTTTTCTAGTCGAAAAGTACAGGCGTCCTAAGGTTAATGCAAGGTACAAGGAGGCGACCTGGATTTTAATACCGATCAATGAACATTCATACTGCTCAAAAGGTTAATGAGCTTCATATTTCGTGATCACATCCTTGAGAATTGCTTTTCTGCGAGAACACTATGCATAGGAACGACTGTAGTGATATGAGATTTGTAAAGTTTGTTTTCTAGTCGAAAAGTACAGGCGTCCTAAGGTTAATGCAATGTACAAGGAGGCGATCTGGATTTTAATACCGATCAATGAACATTCATACTGCTCAAAAGGTTAATGAGCTTCATTTTTCGTGATCACATCCTTGAGAATTGCTTTTCTGCGCGAACACTATGCATAGGAACGACTGTAGCGATATGAGATTTGTAAAGTTTGTTTTCTAGTCGAAAAGTACAGGCGTCCTAAGGTTAATGCAAGGTACAAGGAGGCGACCTGGATTTTAATACCGATCAATGAACATTCATACTGCTCAAAAGGTTAATGAGCTTCATTTTTCGTGATCACATCCGTGAGAATTGCTTTTCTGCGCGAACACTATGCATAGGAACGACTGTAGTGATCTGAGATTTGTAAAGTTTGTTTTCTAGTCGAAAAGTACAGGCGTCCTAAGGTTAATGCAATGTACAAGGAGGCGACCTGGATTTTAATACCGATCAATGAACATTCATACTGCTCAAAAGGTTAATGAGCTTCATTTTCGTGATCACATCCGTGAGAATTGCTTTTCTGCGCGAACACTATGCATAGGAACGACTGTAGCGATATGAGATTTGTAAAGTTTGTTTTCTAGTCGAAAAGTACAGGCGTCCTAAGGTTAATGCAAGGTACAAGGAGGCGACCTGGATTTTAATACCGATCAATGAACATTCATACTGCTCAAAAGGTTAATGAGCTTCATTTTTCGTGATCACATCCGTGAGAATTGCTTTTCTGCGCGAACACTATGCATAGGAACGACTGTAGTGATCTGAGATTTGTAAAGTTTGTTTTCTAGTCGAAAAGTACAGGCGTCCTAAGGTTAATGCAATGTACAAGGAGGCGACCTGGATTTTAATACCGATCAATGAACATTCATACTGCTCAAAAGGTTAATGAGCTTCATTTTCGTGATCACATCCGTGAGAATTGCTTTTCTGCGCGAACACTATGCATAGGAACGACTGTAGCGATATGAGATTTGTAAAGTTTGTTTTCTAGTCGAAAAGTACAGGCGTCCTAAGGTTAATGCAAGGTACAAGGAGGCGACCTGGATTTAAATACCGATCAAAATGTTCGGCACTGGTGTTCTAGTATCCAAGAATTGAAAGAGAAATGGAGCTTTGAAATGGATCCTTGGAAAGTGGAATTAAGATTTCATGACGTGTCAGACAAATGATATGGATGTTTCGCTATCAAAACAGAAACTCATTTCCATCCCAGGGGGCCCGGTTACGACTCGACATCAACCCGATTTTCGGGTGATGACTAATTCCACTTCATTGTTGTCGGTGCGCGGTCATTCAAGCGTGACAGGTCACGTGACTGCCCAGATCATGGGGAAAATCTACGAACTCAATTCCATTGTGCCAGGGTAAAAGAATAACGGGGTCATTTCCTTTGATAGGTATTGTGATAGCCAATTTAAATATCTAAGATAGGTTTTAAGAAATTTAAGAAATGTTTTAAGTTTACGAGGTTTTAAGAAATAATACGCGGCATTTTTTCTCTCTCCGTTTTGTCTCAACTGCGTAGTGTGCCATAAATTCTTGCCACTAGGTCGTACGGTCAATAAGGAGCAACTGGAAGTTCGTTCTCATTTGCTTGAAGCTATTCGTGGAATTCGCCCTGATTCGTTACAAAACGACCAATGGCAATTGCTCCGCAATATTACGTATGCTCCCATTTCACAGCTCGTTCGTGAAGTTTTGGCCAAAAAACACTCCATTATGACGACAAGGCCTCCGTATCTCCGATCATGAACCCCATCGCCTTCATCTTATTCTTTAAGGTTGAATTAAAGATGAAGTGACTACTTTTTGCGAACATTATGGAGATAAAGTCTGAATCGCTGACGGAGCTAAACGCCATGTCAAAAATTTCATCCCAGAAATGCTTCGAATCATTGGAAAAAGCGCTGGCACAAGTGTATCATATCTGGAGGGGATATGTATAATTTTTAGGTATCAACAAAGATTTTTTTGAGAAAAACAGCAATTCCATGTAGTGTGTGATCGAAGCTCGTAAATTATGTGATTTCTTTTTAATTTTTATGTTTTTTTTGATTTTAATGTTTATGTTTGCTTTACTTCGACGTAAGCTTATGAAGGAAATAATTTCCCACTACAGGGTAGAGTGAACTTAGTGGTGATCGGTTCCACCATATTTGTTCCGTCCATTGAGTTAGATGGAGCTTGAAATTGTGGACAATGGTTGAATCTATTGAGTGGGCGTGGCCAGTCCGCCATCTTTGTCCACCCCGATTTTCCGTTAGCGCTCACGGGCTGACGTACTAATTTTGCATTTTTACGATGCATTCCTTCTTACTAGAAACCTGAATGCTTTTACTTCTTTCAAATGCATTCTCCTTAAATGTATCATTTATTTATTTAAATTAATGATAATCTGCAATCCCGATGAAAATTATGGTAAAGGCGAGTAGAATCTTAAGCACTTAGTAGCTGTCATATGTTTCAAAAGTTCCTTGTCTTCAATTTCAAACGGAAGGTGGTTATTCTTGCGTAACTTCCGCTTCCGTCTTCTTTCGTCTCTCCTCCCTAATAAATTGACTTCCTACTGATAGCGATCCCTTTTCTTTATCGCCAAAAAAAAAAAACTTCACCAACTTGGTTTCAACCCATCTTTCCTTAAATAAACCGCGAACCTAGACAGTAACGAACCTAAACTCCATCACCGTCTAAGATCGTATAAGTTAAGTTTTTCCTGTTGTTTATATGTGTATTTCTTTTTGTGTTTGTTACAAGTACACTTTAAATTGGCAACTTTTCTGTATGTGGACTATTTTCTCGAAGTAAAGAAATAATTCGTCCACGACGTGGCGCAAACCAAATGAAAGAGCAGGGGTAACCAATATGGTTGTTATTTCGGTTGTCAGGCTACAGTTTGATGACACAGCGCCCTCTATATTTTCCTTAATTGTTCCGTCATATTGTCCACCTGTCCATACAGTATGAGTTGTGGGCGAATGAACTCTGCACGCATAAGAGTGAGGTCGTTCACTCTGGAGAGGAGGCTCAATTTTATTCACGAAATCAGTTTGGAGGAACACGAAAGTGGGCTTTATTCATTTCTTTTTTTTCGCCCATCCTTTTTTCTCATTCAAGAAAGGAGATGAGGCGGGTCAAAAGTCTCCGCCCTCTTGTAACTGAATACGTCATCAGACGAGGCTCATCATGGGCAACGCCCCCCTTCTCACGCCCCATCTTGGTGATTGGATCTGGCGAATTGTGACGCAACAACTCGTGGTGTAATCCTCTTAGAGGGTTTCGAGTAGATGGGTTTATTGCTCGAGTACTCCAATACTTGGGCATTGTGAGTAGTGTTAATAGGGGTTTCGGGGACGGAAAAATAGACTAGTAACAATAAACGCATTATTATGACGTTAAAAAACAAATGAGGAACGAATCTCGCATCGTGGCGGACTATTTAATCTTAAAAATATGAAAATTGGGTGGAAAAATGACAAAGAAATCACGTAGTACGGCTATTGTAGTATTTAATCTCCAATTCTCCGATATTTCTTACAACAGAGAAAAATGGTTAAATCTATATTTAAAAATATATATGTTACCGATTGACTACGTATGTCATTAGATCAGTAGATAATTATTGATTTATTATTGGTTGTGTTCGATCTTTTAAATGACAAAGGAGTGGATTAATCTACTTTATCTACTTAATCTACTTTATTAATCTATATTTACATGTATTAATATATTATAGATTGATTGTGTATATGTTATTGATAGATTATACATTATCGATTGATTGATTGCTTATTAGTTGCAGAAAATATCGGAGAATTGGAGAATAAATGCTAAAATAGCCGTATTCTATGATATTTTTGTCATTTTTACACCCGTGTTCCATTTTCTTTAGATTAAATAGTCCGCCACAATGCGAGATTCGTTTCTTATTTGTTTTCTAATGTCATATTAATGCGTTTATCCGTACTAGTTTGTTTTTCTGTCCCTAAAATCCCCTTTTAACAAAACTATTGTGGCAAGGGTGCCTGTTGTCGTCGTTGCTTTTTAACAATTATGCTGAGGAAATTGTAAGAGAGCCATTGGAGGAGCTGGTTGTGGGAATGAATGCAATGCCGTTAAATATCTTGTATTAAATATTGCGTTCTTCCTTCGATACAGGTCTTCGCAACGTAAACAAGTCCGCCATTAAGGTGATTATTTTGGTGTATTCTCCATAAGTGTAGCGTAGGTCGTGCATATTTTTTTTCTTGATTTTTGGCTGTTAATTTGTATTCGATATGACAACTTGCGCCACATACACTCTGATTACCTTGGGTTTGCTCTGGCGGTAAATCCCCAGTTAGCACATTAACGTAGTTCGAGCGATAATTTCCTAGTAATTATGGAGACCATATTGGAATTAAACGTTTTGATTTCAGCAGCAGTAGGAATCATGAATTGAATATTGCATTATTAATTGTGCAATAATATACTTTTATATGATATACATTCTAAGGAATTGGATAGAAATATCTATATTAGTCTAAAACTCGACTCATGTTAATGCGCGGTACGTTTTAAATCCCTTAACAACGCAAGGTTTTTTGCAATTCTGAAAAAGATACTGCGGTGACAGTATGGTTTATGTAAAAAATAGTTGAGAAAACATACTAACTACACCCTGTCAATTTTTTATGAAGTTTAAGTGTCCGAAGTTCCTCTTTTTTTAAAAAAAGATCTCTGTAGTGTATTCATGTTCCATTTCCCATGTAAAAGTGCTAATATTTTTCGCTAAGAATCTTGGAAAGTGGTGCGGTAAGGAGCAAATATTTTGGTATCTTTGGAAGGGTGACATGTTCTTATTTAAAATGAGACCAAATTAATTGATTTCTAGGTAAAATTGTATTTCGCTCAAGTCTAAAGGTGATGAAGTTAACTCTCTTAGTATGTACCAGGGTTGAAATTCGCCATGAACAATCATTTGACTTGACCGGGATTCGGACCCGGATCTCCCAATTGCCAGTCAGGTGTAATAGCCAGTTCGCGTTCGAATCCTGGTCAAGTCAAATGATTTTTTCATGGCGAATTTCAACCCTGGTGTATATGCACCCGTGCGAGTGACTTCGTACCACATCATTTGTTAAATGCAATGATTGGAAATTTCTCTTAGTATGTCTTTATTATTGAAGTGGCACCATTGAGGTAAATGGAAAGGGCGCTAGCTATGGTGGTAAATTCAAATGTGTAATGTGGGCGTGGCCTGCCCGCCATCTTTGATAACCCCAATTTTCTTGCAACGCTAACGGCCGAAAACTACGGTAATTTGCGCCACAGGGGACTGGTTAGGGCGGAAGGAGGTATTAGCCTTCTCTTAACGAAAGGCGCCCGGGGACCACGGTTTAGCGTCTCATCCAACAGACGGAGTATTGAATCTGAAGTGTCCTCCACATGGCATTGAAGTAGGAAACGTGTTTACTCTGAGAAGTATCCTCATCTGCAGCGAGTTGAGCTCTGGCCGTCCGTATGGTTAGCCATTACTTAACCCTCTATGGGCGGATTTATGAAACATCAGCATTAGGAAAACACTGCTGCTATATTAGTTTTTTAAATGCACTATTTAAGCAGGTAAACAATCGAAATTGATTTGATAATAACATTTATTTTAACATGTGGTTTATTTTTATTGTATTTAATTTAAAATAATACTCTACATAATTAACTACGGTACTCTAAGAATTTCTACATTTTTTCCTTCATTCTTTAAAGACCAAGAACAAATGAAAAATAAAACTACATGACCACCAATAAAAAAAGAGACGGTGAACGTGTGAAAAGGAACTGGTCCCAAAATATACAGAATTATATTTACACAAAGTATACTTTAACGTTACCTTCATTTGGTACCTTTCTTTAAACTTTCCCAATTTTTTCTTCATATGACAACTGAAACTACTATTTAATTCAGAGCTCCAACAGGCAAGCAATCGTCAGTGAATAGCGTCACACATTCATTTATTCAAATTGTTTGACAAACCGCCGAAAGAGACGCAACTTTCAAACACTTAATCCGAAGTGTTATAATTCTGTCTAGCGCAGTAACTGAAAGGAAAAGCCTCTTAGAAAGCAGATATTTCAATGATTTTGAAACGTAACAAATTTGACTCACTCGTCCGTAGGGGGTTAAGCCACCTAATCCTTTTTTTGATATGCTTCCGCTAATAAGTCATTTCCGTCGTGCCGTCCTAGGGAAAGTTAGGAAAGAGCAGGGATAACCAACTTGTTTGTTATTTTGGTCGTCACAACACACTTAAATGACTGAATCTCCATATATATCAGTGTGCACATCAAATCTGCTCTCGATTTTTTTGAAGAGCGCTGTCTCGCTCGCAGGGTCGGAAATGAACCGGAAGCAAGGGCGCTGACGTGTACCGAATTCGCTGTAGCCAACGAAAAGCTGTCATGATTATTCAAACATTTTTCAATCATTGTCGTATTCAGTAGAGATGGGCAAACCCGTTCAATTATGAGAACTCGTTCAATCTGGACCGGCCCTCTTTTGCACCCGTTCCTTTTCGCTCGTTCGCCGTCTCTTTTTTGTTGGTGGGTATTTATTTTTATTTTTAATTTGTTCTTGGTCCTTGAAAGAATGAAGAAAAAAACGTAAAAATGCTTAGATTACCGTAATGACGGTGTTTAAGATTGTTGGCTCAAATAAAAGATGGAAGGCAATATTATCAACTTTTTACATAGTTTCGTAAAAAGGTTCCTTTTAAATAAAGAGAAAAAGTGCTGCTAATTAGACCGCTAGCATCAGCAGATGAATTTACGGGGTGATATAAAGAACATTCCATCTCTTTAAGATAGGATTGAAGGAGTGAAAGTAATGACGTACCAAAAGGAACGATGGACCGAAAGGACCAACGGACCGAGAGGAACGGTTGACCGAAAGGAACGGTTGACCGAAAGGAACGGTTGACCGAAAGGAACGATTGACTGAAAAGAACGAAAGACCGAATGACCGAAAGGAACGAAGGACCAAAAAGAACGATATACTGAAAGGAACGAAGGACCGAAAGACCGAATGACCGAAAGGAACGAAGGGCCAAAAAGAACGATAGACTGAAAGGAACGAAAGGAACGATTGACTGAAAGGAACGATTGACTGAAAGGAACGAATGGCCGAAAAGAACGATAGACTGAAAGGAACGAAGGACCAAAATACCGAATGACCGAAAGGAACGAAGGGCCAAAAAGAACGATAGACTGAAAGGAACGAAGGAACAAAAGGAACGATTGACTGAAAGGAACGATTGACTGAAAGTAACGAAGGGCCGAAAAGAACGATAGACTGAATGGAACGAAGGACCGAAAAGAACGATAGACTGAAAGGAACGAAGGACCGAAATACCGAATGACCGATAGGAACGAAGGACCGAAAGGAGCGATTGATCGTAAGGAACGATTGAATAAAAGGAACGATTGACTGAAAGGAACGAAGGACCGAAAGACTGAATGACCGAAAGGAACGAAGGACCGTAAGAAACGAGGGACCGAAGAAACGAGGGACCGAAGGGAACGAGGTACCGAAGGGAACGAAAGGAACGGAAGGTACGAAAGGACCGGTCGTTCCGAAGAAGTCCATCCTCAGACCCGGGCCGAAAGGACCGACGGATCGAAAGAAACGGTTCATCTAAAGGACCGATGGACCGAAAGGATCGACTGACCGATAGGAACGATTGATCGAATGGACAGACGGACCGAAAGGAACAGTCTTTCCACATAAGTCGGTTCCCGGTTCTTCCGTTCAATCAATGGACCCGTTACTTTGCACCCGTTCGTTTGCGAACGACCCAACTCTAGTATTGAGCATAATTTCAGTTTTAGCGAATTTTGAGGATAACGAGACCGGCCTCGGTATTGCCCCCTCGGAATCGCCAGCAAGTGCGCACGGGTGTACGATTCCTTGGCAGAAAACTTTTCCCCTGCGGAATTTCGCACTTCAATTTAATTTTAAGGTCGGATTGAGAATAAATTTGCTTGCAATAGTTTGTTTTTGTAATTCATAGCATTTTTTCGCCGCGACCTCTTGGTACCCTGGTCATAAAGATTTACCAAAAAATTAAGGGAATGCAAATAAAAGCTGCTCGCTTCGTTAAGAACTGCTACGAGCTAACAGTATCTCACGACTAGACCAGACTAGACAGTAACTAGTGTCTCACGACTTTTTGAGGGATTAAGTTGGGAGCCCTTAACAACTCGGAGACTACTCGCTCGGCTTAGCTTACTTGTGAAATTAATAACTGGTGTGTTTTAGACTGACACAAAGACTATTATCATGATGCCATAATACATACGTATCTAGGTCTGACAGAAGCGATGAAATAAGAGAGATACATTGCCGAACAAATAGGTACAAAAAATCCTTCTTTTTCTTTCCGCGCACAATGAGTGGCCTCAATAAAAACTGAGCTCCACTAAATACACTCCCATAATACACGTCAGCATTTCACCTCCAAAAACTTTACATATTTACACGGCTCGTGTCCTAACACCCCCTGCCACACGCCCATGCGGCAGTAGTTAGTAGATGAATAGATGTGTGCGGAGGGCACCTTTTTCCATTAATGGCCGGCGTGTGAATTTGATGACATTTCGGTCATTTTACGTTGGAATCGCCGTAAGTCCCGGAAGCTTACCCCTTTTACCAAGGGGCGACGCATGAACGGGGGAAGGTCGATCCGTGGCCTCGTTTCCCAGCGTGCGTGAGCGCTCGCGTTTATCGCTCTCACGGGATCGAGAGAGGGGTAGGGCTGAGCATAAGCTGGGCGATACTTCGAAGCCTTCGAGATATTTTGGTACCGATGTTTTTATCGAACCCTTCGTTAAGGAGGGTTTACAAATGGAAGTCACCTCCATGGCAGTAGCCTTGGAAGTCGGTTTCAAGCGACACTTCGATGTTTAAGCTTGCACTTCCATGGCAGTAGGGGTCGATAGTGGTGGTAATCGACCACGGTTGCTACTTGCGAGAATAATAGACTGGTATCTATTTTGACTGCAAGTAGCATATCGATTCTGCGATAAAATCGAATCTTATCCAGTGGAATCTTGGTCACATGACAGCAAACGGAGATTTCAAACGTAAAAAACGAATAACTTAGTCGGAGGAGGACTCATTGTTGCTTATGTAAATATTTATTTATTCTTGAAAATATTTTAAATGCTAAAGAAACCTGAAGTAGGCTTTAATAATCTCTTATTTGATAATAATTATCACAGTCACAATGGACACACTTGATTCGACGTAATTATGCATAATTATTGTAATTCATACAAATGTATTAAACCCACGAATGCCTATGGGACTCAAACAGCCATATACGAACGCCGTTATTGTCAAATTTAGACGATTTTCCTAATTATCTTATTCATTGTTTACTTCCGTCATTCATTTGTTTGGAAAGAGCCGGAAAATATATGTAAGCGGAACGATTCCCTGTGAGTAGCGGTATGATTCGAGATATTGCTACACTCGCCACTTCCATAGAAGTCAACTTTCCTGAGTAAAACCCGCCTTTACGTTAACGTCACCGGGGCTAAACTTATCGAGCGACAGTTATCAATGGATTCTGGAAAGGTTATTTGGCTCTTCATTATTTCAACATAAATGAAGCACGCTCTTCTCATATATCTTCTCTACCAGAGCATCCATTTCACATTCCTTCGATATTGTCTCATTCCCAGCCCTATTCTTCATACATCTTTCGCAAACGCTTATCAGATAACTTAAACCCGGTGTAGTTTTGCATATTCTGCTATGTATACCTACGGAATAGCTCAGACTGAGGAAGTAAAATATTCTCCACGTTTGACCATTAGGGTGCCCAAAGTCTCAAACCTTTGCTACTAACTTTAACATGCTCATTTTGTCATTCATAAACAGTGTCCTATCTTTAATTGGGTCTTAAGGTAGTTGGAGCGCTAATGTTGATTCATTGAATGTACATTTTGATACTTTTTCAAGTCAAGTGAGAAAGAATTCCTGAACCACACTTCACGATAGTAAATCTATTTATACGGTGGAAATGACATGTGAAATTATACGGTGAAATGATAGTACATGTTGTAGCATGAATGGTATAAGAACTATAATTTTAACTTTTCACCATAATTGAAAATTTGGAATGACTTTGGTTTGTGTCCTGAATTCGAATTTTTAGCGAAAATCATATTTTATGAAGGATTTTTTTCGGCATGATACCTGATATTTTTTATTTTTTTTTCTCTCCAAAGTTTTTACATTCAAGCTCGAGTGATTGACCATAAAGTTCAAAATTATTGGAAATGTTCGTCTTTTGTTTATGATTTGTTCTCCTGGGGTGAGAGTAGATTATAAGGTTACTTTTACTGGATGAAACACAGGAATTACTGCTATTTAATCTTAAATCATCGGAGCATTTGTGTAGGAATTCTCACGAGTGTACCAAACAGGACCGTGCTACGGTGAAATTCAGCCATTTGTGTTTTTGTTCCTATTTGTGTAATTCGGACCACCTTCGTGTAATTCGGAGTGTGTATTTTGGCCCGGTCCCAATTACACGGGCTTAAGTTAATGGTGTCAATGTGCAGATGGCTATACGAGTAGTAAGAACAGCGAAGAGTGTAAATAGGAAATGGAACTAATTAATTTGAGGAACGCTTGCAACGAAGTAATCGTTTAAAGTCATTTCCAATAAAAAAGACAAGAATGGCAAAGGGGAACGTTAACATGTTAGTTCGTACGGTTTCTTATTGCAGTGTGAAATTTTGGATTCAAGTCCAAATTCCTCGACTAGCTGTACTGCATTATACGACGTGGGTCCAAGTTTTACGAAACTGAAATAAAAAAAATACAACTCCATTTAAATAATTCCGGCGAAATGAAAGCTCACCCGTTTCAACTTCATTGGGTAGAGTTTTTCTGGGATTGGGTGTAGTTAATCTACCTATCGTCTTTGCTTGGCATTTATGGAGTGAGTTTTATGCGATCAAGATTAGGAGGTCAATTATAAGGACTTCTCACAGCGCTTCTTTCCTTGATATTCACACGCGTAGTTCAAGCCCGATAGATTCGAGGCGCTTGATGTCTCTCGGCGATAATTACGACCTCATCGATTTCAAAAGAAAGGACACATCTTTTTCTTTTTTTTCGAGACAAGGGTGGTTGATGTTGTGAATTGAGTGACACGCACGATGACCCCGGGACATCCTGACGTGAGTTGCCTTCTAAACGGTCTCTAGGTTGTGTGTCATTCAAGTGAGGGGAAGGAATGGGTGGGGTTCCAAACTATTTTTGTTTCACGGTTTTCCGCTGACTGGATCGATGTGTGAGGCGGCTTTATGGGTTGCATGGAAGGAAAAAGGAATCGCAGGATGGGGGAGAGGTTGGTGGGGTTTGAGGGTAAAGGGTATGTGAGGGTCGGTGGGATGAGGAGGAGATAGGGGGGAAGATATGAGGGGAAGGGTTAACGGGGGTCGTGGAATGGGGTGAGGATACGTGTTCATGTGAGGGAGGAGGGAGGAAGGGTGGAAGGGATGATTTTTTTCTTTTTTTTTTACTATTCCCTTTTTTTTAAGGGGCGAGCGAGAATGGAGTAAGGGATGAATTTTTCTCTTTTTTTCTCTTGTCCTTTTTCTTAAGGGACGAAGGAGAACAGTGTGGGTGAGGGAAGAAAACGGTCCGTCGACTGAGAGAGTTCGGGGTATGAAAGGAAAAAAGAGGGCGTGTCGCTCGGTCTGGAAAAGAGGGAATAACAGAGAGGTCACGCATTTGGTGTTTCATCGCCTCTATTTCTCTCTCTCTCTCTTCAATTTTTTCTCTCTTCCTCGGAAGAGAGGGGAAAAATACAAATTAGTATAATTTACACGTTTCGTTTCGGCGAAGCCACCAGCCGACCCTTTGAGTGATCGACTTTTTTCATCGAAACGTCTTGGTTAGGTGAAAATTTTCTCTCCTCTTACTCAAGAAGGGGATACGGTTGAGTTACGTTCATGTACTTCCCCTGTCCGTCTCGGATTTTATTCGTCAAGTTGAAGTTTAAAATGCTGAAAAATAGACTTAATGGTTGAAGGCGTAACTTTGTGGAATGACACTACTGACATGACTAAAAAGAGAGAACTATTAGTATTTTCCACACTTCAGTGTCATACTTACACTTACGTGCACACGTACACTGAAATGCGGAAAATACTAAGAGTTCTCTCTTTTTAGTCATGTAAATGCTGAAGAATCTCTGCCTCTTCCAGGTTCGAACCCGGGCTTTTTCGGGCGTGCTCTTACCACACAAAACTACCCGTACTCCGATGTTTTTTGAGATTTGTACGTATTTTGGCATCGTTTTGTGTTTTTAGAAGCCACCTTGAGAGGAAAGAAATTCAAGTGGATTCTTTCACCTATCTCGGAAGTACCATCACGTGGGATGGAAGAAGTACAACGGAAATCAAGTGAAGAATAGCCCAATCTAGGAAGGCGTTCATGGTAAAACGACTGTTGCCGTACTCAAAGAATATAGGACTAAATGGTAGGAAATAGTATGTGGAAACATTCCTGTGGAGCGTGGCAAACTATGGATTGGAAGCATGGACCATTGGAATGAACAGACCAGAAAAGCTTAGAAGCCTCCGAAACATGGTGCTGGAGGAGAATACTGACGATAAAATGGACGGACAGAATAAGAAATGATTAAGTGAAGAGGAAGAGTGAAAAAGTGAAGTGAAGAAGAAAGACAGAGAGAAAATTTTCACTTAACCAATTTTCC
The DNA here is from genome assembly GCA_963169105.1 of Ceriagrion tenellum. Lineage (NCBI taxonomy): Eukaryota > Metazoa > Arthropoda > Insecta > Odonata > Coenagrionidae > Ceriagrion > Ceriagrion tenellum. The sequence continues at coordinate 97,932,690 of OY720642.1, forward strand.
TATCGCCTTGCTCTGAAGGAACAAACGGAGCTCTATACGGAACATCACACCATACGAAACCCCATTTAGAAAAGACGAACCAGATGAATGAGACAAACCCAGAGGCTGAGTGAGTTTGTGAAGAATATCATTGAAGGACAAGTAGAGGGAAAAGTCCCAGAAGAAGACCCAGGAATAAGTTCATGGACCAAATAAAGAGGAAAGTACATAGAGAGAGCTATCAGGATATAAGGGACGTATTATAAGATAGGAAAAAATGAAGGGCTGCGGTCAACCAATCTTAGGATTCACGTCCAATGGTGATAACGTGTTTTTGTCGCCTTTTGGAGTAGCTGCCGTTTTTGTCGAACCATTTTGTTGCCCCGGTGAAAATTTTTATCTCTTCAAACCCTTGGAAATGGTTACAATTGACTCTTTTGTTCTCGGATTTCATCTGTCAAATCATAATTTCAAATTTCTGAAATATCTTTCCCCCTACTGAGGTTCGATTCTGGGTCCTATCGCCTTGCTCTCACGGGGCAAAACCACCCGACACCGGTGGTTTGCAGTTTTGTGAGAATCTTGTCAACATATACCCTTTTTCGGGGCCTTTTGAGTGATCGCCGTACCGTTTTATGTCGAAACGTCCTGCTTCGTTGAATCCTTTTTCCTATCCGTACCCTTCAAAGGTTACGGACACTATGGCTTCTTCACCCCGTTGCTCTCGAATTTCAGTTGTAAGGTCTAACTTTCGAAATTGTGGTAAGTCTATGCCACTGCCGATGTTCAAACCCAGGCCCATTGTGGAATAACCTCATCACCAAAACAAGCCGATTCCTTGTAATTTGGAGAATGCACGAATGTAGGAGTGATAACCGGTGTTGACATTTGCCTATTCAACAAAATGGATATGAGTTCAAAAATTGTATACTTGTATATTTCTGCATAGTGTATTCCTTTTTTTTAAAGTAATTTTTGGAAAAATTTTGTCAATTTGAAATTACCTTTGGAAAATGAATGGTAATGACATTAAAAAAGCTATCGGGGAAAATGCTAGTCTAAATTCCGTAAAGAAATATTGTTCGGAATAGATCACGAACTCTTCATCCTGTATTATTGAAATTTTTTTAGATGAATAATTGTTCCATCTGTAATTAATTAAATAATTAATACATTGAGAATTAAATAAAATGTTATAAAATATCCATTTATAAATGCTTTAGACTATGAAATTGTTGGTATTTTTGTTTAAAAGTTTTTTACGCTTCAAACACAATAAGCAATTATTTTTTATGCATTAGTCTAAGGCCATGCATATTTTCATTGGTGCATTGGAGTATCTATGAGGTATTAAATATTTCTAATGCATGAATTTCTCGAAAAAATAAGAACTCCTTGGGTGAAAACTGAAAATCGAATTAAATTATTAACTAAATGGGTAATCGCTAAGTTCGAATTCCTCAGTTGCACGCCACATCGAGTACTCAAGGCCTCTCGTCGTAGCACCCGCGGAGGAATCGGTATTCAGGTGGAAAATTTCCTCCGCTGCGGGCATTCATTTTTAATCAGTAATCTATGAAGCCTAGCCAAAATTGAAAGTAATTTAGTGTAGGTCCTTCATGGTGATATACCTACCTTCGAGGTGGGTTTGATAAATGAGGGTAAAGCTAACCACCCATATATTGAGCCGATACCCTTGGGTAGGTTACAAGAACGTATCACTTTCTTTTCCCCGAGGCCATCCTTTCGTGTTGAAGTTTTTTTGCAGGATTTTTATCCTGGAGGGCTTTAAGTTTTAAGCCATTTAACTGCTTTTGATGAAGCCGGAGGTAAATTCAATTTGTGATTCTCAAACTCATGTAAAAACTGCTAAGACATTTTTCACTAACCTTCTGAAAATATGTTTGCGCATCTCACGTACAATTGAGGAAAAGTACGATATTCCTCTTATTTCAACCGTTAATCCAAAACTCAAAATTGTGAAACTTAAATCACTTGGTAGAACGTCTGGACATTTGACCAAAATTCCTGCGTTACACTGAGCCCTAAAGACAACTATTCTGACCAGAAACTCACTAATACCCGAAAAAAGTTTTTAACGATCCCCTAATGCTGATTCTATTTAAAGTTTCACGCCTTGGTTAGTCTTTGTGTTGGGTTGTATGCAAATGGATAGGTAATTGATGAATGTAGAATGGATCCTCCGGTAATGAACGTGAGCGCAGTTTGCTGGTGTGGACAGGTTGAGAGAATGGATTCGAGTCGAATGACGACGCAGATTTATAGCAGAGGAGAGAATGTCGAGAGAAAGGGATAGAGCGGGAAAGTCATGGGTGTACATGGTGGAAGATACTCTGAAGGTGGTTCTACCGCAATTATTTGAGTCAGAACACGTACTATGTTCCAACTTTTTTCAAATGGGTTTTTAAAAATACTGCATTCTCTGCGTTAGCTATTGAAAACCAAAATTACGACCCAAAAAATGACAATTGTTCCTAAATACTTTTTTAATGAAAACTTTTTGCACCCTTAGACGCAGGGTCCTTCGATTCAATATATCTGTAGCTCCATCGATATGGATATTCGCAACTATTTCCACCACACGGCCGCCATTAATGTGCTTACTGAGCATTTTCTTTCACAGGACACCTTTGGAACTCTGGGAATATGGGACAAAAGTCGTCATTTCGAATACAAATACACTGTCAAATCGACAAAAACCTGTTCTATGCTAAATTTGAATACGGAAAAATTAGCACATTAATGGCGTACTTGTTTACGTTGTGAAGACCTGTATCGAAGGAAGAGTACCATTAATATCTTTCCATAGACGCCGACTGCAGCGCCATTTCTATGGAATTACCACATTTTCACTCCAATTTAGGCAGTAATTGGCAAATAACTCGAAAACATGAGACCATAAGGCGTATCCATTTCATTCATCCGGAACACTTCGCACATTTAAAGAGTTGTACACGAAAATGGCGTTTATGTTGCCAAGAAAAATGCTAATATTCTACGTGTTTTTCCATTGTTTCTCTACACCAAGTAATTTCAAGTTTAATTCGGGAGAAAAATAGTAAGTGTCCAGAATATGAATAAAATTACATTCTCGAAGGAAATACCTTAAGTATGAGATGGAATAAAGAAGGTCGAAGGAAGGTGAACGCCAGACCGGGCCTGTAACAGAAATTGTCCACGCAAATTTCCGATGCCAACTGAATTTTTATCACCCTTTATCCTACTTTCTGCATTTACACAAAGTCAACTCAAGCAAGACTCGCCTAACATTGACTTCTCTATATAACCCCCGTTAATATGCTCCATTTCAATTCAAAAACATTAATATTAGATTCATAAGACCCACGGATGATATTTCCGGTAGAAGCCTTAATTTGAATGGATACGCAGCAGGAAGGCATTATTAAGAAAAGCACGAGAAAGTCAACGAAAATTCTCAATTAACTGGCCTACGGGGGGTTTGGAGATGGCTCATAGTGTTTGAATCCATACATAATTAAATATGAGATTGAATAACGGTAGATGAAGCTGGATAAACGCCAGCTCGAGCCTGTAACTAAAATAGTCCTCGCCAATTTCCGATCCAAATAGAATTCTATCGTCCCTAATTCCGCTTTCAGTATTTACACATAGTGAACTCGAGCAAGAATCATTTAACATTGACTTCTCTATATTCTACCCATTAATATGCTACATTTAAATTGAAAAACATTAATATAAGATCCCAAAGATCCATATCCTTGATGATCTTTCCGGTAGAATTCTTAATTCGAATGAATACGCAGCAGCAAGGCATTATTATGAAAGGCTGGAGAAAGTCAAAGATTATCCTCAATAACCTATCCATTATGGAGAAAATTATTTGAGCAGAGCCAGATATACCGGCCCATCACCATTTAGATTTTTCCTACCCTGATACGGAACGGTGCAATCGGATTTTGTAGTAATATTTTGTACAATAGTAATTGTTGCCCTTAAATAGTACTCATAAGATGGAAACATTAGCATTGGTAGCTTAAGGATTACGTTAAAACAAAAACCTGTGGTAAGTTTTTCGTCGCAAATATTTGTTCAAAGTATTTGAGACGAAAAAAATAAAAAACAAAAAGTTCCTTATTTATCGGCGTATAACACGCCACGTTGTGTAACACGCACCCTGATTTTTAGAAGGAAAGTTGAATAAAAAAAAACTAAATCTAAAAATAAAAGACTTGGAAGCTCAGAAACTTATTGGATAAATCAATGCCAACGCCAAGTATAAATTAAATACCATAAAATAACTAAAAAAAGACTTTTAACTGAATTAAAATGAATATGACCCTTTTTATTTAATTATGTTTGAATAAAAATGTAATAAAAACATGAAAAGTAAAGAAAAAAGTGAGTGTTATACGCCGATGAATAAGGAAGCAAATTATATTGAATTGATAAAAGTTAATGATGTGTGCCTTCTAAATTCATAATTGTTAACACCGAAAAAATACACCGAGGTAGGACTTATGCCTATTCACTGTAAGCGGGTACAATTGAAGTCATTTGGCCCCACGAACTAGAAACTTGAACAGTGTCATGTTAGGCATAGGTTAGGGTACTTATTCCCATCGTTGGCTGTCTAAGGTTTTTTTTACCACTTCTATAGAAAAGTCTCAACAATTTATTCGTGTTGAGTATGATTGTATGTTTTTGTCTTTGCGTGTTTGAATAGGAACGTTTTGTATCTTTCTTTCATCCTGAAACCGCGCGTAATTTCTCTGGTGTTCTTTGTAAGGCATTTTTGTACTCGTTAAGCGGCATGAGTCCCTTCTGTTCTCTCCGGCACCTCAATGAGAGGTGTCCGTAAGTGAGCATCTTTCTCACGCAAGCGTGTCGCGTGTGTCGTGACAGAAATACATGTGTATGTGTCATTGTGCTCGTTGTGTATGCGTGCTTCTTGACCCGTGCTTGATAGGCTGGACAGATGCCCTCGAATGTTGTCCGATGAACGGACACTTGAGGCGTAATACAGTGAAGTTATTTGCATTAAAGTTGCATTAAAAGTCGTGTAATAAATGCGCAGCTCTCTGATGAATTTACTAGATAACACGTCCTGGTCGTATCTGTAATACATTGTGGATCGAGTTCGCTTTTATCTTCTCTGTCCCAACTATTGGCTTGTATCACACGAGATTAATATTCCTCTTGGGTAAAACTCGATACGTTTCAATAGAATTTGCTCTATCCGATTCAAATTTAAACAAATTGTTAGTCATTATAATGTTTGTAATACTAATTCAATGAGCTAGAGCTATTCGTGTACGCCTATGCGGAATTGCAGAGGGGAGCATTATTTTAAATGCCACTCTGCAACCGAAGCCAAATGCCTCGTCATCCAATTAGTGACGCGCATGAATGGATTAACGAGATTCCCACTGTCCCTATCTACTATCTAGCGAAACCACAGCCAAGGGAACGGGCTTGGAAGAATCAGCGGGGAAAGAAGACCCTGTTGAGCTTGACTCTACATGCCTGCTACATGCGTACTCAAGGGCTGAGGCCGCGGAGGCGTGTATGAGAAAAGTGCAAATTAAGAAAAATATTTTAAGCGTGTTTGTGAATCGCCATGGATTTTTATTTCAGAAAAGTTAGTTAGGCATGTATAGCTTATGAATGAAAAGTGTTGGCAGATTCTGAGATGGAGTATTTGAGAAAAGTTGATGGACAATTTTCAAAACATTAAAATTAAACAAATATAGGAAATTCAATATTATCAATTAGCGTTCCTCTACGATGAATGGGAGCCGAGATATAAGTAAAACATGATTCAAGGCCCACTTTTTTTTACTAAAATGTGAACAAATTTGAAAACGCATAAATCATGCAACTTTCTTTTCTCAAAACGGTTTCGAATTACTTCGTTTTTGGTTACATGCTACCCTTACAAGTTTGAGCGAAATCTATGACCCTATCGGACAATCGTTTGTTGAATTGATGTGGTATGACATATACTTATTTCCGGGGTTTATCTCTCTCTGTCATCAGAAATATTTGTATGTCGTATGTGTTTTTGTTTATATGCTATGTATATTTTTATGCTTCGTTGGGTGGTATAAGTTTGGAAACAAGTGTTCTCCCTAAGTCCCATATACTCTGCTAAATGTCGAACGCTCTCGACGTTTTTCTAAATAATTCTCTTGGTGGAACAACTTGTGTTTGCATAAGCTCCTTGAGACCTGTGGTTCTCTCTCTCTCCTAGGCTTTGGCTATAATTGACCTGTTGCATTGCTTTGCAAAACGCCTCTCCAGAGGAAGAAACGTCCGCACACATCGCTCCTTTTTGTGAAAATTCATACGTTTCCGTCACAGAGTTATAAGCCATTGCGTTTTCGCCTCGTGTGGGCAACAATGTGGAGTTTTCACCGAACCATCTACATATTCTGGCCAGTTAGCCGGAGTAAAATTGGTGAATTTGTAATATACAGATATATACTTCATTGAAGTCTGGTTAGGCCACACCTTGAATACGCCGCGAGCATTCAGGACCCTGGACAGAAATTTTTAATCCACAAAATAAATAAAATACAGAGGAAAGCTGCGCGCCTCATTAAAAACTGTTACGTGCGAACCGATAGCGTTTCTCAGCTTTTGTAAGGGTTTGGTTTGGAGCCAACTAGACTCGGAGGTTACACGCCAGGCTTACTTTGTTTGAGAAATTCAGAATGAGTGTGTTTCAAAGCGACATAGAGATATCATTTTGACCCCATACTACATTTCCGGATGCGACAGTAGCGTTAAAACAAGAGATAGATTGCCGAACAGATAGGTACAAAAATTCGTTTTTTCCGCGCACAATAAGTGACTATAGTAAAATCCGAATTTCTCGAGTCAGAAATCTCATAAACCATTTCACATTCAAAAACCTTATCCTTTACACGGCTGGTGTTCTAACATCCCCCGTCATACGCCTATGCAGCGGCTCGCAGGGTAGTATGTAGGTGTAGTTGAAAGTCTACCCAATAACGATAGAATGAGCTATCGACGATATCAATAAAATTAATATTCGTGTGGAATTTATATGTCAAGAGTTACAAGATGAAGGACGTTGGTTAAATTCATGGCATAGCAGAGGTGAATTAGTCCATTGAGTGTTGAGATATCTGTTGGACAGGGCCATATAATTTTCTCCAGACTATCTCATGTTTCACCGAGTTAGGGGGTTATATAAGAACAATAATCGGTCCTCAATTTCCTTCTTTTATGGTGACTTTTGGTAATTGGTGGTAAATTTGTCAATTTTGACGTATTAATGACAGGTCCCTCCGTCTTCTGAAAATTCGCCTTCGAGAAATTTTATCGCATATCAAATAATGCGAATTGACGTTCATTTGGTATAAAAATTGTATGTACTATGGTTATGAAGTTTATTCCAATATTTCATTGCATTTTCTTTCAACTGTATTTTAGTGAGAGGGACAAAATGAAGGGAAGGAAACGTTACCTTATTTAATTAGATATGCTGATAGACGAGCCTGATTTTGGTTCGCCTTAGAATTTGTTTCATTGGATATAATTTGTTGAAATTGTGAATATCAATTTATTAAATATTTTATTGCGCTATGAATGTACATTATGATAACAAAGATAGCCTAATGTTTTTGCTTTCGATGTTTATTGCAACATACCGACATAGAATCCGTATGTTATGTTTGATATATTCTTCGTTAGGTGGCATCAATGAGAATTGATAAAATTGTAACTAAATTAATACAGCATTAACTATCAATCTCTGAGAGATTACATATGGCACCCATAATGGCACATATAATTTTGAAAACATAATATATTTTATAGCTTCGGTTGCTGTGGACATTAAATATCTTTGCACTATTAGCTATTAATTACTGCATGATAAATATGAAAAGGTCCCGTAAATTGTAAATAATTCATCGAAACCGTGCGATTATCTGTTCTCTTCGCTTGCTATATTCATCGCGGCGCTTCGTGAATCGATGCACAGGTTTGAGATCATAATATCGAATTTATTAAGATAATATGTAATTGTATCTATTCCATTTTTGACATCAAACTAATGTTGATTGCGATCGTTGAGGTAGCGATATTATATGTCTCGTGTCACGTTTTCCTCTCCTAGGCGATTTTACTACCAACTGGGGAAATTACTCTCCAGTATGGTAATGATGGCGTATTTTTATAAAGATTGACACCAATGAACGGGCGTCTTGTTTGTCACGTTCCCGTCGTCGCTATGGACTCGGGGGAAATAATTAAAACGTCGCGTAATAATTTTCTTGGCGACGTGGGTGGAGGGGAGGGTTATATTCCGACGTTGACGTGGCGGCCTCTATGGAGGCCGCGTATTTGCGTTATGGTACGTCCATAAAGGGACCATCATCCCATTACATTCGTGTGCGTGCGCCACGAAGCACGTATTTTGTTTTCGGGTGGCTGGAGACGCGGTCAGACAGCGCCCTGCGGACGCAGGATATCCCGCCCCTTGTGAATCCGGCCGAAAAGAAGGGTGGCGTCCGCCGCATAAACATTTCAGGAGACTTAATTGAACGTGGCCGTGCGGATGGATTTCGAAGAGGATTTTCGCGTTTGTTTCTCGGGGTTGAATAAGCGGGAGAGGAGTTGTTTATTTTGCCCAGCCTCCGTGAAAGTCCATTGGTAACGAAGCCGTTGCTACGTCAACACAGGCGAATCCCTTGCTATTTGGTTGTGTGGGAGTTTTTTGTTGTACTCAAATTTTGCGTGCAATAACTTCTAAATAAATATAAAAATAAATTTTAAAATAATAACCCACTCGACCAATATAATATAGATAATAATAAGATTCTTGGATATTTGGCCATTAATATATTTAACTCAAAGCCAACCTTTCGCCAAATACATTGGCATTCCCAGGGCTTTGTTACACAAAACAAAGAGACGTATAGGGAGGAAAGAATTGTGAGAAAGGAGGAGGTTGTGAATTATTAATTTTATCTCAATTCACTTATTTATTTACGTATACATTAGTACAAAAGTTGAGGAATCAAAAATTAACCTACCATTGAGCTTAACACTGAACAATAGCTAAGTTAATTACCAACTTCAAACAGTAAAGAAAGACGTAAAAAAGCTACAATTAAATTATCATAAACCATTCACAAATTTTGCAAAAAATTAATAGGTAAATGGAGTTAAAATTAATAATTCTTAACTTTCAACCCAAAAAAATGTATAATCAAGTTAACATGAGCATTGATTATATTTGTTTTGTTCAAACAAAAGAAAAAAACACAGAATTCAATAAGGGTGCATCCTATTAAACCAATATAAATTTTCCTAAGTTTGTCAATGTCAGTTCTCTTATTAAAAACATTATTTATTTTCTGCTTGCATGATTTACTTATTTGTTTATATATATTTTTGCAAAATTTGTGAAAGCTTTATGATTATTTAATTGTTGGTTGTTTACGTATTTATTTACTGTTTGGGGTTGTTATTTGCTTTGTTATTGTTCAGTATTAAGCTCAATGTTTGTTCAGTATTAAGCTCAATGTTAGGTAAATTTTAGATTCTTCAACTTTTGTTTCTCTCTTGATTCCTCAACTCTTATTACCTATTAGTATAATTACCTGGCTGTATGTATCTTTGTTTTACATTGCAAAGCCCTGAGGACGCCAATATATTTGGCGAAACGTTGGCTATGAGTTAAATATCAATGAAAACATTTTCAAGAGCCTTATTATTATTTAAAGTAAAATTCGGAGACAAAGTAAACCGATGTGTGTACGCGAGTCACATTGTCCATGAAATTAATTCACCAGCCGGGCGTGTGTCACCCATAAGTTAAAATTTTACGCGCTATGAGGATCAATGGAATATATTAACGTAATGGAGGAATATATTGTCAACATCTCTTTTGTTTTTCGCTGAGTATGACACAAGCCGGGAGACATTTTATTTTTCTCAGAATGCCACAGAAATAAATCTCTTTCTTTTCTTTCCCTCTACCAAAACAACAGTGATTACCCTTCTCCAGAACTCATAAATAAACAACCGAACGTCTGTATTATATTCTCTGCCCACGCCATAAATGGAATCAATACAACAAAAATAATTATGAGCCATGATAACAATGAAGTATTCGTTACTTTAAAATAAATATCCAAAGTAAGCTCATAAAATGTGGGACTGCTGAATTATTCGTTTTCTTGGCGTGCCACATACCTTTCCTGGTGGCACTCCTGCCGTACAGTACCTGTAAATTACTGATTGCTGGTTTACGGTAAAGACCTGCTCGCAATGCCAGACTTGACTCGGTGCTTTATAGGCTAACATTTACTCGGTATATTTCTAAATCTATATCTTCATACTACCCTGCGAGCCGCCGCATGGGCGTGTATTACGGGGTGTTAGGACACCAGCCGTGTAAATATGTAAGGGTTAAGGTTTTGGGAAGTGAAATGGTGACGTATTACGGCTGGGTGTATTTAGTGGAGCTCAGTTTTTATTGTGGTCGCTTATTGTGCACGGAAGGAACGAGTTTTCGTACCTATTTGTCCGGCAATGTATCTCTCTTTATTTGATCACTTCTTTCAGACCTAGAGATGTTGTGAGGCGCCATGATAATATTCTCTGAGCATAATATTTGCTGAACATTTGAATGAGTATTAGACTTTGTTTAAACCTGTCTCATTGTCTCTCTGATTTGTGACCCAATTGAAGTGTCTCTAGAATATGCCCAGCATCGTGTTGACTAATTAATATTATTCTTGTTTTTTTTCAATATTCTATCGTTGGTACTTAAATTTACCTACCTTTTTGTTTCCATTTCTTGGCAAATACTTATCATCTGTTTTCAATTGCCTAAAGTGTCTTACTTCAATTTACTTGAAGTGTTAATAATGACGATACCAACAATGTTTCAATCCACAGAGTTTTATATTGGTACAACTAGTTTCAACACTACTGTGTCATTATCAAGTACCTTTTACTCAGAATGCTACAGAAATGTATCTCTTTCTTTTTCATACCGATTACCTTTACCTAAACAACAGCTATTACCCTTCTCCACAACTCATAAATGAACAATTGAATGCCTATGTTATTTTCCCTGCCCACGCCATTACTTGACACAATACTACAAAAATAGTTGATACAACTAGTTTCAACTTGAAACTAGTTGTATCAACTTGAAACTTTGTGCATTGAAACATAGTCGGTATTGTCGTTATTAATTCAAAACTGTACTTCCACAAGGTTACGTCTGAAAGGATTGAATTTACTTGAAGTGTATTTTGTCTGCATTCATTTGATGTGCATAATATTCCTGTTCCAAAGAGGTGTCACTCCTAGGTCAAAAAAATCATTATTATTTTCTCAGCCACCCTGGGAACAACATTTGAAAAAAAAAATGCTTGGGGTCGAATTTCGAATGCTATAATTGTAGAAAAAGCAGCGAAATATATTTCTTCAATTTATTTCCTTCCACGGATGGGCGGCGATGAGCTACTGATACCGTGACTGTGCAATTAACGGAGTTCTATTGTTTTTGTCACTATACGTTGTCAAATAATTTCATGAATTTTAGATCATATTTTATTTTGCTCAATTTAGGCGTATTTCACCCAAAACCCTATTTTGTTCAACATATTGACCAAAGATTCATTGACGTAACTTGTAACTGCTGTTTTTATTAAAGAGGTATACCCTCGTTGAAGGATGTCCCGTTTGCTCAAAATTACAAACATTAACTCTTTATATTAGCAGAATGATTTTTCAGATTGTCTCTTTTGTTGTAAATCCTATGTTAATATAAATCTCGTATGTTTTTCCTGAAACAATTTTTTTAGCACTATATTTGTGGTTTAAGTTCAAATGTAAACTCTTGGGAAATATGCGATATATCTCCTGGTTTCGGTTAGCATAGAAACCTTTAGCTAAACTTTTTAGAAATTGATGAAATTTCCTTTTGTTTAAACTCGGCATGTGTCTCACAACACCAGATTTGATCACATTTTTGGCAAAACTATTTATTAAAATTTTTTGAAGCCATTTATAATGAAATGTAACCATCGAATGCGGCTTTTTGCAACGCTTTTCTGCCGATGTCGTTAATCCTAGGGCGCTTTTTTCCTACAGAGCTCTTTATATCGCCTTAATTTTTTCTCCGTATAACCAGCGACATATTTACTACGCGAGTGAAGCATATTGTGCATTACTCTTTCATTTAAAAAATTCTCTCTAGGATTCGTAATATTGTCTATGGGGAGAGCACTGTGTAAACTGCAACATCGAGGATCATGTGTAACTTGTTTCTATTTACCTTCTGACGGCGGACTTGAATTGATGTCTGCGAGAATTATTTATTAAAACTGTATATACTGTCTTAATTTCTTTTAACAAGTACTTAATGTAATTGCATCAAATTTCTTTTTTCATCATATGCCCGTGAAATTTGTGCTTCATTTGATCAAACGTGTAACCCGATTGAATTAACAATAGGATACATTTTGATTAGTGATTGGCTTCATGGACATTTTTACACTTTTATAACAATGAATAAATTCTATGGATTGGAAGCATGGGGCATTGGAAAAGCTGACCAGAAGAGACTAGAAGCCTTCGAAACCTGGTGCTGGAGGAGGATGCTGAAGAAAAAAAGAACAGAAAAAAATAAGAAATGATGAATTTTACAGAAGAGTAGTAGAGGAGAAGTAGACACTCTGAGACACAATGGGTTTGTGAAGAACATAATCAAAGGTAAAATTGAGGGAAAAGTCCCCAGGGGAAGACATAGGAATAAGCTCATGGGTCAGGTAAAGAGGAAAGTATATTGGAAATTATACCATGAGGTAAGGGAACTAGCATTAGATAAAGAAGGGTGGAGGGCTGCAGTCAATTAATCTTATGATTGAACTACCAATGGTGGAAAATAAATGACGCAGTCTGTCCACGTAAAATCCTTTCTCACGATATGGATTTCATTGTTTTTAAAAATCATCATTTAACATTCTCTCAGGTTATTAGTAGCCATTCATTAGTATTCACCTGAATCAAGTCATACTAAATTATGTCAGAGACAATTATTTCCAATGTATGATTTTACACTTTCCCGGCGAATTAAATTAGTGTAAATTTCTCGGGCTCGCCACCGGGTAAGATTTTTATAGACAGCCGACGTTTCGGGTTCCGACTCGTCACCCATTCTCAAGTCTACTAGCCTTGAGAATGGGTGACGAGTCGGAACCCGAAACGTCGGCTGTCTATAAAAATCTTACCCGGTGGCGAGCCCGAGAAATTTACACTAATTATTTCCAAGTTAAAACCATGGCTAAGCCGCAAGGCCCTCTATTTTTGAGCTCTGTACACGCGGCGACAGTATATTCATATTACACCATTGACTGATTCTTTTTAATGACCTTTAAAGAGAATGAACTCGGATGATGTTTGTCGTCCGTAGTCTTTGGATGGCACCCCGTGGGCATCGTCTTGTCGGCGTTGAACTTGTTAACCCTCTTCTAACGGCTATGAAGCATTGGTGCTGACCAGCGGACGCTTGTGTTTACTCTCATCGGAGTTTATCTTATCATTTTGCCTCTGCGACCTCTTGCAACCTTAGAAATGTCTCCTCTGGAGTGGAGGATATGGTATCAATCGTATTTACGCAGTTTAAATTATTTGTCGCCACCATCGACGAGAATTTGGCAACACGATGCAAGAGCCGTGAAGTTAAAAAAAATCTGGCTTCGTCACGCTTTAAGATAGATTCAGCTTGTTTTTTCTTTAATCTTAGCTGAAACTGCATTTATTTTTATTTGTATGTACAATAGGTCTAGGCATGAAGAATATTATTAATATTGACGCAGTAACTTTGTTTTACATGGTTGAATGTATCCGTAGTTATAAAAAATATACATATTTTAGCTTGTTTTGTGCCGTAACCTGAAAACTTCTTCTCATAGCAAAAGTTGTTTTTCAGTTTCATGATAAGTATAACGCTAAGTGATAAATAGGTTGTTAAACTTAGCTGCGAAAATAGACTTCCCGACGTTTACTTCCTGACGCGTTCTGTGTATCAAAACGTTCTCTCCACTGTAAAAGTATGTCACTTCGGATCGCAATATTGCACCTAAGCCCGAGGAAAACGGCTTTCGTATTTTGGAAAATAACTTGATATGTATCTACTACCATAAGCGGCTGGTATTTTGACGTAATTATGGTGATGGGATATTTTTCCTTGTTACGAGGCTAAATTTATTTGCGTTCATATTACTTGACATTACACTTAAACTACGGCAATCGTAAGGTCCGTACCACATATTTAATGAGTTCATTGCGTATACCATCAGTAACTGATGAATAAGTATCTATTTTTTTATATTTGTAAGTTATCCACTTTTGGTTTATTACGAATTAATTGCGAAATGTTTTAGGGTTTCAAGTAATTTATTTGTCTCAAATGTAACATGATTTGGATATATTTGCGTTTGTATGACTTGTTTGTCAAAATCCTGCGATTTAAATACGTTCTGGAAGTAGACACTGTTTTATGTTGATCGTTTCAATTTCGACGAGTTTATTCAACCCCCTCCTTGATTACGAACTACCCATTACCCATTGTTTCTGAAGATCATAGGAGTCATATTCTAGTTATTTGAAAAATTATACCGGTTATGTTACTTGATTCTCCCTACATTGACATTAAGATTTAGTGATATTCTTCCCATTGTGCTGGTAATCGACGTGATAGTATATTTGTTTTTTAAAGTTTTTTTTCCTTGGGTCAGTTGTGTCACTGAACCTGGTAGTAATTTTGCTTGTTAACTTAGATCAAATATTCTTGACGTGTAAGAGAATTGATTGGCGAGGTACGCACGGAAATCCTACGAGAAGAAGGAGAAGAAAATATCCTAGTTAATTTCTTTTCTTGGCGTGAACCGGCGAGGTGTGGACGTTCACCTCAATTTAGAACGGTCTCTCGTGGTCATTCGTGGTCGGTCGTCCCACGCTCCCGTCCCGGTAAAGATCTTTGGGGGTTCCGGGACGACCGTTACCTCCTTGAACTCTCCAAAAACCGACCCGCATCCCCTTCACCAGCCAACCAGCCCTCTCACTCCCCGCGTTCGAATTAATTTCCTCGGTCGGATGAGTCTCGTTGTTTGCGAAGAGGGGCTTAAAGAGGGTGCAGGGGGAGTGTGTGTAAACGGAAGAGGCGGAATTGGGGCTGGATCCAGTTTGGGGAATTGTGGTCGAAGGGGGGGGAGGGGGCGGAGTGTGGCGAAATGTAGGGGGTGCGGCGATGGGGAACGCACACAAAACTAATGGTTTCGGTCCGGTAAGGGGAGCAGGCAAGAGGAAATGGCAAATGGCAAAGGAAACTCCATCTAAGGAGGCCATAAACGGGTGGTTGTTTTACATCGCCTTTGTTTCAAAATGGGCTGGTCAAAGGCGAGTCTCAAGGGACGGCTGTAATATGCCTAAAAACATGTCGAGAAACCGTTAAGTAGTGCTACCATAAAATTACTGTGCATATCAGTACGTTTACAACAAATGTATTGGTAAAAAAATACGCCATCATGAAGGTCCAATTCTTGTAAGGATCAAAGAGAAGGGGTTGTGTAAGTCCACTAGGGACTGGATTAAATTGACTACGAAATCTTTGCATGTAATCCGACTATGTGATAGAATTTTTCTTCTTCGTTTAGCTAATCCTTTTCATTTCTATGCTATTATCACATGGCAACAGAATATATGATTTCACTATGAAAGTTGTTTATTGAATAATTTGTTAGAGGATCATAGGTCCTATATTGACAATGATGATGTAATTTACCTTATTTTCCTACGTTTCGGATATTTATTTTGCTGTCTCAGGGATCTAGGAGTATATAAAAGCGAGCCCCTACACAAGATCCTTGTTATATATACTCATAGAGCTTCGAGGATGTGTAATACATTTTGGGATACATCGACCAAAGGGGTAAAAAACATCCATTGTTAAAAAAATCTAGGCCTATTATTTCTTTACTGGGTATACATCTTTAAAACAAGAGATCGAGAAAAACTTGGCATCTGGTTTTAGTATTTAGCTATATTTAGCTATATTTAGCTATAGTATCTCTTTTATAATTTTGATGACTTCTCTTTTCCATAAATATAATCTTGAAAATGAACAAAAGCGCGTGGGAATTAATGATAGTTAAATATTTTAAAAATATAATCTCAAGATAACTTCATGCTACGCAAAATTTAAACCATTTTCGGGCATAAACTGCAATTAGAATTATCATTGGAGACATTTTTGAGACTCTAACCATTTAGTTTCTTACAACAATGTATATTAGTTTGAAATAAACTTTTTAAAAAAATATGAAGAACATGAATTATTATCAGTGGAAAACATTTATAAAACTTGGCTGGAAACGTTACCGTATGGTAACGGTAGTCAGTACTGTAGATGAGGATATGATAGGACGTAGCACTCTTGTGCTCTCTGTTTTTTCGCTCAAGACAAGGAACGGCCGATTTTTTCCACTTAAAACATCTGATAGGCATTTAAATACTTTTTTATTAACTGCGCTAACTAACTAATCTCATGAAGCTTACTTTAAGAACTGCTCTTGGGTTTCCCAGTGGGTGAAATGCTCCATTACGAAGCTCTACTTTCGGAATTCCCTGTGCGTAGCGCCGTATTCTGTTGACGACAGTGTCTCCATACAGTATCTACTGGCGTTTTTAGATCAGACGTGTCGATGCCTGTTCTCCCACGTTAAGTAGGGGGGTGTCGGGAATTACGTATCTTCTAACTGCTGACTCATTTTGGGGGTGACTGGTTAATTCCCGGGTTCCTTAATATCCTCTTTCTATTGCGTGACAGGTTGTATCCGTCTTCTCTGTTCTAGTTTCCAGTGTGTTTCATCATTTATTTGCCTATCCAATGAGTCTTTGAAGTATAATGTAAACTTCAACATGTGGGAGGTGAATCCTTTTAATCCTGAGAGGGACATTACTATCCCAGACTCATGGACCAAGAAACGTCGAAACGCATCAACTTCGTTAAATCAATGTGTGGAACATTACGACTGAGACTTGTAGAGTATATGATGCATTTACTCTCCAGTCTCGCCTAAAACCGTGTACATCATGACTCGGTTGTTGGGTGGAGGTAATTTTTGCCGTTTAGGATTGGTGGTTATGTGGGTATGCAAAAGGGAAAACATACGTTGGCGTTAATACACTCTTGTCAATATACTTACAGTACATATTCTTACACCCCATGCGATAGAAGGAGTATCTTTCAACGTTGCACCCTAGTATAGATCGGATAGCACTGAAGTAAGAAGTCACCATCCCTGGGATTCGAGGCCGGCTCGTAAGAATTTGAAGCTGTTTGCCACCAAACCACCCGACTCTCCTTCCCATTTGAACGGCAAGAACTGGCTCCGAAGAAGTGGAGCTGGCCGTTACCCACAGCTATTACAGAATGAATGGTTTGATTCCTGTGCATTGACTCACAAATGTAATCTTCCAGCTTACTCGATGGGTTTGACCTGAGAACGAGTCATAAAATGGGAATAATTCCATGTGTTTTCCCCTGGGTGATTTGAAACGCTCGTGTAACAATTTTTTAATGGTTAGGGTTGTTTCGAAATGTATGCAGTGAAGATTTGGGCGTGATGAACTGCGATGCCTATTAAAAGATCATACATATCTAAGTTTTCCCTGACGTATTGTATCACCTCTCTATTTTTGGAGGTAACGATTACGGGATTACGCTGTTTCTGCATCATATTCTGGTGACCCGTTCATGATAAAAACTTTGACACATAGTTTCTTTCTTTGAAACATAGTTTAAAGCGATTAAAGCATTTTAAAATGTCTATTGTTTAGTTAGTTTTTAGTACATTCCTCACGAATTTTTTGGATGTACTTCATGCCGTACCATGGATGTCTGAAATGTTGATTTGTCTTGGTGAAATAAAAGTGAACTACTTGGTTTCAAGTGTTTCGACGCTAGTTTTTAAGATACAAACAATAGAAAAAAAGCCTTCACCCAACGACTCGTTTAAAGACTGTCGTTTCGTGACTCTTCGACAAAGGGGCGGACCTGTTGTCCATCAGGCTAACGAGGTATGCTGGGGAGTCCGGCACTCCTCCACAATTATTGTGGGTCTCGCTCCTTGCTGACCAATTAATTTTGCAAGTGTGTTGTTTTATCGTTCTTTTCCATCGCCTCGTGAAAAGATTAACTTTCGCGTCGGCTTTTTGATGGCGAATTGATCATGTTTACAATGAAAGTTTTCAATCGATTTGGAGGTTGGTGTCCTTCCCCTCTGCATTTACCAGTGAGATCAGGCGGACCTGTGCAATATTTGCGCTTGTTCCATTAAATAAATTTTATCTATATATACCATTGAGCACATTTATTTATTAGATGCATTGGTTATCATTATAAACCTTGATGATGGATCCATAAGGGATATTCGTCCATTGCGCCCACATTTTCGTGGAATATACTACTTCTCAAATGCTAGAATCATCATAAAACATTCGAAAGGTAAGCCGAAGTGGATGAGATGCCTTAATAGCTGTATCCTTCAAGTGAAACTTCCCTCATCACATGCATAACTGTGTGGGCTGCCTACACACAACGGGTGGTTGTACAACAAACAACCCATACAGATGCCCTTGGGGCCCTGGAGGCCCCTGAGGCCGTTTTATATTACTTTTGGCCGTTAAAGTGCTCCCAAATACCTGAGTGCTGAGTTTCAAAATAATCCGTTGACAACCTATCCTGTGAGAAGCGGACAGAGAGCGTAACAGACAGAAAAGCTGCTATCATTTTAAAAATATAGATTTGATGGTACCGTCGGAATTCCACGACAGAATTTCTACGCCCACCAAGCGGGAAAAAATTGGTTTAAATCCTCCCTTCTCGTAAAAATTGTCCCCTTTTGGCTACAATTGAGCCCAAGTGTGTCGCGTCTGGACGTGACCTTTGCCTTCAAGCCAAGATGAGGATGGCACCGCAAATACAAATCTCTTTGCATGAAGGAACTGGAGATTGGATCCACTTGTTTGCGCGTAACCTCCAAACATTGGTCCTTCCCACTATGTGCTAGAGATATCCCCCATCTAAATTACCCTTAAAACGGCCTGCGAGGGAAATATCCAATTTCGTTTCATTTCATTTCGTCAGCGGACGCAAGCCGGGAAATGTGTTCCTGGTGGTACCGGAAGGTGTTTTTGGAGGTGTTGCGCGTTGTAAGGGGGTGGCGGTAATGGAAGCGACCCTGGCTTCGGCGCCAGGGTGCGGAGTCGCATCGACCCCGTCTGGTGGAAAAACTTGAATAAACGCCAGAAGGAGAGATGGAGAGAGAGAAACGAGAGTCGTGAGGGAATTGGAGATATAACGAAAGGGAGGGAGGGAACAAAGTACTGCCATAAATGTCTCTCCTGCCGGCCTCTCCGCTGAATGAATTCTAATTATGCATTGTTCTCTCTCCGAGAAGAAAAGACTTTTGACGAGACTGGAATAATTAAGGGGAAGGAAAATGGAGTTTAATAAAACCGAAAAACAATGAAATGAATGTCGGAATGGGAATCGTTCCTGCGATGAAACTTAGATTATGAAAGTTATTCTTTGGATGGGCCCGAGCTCGCGGTGTGTCACGCGCTTATCACCTGTGGGATTCACCACGCCTCGTAGGAACCTATCTCTCCTGGAGAGGAGAAATTTGGTTATCTTTTAAATTTTCACTTGGTTTATTAGCACGCAGGAAATGGATTTGTTTGTGTCGCTTTTAAGAATAATTGTGTGAGAGGGCTATTGTCGATTGAAAAATGTTACTGTGGTGGAACAAAGTTGTTGTCGTGGGTCGTTACGTGTACATGTCTAGTGATATTTTAAGTTGGTCGAGAAAAACTTGTAGGACTAAGTTTTATCTTAGTAGCCACATCTGTTTTTCTCGGTGAAACTCATAGTACATGCAGTTATAATATTCTTCCAAGCATAATATTTTCTGTTTTTGCCGTAATTCAAGATTTTTACACTGATATCACCCGCTGTATTTGAAATTAATGCGACAAACGTGTTTTTCGCATCTTTGATTCGATGCAAACACCTTGATATTTATATCAAATTGTCAGTCTTAGCTTTGTGGACTATATTTCGATAGTTTGTCAATAATTTCACGTTTTTATATTCCACGGAAAGTTTTATTTCTTCCTTCCGAAAGGAAGAATTAAAACTTTATGTGGAATATTACTAAGTGAAATTAGTTCCTAACTTCTTTAATATCTGTTTGAATAGTATGAGTAATATGAAATTTATTATTCCACGTTCAAAAAAATCTGTTTTTATTTAATCACATTGTTACGAAATACATGTAAGAAGATACGGGTTAAAATACCGTTGAATTGCCAAAGGAATTAATCGGTGAAGTTAATTTTTTTTCATTTTTATAGAAAGTTATCACTAATAGGAACATTTTTTTAATAAATTTATACGCAAATCTGTGGGTAAATAAAATTAGCTCCACCCACCATTAAGTTATTCGTTCGTCTAACCTTCATTTTCGAAGAGGAATTACGATCTGTCTCACCCTTGTACGCTTGACACTACGTCAATGAAGAAAGCCCTCGTGCTCTTGCATCATTTATCATCGTGGGTGGTTTTTTTTATCGGTGCGTAACACACTCTTGTTACGTTGTAAAACGAGCCTGTCGACCAACGCGGAATCACTAGAAACAAAATCCATGCCTGTGAAACGGTTTTTCCTCCCATAGGCGAGGATTAATTTGCGAACGATGGCAATTTGACCGCTCGCGACTCGGTGAAAAACGAACGCTTATTATTTTTCCTGGTAACGAAGAAAACGGCGTGAATGGGAGCGGTCATTTCATTGATGGGACATTCTTCAACGCGTGAAATTGCGATTCGGAAGTGAGGAAAATGAAGTCATCTAAAATTGCGGTAGAATTCAGTCAAGCACGTTGACAATATCTACTCATGCTGGCGTTAATGGACCAATTTTGACTGAGAAACTTCTCATTGTTCAGTCCCATGAGTTTGCTTTAATTTTCATGAGCGCTTGGTAAACAATGCTCATTTTGTATCAAATCTAATAATTTTTTTATAACTTTCCTTTTTTGATCACACGCATCTGTTATCAATATTAGACCAAAAACTATAGTAGTTTCATAAAATATTTTGAACGTTTTCCTCACGAATGAACCGGAATCCGCCGGAATTGTATTATTTCCAATTTGCCACATTTTGGCATGTCGAATCGTAGAAGATTTCACCGAGAATCCAAAAACTTTATTGAAAATCACAAGAGAAAAGTATGTCACAAGGATTTAAGAACATTTTCTTGTTTTCTGATCACATTTTAATCGCACTCGCAATCCAAGGTAGCTAGTTGTATTCAATGACTCGAGAGGAGTAAGCCTAGAAAAACGGTAAAACCATGACTGGGCGTGAAGCTCAAATATGTCAAATTGGAAATGTTTCGGCTCTCAGATTTGACACCGTGCTCGATAACTCGTTGGTTTGTTGGTCGGCGGAGGTGTCGATACGGGGAAGAGGGAACAGGAGAAGGGAAAATGAGGAGAGACTCTAATGGAGCACCCAAGTGGGTCTTTTGTTTGCTGATGGACATATCCAATGGAGAGGCACAGACAGGTGACGGGCAGTTTGTATTTACTCTCGCGTAGTCGTGGTAGAGGGGAAGGCGTGCGACGTATATTCCGCTGAACGCACGTCTCTCCCGTGTGGAGACATTGCCGTGAAGTCAAACTCAATGACAAAACAAAAATAAATAGCCTCAACATAAGATCTGAAAGGAAGTTTCCATATCTTGACAGTTATGCGGTGGAGATTTTTTTAATATCACCATATTCTGCATTTGCCGTATGACATGCTCACTTTTGAAAACTCATAGCTAAAGTGGATATTAATTCTTACTTAGTCTCTAATCTATTTTAGAAGTAAAAAAACAGCAGATTGTAACGCTTGGGCGCATAGTTGTAAAGAAAGTCCAATAGCAATGGAATCTTTATTCTCACTCACTAGTCGCGACCGTGATAAAATTATCTTCGAAAACTTCAACAGGTTAAATTCAATGTCATTTGCTTCTCTTTTATTATTATAAAAAATAATTTTATTCTCAGTTAAAAAGCAAAGGCATCCGTCCCAACAAACACTCTCCGGCGCTTTTCAACGTTTGACATAGTTATAATTAGGCAAAGGAGTGGCATGGAAGGAGCAGGATATTGTTTGGCACTGTAGGTGCAGTATGAAAAAATGAGCAACTTCCACTGTGAATATATTTATTATGATTCCGTAATTTATTTTATTAGTGTTAGTATTGAGTAATCTATTAACTTATTCCGTAATAAATATTATCACCGAGGAAGTTGCTCATTTTTTCACACTGCAGACATGTTTTGTTTCCACTCTGTCATGCCTGAAACCACAGAGGAAGCACTGTGGGACTCGATGGACACCGGAGACACCGTTAATTCAGAGAAATCCTGAGGAATTTTACCCCACAAAGTGGGGAGCACATATTAATCAGCACGGCGCTGAGAATAAGCGCCTTTTGGGCTCAGTTCCTTGCCTCACCTGAGGGCACAGTCCAGACGTCTTGGTGAGGCACCACTCCCCACAAGAGGCCCAGGAACACGAGGAAGCCGGCAACCCCGTGTAGACGGTCTTGCACGTGAAGGGCTCCGGGTCGAGGCCCGAGATGAAGGCCCGGTGCGACGGCAGGTAGACGGCCACGGTGAGGTAGACGAGGGACACGATACTGAGGACGACCGTGAGCTGGCAGATGCAGATCCCGCCGAGGATCCGGCGGTCCTGTTCCGGGACCAGCCGGGCCTTGTTCTTGCGACCCATCTCCGGTACTCCTGAAAGGGAACTCCCGCTGTCCGCCCCCGCTCCTCAGGCAGGCCCTCCTCTCGCGTCCTCCGGAAAGGTCACTCGAGGATCCCGGCCCCACGCATGGGTACGTCCCAGACCCCTTAAGTGTTTGTCTATCAGCGAGAAGGGGGTCGTCGTCTTCTGTCGTATCCTGGGGTCTTTCCCTGGTCGCGTCCGCCGATGGCTATGGCGCCGAGCGAAGTGCTGGCCTACCCCCGACGCCGCCTCAAACGGGGCCTTTCCTCCCGCGCCCCACACAAAAACCGCCTCCCCACGCACTCTCAGCCCCCCGCTTCCACCAACACACACACACCCCCTGGCGGTTCAGTCCAGCCCCACGCTCCCAGCCCACCTTGCCACTCCTTGGCCCCCACACCCCTGATATATATCTCTCTCTCTCTCCGCCCTCCCACTTGTCTTTCCCTCGTGCGAGAGACCCTTTTTCTCTTTCTCTCTTCCCACCCTTCCGTTCACCCCCCAGGATACGCCCCTCCCCAATGCCAGTCCCGGCTTTTCCCCAATTGTTCCCAGTGGCCCGCCAGCTTTCCCCCAGAGCAGTCGCGGGCATGCGCGGACTGGAAGTGTGCGAGTCGAGTGAGGGAGTTCCCCGGTCTGGTCGAAGATGTCGCCACCGATTGGATGACGGAGATGCGGAAATGGGTGGTGGGGGTTGGGGGGCTTTCTTATCCGCGGGTGGCGTTCGTCATTTTTTCAATTGGTAATTCGAGAGCACGCACTAGGGGCGGCGCTCTGTTTCTGCAATGTGTCACCAGTTGGAGACGGAGTATGACCGTGTGTGACGTCAGTCCCGGTGGGAAGTTTCTCGGTTTTACTCGGAAGCCCTATCACATTACTGAAGGAAATCACTCTCAATGTCATAGAAATTTTGTGATGGTACTATTATTAACACCGATTTTATCTTCGATGCGTAATGGCTTTCAGAAAAGGACGAGTACTAGTTTCATATGCATGTATTGATGAGGCATCCATCGTATTGTTTTCCTCTTTCGTTCAATTTTCCTCTTTAGGATAAAAAAATCTAACTTTAAAATCGTCTACGTATTCAGTTTATATAAACAATGCCAATACCAACCCCGTCAAGAATGTTTTTTTCATGCTTGAAATATGACAAGTGTATTTTATGTTAATTTTTGTTCCTAATGTGTGCATTAACTATTTACGATAGAGGTAGCTGGAGCAATTGTGTCCCAATTGCATTAAAACCGTTAAATGTACAACCTTCTGGTCACTATTTGCAAAATTTACCGTGTCTGACGTCACGCACCTGGGGTAATGGAGGACGACTCTAATCTGCATATGCTCGATGATTGTGGGCAGGCTGTAAGGTAGGAGGGAGGTGGGGTTTCTTCGCGTATCCGCCGCTTAGAGGGCCCTGTGGTCCTTGTTTGGGCGCCTCCCTGGCTGTCCTCCCTCAACCACGCGGACAATATCTTATCGAGTTTGTTGTGGTCTGTTTGTTTGTACGGGTGCGTGGATTCCAACTCGCGTGGTCGCTGTCGTCGGTCGCCTCGTGAGTTATCGATCGCCACACGCATGAATATTCAAGGCCTTCTTCCCGACGTTTTGACCTTTTGCGTGGGGTCATTTTTCTTCATTTTTTTATTCGATAATTTTTATCCTCGATCTCTAGTCGCTCGCAAACACGAATAAGTGGACTGTTTATACAAAGGGGTGCGTTTTTGCGTTTCCATTTCTGCCCTCTTTCCTCACTCGCTCTAATTATTTCTTGTTTTGAACCTTCTGGGACTATTGGGTCGATTCGAAAGTTTGCTCTGGTTTTCGATTAAACAAACGTGACTTGACGACGTAGTCAGCATAAAGTGCTTGGAGCGCGAATCGTGAGTCGTTGAGTGCACATTTTAATAACTTTTCAATTTAGTCGAAGAATAAAATTCTTGGACCACACTTCACTGGAGTACATCAATTAACATGTTGTGGGAAATAAGCATACACGTTGTTACAAAAATGATTGCAAAAATTATATTTAAAAAAATTCAACTCAATAAAAGCTTTTTATGGCTTGGATTTTCGGCGCGAAAACCGTAAATCAGTGTTTTTGATTCGGTATGTTGCCTTGATATTTATTAGGAATCATTATAATTGTATAAAATGTATGTGTTCGATTTTAGGAGAAAATCTGCACGTTTGTTATGGAGTTATTTCGAAATGTATGTCATGTACTATGAGGCTGCATGTTAAAATAGCATTAAATTTCCAAGAAACGAAATCGGTGGTGAGTTTCTTTTTTCGCTCTTATCCGTACATTTAAGTAATGAGTGCGCGTACGAAAATTTGCACGCACATCTGCACGTAAAAGGAAATCTCTCCAACCAACTTAAAACAGTAGATCTCCTCATATGTGGAATTTAGAAACTACACCTGTGCAGGGAGAATGCCCTAGGTAGCGCAGGAAAATACATTTTAGGTCGATTTCTGTGTTCAATCTTTTCCTCTTTAAAGACTTTCATCACTACCAAAAACGATACGGACTGCTGCATCAGTCTTATATTTCAGCGATGACAGTCCTTGATTTTCTAGCTATCATCAGCAGGATTGTTTTTTTTGTGCTTCGACGGCGAAGGTCATTGACACCATGCCCAGCATATATATTTAATTTTTTATGATGATAAGCATATATAAATGGTTTAAAAAGTATGAAAACATATTAATTAATTGTAGGGTTAAAAATTAAAGGGTCATGAAACTGAACTTAAGTGTTTAGATGATCATGTCGTGTTAAAAATTTCGTTTCCTTTTAAAAAAATGCATGTCGCAGCTCATGCAATCAGGGTCATTACCAAGGAATTGTCCGGTGTCCCCGTGATGCTTGTAAACAATTTAAACGCTCCACGAAAAGTAACCTACCCTCGGTTTGGAGGCGTCTCATTGACATGGGAGGGACACAGTCATCACAGCGAGGTCGATATTTTTCTTTTGAATAAAGATAAGAGTGCGTAAGGAGCCAGTGACCTATTTTCAAACGTATGATAACTTCTTTTTTCTTTCTAGTTATACCTTGGCTTGATTCGCATGAATATTTTAGGAGTTTAATCAGGTCGAACCCACTGTCGGGAGTCAAAAGTCTTGGCTTTGTGGCCGTAGGTTGAATTCTTTATTCTCCCGCCATTTTACACCTGGCGTGTTCGAGTTCTTTCCAGGGGCGGTAGTTTGGAAAGCAGCCGCTAGATGCTCTGAGGATGCTCTTTGAAATTCGGCGCCTTGCTCCCCGAAATATTGTTAGGGGTGGCCATATTCTATATCCCGAGTCCATTTTCTGCATTTTCTTTCTGGAGAGGGCCGTATGAATGAGGCGATATTAGTTCACTACTTTGCGTGATTTTTGACGACAAATACCTCCCCTTGGCGCCTTTCGTTAAGAGCAGGCTAATGCCGACGCCGGGTTTCTATCCACCCTTCCTCCGGTAACTATCCCCTATGGCGCAAATGACCTTAGCCGTCGGTAGCCTCCTCAAATATCCAATCCAAATACCCTCCCTTTTACATGGGATTTGGTACATGTATGCACTCAGAGAGACCTTATTTAAAAAATTAGGCATTCTTAACTCCTAAATCTCATGAAAAAATTATCTGTTTAGATTGCATGATTTCTCTACTGTCATTTTTAATGTTTTCGTAATAAATAAATTAGTTACCGCAGTATTTTTTCAGGATCGTAAAAAAAACGTCCATTTTGAAGGAGTTATAAATGTACCGCGTGATGATAATCACGTTCAAGAGTTGAGTATTTTTCCGAGCTGAGGATAAGTGAGATTGATTATTGGTATAAAAATGAATATTATTAAGAATGGCCTTAATGCCCCACATGTTAGAATTGTAGCTGTGATGTTGGAATAAATTTAATTCCGGAACTTCGGCAAAGGAAAACAAACGTTATACGTTTCACGTAAGCCCACGAAATAAGCTAATAATTGATATTATTTTTGTATAACCCAACTATTATAGATGACATGGTTTTTCATTAAGTCTTCTCGGAACGTTGTTCGTAATTATCAATTAATTGAGGTGCGTATCATCAGAGAGACTATCCTGGACGCTTTTCCAGCCATAACTTTGGTGAGTATGGTAACTTCTCCATTTCTGGCGTCACCTGAGTGCCTATAAACTGGTGGCGCTGTCATTGTTGATGGGTTCTGAATTCGCAAATCATCTTACAAAATAGTCTACGATTCAAATGGAGTACAACTTTGTACGGATAATAATTAATGCCAATGGGAAAATCTACGTAACTTTTTAAAGTTAGGCTTTCTGCACTTATTTTGTATTTTTTTCACAATAGACTTCTTGGACTTGTCTCAAAATTCACCTCAAATCATAATAATTCGCGAAATATTCGCAGAGGAGGATTATATTGGTAAGTTTTTTTTCAGAAACGATGTTTTTATAAAATTTTATTTGAAAATGTTGCACGGTTTAATAGAAGGCCGAAATTCGTTTTCGCTAACTTTTCAACTTAAGCAAAGTTCTAAGGATTTCCAAAATTGAGGGGCTCGTTCTTCAATGGTTTGATTGTATTTTGCGTACATGTGGCGGAATAATATCCCGCAAACTCGGATCTAATCTGTTTATTGCCATTATTTCTGGAGAGACAAAGATTGTTACTAGGAAAAGTACAAGTTTCATGAAAGGAATTTGTCTTCAGATTACTAAGCCTCAAAACAGGCAGGGGGACGCAATATGCGGTAAAGGGTTATTCTTATAATGCTTCAAAAAGTGCTCAATGTCTCCAATAAAGAGCAAGGAAAATATTTATTTTTAATATCGAATTTAACAAAAAATATAAACATGGCCTCGGAAAAATTTGTTAATTTTCCTGTTGCTAGGTTCACTGTGTTATTTTGCTGAATGGCAATACTATTGAACTTCCTTGGCTTTTTCAGATTTATTGGATACTAACTTTTCCTGATTATCCGGAGTCATTTTAAAAATTAGCCTTAGGAACTGACTCTCGCTCAATGGTATAATTTTTTGATAATCGGGACTCGGGAGTTTCTCCGCGTGGTGTCTTTTGGTGATATCACCAACTCCAGCCATCCTGCTGGCGCCTGAAGTGAGCCTTCAGACATGAAGAAACTGTTATCACCGAATGATACCACCCGAGAGCTGAATATCAAAAAGCTAATCGCTGCGGAAGCCGTTGTACCAATATCAATGGTCACAAAGATTTCCTCATTTGCTCAAAATTTGAGTTTCATCTATTTGAAATCAATTTCATGGTGTTTTTGGGCTATTATTGAGTATAATTATTCTGGTGCGTAGTAGTAATAAGAATAATTACTTGGAAAAGTAGCGGCTTAGTTTTTTTTCACTAGGCAGGCTACTTGAGCGATAGGAACCCATGAGTGCGATTCTTGCCAACCTAGTTCTTTACGTCTCACTATTGTACTCTCTGTTTGGGTAGCTTTCCTGTGACCCCGTTTTGGACAACGCCCACTTTTTGTAGATCTTGTTCGGTCGAGCCTCCCTCGAAATCCAGACGCATTACTTACTCAATGCGTCAAGGACATTGGCTTTTATCGGGCGCCGTTCGTAATTGCGGAGGCAGATAATTAGTGATGCTATGATATGTGAGGAAACTGCAGCTATTATGCGGCGCCAAGTTATTGAGCGAAAAGGCATGCATGAGTTGCGTACCAATTATCAATAGTGATTTTCCATTATGACTCTCGCCGTTACATCCAGTTCGCCTGTTTTTTTTGCCCTAAATGACTTGCAATGCCAAGGCTTTTTCAATTTTCTTGGAAGCGATCTCCATCGTATTGAAAGCCGTTTATCTTTTGGTCTGCCAACGATCAAGGTCTCGCTCCGATGCCTTATCGTTAGCTCATCTGGCGGCGATTTGGTGGACTACGGCCTCGCCGGCGGCGCTTCGCGATTTGCTCTGCGCATGATCCTGGATCGCAACTGAGCGAAGCGGCACTTGTTTGAAATAGCGGCTGGTCACACGTGACAAGGATGAAGTTTTGGGTAGGTTTGGCGAGATTTCTCTTTAGTCTTAAGATAGTTTGAGCGAAATACCATTTCTGTCGGAAATCAATGAATTTAGTCTCATTTTACGGAGAAACATCTCACTCTTCGAAAACTACCAAAATATCAGCCCCTTACCGAACTACTTTCCAAGATTTGGACGGTAAAAACCAGCTCTTTTACATGGAGAATGGTACGTTTATACATTATAAAGGGATATTATTGTATAAAATGCGGAATTTATAAAATCTAGATCTCGTAAAAAAATTGACAATGTTATGTGTGTATGTTTCCTCAACTATTTTATCCTAAACGAAAAACAAACGTTTTATATTTTTTAATGGTTCCTAATTAATATCAAGGTATCATAGCGAATAAAAAACGCGTATTTACGCACAATTTTCACTTTTATTTCGAATTCTTTGCCGTAAACCCAACTCATTGCGATGCTGGTGCATTGCATTGCATTGCAATGCTGGAAATTTCAACACTGGTGTCATTGCAATGCCTTAAGCGAGACGAAAATTTATAAATACAATCCTTGCATCATTTGTACAAGACAACGTGTGGTTATGTCCGACGCATAAAGAGATGTACTTAAGTGTATCGTGGTCCATGATTTTTGTCTGACTTGAAAAGTTATGAGAGTGTGCTCTCAATGACTCACGATTAACGTTCCAACAACCTTAATAGAGATGATATTTCTGTTTAAGTTTAAAATCTAAGCAGGCTCTAACGCGACCGTGT
Organism: Ceriagrion tenellum; assembly: GCA_963169105.1. Classification (NCBI taxonomy): domain Eukaryota; kingdom Metazoa; phylum Arthropoda; class Insecta; order Odonata; family Coenagrionidae; genus Ceriagrion; species Ceriagrion tenellum. The sequence continues at coordinate 97,962,358 of OY720642.1, forward strand.
GACTTAAATACTGCATTTCACCTCTTCGCTCTTACCCCATAAATGTGTGCTGATACTCAAAGTTACCAAAGAAAGCCCTTAACTACTAGTAAACAATATTAATGTACGAAATATCCAGATTTTTCGATGATTCATATTTAATGGCCTCTATTTTATAGCTGTACGTGCCGAATGCAGCGCAATGTCAATTGAATCGCTGCATTATTTTGACTTAAATTAGTGGAATAATTTGCTTGTAGCTGGGATATTTAGGATAGGTTGCACTCCTTAGCTTTTATTCTCATGTTCCTTGCAAAGAGCTCCTTTGTATCACTGGGATTTATATTATAACGAAAAATACTGCTTTTCCTCATGTTTTCATTGATTTTGCATTTGACATAAAATAATTTAAAGACCAGTGTAAAGACAAAAGAGGGTGGAAAGTTATGTTGTATTAAATGAAATCCCCTTTACTTTCTGAGTAACTAAGATATGAACAAACACCGTCCATTCTACGATGGGATCGCCTTTAACTGTGGTAAGAAGCTGGTATGAATTTATTAATGTAGATCAAGTAAGAACTTTATTTTCATGACCTTTTATTTTAGCAAAAGCAGGAATCAACTAATTTGGCGTTTTCTTTTTTACCTACACCATACTCTGAAAACGAATCTGTACAATCCAGGGTTTTGATTTGTGGGCTTATAAAAATAATTACGGTCAGTAAATTTTTTTTCAAAAAAATCATTCATAAAACATGTCTACTATCTGTTGTTACAATTACATTACAATCTGCGGCTCGGAACGTGGTCAAGCTTTTAAAAATGTCTCTCTAAAGCGCACAGTTGTACCACATTCCATGAATGACGTCTTCTGACAAAAGTGCATCGAAAAATAGGCAACTAATGTTTTGTTACCATTTGGAAGATTAAATATTGTTCTTACTGTGAGAATCTAGTTGTTTAATTTCATCTGCAGTGATATCTCGCGCAAACTACCACAGCTCTCGTTTGAATCTGCTGGTGATCAGCTCAGTGTTATGAGAAGATTATTCAATGGCATTCCAAATGAAAACTAACTGTTCCTCCTTTGTCGAATTATTATGGTGGATGAGTTCATTCCTTATTCTCCCCAGGTTTAGAACATTGTTTTTTCTCATGATATTGATTAGTGATTATAAATTTGACTACAACCTCGTGAATTCCCAATATCAGCTGAAATATTGTACATGAAATAGTACGCAAATTCCCTATCAAAAATTTTACTTTCTTTGGTATTACCTTTCATTTGTTTTTTGTCCATTTAATTATTGATTTTTCTGTTGTTTGGTCTATCTTATTGCTTTAGAAGTTTTTTCTTCTTCTGGAAATTCTCTTTCTTCAATGTATACTCTAACTCCATAAACAGAATGTATTTGTCCGCCAGGATTGTTTTAATCGTTAAGAATCATCTGAGCCTCTGGATTGTTCAAATATTCCCATTTTTATTTTGGATTTATGCTTATACTGTATAAAATGTAGTAAATTGGCAACACTTTTCGGCATGAATTGGTCCGACTTTCAAATTATTTAAAAAAATGCACAAATGCGAAGGCCAAAACATGACATACTGATAATGGTATTTTATTGATAAATCGTCTCTCAGAATTGTTTTTCTACACATTCAGAGTACTGGACTATGATTTTTTCCATGCCCAAAAAAGTGTTTATGAATACCATGTGATTATTTAACATCAAAAATATTATTCCCTCATTATAGAAAGGCAAAAAATCTATTATCTATCAAAAGCATTTTCTATCTACTTTTTCTACTGGCAGGCAGGCATTAGAAGTTTTCTTGCATGGTAATAAATTAAGTTTATAATAAAGAGAGTGCAGGTTAACTAATTTGAATATCCACGAAAATAGGTGGACTGTTTGAACCAATCTCCTCGGGTTGCAGTCATTTCCTGCCTAAAGTTGACAGAAATATTTGGAGATTCTTTCAATTGCAAATTTGGAATTGTATTTCTCCAATCATACTTCGATATTTACCAATGGCATCATTGAAACCACTACCAAACTATTCTGATTGTTTAAATTCCTGTTATATCTCCCGAATCAATTTGGGGCGGTGTCCGAGAAAAGGGTGTAGTTATCTCCTTTATCCTAGAGATTCTTCTGCTTAGGGGTGAATACCGGCCAAGTGCGTGAGAGGGGAGAATGAATAAGGGGAAATGGAAGGTTACCACGTCACATCTTCGTGATTCAGGCCCAGAGCCATCGGCCACCGCCCATTTTTTAAATGATTCGCCCTCGCCGAGCCAGTGCACCGTGTGAGGACATGGGGTTGAATAAAACACAAAGACCTTTTTTTTTTAACACTGACGTAATTTATTTCTTAACTGAAAATTTTTATAACATAACAAATTTCTTTGTACAACATTTAACTTTGATAATTTATGAAAACAGAAACCAATATGGCTTATTTATTTCAGAAAGTACGTTAACAAAAGGATAACATCAATTATAACGATTTTTAATCAAATTTATGGCACTTATTTTGTTTCTTTGTATCGGCTTTTACTTGAAGAAAAGGGAGCTTTTGATAAGTCTAAATAGGTCATGCACTTTTTTTGTTCTCATTTGATGGTTGTACGCAAAATGTTTCACAGCTTCTATTTGTAAACTAAAAGAAAACAATCACCAATTGTAGTCTATAAATACTAGCTAATAATCTACAACGGTTATTGTTTTATGTATAAGAGAAACGGCTATACCTACGATAGAGAACATGCTGAATAAAAGTGAACGATTTGTAACTGCTCGACTGATTTTATTTTTCGAGCATATCAAATGAGCAGTAATGGCCGACTCGGATATCTCACAATGAGTCGGCTGAATTTGAGTGCATTTTAAGAGGGTTTTTAATGGCGAAGCATTCCTTTATAAAAGGATTGCTCGTCAAAATAGCAATATATCATTCATGCCCAGTACAATACACACTGAGAATTTACTAAGAAATAGTATATTGAAAAATATGTCTTGGGAATTATTTTGAAAAGGAAATTGAGTATTTTTTTCGAAGCTTTGGTGTGTCTTTATTTATTTATTTATTTATTTATCTTTTGTTCTGAAGTGTGCTGAAACTATGGCGAGAATATGGCACTATAAGATCGATTTTTTTCTGATTCTTTTTTTCTCTCAAATAAAAGGTTTTTTATGGCGGCTCCGTTCATCATCGACAGTCCATTCTTCTTCTTGGGAAAGGCACCCGACCCATGGTGGTCGTCTTGCAGTCTCTCAGTTAGTCAGTATCCTTCGTCCTCTTCGTCCTCCTCATCAATATCTCTGTGTTAGAGTAAACACACACATACACAGAATGGCATTACAGTTCAGCCGCTATTTCTTTTTTGGTATTTTTTTTTGTTGCAGAGTTGGATTTAGAGGGGACCGCCCTTATTTTTTTTGTGAGACAGACATTGAGACAGACAGAGACAGGGTATTTCAATTTTTTCAATGGACGCGAGCGATGCTTATTTCAGACTTGCACTTATTCCGACTCGCGTTTTTTTCCTTAAGCGGACGAAGCCCCTGTAAATTCCAGAACAAAAGAAACGGGGTTGTTATGCCAAGATTCGTGCTTGTGAGCAGGTTAAGCAGATTTGAAAGGGAAACATCTTGTCATTACACACATATAAATACTTTTATAATTTTTTTTAAAAGTTGCTGTCTTTGTTTTGAGGTGTTGTTATTGTCTGTCCCTCTCGTCCTGTTCGTGTTGTTCTGTCTGAGTGGATGATGGAAAGTAATGTCTACCTCCCATAATCTTTCCGTTTTGGTTCTGTCCAAACCCTTGTATTTCTTGTGTCACATTCACGCCCGTGTGAATTCGGTCGCGTTTTGTATGCGTAAGATTAGTCACCCTCGACCCGATTGCGATCTTATTGGAAAAATATAAATACTCTCTTGTACCCCATCTCTCCGCTAAAAGCCTTTTGTGTATCACACTTTTTATCACTCTGCTTGATGTCATTCGTCCCCGCGATAACGACGCCCGTCACATTATTTGCCCAATCTTGCGGGCAACCTGATGTGTGCTCTGCTGATTTACCGGCAAATTCGCGATATTTTTTTGTAAAAGTTTCCTCTCCTATAAAAATGCTATACCTCATTAATTAATTGTGCGTTAATCGAAGAATATAGCGTGAAGAAAACTTTTTTTATCTCAAAATTTTCGTCTCTACACCTCGTATATAAGTTGGTACGTCTTTTTTTTTTAACTGTCTATTTGAATTAAAATCGTAGATTACAATATATATGTAAATAGCATTTTATTGCGATAATGATTTCCGAATAAAATTACGCTGGTAGCAAATGTTGATCCGCTGCTTTTATTGTCATTCTATATTATTCGTTTTTTTTTATTTAAAGAGTCAAGAGCAACTATATTTAATGACTCTCATGCGGGTATGTAATATGGAGTATTTTCCTTTATTTCTCCTCGCGCTTCATCGTATCATTTCAAAAGATATAATGTCGGCTAACTTTGTAGATCTAACTTGGCATACAATGATATGTATATATTATAAAGGATTTTATAATGCGATATCTAAATGTAAGAGATAACTTTGTGTTTTTTTTCCCTTTCATTTCCGCTTTCCTATATGCCATGCCTGCGGTTCAGATGCACATTCATTACTCTGCCTAATAGGATTAACGACACCAATGCTTGGCTTACCATGCACTTTGCCAACACAGACATAAAGCGAACCAACTAAGTATTACTCAGGGAATTCTCTTTTTACTTGGTCATCACAGTTAAGTAAGGTGGATGGAAAAGGCTCTTTTTTTAAATCTTTCTTTTACCGCTTTCCGTTCTCTTTGCGGAAAAAAATGATCAACCAAACCAATCCCTCGTTGACGGATGACTTGGAATAAACAATCAGCCCCAAGAGAGGTTATTACAGCTATTTTTGCAATGGAACAATTGCAAAAATCTAAGTTGCTCAAGCAAGCTCTCTATCTGAAGCTCGATTCCTGCCGTACAAATCCCTTTTTTATCTCCCGACCCGAGTTAAACTTTTCCATCTCTCTTGTACATATTCTCTTTTCCTTCACTCTTGCTCTCTACCCCATGTCAGCTCTACTTACTCCTCGCGAAATCTACCGCGTCAAAAACCGTCCCTCTTCCCCCACGTCGTCTACCGTCCAACCATTCCCAGCCACCCTTCTCAGAGACAAATTAGGCCAATCCGCGGCGCGTGCATCGCCCTCGGCGGGGCAGAGACAGCTAAAAGGAATCGCATGTCATGCGGTATTAAAGTAGAGTAGCACATCAAAAAGCGAGCGACTTCGGATACTTACTCTTCCTTCGTGGGCAACCTGTCCGTGCTGGAGCTGCCCCTCAGGCTCTTCGCGCTCCCCCTCCGCAAACTGCCCCCCGACACGGAGCCCATGACCGGGGAGCAAGCGACGGAGCCCTCCCCGTCCCCCCGACCCCTCCCGCAGCACCCGGGGCAGTACCAGTACGAAAGTATGGCTATGGAGCCGACGAACAGGACGTTGGGCACGATTAGGGACAGCACCAGGTGTTTGATGTTCTCCTCCGCGCTGTACTTGGCCACCACCCTCTCCGGATATATCTTGCTGTAGTAGCAGGGGAAGATCTTGGGCTTGTTCGGGTCGGGAGGGGTCATGAACTGCTTGGCGAAGACGGAGCAGTTGACCCGCGGGGGGTAGCCGCAGCCCTCCGTGTTGACGTAGAACTTGGTGTCGACCACGTCCCAGATGGAGTCCTCCTCCTCCTCCTCGTCCAGGTCCTCCTCGTTCTCTTCGCCGGGGGACTCCTCTCCCGCGGCGCCTCCCCCGTCCGCCGCGGCCGGGGACGGCGAGAACACCGTCGCCGACTCCTCCGAAGACGCCGCCGCGGCCGCCACCTCCTCCACTTTGGTCTGTGGGGGAGCTTCCACCAGGGCGGTCACGGACTTCCCCCCCAGTGGGTGCGGCTGTCGTTTCCGGCTCTTGGGAGGAGTCGGGTGGTGGTCCGCCGCCGCCGCCGCAGCCGGCGCCGTGCCCGCGGGGACGACCCGCTCGGTCGCCGCGAGCTCCTGGCCGCTGCCCCCGGCGGGTGACGTGGGCAGTGAGGTGGACAGGTGGAGGAGGAAGGGCGTCGCCGGCGAGGCGGCGTCCTCTGCGTCCCGCCGTCTCCTCCTCCGCCTCCTTCGGCTCTGCGCCTCCTCGAGCCGCTGGAGGCTGACGGTGTACGGGACCCGGGAGTAGTTGACGAGGATCTGGTGGCACCTGAGGGCGGCCGTCGTGCAGCCCTCGCGGCACGAGGCCCACGAGCAGTTCGTCATCCCCTCGGCGTACGTGACCCTAGACGTGATGCACGTGACGGCCTCGGGTTCGAAGTCTGAGAGGATGGTTGAGATGGCGGGGTCGACGACGAAGGGAATGAGGAAGAGGAAGGCGAAGGCGGACAGGATGGCGGTGGTGCCGAGGCAGAGGGACGCGTAGAACTTGGCCTTCTCGGCCAGGGGCACGAGAGGCTCAGCCAAGGCCTCCGGCAACACCGGCCTCCTGCCGCTCGTCGACGACCCCCCGCCCAAGCTCCCACCCTCGGGGCTGCTGGCCCCGTCATCCCGGGCTAGGTCCGCCTCCGAGCCCATGATGGCCTGCCGCTCCATGTCCATCCACTCCTCCGGCTCCGAACCTAACGGGAAGCCCCGGAAGGCCGCCACCGGTCCCCCCCTCGAAGTCAGCTCGCCGTCCTCCTGCCTCGCGGCCGCCTATTATACCCGACCGCTCCGCCGCGCCACGCCCTATATCGAGCGAGCCCGCCCCGACGGGGGAAAGAAAGGACCTCACGTGGCCGCTACTCGGCCATGTCACGGCGTCTGCTCTTCGCGCGCGGTAATGAGAGAGCGGAACTCGGGCGGGAATGAAAGACGGGGATGAGGGAAGTGGAATGAAGAGATGGCGGAGTGTGACAAACTGATACACGCCGGGCGAAAAACGTAATCAAAATGGTATGGATTTCTTTATTCTGCCTTGTAATTTCTTCTAACTGCTAAGCCGATGACGACGGGATAAATACTCCGTTGCCTTTTCTCATTCTGAAGATGACTTCTTCTAAAAATCTATTCACGCTTCCCAATGAACCGACGAAAACGTTCAGGACTACTCCGTTTCAAAGGAGTAAAAACAAGGAATATATATTTTTTAAATATATATATGTATATAATACACTTTTTTTCCTTAATATTGCGTTACGCTCTGGTTAACCACCTAATGTATTTAGAGTTGCTGCTTTCGGCTTATTAAGTGTCATGCAAGCTATAAATGTAAATCACGACCGCTGCACGAGGGCGCTGAGCCTATATTAAGTTTACCCATGCACAAAGTGTCTATAAAGCTTAAAAAAAAACAAAGGGTTTGGACGGGAAGATAACGTGCCTCGGCAGTGATCTTCTCCCTAAAAAGTGTTGTCTCTTTTTTATTTAAAGCCGTGATATGAAGGAGTTAGTCACAGTCCATGTTGAAACAGTTTATTATTATTATTCGTTCGGTGCAATTAAAAATGTTCTTTGAGAAAATAATCACGCTTTCCCCTCCTGGTGTTTTTTTTGTTATGACGAAACTCGCTTTCTCGTAAGTTCTTCGAGCTGCCCGCGTGTTATTGTTCTGTTTATTGTGTTCTCTCAACCGGCCGCCTGTTTCTTTGAAATTCTTTCCTTTTTTAAAAGTGTTTTTTGACTTCGGTGAAAGCCCTCCGCCTCCTCCGCAGCCTCCGGAAACGGTGTGACAGGGGACTCCGGGCCGGAAAAAAATGTGGGAACCTTTTTTGATTTTTTTCTCCGGATAAAAAGTCCCGTGTCCTCCACACGAACGCCCACTCGCGGTTGCGCCGATGTATTCTTGCTGTCGGCGTTGCTTTTTGCTCACTTGCTGCTGCTTTTTTTAAGGAATTATCAATTATTTAAGGGATACGGGGGAGGAGAGGATTGGGATTTCATATAAACATTAATTATATTATTACTTTCTCTCTCACTTCTACTTCTTCTGCTGCTTCTTCTTTCACACTCTCGTATTTAATTTCCTGGCGGTCTACTAATTCTGTCCGGGGTCGGTTTAAAAGACACTACTACATTCTATTTTGTTTTCCTGGAGGAGGAGTTTGTCGCGGTTTTTTGTTTCAAGGGTGTGAGGTAGTCTCGTACTATAAGGAGTCGTGAAACAATAGTCAAAAAGAGTCCTTCTTTGAGTTTCTCACCACCAAAATAAAGAATTTATCTTCTCCCTTTATCGCACTTCGCACTCTCACGTTCAAGCTAAGAGAAATCAATAAGGGAAAGACTTTTGTTTTGTGAGACAATATCTATGCACAAAGTGTGGATCAAGAACTAGGCGGTGATGATCGGGAGAGATCCAAAAAAGGCGATGTAGTTTTTTTTTTTAAATATTAACACTACATGTATAGGTAAGTATAAATATAGAGATATACAATATATAATACTCGAGCGGGTGTTTTTCTTTTTTTAAGTGTGGCGTGGTCGTGCTTGTGTGTGCTTTTTTAGAATTTTTATGTTTTTTTAACTTGTTCAATAATCGGCAAAGCTCCGCGGGTGTGATATAATTTTTTAAAATTTTTGTTTCGATGGCTCTTTTGCTTCTGCTGCTGCTGTTTTCGCTGTTCAGCGGTGGAGGTGGGTGCTCACTAGTTCGTCTTCCCGTCGACACGCCTACTTTAATCTTCTTCTTCACGGCCTCTTCTTCTTCTTCACGGATGTTCCTTTTCACTTCTCTCGTGTGGTTGGGTGGCGGTTGAGGAGATGTCCTGGAGGTCCGGGTTACCGTCCTTCCGAAGGGCTCCCCCGGGGTCCTCCTGCTTCTTTGCTCGCTTAAACCCGTCCGCCGCGTGTCACAGGACGTTGCCCCCTTTACTTTCCGAAGGCGTCGTCCTCTAGCGAGTGCGTCCTATGTATTGCTCTCCCCCGTTTCTCTCCTCAACGCCTGGAGAAGGATTGGAGGAAGGCGCCGGGACTCGGCAGGTGGAAGCGACGGAGGCCGCCGCTGCTTCCGCTCAGGCTGCCACTGCTACAGCTGGGCCCCGACTGCAGGAGGGGAACGCCTGTTCCCGGTCGACGTCGCGCGGAGAGCGAGATGAAAGAGAAACAGAGAGACGGAGTGAGAGGACTTATTCGCGGCGAAAACACTCGTGTGAATTTTATAGTACCAAGTGTTATACACAGAAAATTCAGGCGATACTTTTGATTATATTAGCTTAAGAAAAACTCTGTGACATATTTGAGGCGAAAGCACTCATGTCAGTTTTGCAGGACTATTGCAATGCAATGAGTATTCAGGCTATACTTATGCATTACCGAAAAGAAACTGAGACATAGAATGAAAACAATACTTTGAGATGTCAGCACTCGTGTCAACTCTGCAGTACTACTAAATTCAGGAGATTTCGGAGATAATTTTATTTATATCAACCAAAGAAAATCTCAGAGATAGATTGAGAATACTTCATTGAGGCAAAAGCACTCTTATTAGTTCTATATTACCTACTGTTAGATTCATAAAATTCAGGCAACACTTTATTTATATCAGCAAATGAAAATCTCACAGACATGGATAGCACTTTGTCTAGGCGAAAACACTCGTTTCAGTTCTGCAGTATAATTGAATTTAGAGGATTCAGGCAATGCCTGTATATAACCAAAAGAAAAATTGAGAGGCATAATAAGGACGCCTTTTTGAGGTGGTAACAGTCGTGTCAACTCTCTAGTACCTACTATAATATCAGAAAATTAGAGGACAATCTTATATCAGCAAAAAAACCTAAGAGAGAGATTGAGAACAAATTTGCTTAGGTGACATTACCCGTGAAAATTTTGCCGAGCTATTGAATTATGAGGATTCTGGAAATGCTTATAAATGAACAAGAGAATGACTTGTGAGGTGGCAGAATTTATATCAACTCTGCTTTACTCTAAAATTCAGAAGATTTAGGCGAGACTTATATTTCAGCTAAAGAAAAAGTTAGAGAGAGCTTAAGAATAGTTTTTCGAGACGAAAACACTCGTGTTAATTCTGTAGTACCTACTGTTATTTACAGATAATTCAGGCGATACAGATATTTCTATCTGCATAAGAAAGACTTATAGAGAGATAGAAAAATATTTTTGAGGCAAAAACCTTCCTGTAAATTTTACCGAACTTGTGCTGTACAATTAGGTTTCAGGCGATACTTTTTAATAAGAAAAAGAATAGCAGAGAGACAGAGTGAGGACTACTTGATGTGGTAGCAACCGTTGTCAGCTCTGCAGTGCTACTAAATTCAGAAGATTCAGGTGATACTTGTTTGTCAGCAAAAGATACACTCAAGAGAGCCGGAAATAGAGCACTTATTTTAGACGAAAGGTACTCGTGTCAGTTATGTAATACCTTCTAATAAGTTGAGAGAATTCTGGCAATACTTTTATATCTAACAGAAGAACATCTAAACAGAAGAACTCAGGGAGAGGTTTATATCACTTTTTTGAGGCGAAAACTCCCGTGACAATCGGCAATATTGTTTGGTTGCGGCGATACTTATATCTCAGCAGAAGAAAAACGAAATCATCGAGTGAGAAACCTTTTCCAGACGAAAAAACCTGTGTCAATTCTGCAGTAATATTGAATCCAGAACATTCAGGAGTTACTAACATACCAGCAGAAGAAAAACTAACGGTTGGAACGAGGGCCTCTTTGAGGCTAAAAATCTGGTCAAGTCTGCAGCAATTACCATTAAACTCCTAAGGTTCCAGAGATAATGTGTCAAGCCCTACGCTATGGATGAATTAAATTTGTTTGTTACTTTTCACAACTAAATGCAAATCAAATCACTACCTAGGTTTCTATGTACTTCCTGCAGGTGCCTGACGATGGTGAAATACATTGAAGCGTAATTGGTAATTGTCTTTATTTGTGTCCGTTGATGCCAAAGCACTTATCAATTCCGCATTACTATTACTCTCGGAATATTTCGGTGACTGCGTAAAATATGTTTTATATTTAAATATATGTATGTAAAAATGAGCGCTTTGTATGGATAATAAATGGCGTGCAATTTTCCTCAAAGAAATGAAAATTCAGTTACTATGTAGGTTTCAGTGCGGTATTTGTTTATGCCTGATGAAGATGCAATGCTTTGAAACCTAGGTCGTAAATCAAGTTGCATTTGTTTGGGAAAAATTGCACGTCTTCGTTGTCCAATAACGATGCAGTACTATTTAATTCAGAAGATTCAGGTGATCTTTAAGTAATATTAAAAGATTAGCTAAGATACAAGGTGAGAATTTCTTTTTGAGGCGAAAACACTTGTCAAATCTGCAGTATTATTGCACTCAGAAGAATCAGGTGATATGTGTGGATTTTAAACATTTTGGGTGAATAGAAAAGGACTAGCAATTCTTCAATAATAAAAGTATTCTAATCACGACCGAGGTATGTATATATTATCCACATATTACGGATGCTGAAGTAAAATTATTATACCAGGATCGTAATTAAAGTTGTTTTTACCTGTGAAAATTTGAACATATTTTATATTGATCAATAATGGGGTACTATTTGCTAATAGTATGCTCTTTTGTTTATGGAATATAGTTTCATCTTTATTATTCATACAATTCTCTAACTCAGTGATTCCCTACCTCATATTTTACTCTTCAATTTATCCATCATTTAGTCAAGGTGGTTGTTTCAGGCTTTACTGGGTGGAATTTCCTCGTGTTTAGCCGCTTAATATATTAAAAATCCCACAAGTACTGATTTATTGATGCAAGGCTCCAGTATAGATGCTAAGAATAATCCTCAGGTGATGATTCACACCATCGCGGTCCCTAATACTTATTGGTTCTTAATAATCTACTGGGTATCGAATGTTGATCATTTTATTGCTAATGCAGCATCGCAGTTTAAGTCATAAGTAGCATATTTATGTATAAAGAAACTCTCCAAAATCTTCTTCATCTACTGATATGCTCCTATATACTGTATCCATATTAGTTGCTGAAGGAACCTTCGAAAACCCGGACGAAGTTTTGAATCACTCCGTGTATATGTTGTGGAGGGAGGGGGGACGTGGGGAAAAGGGGAGGGGAAGAGAGGGAACTCTCCTACCCATGCCTTAGCTCTACCCTCAATCCATGTAGGTACATAATATAATACTCGTAATAGTCTGTTGTATCAGGAGAAACGTGATGGAACTCCATTCTGATTGATCAATGATGGAAGGCACTTGCAATGTTCTACAGAAGTTACCACGCACCAAAGTCACCACCGAGTCCCTTCAGAGTCGCACCAAATGAATCTCCGAATAACTTTGCTAGTGCATTTCGGTATTGATCGATATACTATATGCATTGTAAGTTGAAGATGATGCTCAGCGTCAGGTCATGCAGAAATGACTACTCTGAAAAATCTCTGTGTCTGGTACACTTATACTCTACGTCAACCATTTTTTAAAATTTGCACCATTAGTATTAATAAAACATCTATTATTGCCTACTATTAATGGGATTTCGACCTTAACGCCGGCGTTATAAGTTTTTCGTGAACCTTTATACTAGCATGATGAACACTTTCTAGCCATGTACTATTTTCGCGCCTATTTTGTCGAACCAGCGGTGTTTCAACGCATTGGTGTCATGATAAAGTTCCCCTTTTCAGTGGCACTTATGTGTTGAAACCTTGGTCTGTTAGCAAATTGGTTAGTTTGAAATTAATTGGTATATCAGTTGGTTATAGATCATAATGATCCTGAGACGCTTTCCCAGAGTTACCTACTTCTTATTGACCTAACTCCTGGGCACGTCCCATGGATTTCGCGTAATATTGAATGGTAACCACTGATATTAACCGTTGAGAGCTCGAAATTAGCGAGGTTGTGAGGAAAAATCTTGCACTTAAAAAATCGCACATACCGACTATGGTATTTCGTACCACGATCTTGCGACAGGCAATGTTCGTCGAATTTGCTTTCTTGTTTGTGACGAAACGCTGAATTTTAGCTCCCCAATTTGGGGATCCACTTTTTCCACCGCACAGCTGTTGAGTCTAAAGTGAAGCGGAGGTAGACCGCGGCCATATTTCACACTTCCAATCGAGTATCTGTGGGTGGCTGTTTACCAACGACAACTTGACCGACGAATGGCGTGAAACATTGCAGAGATAGTGGCGATTTTCGATAAAAAAACTCCTCGAAGAAAGATGACTGGCCGACAGTCGTCGCGGACACGTGATTACGAGGAAGGGGCTATCATTTGTGGGTGTTGATGTCGTATTTATCCCGCGGAGGTTAGTTGAGATGTGGAATGGGTTTGTGTTCTTGTGAGATGAAAGAAGGAAAAAGATTGAGCAACTCCGTGCAGTAGCACTGGGGATTATCATAGCTACTCTTGTGCAATCAGTCAAGTTGATTGGCTCAATTACGCAGTTCTGGGCAGTTGTTATGGTTGCGGAGTTTTCTCGGAAGCCGTAACATTTTCCTCAAAAGTACGCAATACTAAGGCGGATCCACCGTAAAATGACTTAGATATACATTGATTTATATTCTAGTTGCTAGTAGAAAAACGTGTCCTCTGTCCGATAGGAGCAGCAACGTAATATCATTCCTAATGATAGCTTTCGTCTATTGAACTTAAAATAACATCGTGGTGAAAGCAAATAGAGGGTTTTAAATTGTATGGATAGTACTTTTTTGTTTGTTATGTCCTTTTCACGATAAACTTTCTAAGAAGCGAATTTTCCTGTTAATAGCTGTAACAAATCAATCTTTAGATCTTGAAGAAGAAATGAAACATGTGATTTTCTACAAAAAATAAAATTAATTTCCAACTCGCTCGTAAAAATTCCGCTCGATTTCTCAGGAATCTTCGAATTTTATAAACCTTAAGATCAATGATTGCTGGTTATAATACCTCAAAGAATTTCTGGGAAGTTTGTGCCCATAGAAATAGCCATGCGCGATTGGTTGGACACGGTATGACCTTCTTTTGACAAAGAAATACGGAAGATTGAAGCGACATTTTTATAAATCGCTCTAATTTTACAAAATTAAAAACGCGTGACTGATTTAGAAAAAAGATGATGTAGCGCCGGGTTTCCTCGTGTAAATACTGCAGATTGGGAATGAAAGGTGAACATGTACCTTTGATATTTCCACCAGGTGTTTTATTGTGCACGACCGTCATTCCTTAGCTAAATCATCCGGTGATGTAACTTTGCAACGAAACTATGGTCTTACACAGTCAAATTCACTGTAGAAAAATTGCAGTTTTAAGGATTCACCTTTCATTTATTCGATGTTAGATTTCCTTGTATTGACGCTTAAGTCTGTCAGCCTCGAAAGTTCGTTTTCTTACGTCCCAAAATTCACTTCGTATTGGCCGCTTGAGCAATCCCTTGTTTTAGGACATGCGTGCTCAAAGATTATGGCTAAGTGATCAAGACTAAACACATGACGAGCGGAAAAATGTTTAAAAAATAACACTTAATTATGTGTGTCTTTGGTGGGCATTATTAGCCTTGTTGATTGGATCGCGTAAGCGCAAATGATATATTTCTGACTTCAAATCTCCGCCATCTTCAATTCAAGGAAAGGCTAAAAATGGCTAAATTGTCATCTACTAACTTAATCAATTGTGGACTGGCTTTCCACCATGAAGGACCAAGGTTCGATCCCTAGTTGTGGCGTTGATGTTTATGTAGATACTCGATCCCTACCTGTATACTTAGTGGAGAGACACCTTCATGTGCGGTACTTGGTCCATCCCATAGTCTTGGTCCATCCGGGACGTTAAACCGTGGATGAGTCGACTTCTACAGATCAGAGTCAGCCCGCCGAGCGTCTGGATTCCTCACCACACTTGCGTAATCCTTCCACGATCGTCCTGTCCGGCTATCCCGGCGCGAATGACTTGAAGCCATCGGTCGCCTCCCCATTTATACTAACCGACCGCGAAAATGATAGAGTTGGGGCCGGAGAAAACATGCACTTATGCACGTTTTAACGCATGATATTCTTTCTCGTCTCCGCCCCATATTTCCCACCCCATCCTCTTTTATTTCCATGTATTTACTTTTGGAGGTTTTGCGTCACTGACATGATTGATGTGGGTTGACAAAAGAGAAAGGGTCTTGGGAAAACACCGTTTCCCCTCCGGAGTGAGGTCCCTCTGGTTGGGCGGAATTCGGTTTAGTGGATCGATGAAATTTTTAGTGGCATCCGAAATAGCTAGCGGTTCCGACACCGGCCCTTGTGTGCGTTTGGCTCCATCCTCGTGCGAGGGGTGGCGGACTAAAACAAGCTCGACCGAAAGATGATTTAATGCTTGGTCCGTCGCAAGGTGAGTTCTTGGAAAAATAATAAAAATGGAATTAGGGCTGATAAAATTTCAATTAGAATCGGAAATGTGTGTGGGCTATTTCTGTTCCGGTTCTGCTCAAGCCGGTGTTTATCCTGCTCCGTCCATCGTTATTTAGTCTCCTATTTAATAGTGGATGGTTTCAATGAATATTAGTCATCTCCGAAGTCCTCAACGGGCAGTTAGTTGAGGATAATTGTTGATTTTCTCGTGCCTTTCATGATTGTCTTAATGTTACGTATTAATTAGAATTAACAATTTACTAGAAATATTGTTCACGAATGTACATGTTTTGAGTTAAAATGAAGGATATTTAAGGGTAGAATGTGGAGAAGTGAATGCTAAGCGAGTCTTGCTTGAGTTCACTTCGTGTGAATTCTAAATGTAGAATTAGGGGCGATAAAAATTCTGTTGGGATCGGAAATTTGCGTGGAATGTTTCTGTTGCAGGCCTGAGCTGCCTTTTATCCTGTTTCATCCATCATTATTCAATCTCCTTTTTAAATAGGGATGCTATTGGCTATCTCCGAAGTCCCTGAAGGGCAGTTAATTGAGAATTATCGTTCAATTTCTCGTGCCTTTTAAATAATACCTTGCTGCTGTGTATTCATTCGAATTAAGTCTTTTACCAGAAATGTCATCCGTGGTCCTTAGGAATCCAATATACATATTTTTGAATTCAAAGAGAGCATATTAACGGGTAGAATACAGAGAAGACAATTTTGAGCGAGTCTTGCTTGAGTTGACTTTGTGTAAATACTGAAAGTAGAATTAGGGGTGATAAAAATTCTATTGGGATCGGGAATTTGCGTGGACTATTTCTTTTACAAGGTCAATCTGGCGTTCACCCTGCTTTTTCTATAGTTTTTCTATCTCATAGTTAAGTGGTTTCTCCGAGAGGGAACATAAATATCCATACGTGATGGTTGGTGAGGTAACTTTGTGGAATTTAGAATTAATTTAAGAAAAATTACTTGGTGATAGTCCACACTTTTTTATTACTTAAATGCGCCTGACTGATTTCGTTGCTTACAGTATCATCATCAGATATATAATTTTGTATTATATCTCTGATGTATAATTATCATCTTATTACATCATCAACAGAAGTATTATCAGATAGATTATCATGTAAATAATATCTCTAATGATGATGTTGCAAGCATCAAAAACCGGTCAGACGAATTTAAGTAATAAAAAAAGTGTGGACTATAACCAATTTATTTTAATTTTATGACAATGTAATTTTATTCACATTTGTGGATTCTTGAAATTTTTTCTCCCAAATTGAACTTGGAATTACTT
This sequence comes from Ceriagrion tenellum, assembly GCA_963169105.1. NCBI lineage: Eukaryota > Metazoa > Arthropoda > Insecta > Odonata > Coenagrionidae > Ceriagrion > Ceriagrion tenellum. The sequence continues at coordinate 97,979,038 of OY720642.1, forward strand.
GGTGTTCAGTGAAAGAATGGGAAAAACACATGGAAAATAGATTTTTTATGCGGAAATATATATGCCAACTCCATGGAAAACTGTTTAAAGATGCTAAAAGTTCCGAAAAATCGCTTGAAAATAAAAAGTATGCGCCTTATTGTCTTATTTTTTGAGTTATTTGCCAATTACTTGAAAAATTTAAGTGACGCTGCGGTAATTACTTAGAAATGGGAATAAAATCGACATCTTTGGCTATGAAAAAGTGTGCGTAAAAATATATTTTGGAAACTGTGGCCTTTATTTTACCTTAATTTTGATTTTCAGTAGCTAATGCATTCCAAAAGAGGAAGCAGGATTTTTAAAACAATTTGAAAAAATTTGGAATTTACTATTTTTTATTGATTCACTGAGTCGCAGTGTTACACCCTTAATATGCTACTTCGCTCTGGTTAGGCCACACCTCGGATACACCACGAGCATTTGGGACCCTGGTCAGAAAGATTTAGCCAAAAAAATTAATAAAATACAAAGAAAAGCTGCACGCTTCGTTAAAGAACTGCTGCGAGCGAACATGTAATATTTTACAACTTTTAGAGGGAATAAGGTGAGAATCCCTAGAGACTCGGAGGCTACACGCTAGGCATAGGCTCCTTGAGAAATCTAGAACTGGTGTGCTTTAGAGCAACACAGAGAATATATTCACGACGCCTCACTACATCTCTAAGACTGGCAGAAGCGATTAAATAAGAGGTATACATTGCCCAACAGATAGATACAAAACTTGTTCTATCCGCGCATGATAAACGACCACAATAAAAATTGAGCTATGATACACGTCAAAATTTCACCTCCCAAAACCTTATCCCTTAAATATTTACGCGGCTGGTGTCCTAGCACCTCCTGCCTCACGCCGTTGTGGCGGTTCGCAAGGTAGTATGTGGATGTGGATGTAATCAGGATGGTTGAATTTCCTCGTGTTTTTCTTTAAAATCTCTTACTGGTGCATACTCCTTTGAGTCAAACTTCTGCGGAAACTGAAATCATCCGTGGCAGTTGGTAGAGTCGGATATGGATCTTATTGACTTGAATGCAGCCTATTATTGGGAAGCGAATGCTTAGTGAGTCTTGAATAACGTGGGTTAGTGTGTGTATTGAAATTAGAATTAGGGGCGATAAAATTTCCATTCGAGTCGGAAATGTGGGTGGACTATCTCTATTCTACGCTCGATCTGATGCTTGCACTGCTTCATCCTTCGTTCATATTCATTTTCTTATTTAGTGTGGAAGATTTTAAGGACTAACAGCTATCCCCGAAGGACCACGGAGTTAATTTATGATTTTTGTCGACTGTTCTCTTATTTTTATTCATATGTCTTGCTGCAGCGTGTTTATTAAACAATAGATGTCTACAAAAAACTTGAATCATCAGTGGCTTGTTGGAATCTCAATTGGGTTTAATTTAGGGAAGTCTTTAGGGTGGCGATTCTTCAATATTTATCCATTCTAGGTTTATAATAAGCAATTATACTGCTTGTATCTCTAATTGCTTCAGCTGTGAATTGTGTAAATTTGCACCACATCACCAGCACGTTGGAAATTGCTGTATTTTGCCTTATATAGGGGAAAAATGTTCTTTTTCGCTCAAATTCGACCTTTAAAAACAAATATATCACAAAGCGAGTAGAAAGAATGTATTTTCCTTCTGCCGTTTAAAAACATAAGATTAAAAATGTGATTTAAAATATTGTGTTAACATCGTTGCGCTCATTCGATTTTCTTATCAATGACGAGATGCATTCATTTTAAAAATATTCGCGAAATTGTTCAATGAGTGTGGTCTAATAGTCATTGTGTTATTTCTATAATATTTTGACCCCGATCATTGCAGTGCCTTATATTTAAATGCATGTTCACCAATTATTTTAAGCCCCGATATTGACTCAAGGGGTTAGCGAAGTCATAGTTACGTTAAGTACCATTTAGTTTATAATCTAGCTTCGTACTGGAAAACGTTACTTGGTGTTTTATCTGAGGCCAAGATGTTACCAAGCTCTTCTTTTGCATAATGAACTTAAAGTAACATGAAACTTGGGGGGACATGATATTATCTTACCTAAAGTACTGCCATTTTTGCAAACAGCTATTTGTAAGAGGAGAATTCCCCAAGGGAATAGAATGGTCATACAATTTGGGCACATACCAATCTTGAAATTTGAGTTCTTTGCCAATTCTTGCCTTAATTAAAGTCAAAAAAGTGTTTTTCAGTAAATATGCAACGCAGTCGTCTCCTACTGTTCGAGAAAACCGTTCATTAAAAAAAATATTCTTCGAGATGTCTCTATACTTATTGTTTTTATTTTATTTTCTTAATCGCTTAAGTTTGTCGTCTGTAGAATTAGTATTTTCAAGCCCAATAAACAAAAGTTTGTATTTTTTTGGCTCACCGTGTCTGGGTGGAAACTCCTGAGCATTTAAAAAGTTTCCAGTTTTATTTCAGTTGTTGATTTTTCCTTGATATAAGCGCATTTCTCTATCCTTATTTATAACGTGGGAATGGATAACCACATATACATAATATTTATTTGGTATTTGAGCTATGATCAGAGAGGAAATACGGCTGTTAGAAATAACATTCAGAGTCTTCGATATATGAATATCTTTGGTATGTGTGATATATGAATATCTTTGATATAGTAATATGAATTTAGAATCTTTGGTATAATAAAGTCCTCATTTATTTTATATATTTGTTGACCAATGAAAAAACACTTATCGTTCACGGAAGGAAAGCAGTAGTAGTGATTAGATTCTGGCAACAGTAATTTTAAATGATTAATAGGCTCCCTGGGTAATAAGGGTCAATATTCTGAAATATAATTGCAATTTGAAATGTGTAATGTATTGTAGTCATGTTCAAGGAAGTTGAGTGAGAATGAATGGGCAAAAGCCTAATCGTTCACATGTAATTACAATTGTTTTGGTGATTCTTTTATACGACTTTATGTAATATATATTTGTTTCCTTCTGTAGCTTAGGTTAAAATATGTGTATCTAACACATTTGCCAACCTCTCCCTCTTTTATTAATGCATCACCAGGGATCGGAGAGAGTTCCTTGTCAACTTTACAAAATTCTAATTACTTCTCAGTCACTGACTGCCGCGGCTGAAATTAAATTGGCCATGTTTTTAGCTTGAGTCAGCAGGTAAACAGGATGGGATTCATTAATGGATTTTGGCATGAGTAACATTTTACCTTATGAAAAATGTTTAGGTAAGAATAAGTTCAATATTCTCTTTTGCGTTGTGAAAATTGCTGATGAGCGATCATTTGGAAGAAGGTTTGCTTGCTTTTTTGTGAGTTTTAAACAAGCCTTGCTACTTAGAAGTCTGCTCTTCACCCTAACTTTACATTAACCCCTTCCCTTAACGCAAATCAATTCACTCAGCCGTATGTGCCTGATTTAAATCATATCCAGCGTATTGAATAGGGATTCGCCCAACTTTGCTGCGGTTGAGAACCGTGTTGTAACCCTTAAGTTTAAAATTCGTGGATTCCCATTTATCTCATTGTATTTAATTCAGGATCAGTTTTGCCCCTACTTGGTTATTCTACGTTAAATTATATATTTCCCTTCGATGCAGATTTCATTATAAATACCTCATAGTATCTATTTACGTTGGGACTTCAGTAACTTTTGAAATACGTAATTTTTTTCGAGTATTAGAGTGTTTGTACCCAATTCTTGATTGTATGGACGAGGCACGTCAGCTGCTTGTTTTTTGTGTGTTTCAGTGCGTATATCATCTGAGTTGTGTCGTTTCACTGCTGGTGAGCTAGAACTGCCAATGAGGGGTCAAAGAATGTCATTTTTTTAGGCCAAGAAGGTTATAAGTTTGGCTCACATTCTAACTGATAACTTTTGAGATGCTCTCATCTCACAAGTTATCAGTTAGAATGCTGACAGATATTGCCCTGGGTTGAATTCTTTGAAATTTTGACGCTGGCGTCATTATTACTGCTAATATCAAAACTCGAACTGCTGCAAATCCTGAAAAGTGTAGTCACTGTCAGTTTTTCAAATCACCGCTACTTTCTGTTATAAATGTTGACAGAGCAGTTAGGATTTAAATGCTTTAACTTCTTATTTTCCTTTCACTAGATTTATATATTCTGATAACGATAGCATTGTAATCACTTAATCATTGATTGTTTAAAATAAAAATTGATTGTCGAACATTCAGCGAGGAAGATCTAGAAAATCTGCCAGCCAACTTTTCCCAAGAGTAAGGTGCTCTCTGGAGATTTTACTATTGTTTCATTGACATCATCCATCTGTTTATTGGAAAGTAACTTTCAACGATCAACTTTGTTTAATCAGAATTCTCTCCGGCAAAATTTTCGATTCCAACTAGAGCTCGATCGTAGGGAAAATGGTACCTTATTATTCCTGACAGTAGTATTAACATTTCACGATTATCGTTTGTATTATATATCGCATTTTACAGTTACTTTATTGTATTTTATTGTCATAAAAAATACATAAAATACAATTGGTTAATCCAATTTTTTAGCGCGACAAAATATTTATGATCAATATTTGAGTACACTTTTGACTGTGTGTACACTTTTTGAGTACACTCTTGAGTATTCACAAAATTATTGAGTACACTTATGACCTTGAGATCAAATTTGACTACACTCTTCTAGACTTTCTGCTGTTCGAGTTTTGAGATCAATTATGACTATTTTACGTCGGTTAGTATTCCAGGATAAGCGTAGGAGGGAGGCAAATGCAGTGGGAACGAGGTACGTTAGAACTGGTGGATAAGTGAAGGGACAAGGATAGGAATGAGCGAGCGATGAAGATGAAGGAATGTGGGTTGAATGCTCCGTGAAATGGACAAATGTAGAAGTTGTTTGCTTCGTTGTTGGTTTGGCCATGTCGAGAGAATGGATGAGAGCTTAATGGCAATACAGATATGTGATGGTGGAGAGGATGGCGCGAGAGGGAGAGGTAGACCGCGGAAGTCATGGGTGAATGTGGACGAAGAGACGCCTATCCTGGTTCCACCGAGAAAGGACTTCAATGTCATTTTATTCATATTCGGCCCTGGTGGCAACGGAGTAAGGTCCTCGCCTGCTAAACCGAGGGTCACGGGCTCTAATCCCGTCTGGATGGAATTATCACCACTTGTGCGTCTAACACCTCGAATGTTTGTGTTCGTCTGTTGTTGTTGTTGTTCACGCGATGTATATTGGCTGTCAATTGCGCTGTATTCGGGGCAGTAAAAATTGAATGAAATCAAAATAATATTAATCATTCTGCTTATCTTACAACTGAAAAACTAATATAACCTGGTCGCTTACTGAAAAACTAAATCTTCCATATGATGTAAACTAAGAGTTACCTTTCCGTGCTATTTTTCGGCGTTTGAAATGGAAATGACATGGTGTGAAATGGGATATTTGTTAAAAATACGATGAAAAATAGTCTTTTTCGATCTTATATTAGTGCCATTTACTGGAAAAACTCGCTAAGTTGCGAAAAGTTCCGGGAAATCAATTTAAAATAAAAGTATGCATATTACTGTCTTATTTTCATGCGTTATTCGCTATTTTCTGCAAAATTTAAGTCATAATGTGTTAGTTTCATATAAATGGCGCTGCAGTCGGCGTCTATGGCTATAAAAAAAAATTGTCCATCAAAAAAATATTTTGGAAAAATTTGCATTTTTTGTGTGCATTGTTTTTGACTTTCCACAGCCAACTCACTCCATCAGCGAAAACAGGACCTTAAAAAAATCCGTTTGAAAATAGTTGGAAATTCGTATTTGTTATGGCTCAAACAGACGAGGTATAACCTCCTTAAGGTAGCTTAGTAAAATATCATTTCACCTAGAAATCAATGAATTTGGTCTCATTTTAAAGAAAAATATCTCACCCTTCCAAAAACATCAAAATATTAGTCCCTTACCGGACTACTTGTCGAGATGCTTGACGAAAAATCCCGGCTTATATATATGGGAAATTATACGTGTATGCACTCCAGAGAGACATTATTTTAAAAATGAGGAGTTTCTAACGCCTACATCTTGTCAAAAAATTTTCAGTGTGTAGTTTTCATGTTTCCTCAGCTTTTTTTTGAAATTTAATCATTATGCCACTGCAACAGTTTTTTAGAATCATTTACAAACTTTCCGTTTTGAGGCAGTTTTATACGTACCGATCGAAAAAAATGAGCCAAGTTGAAGACTTTTGCAGATATTGTAATTTAATTACTTAGGATTTTAGTGATATGAAAGTACATCATTTAAAAAACAATGCTACTATATTTACTCCATGCTTCCTGCAGCTGTTGATATTAAAGCGTTATATTCGAATATGGTCCCATTATGGCAAGGGAACTACCTTACTACTCCCGCTCAAACTACCGTAAGAGAAGGAATATTAGTTGTCTTAAGATTCAGAGAGCGTGTATGAAGTAATGCATAAATGTACTTGTGGCGGAATTGGTATTAAAGCATTCGGTCGTTCGGAGGGAAGTATTATAGGAGAGCCAATATCCTGGGCTTAACAGCAATCAGTAAGGCCTGTGACTTTTCCGACCACAGATGGAAACGGCGTGATGTTCGTATTTTCCCGAATCTATTACTGTCATTTCAGACCTTTGTATGGATACATTATCAAACTTTCCTTATAGATCCACCCTATTTAATGCATGGGTCTGTGTCCTCCTACTCTACTGTATGATGATCAAGGTGGTGTTGCTTTTAATTTATATTTCCTTCCGTTTTATCATTACTGTCTTTGAAACATTGTGTCTAATGTTACTAATGTTATTAATTAAACAAAATGTCTAAAACATTTGAAAACAAATATTTAATATTTAATATAAATGATCGAAAGTATCTGTTAATAACAAGACTACTGTGACTTGGTAAGCCCCAAAATGTTTCCGTAAATAAAGGAGATTTTAAAAAAATTTAAGTTTGGAAAGTAATCAGGAATAACTACAATGCTTGAAATATAGTACGAGGAATGGATAGCTAAATTTGAATCGATGCTGCAGCCAGTAATTGACCCGAGTTCTGGAAAATGTTTCGCAATAACTCTCTTTCTTCTGCGGAAAAATATTTATGGTGAAGGAGAACTGGGATCATCAATCCCGATAAATTATTATTTTTTAAGAATATTGTTTCTCGAGCGGTGCTATAACTCTTTAGCACACTGTATTGAAAAAAATGTTCGCCTTGTACTGTATATTTTGTATAAGGGTAATGCAAATTCGAGGATAAAATTTGACAAGGTCCATTTGCGGGAATGAGCTTGGCGTTTTTTCCTTAAGCTATCCGAATGTGTATGATACATTTGGGTGCTAAGTGTACTACGCTCTGGGGTTTTTGCGTATAAGTTTATTTCGCGCACCTCCAGAGGTGAATTCAGTACCTGACGATAGAAGCTACGCTTATGACAGAATCAATCAATACTTCACATTTCTTCAAGGTCTCGACGTCTTAATTTATGCGTACCTTCGGTGGAAATTTCCGGATGATATTACTCATATTTGAATATAATTGGGATTAGAATGAAAATTTCAATCAAAGATCTACCATGTGAGATACAATTACAGTCAATCAGTCATTACGCTGGATTGTTACCTTGATTGCAAATAAAACAGGCGTTTGGTTGGGAATTCACAGCTTTAGATCGTGAACAATTTCTTGTGCATGACCTTGGAAGATTATATTTCTGTTATGCAAGTTTACTGGCAACTTTCCAGTGAAGATAACATCCCTACTGACTGAAAAAGAATGCTAAATTTATCCCTAAAGCAAAAACTGCCGCGCAATCATCCAATTTGAAACCTTTTCATGCTGAAACGAATGTATTTTCCTGAGTCATAAAGTCTCTATCATTTATCAAACGTATAAGAGGAAGATCCTCGGATGAAAAAGTAAGATGCGCTATTTCACTCTGATTTGGCCGCACCTCGAACACGCCGTGAGCATTTTGCACCCTGGACGGAAATATTTAACAAAAAATTTATAACTCTTAAGGAAAGCTGCGCCCTTCGTTATAAAGTGCTACGGACGAACATATTTTGTTAAAAAGCTTTTAGAGGGATTAGGTTGGGAGCCGCTAGAGACTCGGAAGTTACACTCTTGGCTGTTTGCGTGAGAAATTCAGAACAGGTGTGTTTCAAAGCGTCAGAGAGAATATCATTTTGACGCCACTCTGCATCTCTAGGTCCAACAGAGGCAATAAATTAAGAGAGATACATTACCGAACAGATAGGTGCACGAATTTGTTCTTTCCACGCACAATGAATAACCATAATGGAAACTGAGCTTCAGTTAAAACGCACTCATAAATACTTCACCATTACACCTCCAAAAACCTTATCCTATACAAGACTGGTGTCCTAACATCCCCTGCCACACGTCTATGCGGTGGCTCGCTGGGTGGTATGTAGATATAGCTATTTATCGGGAATTTTTGTGACGTTTCAACCTCTTAAGCTTGATTTCTGAATTTATTGCATTAGTCTTGTGATTTATGTACGCATATCTTCCTTGAATTTCCATTTTTCTTCAATCTATACCATTTATTTTCGGTAACCCTCTTACTCCGTTAGATTACATGAGATATTTTATATCATAGGCCTGGACATGAATATTCCTACTCTCAGTCATTCACAAGAAACTTTTTCCTGCGACAATTAGGTTATAAGTTCTAAATAGAAAACTTACTGTTTCGATGCATGCATGTAGAAATTCTCATAGGTTTTTAATGTCTGCATATTCACCTCAACGCTAAAATAAGTTCTCTGCTTGCAATTATAATATTTTCTCTTGACTTACCAAACTTTTATATGATAAAAATCCTTAAAGTGAAATTCTAGCTGGATGTAAGGGTCATTTCAGTGAAATGTCTTTGCTGCTTAAGTTTCCAATCTGCCTTGGGATACGGTTCCAGAGCATTTGTCGTGAAATACTAAATTGTTGATCGGATTTGACCTCATTTTCCCATAAAATTCTCTTTCTGGTCACTTTATACCATTTAATAATTATTGATGAGTTACCCTTATTGCGAGTTCCTTTTATTCAAAGAATACTCTGCAGTGTCGAAATATAGGCGACATTGAAAATTTTGCGCTGGTTTTTCAAAATTTATTAACTTGAAACTTTTACAGACCACAGAATATTTAGATCTTCAATACGACCCGGGTTTCGATAGATAAACATCATCTTCAGGCGATTATGCAAGTATATCATTCCCTTATTGGAATTGCAAATGAAGGGTTTAATGCCCTATTCATAGGTATATATCTAGCTCTTGTTTTAGGACCAGCTGGCATTACATTTAAATGTTTCTCAGACCAGTAGAGGGAAAGGAGGTAGACATTTGTGTGGGAGGAAAAATTCGGAACTAATTCTAATTTCAGACGCAGGTGTTAATCTTGTTAATGAATGTTTGCTTCCTCACAATCCCCCTATCCTATCGGCCATTGTGCGACCTTCCCCTTTTCCCATATTTATCCCCTCACACAAATTTTTCCCCCCTCTCCTTTCCCTGTACTGATAGTGTATAAGGGAATGAGATACTTATACAGGTTGTCCCATAAATGTCACGCCACAGTGACACTGGAGCTAGGGCAGCCTAAGAGGAACCGAACCAGCCTAATATGACCTCAGTAAAAGTTGCACGGTTTTCTAGATATTGCCAAATTAAAGCTTTTTCAAAAATTTCACTTTTTTTACATTTCTAGTCCCAGAATTCACTTAATTAGCTCTCAAATTAAGTTTTTTTATTGTACGATATCATCAATCAGTTATTAAGCTGACAAAAGGGTTATTTTATTGATAACTAATGTAAAATGAGAAAAAATATTGCATAAATCTTGACTTAACTTAGCAGCGAAAAAAACAACTTCGACTTTAACCGCCTGCCGTAAAAAAATACTAGAAAGTAAATGAGATAGTAACTTCAAAAACTTGCGTATGTTATGCCAATTTTAAAATGGTATGATACATGTATCTTACTAAATAAAATCACGCTACTTTTCCTACTCATACCAAGATTCTACCCATACCAAGTTAAGTCTAGATATATGCAATATTTTTCCTCATTTTACATTAGTTATCAATAAAATAACCCTTTTGTCAGCTTAATAACAGATTGATGATATTGTACAATAAAAAAAGCTTAATTTGAGAGCATTCCAGTGAATTCTGGGACTAGAAATGTAAAAAAAGTGAAATTTTTGAAAAAGCTTTAATTTGGCAATATCTAGAAAACCGTGCAACTTTTACTGAGGTCATATTAGGCTGGTTCGGTTCCTCTTAGGCTGCCATAGCTCCAGTGTCACTGTGGCGTGACATTTATGGAACACCCTGTATGATCACCTGAAGATGATGCTTACCCATCGAAACCCGGGTCGTGTTGAAGTTGAAGTCGAATTTATTCATTAAATTCGAATTATCTATTCTGATAAAGTTTATGTAAATTGTTGCTTGATTTGATATTAAAAATCGTTTTTCGTGTGTTTGTGCTCGGAATCCATGGGAAACGTTTAAAAGTAAATGTTCTTGATTGGTGGTGTTTTATTATGCAAAAGGATGTCATGGTTCATATTGCAGTGTTCTATCGACAAATATTCTTTAACATTGAGTGTTACCCACCTGTCCTGATATGAGAAGTAAAATGGTATCTTTCAATAGATCTAGAATGTCATCGTTTTTTCAGTGTATGATATTTTCTCTCATGTTGAGTCATACTCCATTTTTTCGGCTTTAAAAGTAGAGAGTATTCTTGTAAGGGAGAATATTCTCATCAATTTATAGGTACATCTTGTTAACAGGTGTTTTATGGAAAAGTTAACGTACAATAATGTGCTAGAGTATGGATAATGGATAAAAGAGAAATTATTAGTCAACATACGATAGGCCATGCGTTAGTATAGTAACATTTCTTATGAATAATTTGAACTTTCAGCTGGATGCTCATTCATGCTTTAAGTTATGATCATGAATAAGTTTATAACTGTGAGCTAAAATTTTAAATTTTAAAAAGCATGCAAATATTTCCTACTGAAAAGCCTAGAAATTTACAATTGTAGTTGCAGATTGATTTATAAAAGTATATGAGTAAAGCTGTATGAAAAGTATTTGCTTGTAGAAGCTTTATAAATATAAATGCACTCTATAAAGTGTGCGTTGAACTTGCTCTTCAAAGCTTGACCATTTCAACTTGTGAAATATCACGAAAATTGCATTGAGTATCTCATAAATATAGTATATTCATTATATTTCATTAAAAACCTTTGAGTTATGACAAAAAACCCCAAAAATGTTTATATATAATAATAATAATTTATATATAATAATGTTTGTGTATAATAATATTACGATTGTCTGTAAATCAAGGTGGACAGTGGATCTTCAATAAAGACGAAGGACTACTCTGTGCATAAAATATTCAACAATTGAAAATGTGTAGCTGTTAAATGAGGAATTTGATGATAGGTGATCCTGACAATTTTTTGTTGAAGTCAAGAGTAGTAAGCACTCTAATTTCCACTTCCCCCTGCCGTAATTGCAACAGAGGGGAATCTCAAAGAAAGCGTTGCACTCGTTGCATTTTAGATGACATTTGTTATTGATGATAAATATATTTCAAGTCCTAAACTATTACAGTCTCATTAATTTTGTTACCACCAATTAACGCCGTATTCATAGGTATATCTCTAGCTCACGTTTTAAGACTTCAGCTGGCATTAAATTTAGATGGTTCTCAGACCTTCATCGCCCAATTCAAACTCTTTACCAGAAAGAAGAGCAGCCATAAAATCATGGCTCCCTTATAGTTAGGACTACATATTACTTTCAGGTGCCCTCCAATTTTAAGTCAGTTTCGTTGTGCCCTTCTTTCCCCCATTTTTGTTTGCGGAAGGCAAGAGAATTATTGTTGTAATCCTCCCTTGTAGAAGGATATCCTGCTCGGGACTACTTAGCATCCTATCCTAGAAGATATTCTGCTGGAGACTATTCGTATTTCTGTGTCAACCATTTGTATCTACCATTTTACCTGTTCATTTTATATGAGTGTGGAGGTAAGACGGACATTTAACTTGCCGAGCCATTACACTGACTATCTAGCTACTGTTTTGATAATTTTCCCGGAAGCCTTAACGGGATTTATCAGGCTGGGCAAGGATAATACTTTATGCCGTTTAATACCAGTATCGTGTACATTAAGGGACGAATTATAAAAGAACGAAATATGTTCTTAATAAACATTTAACCAATGATATAAAATATTAGAAATCAATTTTGTGTTCCATTATGCCCATAATGTGGAATCGTTCGATATCTTAATTTTACTGACAGGTGGAAGTGTTTGGGAGTTGTTCCTTCCAGTTTTCATTCAAGATTAAAAGCGTTGTTATAGTCTGTCTCCTAGATATTAGTGACAAATATTAAAGGTTAATTTTTTTGAAAGTCTGAAATTAATGCATGGTTTCGCGTCCAGTGACTAATTTTGCGTACAGAGCTAATTTGTTTTGCGCTCGTAAATTAGTGGAATTTTTGTGGGGCGTAATGGTCGCTAATAGCTACAGGTATGATCACCGGCAACGATATTAATTTCACTGGGAGTTATATCGTCATGTTGTTGCCACTCTCTGAACCTCAAGAATAGAAACTTTCTGAAATGCATTTGTGGTCATTCGCCAAAATATGTCGTAAAACTGCGCAGTATTGTCTTTGTGCGCGTCAATTTACTGCCAATGGTAATTGCGCTGCGTGATCATACCCGTTATTAGGAAGATATTTTTTGTTTCGTGAGAAATGCGCGGAGAATTTTCCCCGAGAAATACCTTTCTCTCACGTGATACATTGTCAGTCTTTATCTTTCTATCATGAAGGAAAGGTTCACGTTGCTTTCCTCCATTTCATGGTGCACGCATCCGCTATGCTCTTGTACCGTTCGTGTTGTTGCTTAGGATCGCACATTGGAGTTGGATAGTTTTCGTGTTTTGAGAAAAGTGCGCGCTCCTTTCCGATTCTCAACCTACTTTTTCTGTTGACCTCGTGGTTCTTGGGATAATAATTGCCCGATGTGGTTGCGGGAGTATTGGCTTCCCATGCAGAGATCCGAGCCTCGATGTCATGGTTGGCGGATATTTTTCAGATGAATCTCGATCTCTAGCTCAGTGATACAAGGAAATCATTCTAAGTTGTGTGAATTCTTCGCGGTTTTCCATCGAGAGTAAGTTCTTCATCTCTACCGATATGTGTTGGAAGACTTCCAAATTTTTAGGGCTGTAAATGACTGTATTAAACTTTAAAAACCATGGAAAAGTCTTCTAATGATACATCGGCAGAGATGTAGAACCAAAACCGGTTAGAATCCCGAGAATACCTCACATCTTATTATTCACCGGGAAAGTCACTCCGTCCGTCGAAAGAGACGTTAAATTGTGGACCTATTCGTCAAAAAGAAGGCTTATGTCGAAGCTTGGACCTATCCCCAGTTCCTAGAATGATCTTCTACCTAACCTACCTGTCCTCAATGGCGAAATGACCTCAGCCGTTTGATCGCTTACCGAATGGTATACCGGACAACCACACGGGAGCACCTTAGTGGAATTCCCTCACTTTTACGGGGGTGGGAGAACGGAAGACGAAGGCCGCGAGATATCATTCTCACCCCTTTTCCTCCCTACTCTTAGGGGTCCTCTCGGGCGGGAACCTCGGGGGGGCGATTCCATGCGGTTCCTTTGTCTCGCCGACGGAGCTGTGAGGCGGGGAAAAGGAGTCATTGGGGTCGGGGGGCGGGGAGCTTTGAGGAGGTTAGGGAGTCGGGGAGGGAGAGTTGGTTGCCGGAGGCAGTGTAGGAGGAAGAAACACTGCAGTGGCGTTATGCGTGGAATCGATTCGGGTTTCCCACTACTAACCCCTCGTATCTCCCATCCCACTCCGCCCTCCCCTTCATCGACTTTTCCCCCCTCCTTGCCGCTCTCCCCTCCCGCGCTTCTACCCGATCCGATCCAGTAGCGCCAGGCGCCCTGCTGTGAACCCTCCCTCTCTTCCTCCCTCTCTGCCCCCTCCGGTTCCCTCCTTGCAAGGCCTACCGACCCCATTACCCTCTCCCAGGATTCCCATTCATCCCTGCCGAAAAGGATTCTCCACGGCGCCCTCCATCGCTCTTATGCCTTCACCCCCTATTCGTCTCGCTTCCGCCGATTGACATTTACGTCCCTAGTCGACCTTCTCCGCCTTGTTCCTCCTCATCGTCACCGTCCATGATGGCGAGTTTCTCATCGCTGCGGGCGATCCGTGTGTCCTTTTCTGACCGCTTGCTCCCAGACTTGTTTTTTTCCGGCGAAGCGCACGCTAGACGGATCTAAGTAAGAATTTAGGCGTGGATGATTAAGGTCTAGACGCGCCGCTGAATTTGATAACTTACTTATTGATTATCGGTCAAAATAGGTCGCCTGTAAGACGAGTGGAGTGTAGGCATTTCGAGAACGACCCGGTCGATTTTTCGAAATGGCATCGTAGCAACAAATTAGGCGAAGATTCGCGACAAATATGTGAGCGTACTTATCGTAATCCCTCTCCGATATGCTCAGTATGAAGGCTACCTTTGTGTACTTTTTTTAGTAATTTGTACAAAAAAATTGGAATGGATGAGAAGGTACAGTTGGGTGAGAGAATTGAAGAAAAGAAGAGAAGAATGAAAGATTTAGGAATTTTTGACTTCGGACGGGATTTGGTAATACGAGTTACAAAGGAGATAAGGTATAAAAAAGTAGGTGCGAAGTTTGAGAAAACGCTAGGAATATCCTGATGGTATCATGCGTGTGCAGATCTGTCCACGAACCTAACTCAAATTATCTACCTGCCTAAGAATTCGCTGATAACCTTTGGTTAGGGAAAGGGACATTAGGGAATAGTTTCCTGGGGAAGGGTTTGGAAAAGTTATTGATATATGGGGTTGTTTTTTTTCCAATTCCAGCTAATGCTTTTGCTCGTCTGGCGTGCCACTCCCCTTAAAACCTCCCCTTAGATTCCCACCTGCCTCGTGAACTCGCGTGAACTCTCCTCCCCCCCACCAGCACTCGCCGTCCTCGGCTCGAAAGGCGTGCCTTACCGCACTGCAGCCCTCTCAACTCTTACTTACGTGACTGATCTCAGAAAGGCCTCCCCGACCCCCCTCCCCCTCCATCACCGTTCGCCCTCTCCTCGTCCTCTTCCTCTTCCTCCTCGTCCACCTTGCCCTTCTTCCCTGCCTCCCCCATATCCACGACCACGTCCCCGGGGGAGCACTTGCTCTCCGTGCCCGCGGTGTTGACCTCCTCCGGCGGCGGGCCCTCTGCCGGCTCCTTGGCCTTGAAGAGGTTTGAGCACCCCGTGAACCGCATGCGGGCGTCGTCTCCGACGGCCACGGTCCTCTGGCAGAGGAGTAGCGTGAAACAGCTGACGGCGAAGAGCACGGACGGCAGCAGTGCCGCCACCATGAATTCCCGGTACGTGGCGGCCAGGTCAAAGCGTGCAACAGCCGTGGTCGCGGCGTCCTCCGGGGTCGCGTCGTCCACCTTGCCCGGGACGAGATAACACGGGAAGCGCGCCCTCGCGTTGTGATCCGTCCCGTCCCTCCCGTATTCTTTCAGGAATTCCCGACACTCGTCCCGGAGCGTGTTCACGCAGCCTTCCAGGTTGATCTGCAGCCTAGATTGGTTTGCTATGATCAGCATCGCCTCCGGTGGAGCCACCGGCTCCCGGCCGATGAGCGCGTCGCCCTCGTCGAGGGCTCTCTCGTAGAAGGCGCTCAGGTGCGTCAGGTGGGTGAAGTTGGTGAGGTCTGCGAGGCGTGACCTTTCCAGCAATGAACCGTTGATGCAGTCTGTCGCCTCCACTCCCCTCGTGGTGTTAATTACGTCGTGGCAAGAGGCCAGCAGGATGTCGTCCGGGTTTGCAGACGACTTCCACACCACGCGACCGTGGGGTATCGTGGGTGGGTCGTCGTGTTCCTCATCGTCTTCCTCCTCTTCCTTTTCCTCTTCTCCTTCTTCTTCGTCTTCTGCCGACATGGGTTCTGCTAGCACGGCGGAGGTGCACCTAGAGAGGTAGACCTTATCGCCGCTTAACAATATCACGTTTTTATTTCTCGTCGGAATATCCACGCATCGCCGGTCGCAGTTGTAGGGCGGTCTTATCTTCGTACATGTACCTCTGACGCACTGCTGGAGGCCATCTAGCTCGATGCAGGTGATCTTACCACGGCGTCCGCTGCATTTTGAAGGCGGCTCTTCGTCCGGGAATAGCTGAGGCGCCATTACGGCCCCCCCGCCCTCCACCCCACCTTCCATTCCGGGTGTGGGCAAGACCACTGGCTGCGGCCGTCGCAGAAACACGCACTCAAAGGCGTCGGTGATGTTGATGCACTTTCCCATGGTGCAGTTGAACGTGCCAGTGAGGTTCCGGCACTCGTCCTTGATGCACCTCATCTTGCGCGCGGATTCAGAATCGATTCCGAAACATGTTTTCGTGGCCGCACTGCTACAGTTCTGAAACAGGAGGTGTGAGCCGTTTCGACGGAGGGTGACGAAGATCTGCACGCACGTGGCACCACCTCCACCACCGCTCTTGGAGAGGCACCACTCGCCGCAGGAACCCCACGTGCACTGCTCTGCTTGGCGTGTCAGAGTACTGGTGGTGGTGCACATGACCGGCGTCTCTTCAACGCCAGATTTGAAAGCCCGCATCGACGGCATGTAGACGGCCACTGATAGGTAGACTAGGGCGACGCTGCTGAGGACAGCCGTCATCTGACAGACGCATATGGTCCCGCATATTCTGTTGTCCTGCGGGGGGATCAGCAGATCCTCCGGCGGGACGTGCTTCGGCATCTTGAGGTCTCTCCTCTACTCGGCTTGTGGAACGTCAGCAGTTTCACCTTGATGGATCGATTTCGCTATTCTTACTCCGGGAATATTTATTCTTACTCTCTCTCTCTCTATATATATATATGCAAGTTGGTGCCGGTCGTATCTCTCCTCTGACCTTGATTCCTTTTATCACATGTAAAAAATGGGCACCTTTGGCTTCGACCTAATCAAAGCACCCCTCTGATGTCTTCCGCTGGGCGCACCATCCGAGGCGTGGAAATGCTATCGAACGGCCTCGATCCTTCCCGCGCAGGATCTCCTAGCGGGAGACTCGATCGAAAGCTCTCCTTCTCTCCACCCTCTCACCTCCTCTCAGGACCTGTGACAGTCCTTCCGCTGGCCGGCTTCGCACGTCCGTGTCATCTCCGACACCCTGACGATCCCCTCCGTGGTTTAATTGTTATATTTTATCCTCGGGCGGCTGGTTCTATTCAGGATTCGCACCGCACTGATCTCCTCCTCAGAGTGCTCGTTTGGTGGACGGTAACCGACGGATCTCTTTGGCTTGTCCTCCCCGGAGGAACGCGGGCACTCACTCCGCGACGAGGCGGGCCTTGAAAGCGGAACCCGCACCCCTTTCCCTCCTCCCCGCCACGGGGGGGATTTCGCTCGACGGGTTTGCAGATTCCTCCGCGCTGAAACGTCGGGTCGTTCCGCTGAAGGGGGAGGGTTTGGATCCACTGTTGGGTTCCAAGTCGATCGCCGGCACACTGACCCACTACTAACACGCGTAACCCCGCAGTCCGTGGTGGTGGTATGCGCTCCCCGGGGTTTCGTCGAAATGGGGGACGCGGAAACCTCGTGCCCTTCCCCACAGCAGTCGGTCGTGTGTGATTCTCTTCGAGACTGCTGCTGTGGTCCGTGGATGCGGCACCAGGTGGTGGGATCGGCGCCGACTCGACACCCCTGCTCCCCCCTCTTCCGGCCCCCCTTCGCCACCCTATCCCTCCATATATATACATCTCTCTCTCTCTTTCGCATTCGATTCGCCCCTCACCCCTTAACTCCCCTCCTCACCCTTCCCAGGACTACATCCCTGCCCTCCCTTCATCGGAGGGGAGGGCGCCTTCGTGCCCCGGGCCCACCCTGGACGCGGGGGCAAGGGGGGTTGCATCCCCGCCCCTTTTCACCACGCCCCCACTCCCTCTTCCCTTCTCTGACCCCTTCGGCGCCAGCGGATCAATAAGTGGAAGCCTGCTCGCTGCCGTCACTGCAGCGGCGGCATGGCTCAGAACCTGCCATTCTGTTTTTCTTACACGCTGGAGGAGGAGGTGAATTTGTTGGTGTCGGACGAGGAGGAGGGCTTGTCTCTGTGGCCTTAGAGAAGGGGGAGGTAGCGAGAAGGGAAAGGTTTGCGAGGACTCCTAAATTTATGAAAATAAAAATAACGATGCCGACGAAATGATTGCAAGGAGAGCTGGGGGAAAAGGGTTACGGTGGGGATAAGTTCAGGGTAAGAGCCCTCGATCGCGCGCGGGATCTCGCCTGGTACCTAATCTGAAATTCGTGCGGGGGTCGAGTTATTTTTTTTTCTGATTTTTTTGTATGTTTTCATCGTCCACCTTCCCCCCCCCCCAATCCTGACTATTTGTCCGGCTTCTCTCCTTTCAAATCGTGCGCCCACCTAGGTACCTTTTCGTCCGCGGCTTGGTTTCGGGGATTCACGTCGCACATCCCGGTATTTTTTATGTAATCCCCATCCGTGTTTTTGTTTCTCTCCCTCTCTCGCCATCTCTTCCGTCTGTCTTTTGACGGCCGCTGTCGCTGCTTCGACCTCCCTTCTTTCCATTGATGCGCGCGGTTATACGCATATATATCCGGGGGACTCGGGAAAATTCTGGAAGTGGAGGAAAGGAAAGGAGAGGCGACCGAGGGCGCCGCGGTTGGACTGCTCGGCGAATTACGTCCACCTCGGAAAGGTTTGAACATCTGAACGTCGCTAAGTGAGCGGCGACGGCAGCACCGCACGGTAGCGCCCATCTGGATCCACGGGGGTACGGGACGCGTCAAAGCGTATGCAAGGCACGCAGCGGGGGCGGTAGACCAGGGCACGAGTCCCCCCTGCAATGGCGGGCGTAAATAGAAAGCAGGCGAACTCTATAAGCCACCCTGAGCGGGTCTAATTTGTACATAATCCTCACCGTTTGTTTACGTGAACGTCATGAGGCAGAAGAGAATAATATATGTGTATTAAAAAAATGGAACTTTCCAGGCTGTGTCCTGTGGCGGCTTTTTGCTATTTTTTAAATCATGGCATGCACAGTGCGGGGAATGAAAGTTTTTAAGGTTAAATAGATAAGAGAATGAGAGAAATCCACCGCCAATACAGCGGTGAGTTAAAAGAGAAGGAGATAAAGGCTCAGGATGAACAGACCTCAGATCGGACCTCTCGTCAGCTGTTTTTTTACACCTCGCGCAGCTCTCCCTGGTCTCAATTTCCCTCTAGAGATGAAGGGAATACATCGTCCACCACACTAGCCTTCCAAGGCATCACACACATGCGCCAGCTCTTCGATTTTTTTCGCGCAAACAGACCGCACTCGATCCGGGGCACAAAGCGCTCTCCACCGCGTCTCGTGGGTTGTGTTGTGCAGGTGGGTGGGCTGACGACGGTCCGAGACGTCCCGAAAATTCCGCGGCGGGACTCACGGAACCCCCCAGAGACACAGGGAGGGAAGCGTGACCTTAAAAAACCTTTAGCTGCGATAACCGGGGGTGGGATATGTTTCCCCCGCGGGGGAAAAGGTGAAGGCACACGGATTGTTTTAGCCGACCCCGCGAAGAAATAAAAAAAGGCTTTGTTTTTCGTATGCGAACATCATCTCACCACACACAAACACACACAAGCTTACCTTTTCTTATCCGTTCGTTTCGGGAGGTTTTTGTTTTAACCGTGTACGCCTCCCTCCGTAGTCCCTCTCCGTCCGGTTCTCCTGCGTGTTATAACGTGTACGTATGCCTTCCTGGGGTCCGATCGAGACCCTATCTCGCCTCAGGGTACGGACGTTCCCTTTTCAGGTGCTCGTGCTTGTTTGGTTTGGCATGGGCCAAAAAAGGGGTGCCACCCTCTTTACGAGAGCGGGGCGGATTGCGCCTCTCGGCCGACCTCGAGTCGCTCCTCCGCTTTCGGCTCCGGGCCGCACGCGTCGCCCCGACCTGCTCCCGAACGGGCCGCCATCTGTCGGCGGCCGGCTCAAACTCCTCCCCGCCTCCCTACTCTTGTCCGCTCCTCTTTCCCCCCGTCGTTCATTCTCTCTTTCTCGCTCTCTCTCCGTCCCGGCCGCCCTCCGCTGAATACATTTCTCCGTCCTCCTCGTTTCGCCGCGGCATTTCCCACCGCCCCTTCTCCTCTCCCCTCCCTCTCTGCTGACTTCTCCCTCTCCGAACCTACCCCATTTCCGTTCTAGTCTCTTCTCTTTATTTCCCCACCCCTCTCCACTCCCCCCGACGTCATCATCATCATCAGCAGTCTTCAAGTCACGAAGATTTGTTTGCTGCAGATCTTCTTCATTCGAATGTCTTTTCGGATAGTGATTTCGTAGTTTCAAATTTTAGCATCTGCATTATGCTCTTCATAAATTTTGTCGGGCAATCTTCTCATTCGTGCATTCTTCCATTATTCTCGTATCATTCATTTCTCTTTTTAAATAACCGTTTGATTCCTTCGTAGTTTCGAAATTTCAACAACTCCATGACTCACGTCAAGGACCCTCATACACCCTCGATTTTCTTGATAATTCGTTCATTCTTCAGCTATTGTTTACAGAATGATGTTGGGCTCCACTCTTTTTCATGTGAATCCGTAGTTTCTTATTTTAGCATCTGAATTATGCTCTTCATAAATTTAATCATAATTTTTTTCAGTGAATCTTCTCATTCATGCATTCTTTCATTATTCTCGAGTTTTGATTCTCATTTCTGTTTCTAAAAACCGTTTGATACCTTCAAAGTTTCAAAATTTATAATATGCCATGACGCGCCTCTAGAACCACTGCTCCGATTTGCTTGGTGAATATTTTAATTTTTTTTATCCTCCCGTTATAATTTATAGATGAATTTTAGGCTTCACTTCATTCACAGGGCCCTCCCAACGTTCAGTGCCTCCGGACACAAAAGTTACGCCAAAACTGATGACCAAAATGATGACTGAATCTAAATAAAAAGAGGAGGTGATGGAAAACTAAACCACCCTGACCGCCCTAGATAATAATAATAATAATAAACTTCATTCACAGATGGACGTTAGGATTTACTCTTCTCATGTAAATTGGTAGTTTCAAATTTCAGCGTCCACATTATGCTCTTCATAAGTTATATCATACATTTTTTCGGGAAATTACTCATTACTGCATTCTACCATTATTCTCGACTCACTAATTTCTATTTTTAAATCACCGTTTGTTCCTTCGCAGTTTCAAAATTTCAAGTCTGCCATGACTCACGTCAAGAACCCTCCTACACCCTCGATTGGTGAATATTTTTATTCTTTCATTCTTCCGCCATTGTTTACAGATGGATTTTAGGCTTCACTCTTTTCATGTGAATCGGTAGGTAGTTTCAAATTTTGGCATACGCATTATGCTCTTCATAAGTTATGTCCTACGTTTTTTCGGGAAATTTCTCATTCGTACATTCTCCCATTATTTACGACCCACTCATTTTTCTTTTTAAATAACCGTTTCATACCGTCGTAGTTTCTAAATTCAAAATCTGCCATGAGGCGCGCCAAGAACTGTACCCTTGATTTTCTTGGTGAATATTTTAATTTGTTCATTTTGTCTATATATAAGGATGTTTGGCTTCAGAAGGAGGGATGTTTGGAGAAGGATGTTTGGCTTCACTTGGCCTACAGTAGGAGCTTAGGCTACATTCTTTTCATGTGAATCCGTAGTGTCAAATTTGAGCATCCACATAATGTTCTTCATAAATTATATCTTATATTTTTGTGGTAAATCTTCTCATCCGTGCATTCTTCCGTTATTCTCCGCTCACTTATTTCTCTTTGTTTTTAAATAACCGTTGGATACCTTCGTCGTTTCAACATTTTTAATCTGCAATGACGCGCGTCAAGCACTACACCCTCGATTTATTGGTGAATATTTTAATTTTTTCATTCTTCCGCTATCGTTTACTGGAGGATGTTTCTCTTCATTTGGTTTAAAGAAGGATGTCAGGCTTCGCTCTTTTCATGTGAATCCGTAGTTTCAACTTTTAGCATCTGCCGTATGCTCTTCATACATTTAATCATAATTTTTTTTAGAAAGCTTCTCATTCGTCCATTTTTGCATTATTCTCGACTTACTAAATTTCTCTTTTTAAGTAACGGTTTTATACCTTCATATTTTCAAAATTTATAATCCGCCACGACGCGCGTCAAGAACTGCACTCTTGATTTTCTTGGTGAATATTTTTATACGTTCATTTTTCTGTCATTGTTTACAGAAGGATGTTAGGCTTCGCTTGGTCCTCTTTTCATGTAGCCGTTATATTTCTTCGTGGTTTTAAACTGTAACTTTTGTCATAATGTGTGTGTCATGAATGTAGCCATTAATTTTCTTTCCGTAATCAGAGAGTACCTACCACTTTGTACTTTTCCACAGATTTTATTTTTAGTCGCACTTCGCGCTTCATGCCATTTTTATTTAGTTTGCTAGTTGTATTCTTTAATTATGGACGCTATAAACTTCCACAAAGTAAATCCTGAAACTGTAGAGTGTAGTTAATTTTCTTGATGAATATTTTAATATATTTATTCTTGCGCTGTTGTTCACAGATGGATATTGGACCTCATTCGCTTCTCTTTTCAGACAACCATTTAAATTCCTTCATGGTCTCAAATTTTAACTTCCGAATTGTGGCGTTTCATCTATTACATCCCTAATTTTTCTCGGTAAATCTTTTGATTCGCCGATTCTTTCATTACATTTTACGGAAGGATATGAAGACTGCAACCGTTTTATTTAGTTGTTGGTTTCAATTCAAGCATTTCTCATGACAAGCTTTAAGAATTCTGTCTTTAATATTCGTGGTAAATATTATAACTTGTTTATTCTTCCGCTACTGCTCCCAGAAAATGTTAGGGATCCCTCCTGTCTCTTTATAGGTTTATAGGCTTTATATGTTTTGTAATTTTATTCTTTCGTGGTATCAAACTTTAATGTCTGTTGTAATGCAATTCATGCATTAAATTTACAATTTTAACGATAAATCTTTTCATTTGATATTCTTCCTCCATCTTTCATACATTTAATCATGTTAATTACTATGAATTAGGTGATTATTCTTTTATAGTTTCCAATTTTAGCATCTCTCGTGATCCTCTACTTGTATCTCATCTTTATATACTGCTTGGTAAATATTTTATAATATATTAATTCTAATTTTATAATTCTATTAATGTTCGCAGGAGAATGTGTGGCTGTGCTTGAATCTCTTTTTAGAGTAAATTATACAAGTTCCTTGGTAACTTTATGGTATTCCATTTTTCAGAGAATTTTATGGTAACATTTACTGTACCACAGACTTATATAAGCGTCATTTTCAGACCTGAAGATGACGCTTAAGCGTTGAAACCTGGGTCGTGTGTTTATATAATCTGCGGTATTCTAAATGTTACCATTAAATTCTCTCTTTTCAGATTACTTTTTTATTCCTTCGTGGTTTTCAATGCGAGCATGCCTTATAACTTAATTCATATATTACAGCCCTCGTTTGTGCCTGGAAATTGTCTCATTCATTTTTTTCTTCATCTATTGCTCTCGGAAGGATGCCAGGTACAAGATTGTGTCAAATACGTTTTCGTCACTTTTTTCGCAGAGATGTCATTGAACAAAATCTCCTCTCAACTCCTTTAACACCGTTTTCATTGGTGGTTGTTTCCATCCATTTCAATTCAGCATTCTTCTGGTAGCACAGATGTTTCATTGCTTCATCTGTCTCTGTTCTGTTACAATTATCCTCCCAGTTTTATACTGTGCAAGAGCTTGAAAAATTACATGTTATTATGAGGGACCTACTTTCTTTCTCATAAGTTAAGTGTTTCTTGCTGGCAATGCTCTATTTTTCCGTTTGAATGTCTTATTTCTATCCGTAGTAACTTTAAACGCGGTCTGATGGAGAATCCATTCGTTATATTTGTTCTTATGTGAAGCTTGATTTACCGACTCCCTTTATGCAAACCTTTCATTCAACATCTTTTTCCCTCATGCCTTCGCAGAACTTGCTCGAAAATTTTTTGTGTAATTTATCTCTGGTCTTCCTCAGGAATGAATTCTTCCTCTCCTTTCGGCGTATCTGTCAAATGGCAGGTATCAAAGGAACTGTAGTCTCCAGGAATTCATCCAGTTTTGGATGAGGTTCTTCTTTTCCCTGGAAGTCCCTCCTCTCACCATACCTACCATCTCACCAAATCTCTTCCTTCCTCTTACTCTCTTTCCATTAATCTTTCCTTCTAATACGGCTCAATGCAGGCGATCTCTTCGTAATACGTGGACTATAAAATCTGCCTTTCTCTTATTTACACTTTTCAGTATATTTTTCTCCTCTATAATTCTTCTCAATACCTTTGTATATTCATCATTCTTATATCACGACCTCATATCCGTTGCTTCTAATATTTATTATTCTTTTGCTGCAATTGTCCAAGCTACTTTGTCATACAAAAGCATCCTCTGAGTGTATGATTTTATCAATTTCTTCTTAACACCAAATCTCCGTTGCTTTCTATGGCCTCTTTTCGGCTCTCTCTGTTCTCGACCTTGCCTCATTGCGACCTCCTGATGTGAAACTGGTCGGATGTAAATTCAAGCTTAAGAAATTCAATGATGGAACTGCACGCCACAAAGCAAGGTTGGTGGCACAAGGTTTTACACAGAAGTATGGCATTGATTATAATGAGACTTTTTCTCCAGTAGTTAGAGCCTCAACCTCAAGAATGTTATTTTCCTTGTCTGTTGAATATGGGTGGGACATTCACCATTGGGATGTTACAACAGCCTTTTTGACTGGGGATCTAAATGTTGATATTTAATTGTCTCATCCAGCACATTTTATGAGAAAGGGAAATGACAGTAGGGTCTGTAAATTGCTAAAATCATTGTATGGGTTGAAGCAATCATCTAGAATGTGGAATGAAAAGATAGATAATGTTCTGTGTGATGTTACCCTTATTTGTCCATTGTATTTTCATACATGGGGATGCGCACCACTCGTGTTTTCCTTCTATAATGCCTCTAATTGACTGTGGCCTGCCACAGAATGCGTCATGTAATTTTGTCTCGTATTAACTACCTTCAGTTTCCAACTTTTCGCTGAGATTTTTGTTTCTCTCCGTCCTTTTTATATTCATCATTCTTATATCATGACCACGTATCCGTTGCTTCTAATATTTATTATTCTTTTGCTGCAATTGTCCAAGCTACTTTGTCATACAAAAGCATCCTCTGAGTGTATGATTTTATCAATTTCTTCTTAACACCAAATCTCCGTTGCTTTCTATGGCCACTTTTCGGCTCTCTCTGTTCTCGACCTTGCCTCATTGCGACGTGAAATCCTGCTTCTCTTTTATGCTTAAATAAAGTTCATCGTCGTACTTTAAATGAAGTGAATTTCGTATATGTGTATGTTTAAATGAAGTGACCCTCATAGTTCTTCTCTGCAGACTGCGTATCCATCGCTTCTAATCTTTTTTATTCTTTTACTGTAATTGTTCAAGTTTCTTTGTCACCAGAGCGTCACCTGAATGTATTATTATTTTATTAATTTATTCTTAAAACATTGCTTCCAATGGCTCCTGTTCGGCTGTCTCTGTTCTAGACCTTGTTTCTTTACGACGTACGGTCCTGTTTTTATTTTATGTGTAAATGCAGTGTTTCGTCATCCTTAAAGTGAAGTGATCTTCTTATATTTAAATGAAGTGATCTTCGTATGTTCAATTGAAATGACCTTCGTCATCCTTCTATCCAGATTGCATATCCATTGCGTCTAATCTTTTTTATTCTTGTACTGTAATCGTCCAATTTTCCTTGTCACTAGAGCGTCCCCTGGGTGTATTATTATTTTGTTAATTTCTTCTTAAGACATTTCCATTGCTTCCAATGTCTCCTGTTTGGCTGTATCTGTCTCCTAATTGCGACGTAAGAGTATGCTTCTTTCATATGTTTAAAATAAGATGCTTCCATACTTCCGAGCTCGCGTGTTGATTTATTTTTTCGTTTGTTTTTACCTCTCTCTGGTTGCAACTCTACTTTTTCTCCAGTCCATTCCTTTCCCTTTTTCAGTCCTATTCCTCACAATCCTCTCTCACTCTTTCCCCTACCCGTTTTTATTTTAATTTTGAGCGCTTCTGTTTAAAGGGTGGGACGAATGAGGACAATCGATAAAAATCTTACCTCTCCCACAAGCGGTACCGACGTCAACCGATTGTTACGAAGGAACGTCGAGTTTGTTTACGTGTGCGTGTCTTTTAAAAAGAGTGCTTTCTAGGTTAACTACTTAAGCCCGTTTCACACGTTACTTGATCCAGCTTTAGGCCAAGTATTCTTGCTGACACTAGATATAGAAGACGGAATCCAGTACGATCAGTGTCTTCCCAAGTTTCACACGTTCTTTAAAGTTGTAGTGGCGAGAAGTGGTCAAATTTTATCGCATGTCCCCTAAAATATTATATTAACTAATTGATGACAGAAGGGATTCAAACAGCAGTTGGCTAATTTTTATTTATTGTTGATTTTGCAGCTAGGAAATTACTGATAGCCAACAGGAGGTATAGATGACGCCGCAAATTCTGAAGACTCCTGCAGTATCTTGAAGTATATCTTGGTTTGTAAGCTTTCATCATAAGACAGGTCTTCCGAGTACTCTTCAGCGTGAGTTAATCATGGCTGAAATTTGGAAGATTTAAGCGATAGTTTGTGGAACCGAAATATCCCTGATAAGTCTAAAATCGAGCAAATTCCACCAGTACAATATATATTACGACCTAGGTTTCGTTTGCTACGACAAGCGAAAAATAGGTCGTCATAATTAATGTACTTGCGGAATTCGCTCTATTTTTTCATTTATCTAAGATGACCCTGATTAAAAAAGTGAAGACCTCACTGCAAACGTGCTAGGTAAACGGGATGGTCGAAGAGTACCAGGTCCTACTGGGACCTAGAGGTAGGCTCATTCATTGGTCATTCAATCCTAAGATTAGTTGACTGCAGCCCTCCACACTTCCCTGTGTAATGCTGGTTCCCTTACCTCCTGGTATCTCTTCCAATATACTTTTCTATATTTTTGGTCCATGAACTTAGTAGTGAGTTAGTACCGCATTAATTATGATATCAAATAGCTCAAGTAGTATAATAACTATTTTGCTTGCTAGGCAGAATGCTGGTTGTATGCCACGCAATTCCGGAAAGCTACCATGCCACCAAGTATCCTCAATCTTGTTCTGTCTTAAGTATCATGTGAAACGGGATTTAGCATCCCAAAAACTCTTATATAAAAGGGTGGGAGGGCACAAAAAAGAGCGAGTGGAGCAGTTAACGTATCTGGGTAGTATTTTTGAGGAGAATAGGTTTCGTGGTTGGAACATAAGATGTAGGATTGCCATGCCTAAAGAAGCATTTTCAAAGAGAGGGGAATTGATGAGGTCTGGGTCGTGACATATAGACAAGGCTGGTGAAAACCCGAATATAGAGCGTGGCACTGTATGGGTGGGAGACTTAGTCATTGCGAAGGGAGGATATACGGTTGGGTGGGTCGTTCTGCCTCTTTTTACTAGGAACGAAATGTTATATCTGGAAATAGTGGCCCGCCCATGTGGAAATTACATATATTAATTTTTCTAAAACGGTTAATAACGTCCTTGGTAATTTTAGTCTCAAAGTTATGAAATTTCAAATGAAAACACCAAAATTGTCCTTAATTTTAGTTCTATTAAAGTGACCATATTTTTGGAATTAGGAGATGTTAATTGAGAGGAAAATTGACTATCGAGCCTTAAAATGCCAATTATATGTCCCTTGGGGGCCAGGGATGCCTCCTCTGAGGTCGGGAAAGACGGAAAATTCAGTACAATATGTACTATTCAGCGGTTGTTCAGCTCCTGGCTCACCTGGGCAGCAATGCTTGCCGAACGACAGTACTTTGAGTCCTTACTGAATTTTGTGAGCTCTTCTGGAATGTGATTAGGTAAGTCACATTTTGTTGGTATAAAAGACACCGTCAAAATTTCCCAATCAGGTAGTTATAAACCAATGGCAATTGTGTAAGAATGGGACCTTGAACAAGCGCCTTCTATGTGCATGAAGATAGCTCGGAACGGCAGGTCGCTGAAATGCAATTGGTAAACTGCCATATGAATAGGGATACTTGTTTATGCTTGTAATTTTCGAAGGATACCGCCCTTCCAACCTTTATTGGTGTTCGTTCCATCTCAACCAAGACCATCAACCTCATCGAAGCCACCTTTGAGATGGCTCATGATGCACAAAAATACCCATGGTACCAGCGTGTGCCGAGCCAGATAATGGCGTGATAGGGCCAGTGTATTGAGCAATAGGTTCAGCCTCAAGTGTTAAGAGCTTTTCTCTATCGATGACTATGTGAGTCTTACTCTTTTCCTTTCAACCATCAAGTTATAAAGACTTCAATGTAATTGGGTCTTCTTCTGTAGAAATTTATTTTTAATTCCGAACAGCAATAAGTTTCACACGCCTTATTTTGTTCTAATTCTTAGTCATTGCAGATATAGTGTTTCTATAGTATTCATAAGATATTATTCCACCTTTTAAAGCTACTTGATGTACAGTTGATGTTACATGGACCACAGCCATTTCGCTTGCGTTGTGTCTCCGAGCAATCATCACAGTTTCAGTGAAGTCTTGTTTGGTCTTATATGTTCTGAATCTCGGTTTGTTGAACAAGTCTCTTAACATCTCTCATCCTTAGAGAAAGTGTCCTCGGCTTTGTCCCCAACGCCAGCATCAGCGTCACCGAAGCGTTGGCCATTATTTTGATACAAGTATAGGAAAGAATTTATTTGAATCAGATGGCAGGGAAAGGGTCGGAACGTATACGTTCATGTAGAGTGTAAATTTACTTGAACGTTTAACGCTATCAATAATGTATTTTGTTACAGGTAAGTCATCGGACCATTCGCGACCAATCATTGGACGTCTCTAATCAAGAAAAACTGGCGCTCGTGAATAGGAACCTTTTTGTTTTTAGGACAAGTACTTCCAGAAAAGTCTGCATATTTGCGGAAGGGTAAGTCAATAAATTATGCGGTCTGCTCTGTAAAATATGCCAATTGATCATCCTATGTTTTTGAACTATTTTCTTTACTGTTTAGAACTTTATTTACGCTACTTTATTCATCATGACAGTGCATAATTAGTTGAATCATGCTGTTATGTGTCACTGTTGGAAAAAATGCTCAATCCCAGGTAGCATCTTGCTTGATTGCAACTTGTCGGGCTGCAGAAGAAAAAAACTGGCTCCTTATAACTTAGGGGCACAATACAAATTGCCGTCGAACTTCGAGACAGCAAAGGAGAACACCTTCCTTTGCTTGAAGTGTAACTTTATCGAAATCCTCAGGGTTTTCATAAAAAAACTGGTAATGATTTACATCTCTAAGAACAAACTTTGAAAGCGACGTTCTCATATCTGATTAAAAAGCTGCGCTAATTCAAAGCCAACCTCGGAAAATGTAGTTTAATGATATGAAATGAAAGATTGGTGAGGAAACATAGCTTGAGTAGTGAGGAGCTTGAACGTCCGCTGAAACGGGTGAATGAAAGAAGCTAAATGAGATGTGAGTGATCTGTAGTGAAGCAAAAGCTAAAGCTAGAACGTCAGGCGCAAAACTTGTCCGGGTCATCTCTGCCTGGCAAGCTAAGTGAGACTGAGCGGGGAAGGGGCAGCTGTAGTGAAAAGGCGGACAGATTTGGGGGAGGGTTGTATAACCAATAACATGTGAATTACCGTGTCACAGTCCAGAATATCTCACAGAACTCAGCAAAGATCTGAGGTACTTGGTCGTTCGGCAAGTATCGATGCCCAGGAGTGCTAGAAGGTGCCACACCGCTTAATTGTACTGCATTTAGCCCCTCTTCCGGCCTCAGGGGTGGCATCCCTAGCCCCCTCAGGGGTATATATTTAGCATATTGAGACTTGCATGTCAGTTATCCTCGCAAATGACATCTCCTTACCAAGCGCTTTAACCGAAATAAAATTAATGACAATCAAGTGTCTTCTGTCTAAATTTCAAAATTTTAAGGCCAAAGTTCTTATAGAAGATATCGTACGATTTTGAGAAAAAAATTGTATCAGTAATGCCCATGTGAGTGGGCCACTTTAGCTGGGTATAACATTTCGGTTCCTGAAAATAGTGGCGAAACGACCCACTGTAATGTACGTAGACTTGAGGGGTTGGAGATGTTGGTATAGAGAAGGATGGAGAGGGTGAGCTGGGTGGCGAGAAAGACGAACGATGTGGTATTGGATATGGTTGGTGAGGAGAGGAAGCTGGTGGTAGAGGTTCGGAAAAGGCAGAAGAGATGGATGGAGGACGTTTTGAAAATAGAGGAAATGTTGCAGAGGGTGAAAGACGGGAAGCGAGGAAGGGGAAGGAAGATATAGGAATCCTGGGCGAAATCATTAGAGGGAGGCGATATGAGGAATTTAAGAGGATACTTTTAATGGCGGATCATCCATAATGGTGCAAACGGAAAGATATGCCAGAAATTAGGACGTTAGCATAAGTAGATACTGATCAAAAACTTGCAAATCAGCAGGTAATCACTATAGGTTGTTGAATCCTAAGATTGATCGAATGTAGCCCTCCATCCTTTCCCTATCTAACGCTAGTTCCCTGGTATCTCTTCCTATTACTTTTCTCTTTATTTGATCCATGAACTTATTCCTGGGTCTTCCTCTAGAGACTTTTCTCTCTATTTTGCCTTCGATTATGTTCTTCAGAAACTCATTGTGTCTCAGGGTGTGTCCTATCCATCTTGCCTATCTCTTCTTTTCTCTATCATGTTCCATATGGTACTTTCCTCTTCTATTCTTCTGTACTTTTCATAATTTCTTATGTTGTCCTTCCACTTTATCTTCAGCATCCTCCTCCAGCATCAGGTTTCGAAGGTTCCTAGTCTTTTCTGGTCAGGTTTTCCAATGGTCTATTCTTCCAACCCATAAATTGCTACGCTACACACAAAAAAATCAGTAGGTAGAATACTCGAATGAATGAATACGCGAGTCTCTTACCCTCATTTCTCCCACACAAACTTCCTCTCCCGGCCTCGCTATGTTGTCTCTCCTACCTTTCGCCACATTTTGATGTCGTCGAGCGGTGTCGTCTCATTTTGAGGGGTTATATTTAGTGTTGCACCCGGCCGCGCGACGCTTCGTGCTTGTCCCGTCCTTCGATTTTCTTCGTGGGGGTGGAGTTCCGTCGCGTCTTGCTTTTTCTCGCTACGCTTTCATCGCACGCTTTGTCGCTACCTTGCCCGTGGTCAACATTTTTCCTTCCGCTCTCTCCTGCGCAGCGCATCCGATGAAGAAAGACTCAACACAGGCAGCCCGTCGATGAGAGTTATGGGCGGTTGCGTTAACATTTAGTCATGGGAATAAAACTTATGAGATACTTAAAGGCACTAGTCATGGTCGGATAAATGAGTCAAATTAAAGACTTATGTAGATATTTTTATGTAATTACTTAGAATCTCAGTGGTATAAAAGTTTACTATTGCATCATTAATAATGCATTATTTAATTTATGCTCTAAACTGCTGCTGCAATTAAAACGTATCATTCGAAAATGTTTTCCATTATGATTAGGAAACTATCTCTCTCAAGCTACCTTAAGATGCCTAGATGCCCAGAAAAACCCTTTGATGAAATTTGGATAATTCATACTCACGTCTACTGCCTACATAAAGTTATGGATCTTGTAAACATATTTAAGTTGCAGGAACACATCAACCAGTTTCATAACTTGTCTACATATTATTAATACCTTATACTCTTTGCTCGACTCTTATATCAATGGATATTTATGAAGAGTTATCCTAAGTATAATTACTAATGGGGAAAATAATTAGTCGGAAACTAACTCGTCATTCGTCATGTGATAATCCTTTTATCAAGTAATTAAGTCTCTACGTGGTTTATTCCGCTTTCGTCGTCTTGGGTACTTACGGCTCTCATACCTGCATTCCGTAAGTTATGAGACTGTTTATAAAACCATTAAACTAATCGAATGTTTCGGCAACACTAATTAAATGGTTACCATGGTCTACAGGTCGCATAACTTTATTGAATGCATGTGTGTCGTTCCTACAACCGGCAATTGGGGCCGGATTTCGATCGAAGTTCCATGTCGTGACGGAAATGGACGATAGCATTCGTGACGTTCGGTTGAAAGAGTGCTTTCGCTGACTTTGAGGAATCATAATTATCGCTTTCCAATCACTCCAGTGGGTCAATGAATTTGCAACACTAATGCGTACTTGCCTTCCTTTCGTTTCAGACCGTACGCATTCGGCAGCGCACATCAAAACAGGCCGTTAGCAGAGTTAATTTTCGATAAACAAACAAAAGAAAAACGATGGTCGCACCCGCGATGGTGGTTTTCTTGTTGATTTCCAGCCAAACATGGGCAATGTTTAGTTTTTAATGACTCTGTGGTAAAAAGGTTACATTTTAAAATACGAAATCAATAGACAGGAAACGCTATTCCGTGACCGGTGTTCATGTAGAGAATGCTATCTACCGGCTGGTTACCAAGAGTATCTCCATCCATTTATCGTCAGTTCAGTGCGCAGATTAGTTCCAATCTCGGCTAACTTTAACACCTTAACACATATAATGAGTGCTCACTTTTTATCCATTTGGAAGGTACAGTAGAATTGGTATAATGTGTCCACACTTTTGATAACCACCATACAAGGTTTTGTGATGTTTTGCCATCCTCACCGACCGTGGTGATGGCATTATATGCCGAGACCTTGGTTTGTGATAGTTAAATTTGTGGAGATTTTCTCTGTTTTTCTGTCTTCCAAGTTAAGCGATTGTGACGCGCTGGTGCCAATTACGATTGAAGGCACCTTTAATGGACGATTTGGAAACCCTATGAAAGTAGTTACTTTTCCGTCACATCACGTCCACAGAAGCTTATCAAAAGAGATTTTTTTCGACTTAAATTTATTTCCGCATTGTTCATCCATTTTTAACATTACAGATAAGCCTGATTGACCTTCTAGAGTCAATGTATTTTTCTGTATTCTCTTCAATTATTTATATATTTATTACATGATATGAAAGTAAGAGGCTAATTTTAGAAATTTTACATGAAAAATCAAGCAGCAATTGGTTCCGATACTTCTGTAAATCGTAATACACTCCTTCCTGACGGGAAACTGAATGCCACCTTCACGTCAGGAAGCGCCGATCCCGCCCTTGGTCTCATTTGGTCGCGCGTCAAAGTGAGAAAGTTTCTGTCGGGCTTGTTTTATTTTCATTCCTCGCGATGATACGTGTT
Organism: Ceriagrion tenellum; assembly: GCA_963169105.1. NCBI lineage: Eukaryota > Metazoa > Arthropoda > Insecta > Odonata > Coenagrionidae > Ceriagrion > Ceriagrion tenellum. Next base: position 98,012,513 of record OY720642.1, read on the forward strand.
TATGCGGTGGTGCCACGGCAGTTTCCCTGCGGTAAGCGGGCCCGACCTTACTTCCTCTCTTCTGCGGGTCGAATCACGAGATATCTCTCGAGCCAAGGCCTTGGAGAGTTTAGTGCAGATATTTGTTTGGCTCTGGAGTTCCGCAATATCTCCTTTAATTTTTTTTTCTTGTTTGATGCTCCGGTATCAATATTTGACGATTACGTAGATGAGAACACTTCCCTCATTGGTATTAGTGGGGTGACTGTGGAAATTGGTCAGAATATTTAGGCCCGTTTTGCGCGGGGCACGTATTTGCGCAGTCTCAAGTATGTTCGAACGTGCATTTCAAATTGCGTTGTGTAAAGCGGCAAATTGCAAGAAAACATGCGCGATTGCATCAACGGGAGATAGCAAAATAGCCTCTGCTCTAATTCAGTAATTACTGCCCGCAAAATTGAGAAAAAACTACAGTTTGTGCACATGGTTGTAGTCGTGAAAATTCGAGCCCCGTGTAAAACGGGCATTAGAAAGGTTATACATTCCCGTGATGTCAAGGCGGGTTCATTCATGGAAGTTGACTTCTATGGAAGTAGCGAGTGCAGCGATATCTCGAATCGTATCGCCACTCGCAGGGAATCGTTCTGCTCACACATAACTTCCGACTTTTCCCAAACCAATGGATGACGGAAGTAAACAATGAGTATGGTAATGACGAAAATCGCCTAAGTTTGGCAATAATGACGTTCGTATATCGCTGTTTTAGCCCTGTAAGCATTCGTGGATTTTATTAATTTGTATAAATTACATTAATCATGCATTATTAAAACGTATCAAGTGTGAGAATTAAGACAATGATTATAATTATCAAATTAGATATAAGTGATAAGTCTTACCTAAGGGGTTCTTTGGCATTTATAATATTTTCAAGTACAAATAAATATTTACATAAGCAGCAAATTTACATAAGCAGCAAAAAAAGCATATTACATTTTAAATCTGCGTTTTCAGTCATGTGACTAAGATTCCACCGGATTCGATGCCATTTTATCGCAGAATTGATATGCTGCTTGCGGGCATAATAGAAAACAGTCTATTTTCCTTGCGAGTAGCATCCGCGGTCGATTACCGCCACTATCACACCTACTGCCTTGGAATTGCGTGCTTACCCATTGATGTGTCGTTGGCAAGCGACTTCCAAGACTACTGTCATGAAAGTGACTTCCATGTGTAAACCCGCCTTCAGAGTTGAGCGGGTGTTATCATAGTCGACCTTCGATGTGTCGAAGTGATTTTTACCAGTTCTGAAACAAGTTCTGAAATGGTTTTCTAATGATTTGAACGAGAAGAAAATGATGTACACTTTTTGTGTAACAGATGAAACGTGAGTGCGTAATATTTCTTTCTTAAAACAAAAAATGTAACGATGAGCAGCTAAATTAACCTAGGAGAGTTCTAGGCATACGTATTTTATTGATTTCTCGTGTTATGTGGAAAATATTATTCAAGTAGAAGACATAAATGTTATTATTGTGGAATTGAGGGGTGACTTATCACCAATATGAACTAGAGCAAAGCCAAGCTACAAATGCCTCATAAAGTACTAAATTAATCTATAAGTATGTACGAACGTGCATCAAGTTGCGTCGAGTAAAGTGGTGAATTGCTGAAAAACATGCGCGCATGCATCAACGCGATATGGCAAAATAGCCCATGCTCTAATTCAATAATAACTGCATGCAAAATTGAGAAGAACGTGTATAGGATGGTGTGTTATGCTTCTATTGTCGCTTTCTCATGCTTGTGGGAACTGATTTTAATTCTCGTAACATTTTATCAATTTATGAACGCGACACAAGATTCATGTAGGGTAAACATGCGAAACATGGTCTTAGCACTAATCGGCGGATTTAGAAACTTGCATTAGGGGGTATATGAATTAATCAGCTGTACTGCCTGTCAACTAACCTTCGAAGTCTAAACGCAGACATTATGGTCTCTCAGAATCCCATGGTCTCTTAGATCAGTCGCACTCCTAAGCCTTCCTAAAATTTACCCTTGGTCCCACCTAATCCTGCTTGTTTTCGCTTTCTCTCTGCTATCAGGAAAGTCTAGGTAGTTTAAGATTCCTAGATGCTTAGAAAAACTCTCTGTCGATGTTTGGCTGATTTGTACGCACCTCTGCCTCCTGTCTCACTTTGTTTATCTTTTTATTGATGTGTTTGTTGGTCTCGAAACAACGGAGAATCCGGAAAACTGGGGAAAATATTTACCCTGAAAATCTGTGGGACCTTAGCTGGTGTTCTAGAATAATCCGATTGCCGGCTGGGAAAATAACTCTCTCTACTGGCCGCTTTGAACTGCGCAATAGCCGGAAGAAAAATTTAAGTGCCTCCGGCTTGCTGTAGGATATTTAAAGTCACCCACATTATATGGCTGCGGAGTTTATTTTAGCTTTCCTTATCTTTCTTGATATCTGAGGTCGCTTTTTACATGACATCTGCGGTCGATGTTTATCTTTATGACAAATATATGGGTAAAGTGAGGCGGTTTAAGCCATGAAAACGGGTTTGAAAAATCAAATGTTATTAAGAGAAATGGGACACTCACGGATTGCTGAACAGCTTGTGTGGCCACCCTCGCTGAAATCTGTAAAAATCGAGGTAACTCCCAAAAATCGCCGTATCCTGGAAAAATTCGTCAAGTCTCGTGGATTTAAACGTCATTTCGTTATCCCTTGTTGATTTTCCCGCCTTTCTTATGACAAAATAGATTGTTGGAATTAATTTTCAAATGTTACGAACGAACACACACATTTTTTTCACATCATCATGTAGCTTCTTCTGTAGTCGTAGAGTAGCTTCTTATTTTATTTTTGATTTTCAATGGACTCTTAGTGTTTTGGTCATTCAAAATTTCTAAATTGTAATATTCATAATACTTATTGTTTTGTCACAAAAGCATCCACGTTAACTAACATAAGTCCTGGGTACTATAAAACTGCTCCCAGTTATCTGAGGTAGAAGTTTACTCAGTACCTCGTTTTTGTTGTTTAAGTCTATCAAAACTGCGCAGAAAAATTGAAGTGGATTGCAGAAATCGAAGTCTCGACATTTTAGAAAGACGGTAAAACAGTTGATAAAATATTTTGTGGCTATCTCAAACCCTGAAATGCATGGTAAATGTGCCATTCTTCTTGATGATGTGGAATAAATCTCAATTTTAAACATATACTTTCAGTGTAGACTCTTAGTTTTGAATTGATTGCCGATGTAAGGGTTAGAAACGTCTGGTGGAGATTAGGAGGAGACAGAGTAGACAGTTGGAATAGTTAATTAGGTGTGGAGATTTTATGTAAACAGTAATAGAGTATAGGATGTTGGGTAAGCGTTGGAGGGTTAGAAAGAGATTAGGCCATCTTGACGGTATGTAGAGAGAATGGGTATGAGGAGATGATGAAAGAAATTTTGTCCGTAGGGAGCATTGAGGTAGATGGATAGGGTATTACGTCATCTATCTGTAGCCTGAAACCGAAATAACAACCATATTGGTTATCCCTTCTCTTTTCTTACTTTCCCTAGGGATAGCACGACGGAAGGGGTGAATTAGCGAATGTAATACAAGTATAGCCACCATTTGACAAGTATAGCCACCATTTGTTCGAACTTTTATGCGAATAAATGTCAAAACATATATTAAATTCTACTCAATTTTATAAGTAGTTGTCTCCGGCTTAACTTTGTGGAAGTGCGTTACATCCATGATTAAAACAACTTTGTTTCAATCTACCCAATTTTATTATAAATGCGACCCGGGTTTCAGCAACTTCGTGCCATCATCAGCACACCTGTCGGTCATCAGGTTGCATGTATAATAAAATTGTGTGGATTGAAACAAAGTTGTTTTAATCATGGACTACTCAATTTTGCCATTGTTTTCAACGAAATACGGATTATTCTTACTTTAAATGGGTAAAAAAACATGTGTCGGGAGAATTCATATTAAAGAAGAAGTTAAATGCTGATTTCTAGCAAGTTATCGGTGGAAAACATCGTAAAATTGCAAAATTTGGGCGTCAGCCCGGAAGCGCTAAAGTAAAATCGGGATGACAAAGATGGCAGACGTACTACGCTCATGCTACAGCTTCTGACAACGGCCATGTTGGATGGCCCGCTCTTGATGATTAACTTAATCAAATAGTTAAATTGACCACACATATTTGATTGATAAATTACGGATTTTATTTCTTTATTATTTTTTAATTATTAAATATTTAATTTGATGCTTGATAGTAAATAACTCTCGTATTAAAGTAGAGGGTACATGGTTACTGTTGTTAGTAAGCAACGTTTACCAATTTTTGTGCCGCTCTTCATTCGAAATTCTCATTGGTTCCGTCATATTTTGTTGCCTACCAATCAGAAGGGGAACCGAATTTCCCAGTCTCTGAATTAAGGGTCTCTATGAGCTCCGAGATGCAAGTTTACTGCAATTGTTGTCGCGACTCTATATTACTGGACTCTGGCTTCACTCCATCAATGTAAGACTAAGACCCTACTTATGGCCAGTTGCAGGAACGACACATATGTATTGTATTAATTTATGGGACCCATAGGCCATAGCTACCATTCAAAAACTGTTGCATAAATATTCGATAAATTTATTGGTTTCATAACTTTTGGCATGGGGTTATGAGTTCCATAAGTAGCCAAGATGGCGGATGCACAATGAACCGCTTGGAGACTTAATTACTTGAGAAAGGAGTTGTTTTAAGACAAATTACCAGTTTGTTTAATCTCACTGACTAGTTATTATCTGCGTTAGCTATTTATCATACGCTAGACTTTCGTAAATTCTTTGCGGTGGAGGATTAAATCAAATATTCGAAGCTATGAACCATTGGTAAATTAGTTAAGTAACTAGTAGATGTGTTCTTGCAACCCGAATATCTTAATGAGATCTATAATTAAATGGATCTCAAAACTATTTATTTCATAACTAAATGTTCTTGCAACCGGCCATCAACAGTTCTAGTTCGCTGTTCGCCCTTTCCCTCTTTCAGTAAGTTTTTGGTTTTCGCTCCGTTTTTCACGGGCGGTGTCCGAACACCCCCTGCCACATGTCCCATAGGTGACCCGTAGGATGGTACGTGGGTATAGATTTGTAGCTCGAGTGTGTAGGTAATTTGTAACCGCTCGTGACCTGGATATAGGCCTTCATTCGACCCGCTGCCAAGTCTGCGTCTTTCTATCTCTCCGTATGAATGCGCCCGGCATTTGAATGCGATGGCTGTGGGTTAATCCTTGGTCTCAACCCACGGCTTACGCCCGGCGATATTTTACGGTCATCTAGCGTGAATAATTATGGCGCTGTAGCGGGTCGCTCCGCGTTCCCCCCCGTGCCCGCCGCGCCTCGGGTGCAGACTTCGTTACATCATCACCCGCGCCTCCTTTCAGCGCCGCTTCACTCCTCCCGCTCATTTCGCGTCCCACCCGCCGTTCCAACGCCGCGCCGTCCACCTCCCCCTACCCTTTGCCGTATGCTGGAGCCTCTCTCCTTTACTTGTTTCAAAGGGTTTTGTGAGTCATGGATCCATGAAGTCTTGACGCTCCTTTCCTTTCGAGTGCTGCAAACATGCACTTGCCTTGACCTCGATTGAGGAGCTAAAGTTGTTTATTTTTTTCGAAATACATCCCCCGTTGTCATCTATTGTTTTTAGTAATTATGGATTGCTTTTGTCACGTTCTAAATGTACCTGTGTTTATTTTTAGGTGAATATTTTTGTTGCTAAAAGATTAATTTACAATGGTTTTTTGGGCTATGGATTAATCGATGCATTTCTATTATTAAATTTAGTCCCAAATTAGCTGAATTTTTACGTATTCCCTAGTTTCTCAAATCGAATCATTATATTGGAATTCGCCACGAAGAAATCGTCTGACTTGACCGGGAATCGAATCCGGATCTCCCGATTGCCGGTCAGGTGTTGATGTAATATCGTAAACATGGAATAAAACACACATAAGGGGTTGCTATGTACGTATTGAGGAAGAGAGATTGTTGGGTGGTTTTTCTGATGACTACGAGAGACTGAATGAGAATTGAGAAGAATAAAATAAGTGCAATGTGTTATGCAATAATTTAATTCAATCGCTTCGACACGATAGTGTGTTTGCCAGTTGCATTTAGTTTGTTAGCCAGTGATAGGAAGTTCGTTAACTTTTGTCGTTATATAATCGACAATGTTGGATTTATCCACCGCGACAGTGGCTTTTGTGTGCACGACTATCGTCTCATGTGCCATTATGTAACTAAATATGAAAAAATAGGCAACTTCCACTGTAATAAATTTATTCCGACCGGAAATTTATTCACCTGAAGATGCAGTAAAAAGCGAAACCGGTCGAAAAAAATTTATCACAGTGAAAGTTGCCTATTTTTTCATATTTAGTTATGTTCCGATTCCACTCCGTCAAGCCTGAAACCACAGAGTATGTGCCACAATGTAGACTTGAGGCGTGAACATCCAGTTCACATGACCCCCCCTCGAAATTTGTCTTGAAAGAAGACGGTGGTGTAACTGGCTAACAAATCTGACCGGCAATTGGGAGATGCGGGTTCGAATCCCGTTGAAGAAAAAATAATTTTTTTCGTGGCGAATTCCAACCCTTGGTGTATATGCACCCCTGAGCGTGACTTCGTTCCTTATCAGTTGTTAATACAATTATTGAAAATTCATAAATTTGGAAGTTATCATCTTAGTATCGCATTTATTTATGTTTACCGTAACGTTTTAAGAAGTTATTGAAATAAATATCATGTTTTTTTAATACAGAAATATCGTCAGATGAACGCTATGGTCTTAAGTTTGGTTTTTCTGTCCCTTTATATAATATCAGGTGATAATTACGTACTTATTTAAAATAATTTTCACAGTATGGGTATGATGAAATTCGTACAGTATTTTATTCTTCTGAAGTGACAAACATTTCTGCTGTTCTACCTATCAATGATAAAGTGTGCTGCCAATATAGTTACTGCCGTTAGATATGTTTTCAGGGATTGATTGTAGCATGAATGATTTACAGTATTTGAATTAAAACGATGTAATTACTTTTTTATCACGGTTAGAAATATAACTGCTTCCAAATAGGATTTAAAAAGTCCCTTTTTGATCATAAAACATGTTATATTTTGCCCAAAATAATGCCTCGTATCGCAAATTTTAGTGAGCGATAAAAATGGAGATTAATAGTTTGACATCCTACTCACCGGAGAAATTTTACTGATGTGTGCTTAGTGTTTATGTGATGCTCACTAATTTTAGCGGTGGTGTACACTTATTTACCCACTAAACCTTTGGAAAAGTGAAAACGTTGAGTATTCAGAGTAAAACGCAGGTTTGCACTATTGGACACTTACTTGATCTCTATTTACGGAAATCCTCGAGGGGAAAGTCCCACGTTAGCGTGAGTCGATGTCGTGCCAATCCACTTGCATGAGTGTTCATAATGCCTTGAAAACCCCTCTTCCAAGACCACTCAGAATTCATAGAAATAACTGGGTAACGAGCTGTACTAGTATGCGTCAACAGAAGCCATATGATTTGCTAAGAACCTCCTCGCCACCATCGCTCCTTAACGTTTCTCTCTCTTTAAACTTCACCTCTTTGCCATTTCTCTGGAATTCTTCTCCCTCATTCCCTGGTGCCTGTGTCTTTCTAAGCCCCCCGACATCGTAACCTGCATCTCCAGGCTGTGCACTTTAGATCATCGTCTCTTAATAAGCTAATTAGTAACGTTGATACTCTTTGCAATCCAAATAAAGGGATTTCATTCCACATAAATTCCTTTTTACACATATTTTATTAATATAAATGTTTTAAATATATTTACTCATAATTTGGCGCTATCACTCGCTCCACCTCTCCTCCCCGGCATCAATGTCTTTCACTAAAAACCCTCTCCTTCCCTTCTTCTTTTCCCTCTCACTTCTTAATCCAGCATTGTCTCCTAATATTCTGAGGAAAGCGGTTGTGTTGAGCCGCCGAAGTGTCAAAAAATCCTGCTAGCTTTCTTTTCTTTTGGCTTTTCCTCTGTTTTTGACTATCATATCTGTGACACGTCGTTGTTTATATTATCGTGCACCACGTGTATCTCTCTAATACCTCTCCCGGTAACATTCTGCCTTCCTTTAATTTTTCTATTTTTTTTGTGGCGTCGGATAGTTAGTCGGATAGATAGTTGTACGATTGGATCATGTATATTATTATATTTATTTTATGCCGTGTATGTATTGCTTACAAGTAAATTCCATATCCATCCACTCTCAGGTTTTTCTAAATATTTGTATTACTATGAGATATGTATCTCCTAGGTTACCGTTCATACAGATGGCATATTGAACTCCTTTCGCATCTGATCATTCTGGCTACCCACGTATACTTTATCAATGTAAACATTATTTTGGACTCCATTCCCGTTATAGACATGCACCGCTATATCATTCCAATGTCCGGCGGTGTAGCAAAATCTCAGATCTACGAATGCAATGATTTTACATTCCTCAAAACGGATTAGGTTTCCAGGATTAAAAAATGCATCCGCTAAGCTCTGCCAGTGAAAATAAGATTCTCTTTTATAGAGGTTCATATGTCAAGTGGGTTTGATAAAGTATAGGTTTTTGATCAAGTAAAAATATTTTTTCGGACCATTTTCCCAAATAACATGAAACCCCTTACGCGAGGGATTAATTAAAACTAAAATATTAGTAGATGTAAAGCGCAAATTAAAGGGCATCTGATCAATCACATACGGTGCTAAACATTTTATTTCAGCACCTGCAAAAAAAAGAGCTGATGGATGTGAAGGTCAAAATAGCGAAATTAGCGGATTACAGGACGGGAAGGGAGGCTTCAATTTAAAAGAGGGGACTGAGTTATGAAAACAACGTCCTTGACTACATTTTCCGGGCTATTAACTGTTTAAAAATGTTCATCTCTACTTATAAAAATTCTTCCGAGCTATTTAACTTTAAGTTTCGGCCAGTAGATAGTAAACCGATGTACGTTAAATCCAAGTCTTCACATTTTAACTTATGCACTCCACATCCGTCCTTATGGACATACCGATCTATAGAGTTGCATAAAAATTTTCCGAGCTTTGCAGTGTTATAAAAAGAAACCCCAACTTTGCACAAACATGCACTTTGAAAATGATATTTTGTGTAGAAACCACGGTCTGTTGGTATTAAAAAGAGTTTGGAAACTACTACTGAGTATTCTTTATTCTTACCATCATTGATGTTAAATATTTCCACAAAGTAACGCCTGAAACACTTGCATACTTAGCAACACCCGTTGAGTAAAGCTTTAGCATAGCGTGAAGCTCTCCTCTGAGAATATTTTTTTAATGAATAGACATTCAAGTGAAGCTGACTAGAATGTGACTTTTATCTATCACTTATAGTTCTATCCCTTTTATTTGCTGACTATTGAATTTTTTTGAAAATGCGAAATCCTGCGCAAAAGTGTCTAGTTTTTTTTTTAAACGCATGGATGTTTCCGTATCTCAAGCTCCACCCCTCGGGTGAAAAATTGCCGCTGGCCCGCATCATTTTATCGATCGCGTTCAGGCGTGCCGCAGGCCACTGGCGTGTGAGAGCGCATTCTGAAAACATAACGAGGGAATCAATCCGTTCATTTCACAAGCTGCCGTTATTGTGAAATATTTTAACGACCTTCACCCATACTGTTATGTTGCCCTATCCATTTAGTGGACGATTTGACACCTAAGTCGCTTGTGTGGCAGACGGATTGAGTTTCAGTGATTCAGTTTCATGTAATTATGTGGGTTGTAACAAATAATGATATCGAATTACAGAAAAGAAGAACTAGATGGATTGGACACATCTTGAGGCCCAATTAGTTTATGAAGATCATAATTAAAGGTAAAATATAGGGAAAAATCCCCAGGGGAAGACCCAGTAAAAAGTTCATGGACCAAATAAAGAGGAAAGTACATACATAAGAAGAGTTACGAGCAAGTAAGGGACCTAGCGTTTGATAAGGAAGGTTGGAGGGCTACAGTCAACCAGTATTGGGATTGAACAACCAGTGGTGAATATCGCCTTAAAGATGATAATGAGTTTTAGCCCCATTTTTATGATGGAAAGTTTACAGTTTTATCGGGAATTATATGAATATATGTATTGTCTGCCTCCATTTGGCATATTTATATTTATACGTCGTCACTCGATTGGTAATTTATTCTCTTTTTCAATTGCGTTAAATGCACGGTGGAAAAACCATTCGCCTGGACCGGGAATCGAACCTAGATCCCTCGATTTCACGCCAAGTGCTCTAGCCATTTAAGCTACCCAGGCGTCCTCTTCCACTGTGAATCTCATGGGGGCTTTAAGGAGCAAGTTGTTTTCTCAGGTACCGTGCAGGTAATGCCAGAGGTACCCGTATGGGAGCGCTAAGAACCTCAGCCCACGGGGTAATGCCCAACTTTAAACACAAAGGTGTTTACTTTGGACATTTTCAAAGAACCACGGAACTAGCCGCGCAGTTACTTCAACCGAGTCACCCGCTAGTGATCACCCAATTGTGTGAAATTCACATACGCGCTCGCATGCGGGTACCTCTGGCATCATATGCATGGTACCTGTGAGGACAACTTACTCCTTAAAGCTCCTTTGAGATTCACAATGAAAGAGGACGCCTGGGTAGCTTAATTGATTAGAGCACTCGGCGCGAAATTGAGGGATCTGGGTTCGATTCCCATTCCAGGCGAGTGATTTTTCCACTGTAAATTTCACTCAATTATGTGATAGAGCACTCGGCGCGAAATCGAGGGATCTGGGTTCGATTCCCATTCCAGGCGAGTGATTTTTCCACTGTAAATTTCACTCAATTGTGTGATCACTAGCGGGTGACTCCATTGAAGTAACTGCACGGCTAGTTCCGTGGTTCTTTGAAAAGGTCATTCATTCATTTTCATGGTTCACGGTTTTTCATTTCACGGTTTTTTTACGTTCTACGACGCTATCCAATGCCCAACCGCAATAGGTCTCTTTCATACACAGGCCTTCCGGGAACTGCTTTTCACTTATTGCCTTTTCCATGCCTTCTCTCCGACTAATTCTGAGCCTACCTCTTTTTTTCTACCTTGTCGATTCCATATTTTAAGTTGTTTAGGTAATCTCTCGTTCCTCATACGTTGTACGTGACCATACCACACAACCTGTTTCTTTCACATATGATCGACTATAGTGTGGGTTATTCCCATTATATTACTTAATATCTCATTCGTATTTCTTTCCTGTCTGGATATACCCGCAAATCGTCTCCAGTAATACATCTCCATAACATGTACCATTTGTTTTGTTTTCTCCTTCATCTGCCATATCTCACTTCCATGTATGATATTGCTTCTTGCAATTGAATTATATATTCTTTTTTCATTGGCTTTGGATATACTTTGGTCCCGTAAAATGCTATTCAATATGGATATTGCCCTTTTTCCTTGCTAATTTCTTCCTATAATCGCCTCATGCAGGGTTCCATTTCGAGTTATTTTAACACTCAAGTAGTTGTATTCCTGGCAGTATTTTATTTCCTGTCCATCTTCCAGCACTAAGTTCTCTTGTGCTCCTCCCATTATTATTATTATTTTTATGTGTATAAATTGGTATACAAGCTCTGGTTGTTAAATTAGCATGTTGGTACTCAAGATGAAGGCCTGTTTAGGGGTTGCTATCAGAATTTAAATCTCTGAGGCATGGGCTGCTGCTAATATATTATTTTCAGTTACTTTCTTATTAAGATGCTGAAGTGATTTTCAGTGTTTATGTATTTTAACCGTAGGCAAGAGAAATTTGACAGTGACCGAAGTATGATCATTGTTCATAAAGTACCCTATTAGCCATTCCCGCTTTAAAAAAATCACATAAGACATTTCAAAAGAACCTATAATCATAAAGCAATCCAAGTGCTTAGATGAAAGTGAACATCTTTTAGGACGTTACAGTCTTTTTATTAAAAAATTCAGCGTTAGACACCCTTTTTTTGGAGTTATCAGGTGACATAAATTTCCTCAACGTTTTTAATACCAGCGAAGAGTACAAACTTGCGAATGAATTGCGCGTTGATACCTTATCCTGTTTCATCTTGGCCTCATTTGAATAGCAAAGTTGAAGAGACTTCCTTATTCCTTCCTTCTTGCCCTTCTCTAGTGGTCCGCTTATTTAAGATCACCATTTTTCCTAGAGGCACCACCGCTTCTAAATTAAATATGCCCTTTACGTTGGTGCTCTTGGGTGAAAATGTCAACCATTTCGGTACATTTTACCCGCTTCATAGAGCCACTGACACGCTCATGGCTGTGCGTGGCATGCGGAGCCTGGTGCCGATCGCCTTGCGCTCCGAAGCTTCTACACCTGCCTCATCCCTCGTCCGTGAACCCTCCCAGAGCACCATAACTGGACGCCACGTGCAGGAACTGATTTAAATTGGGTTACACGCTCAAAATAATCTGCTTCTATTCTGGATAAGTGGCGTTGAATCTATAGGTCACGCTGGCAGCTGAGGCCTTATTCAATCATGCAGCATTCGCTACCTAATAAAGATTTGGAAGTGAAACCATGACGAAGTGGACCGTGTCAGAATTGGAAACATATTAAAAAATGTGTTATATTTTCTACCCTAAAATTATGTAAATATTTTATGGGGAAGCGGATTAATTTCAGTTCATCACATTGACCGAGAGTTTTATTACATAGGAAAATTTAATATTTTGTCGGTTCATGTGCTTTATCCTTTCCATTTATTCTTTCGGGATTTGGTCGCGTCGTTGTTTTTCCGACGACATTTCACCTCTTCTCCTGGAGGCGTCTTCAGGTCGGAGATGCAGCGCTTCTTTTTGCCCGGGTTTACATAGTGGAGTCCGTGGGGTCGGTCGCTTCTGACTGGCTGCATATTTTGGCGCCATTTTTCATTCCTTTCCCTCCGATTTGTGATAGCGCTCTTTTCCACGTAGTTGCTATATAGTAGCCATCTTCTCTGGTCATGTTTTTAGGGCATTTTCTATTTTGATGGCTTCACTGATTAATCGTGGGAAGTATCGCTTTTCCCCGCTTAGGACTTCCGTTTCTTCGAAGCAAATTGAGTGGCCAGGTCCAAAGCATGCATGGAGACCCCACCGACTCTAATATATAAACCCCGCCGAAAAGAGGCGCTGCATCTTTGACCTGAAGACGCCTCCAGGAGAAGAGGTGAAACATCGTCGGAAAAACAACGACGCGGCTGAATCCCGAAAGAAGAAATGAGATAAATAAATACCTGCTCGCGCGGAAAACTTGATAATAGAAAATATGCTTTATCGTTGTAAACAGTCATAAGTAGTCGCTAATGACGCTTTCTCCTTCCGCAAACCTTTTATATTTACTACCACTTTCGGTTCAAATTTATGAGCCAAAAATATACTCCTGGATCCGAGATTTATTTCTCTAATAAAGATGATAGTCAAGCATATTCTTTCAAGGAGTTCCCGTACTATTTTATCGTATTTGACGGGTTTACCGTGTGTGACTGCGGGTGTCTACTTTCCACTCTAATCGCGTCTCTAATGCAAACATACTCCAAGTGTTTGTAGCCAATTATTGGCTCATTAACACTAGGACGCCCGTACTTTTCAGCATCATTCAACACCCTAAGCGGGTCATTTTGACCCATCGTAATTAATGAAGTAATTCCTCAATTTGCACGATAAAGTTTCCATTTTAACAGTTTTTCTACAAACTACAACTCTTTTTATTTCCATAAATTGATATTTTTACATTAGAAAAGTAATAATTTTGACAATATTGATGATTTATTGATATATCTACTTACGGCATTAGTATCAGTTAATAACTTTTTCAATATTTTTTATTTTCCTTTCATGAAATGGCATAGTTCAATAAATTACGAAGACCTTTCAAATTATTTTATACTTATCTATAACTTTTCAAAGTTTGGTTGGTATTAATAAGCAAAGTGCACTGCAGTGCAAACATATGTCTGGATCAAAACGACCCGTATGGGCGTTCAAGGTAAATTCTAAAAAAAAATAATTAATGTATTATTCCAGGGAGGTGAAAATTTGTGGACATAAAAGAATGTTGAAATGAATAAAAGTCACGGAAGGAAATCCTGCTCTCATTCAAAATGGAATAAAGAAATGAATTAAAATTCATGTTTGGGTCAAAATGACCCACTGTGGGCGTTCTAGTGTTAAACCTGAGTGACGCGTTACACACTTTGGTTTTGGCGTGGAGCACGAAAACGCTTCGCTGTAACTGTGATCGTTATCGTCGATTCCCCCTTGAATCGAATGGGCTTCAGTTGAAGCCTGAGATGACAAAAGTAATCATCAACGAGGCCCGATCGATGGACCCATTGAAACATTGAATGGCTGTCGCTCTCCCCTGCATTATTCTCAGGGGTAGTGTCATTCCAAGGGATCATATGGGAAGCTTCGTCCCTCCCTATCTCCATGATTTAACTGATTTCGTATGTACAAGGAATGGGAATCATTGGTGAATGTTGGAGGTCTTTGTTATCTTCTTCTTTTTATATCATGAGGAAATTCTTCTGCATTTGTGATTTAACTATAGAAGTTAAAATACGCATGATACACTGTTATGCATGTTAGTTGGAAAGGACCATATGAAACACCATAAAAAAAGAGGAACCAGATGGATTGGACACACCCTGAGACACAGTGTGTTTGAAAGAACATAATTGAAGGAAAAATAGAGAGAAAATCCCCAGGGGAAGACCCAGGAATAAGTTCATCGACTAAGTAAAGATGAAAGTACCTAGGAAGAGATACCAGGAGGTAAGGGAACTAGCACTAGATAGGGAAGGGTGGAGGGCTGCAGTCAACCAACGTTAGGATTGAACAACCAATGAATAGTAGCACCTGCTATTGCTACAGGAAAAATTTGTAGGTGAGGTTGAAATGCCGCGGCTACTTGAGTAATTTTCAGTCTTTAAACTAAAAAAAACGTATGTTTTTTTCACTTTCTTATATGACGCTGAAGCCTGGACTCTCGATTGTCTTCTTTTTATATTATGAGGAATTTTTTCTGCAATCGTGAATGAACTACAGAGCAACGAATACACATCATACTCTGTTGTTTTTTCTATTCTCTTACATGGTGCTGAAGCTTGGACACTCATATTGTCTTCTTTTAAAACTATGAGGCAATTCTTCTGCAATCATGATTTAACTATAGAACTTAGATAACGCATGATATGCTGCTATTTATTTTCCACCCTCTTATATGGTGCTGAAACCTGGACACTAATATAGTATATAATGAAGGAGATTGAAGCCGTTGAAATGTGTTCTTACTGTCGAATGTTATGATCTCATGGGAGATAAAGAGCGATGAATGCGGTAGTGCTACAAATGCTGGATGAAGAATCTTAAGAACCATCAAAATTAGAAAACTTCATTATTGTGGTCACATTATGAGAGGTATAATGTACCGAATATTAAGAAACATCGTTCAAGGGAAAATTGATGTGAAGCGGAGAAGTGGAAGAAAAAGAATTTCCTGGATGGACAATTTACAGAAAAGATTTTACTGTAGCTCCGCTGAACTTTAGAGAAGAGGCACCAGTAAAGATGAACCAATGCCCATCGCTTAGGAAGTTCAACTGCCTCGGATCAAGTTAACAGAGTGACGGAGGATTGGAAACTGAAATACAATACACGACAAACTGTAGATGACTTAGCAGGAGAAAAGTCAGAGGAGGACTATGCGATAAAATGGTGAACTGCAAGATTAAAGAAAAGCCATTCAAGCTTGTAGTGAGGCCTGCTATGTCGCACGGGGCGGAAACATGGCCGATCACAAAGGTCAAGGAAGGAAAGCTAGAAGTAGCTGAAATGAGGATGTTGCCTTGGATGTGTGGAGTAACGAGAGATGATAAAATATTAGTACACTAGAGGAACGGTTAAAATAGGACCCATGGGCAGTAAGGTACCGACAATAAAGAATACGGTGGTGTGGACATGTGCAGAGAAGGGCAGGGGACTATTTTGGGGAAAGAGTTGAGAAAATGAAAGTTAGTTGGATGAGGAAGAAGGGAAGACCAAACATGAGATGAAAGGACAAAGCGGCAAGAGACATAAAGGAGAAATGCTGGAGAAAAGAGGAGGCTTTAGACATATCTGTGGAGGAGGAGACTCGAAGAAGGAAACGCCCACCCCGTTGATGTGGGATGAGGCAGAGAGAAAGATTTTCTTCGTGTGTTCTATACTTGGTTTTCTTCTATTATTATCAATTATCCCTCCTTTCGTTATTGTTCCCGAGAGGCAGTTATATTCGGGTATATGTCTAATAAGCTTGATTCAGCAACTTTGATGGAACGAAAGGTGGACACAAACAATTGAGGTCGATGAAGAGGGCATTACGTCATCCAACTGAGACCTACAGCAGAAGGAACAATTGTTTAACCCCGCTCTTTCCTTACTTCCCTATGGATAGCTCGACGTAATGAACGAATAATTGGATGTAAAGCAATAATATCACCATCTGTTTGAATATTTCAGGAAAGTAGCTCTTGAAACACATATTGCCTTATTGCTTAATAGTATGGATTCTGCTCTAATTTACAAAATTCTTCCTCGGAAATACTGATGTGTATATACATACATACATACTTAACAATCATGTCGTTCCCTTCCGGGGTAGGCACAGTCACAGAGTTGCGCTCATAAATACATATTTGTACACCTAACTCTGCTTCAATAATTTCCTCCATACTGACCTATCCTTAGAAGTCTCTTTCGCCTCATTTACCCCCATACACTGCTTCATACACCCCCTTCTGTGTTTAAGACTCCTATTATTCCTCCTCCTAAGAATTTCCTCAACCACATTCAACCACAACTTTCTCGGCCTACCTCGACCTCTCGTACCATTCGTTTCACTATTATATGTGTGTTTCGTTATTCGACTCACATCCGTTCTCTCAACATGACCAAACACATGAAGCATACTCCTTGCATATATGTCCATCACTGGAGCATCTAACCGACATTAATTTATTACCCACTCTTTCCTGATCCTATTCATCCTACTTTAGCCGCACACACTCCACACATAACTCATACCCACGGCATTTAGTCTACTCTTATGTCAATCCTGACATGCCCATGTTTCACTACCATACAATAAAGTTGGGAGAAGTACACTTTTATACGTCGCGATGTTTATATAATGATCAATAAATAAATGAATAAATAAGTTTCCGAAGCCTAGGTCGTTGCAATAAACTTAGTTTGGATATTTGTAAGGTATTTTTGCCTTATTCGTGGGATTTTTTTTCCCGTGATACGTTTTGATTTGGAGATTTAACAGAGTGCCGAATTTTCACCTTCGTCTGCATGAACTTTGGGAGGAACCTTCGCTTCGAAGCACTGTTTTCTTAAGATGCACGACATATGCTGTAACGAGTAAATTAAGGATTTGGATTACCTCATATATTTATTAAATTTCATGTTAATACTCCTTCGGGTCAAAGTTATGGGACAAAGCGTTATACCGAAGCTTTTACCATGTCACCAAAACCATTTATTACTCTGACTTAAAGCTGTATTGCTATTTCCTCAGAATTTAATATCATGATTTTTTAGAAAAATGGGCGAAAAATTTAATTATCTTCAGGCTAACAATATTTATGAATTTATATTTAATGCTTAATTTTGACATAAATTGAGAAATAGATTATGTAAACAAGGTGAGCTGCAGAAGTTTTTCTTGGCAACGTTGCCACATTCATCACATTATGTTGGCTATGTGCTCCAACTAAAACCGGAAATCTATCATTCAAACCTAAATACTCGTGTAGCATTTTCGATAGCATGGTCTGATAACATTATATTAGGTGCCTTTATATCTAGTTTATGTAATAGAAGTTTTTCAGCATTATTATTCTGACGGAAACTGAGATGAAACTAGGAATGAAATTATCTTCGGCCTTGCCGAATTTAAAATACCCTACACCACTTTCACATACATACATACCCATCACGCCGTTCCCTTCAGGGGTAGGCGCAGTTAAAATGTTTCGTTCATTAATACATTATTGTACACCTAACTCTGCTTCAATAATTTCCTCCATACTGATCTATCCTTGCAAACCTCTTTTGCCTCATTTACTCCCATACACTGCTTCATACGCGCCCTCCTGTTTTTAAGACTCCTAATATTCCTCCTCCTAAGAATTTCCTCAACCAAATTCAACCACATACAACCACAACTTTCTCGGCCTACCTCTACCTCCCACACCATTCATTCTACTCCCATACATCTGTTTCGTTATTCGACTCTCATTCATTCTCTCAACATGGCCAAACCAATGAAGCACACTCCTTTCATACACGTCCATTACTGGAGCATTTAACCCATATTCATTCATGACCCACTCGTTCCTGACCCTATCCGTCCTATTTTTGCCGCAAATACTCCTCACTTTCAATTTTGTTATAAAAGACGCAGTTTTGGTCCGATCCGACCAATTTTAGAACTGTGCCGTCTGTGGACTACTAGAGACTAATGGCCCAAATTTTAGCTCGATATTCCATCTTTTACGGCAATTATTGTGTGAAGAGAAAGACAGACGGACAAAGCGTGATTGACTCGTAAAGTGATGCTGATCATTTCTATGTGTACTTTTCTGTACCTGCCACGCCTCCTTCCTTGCGTTACATTTCTGCTGTGACAAAATCAATATATCTTACCCACGTAATGGTGTAGGGTATGAAAAGTTAGGTGGAAAGATATCATCGTACTTTGGTTAATGTATTGTATTTCAGCGTTTAAATTCATTATTATTAAATCTATGTATCTTCATTAAATGAGCAATGCCTAGTAATATTTTTGCACCTCTTAATTGTAGAGGTTTTACTCATTTTGTGTGCAAATTAAGGTTGATTGTCGCGGATTCCTGAAATAAAGATTCCTCTTTAGCTGGTACAGCCGCAAAATAAGGGTCTAGAAATTCAAATGCCCCCCCCCCAATGAAATATCTGGAAAATACATGTAGAGACGAATGGCTCAGATTATTCGGAACCTGGATAAATCTGGCCTTCGCTTTTGGGGACTTAACTCTTATCGCGTCAAGTGTTTACGTTCGTGTTCCCTGCGCATAACGCATGCATGCCTTCAAATAACTTTGGCGCCTTAAAAGGATTTTAGTATTTGACATGGGCGCGGAATCTTCGAGCCCTTTCTCGTCCAGCTCCTCGAGTTTGAGTGTTCCGCCGCTAGATGTCAGGGTGGATGATAGTCTCTTGAGAACGTTTTCTTGGCGTGTTCAAGGATCGTTGGAGCCGTCTCTTATGAAGAAAGGCGAAGTATTCGAGGATCACACGGCCCGAAGGTTTTAGGCCCTTAGTTTCGAAACTATTTACTTGTTATCATAAATCAAACCTCTTTAGTGGTGAAGGTTTTGATGCGGTGACATAAAAAGTACGGAGCATTCTGGAAGTGGAAGGAAATGTTTTACCTCTCTGTAAGAAAAATTCTGTTGGTGGTTCTATTAGCGTACCATTTAGTGCCGGATACTTTCGTTTAGTGGCCTTGTACTTGCAGTGATGGAAAAATTAACTAATATTGTCAGGTAGAGATGTGGCTATATTAGCCTAGTAGATACTGGGAAACAGTATGTGAAGACATTTGTGTGGAGTGTGGCACTCTGAGGATCGGAAGCAGGGACCATTGAAAAGGCACACCAGAATGGACTAGAGGCAAATCAGTGCTATAACTCTGTACATTCAAAACATCTGCCAGAGTCGAATCACTCCTCTAGTTTTATCCCCTCTATTTTATATATCTGTTACAAAGGTGTTATACCGAATTTTTATACAAAATTTTGAAATTGTTTCAGCATTTAAAACATGTTGTCCTAGGGTTTTAAAAAGTTTTGTTCCTGATAAATAGTCCCCCTTTTTACTGTGCCCTCTATCTTGAATATTTGACGCTGCTGATTTTACGCTTTCCTGTGGTAGTGTCCTCGCTTTGTCAACCATCCTAATCCTCTCCCCTCCTCCTAAGAATCCTTCTCCCCCGTCCAACCCTCCGCCACATCCTTCCCGTACATATATAAAGTCATCGCACCTATACTTAACATACGACCTCTGAAGATGATGTTGTAACATTGAAACCGGTCAGGTATTTTTATAATATGTGTGGAAAATACGAAGTCATTTTTTTCTTTTAATACGCCTATGTTCCACGAAGTACAATCATGTACAATCACGTATAGACTAGAAGTCCCCAAAACATGGTGCTGGAGGAGGATACTGAAGATAAAAGGGACGGACAAAATGAGAAATGATGAAGTGTACGGAGGAATAGAAGAGGAAAGGACCATTCTGGAACTCGATATAGAAAAGAAGAACGAGATGGATGGGACACACCCTGAGACACACCCTGAGACACAATGGGTTTAAGAAGAACATTACTGAATGTATAATAGGGGGAGGAGTCCCTAGAGAAGGGTGGAGGGCTGCAGTCAAGCAATCTTTGGATTGAACAACCAATGAGGAGAGATAGGACGGAACAAAGTTGAAGTTGTATTTAAGATGGCTCTGGCATCAGAGTATCTTACTCCATATCTTCTAAAAAGTTGAATGTATCCTCTTTGAAGTGTGATTCATAAACTGAGATGAAAATTCAATGGGGTTCTTTACCTAAATCTACTGTACTTCAACCTCGAAAGTGGAGTTATTCACACGGACTTTAATGGAGATTGCTCAGGCTACAACAGGAAAAAGATGCCGATTGGAACGAGAAAGCACATAAAAGCTTTTATTTAAACCGGTTATAAGAATGAAGTATAGGAATCTTACTACCTATTTTTAAAAGTAATTAGGAAATTACTGACGTAGTTGTAGTCGGAATGTGGTAGTTCCATACAAACGGCGCTGCAGTCGGATCCTAAGGCTGGAAATACGTATTAAAAATAAATTCGTGGAAAAATCTGCGTATTTTAGACCTTAATTTATGTTTTTAATAAGTCACCCGTTTTATCTGCGATAACAGGATTTTTTTAACCAAATAATTAAAATTGTGTAACTCAGTATTTGTCTTTACTCACCTAGTCAATGAAATACAAAGGACATCTTACTGTCTACTTCATTCACAAACTCTTACTACACGTGTTTCGACTGAATATCAGTCATCTTCAGGTACGACTGTCGTACCTGAAGATGACTGATACGACTGTCATACATCTTCAGGTACGACTGACATACGACTGTCATACATCTTCAGGTACGACTGACATACGACTGTCGTACCTGAAGATGACTGATTCAATCGATCTACTGCCACCATGTTTCGGTGGCACTATACACGAATGCCATGATGAGTCAACTTCAAATTCTGTAATCCATTTGTCGTAGTCGGGAGCTAGGAACTATTCCCAGTTGAGTCTTTCGTCAATGGGTTGGGTAATGAGGGCACCTGGCTACCCCTTTCTCCTCACTTCTCAGTTCTTAGTCCTTAGTGTTGCTGACCTCTTGCCACAACTAGGATGGGGGTAGCTTTCAGACCGTATATAATACATTAGGCTTTAAATTTTATGTTAAATTTAAAAAAGTTTATTTTATGACTAGTTATTAATATCTTACGAACTCCAACATGCTACGGTAGATCATTGAGAATATAATTAGGGAAATAGAATACACAACAGACAGGTTTAAAATTCCTTTTTTCCGGGATTCATTAGAAACCATAATGGTTCTTAATGAGACCTTGAAATAGGTCAATTGACAGGTAGTGTCGCTAATCAGTTGAATTGCTCACTAATGCTTGTTTCTTAATCTGCCAAGTAGTTCTAACATAACGTTTCGCATGATCCCTGCATGCCTCCTGTATCTCCTTTACTTTTTGCAATATACATTAGTACAGTTATTTCTGTAGCATTGATATCATACATATAGTGGGATGCATGTTGTTGAAAGTTACTTGTACTATATGGTGCATGCACTTGCACCATGATGGTGATAACTAACCCCCTGCCACACACCCATGAGGTGGCTTGCAGGATATTATGTAGATGGTGATGTACTCCATCCATTGTACCCTTCAGTCGCGTATAAATGCATTTACTATATATATGAATCTTAAGTACTTCATGAGCAACAGTCTTGAAATACGTTATGTAGTCATGGCAGATTCTTATGGCAGTGTAAAATTCAAAACTCCAAACTTTCCTCGTTGATCGATTTAATGCCTTGTCGCGTGCTTGCCACTTGCGTTGGTACCTCTTAATAGCGAACCGCTCGAAACGCTAACTTACTCTGCGGCATTTATATCCGTTTGAAGGAGGTAGCATTTGGTACTAATCCATGAAAAATTAATGCACATTAACCAAATTCAACGCTTAACACAGAGTCATCAGTATGTATTTCTAGATATACATCTGCTTATTAGTCACATACCATCTCAAGGGTTTTTACCAGGGGTGATTTATCACAGACATGCACTGTAATGTACACGTAACTTTCGCCAAGATACACTGCACTGTAGGTATCCTAACTATGCTACATAAACTATTTGTATAAATGTACAACGCTACTACATAAATCATATTTAAGAGCCATGCAGGGGTCATGCGAAACGTGTTGTTAGCTCTGCAGAGCAGATTGAGGAACGAGCTTATCAATTACCTTGCGCAGATTAGCGCTCATTGATGTGTATGTAAACTCAACAAGGGTATATCATAGTCGACGATTTAAACAATGCGCGCTATCGTATTTACGAAATAACAGAGCGATATTCAACTTTTTTGCATGAAAAGTGCAACTCTTCTGTTGAAAGACAAAACTCGGAGTTCCTATTAGTTTCTTTTGGAGAAAACATCCCAGATTTTTTGGACTTTGAGATTTTCTTGTTTCTACTGATACGTATTATCCTCCCACAGTATATTTCTTCTTTATCTGCAAATGCTAACCCAGACGACCTTCGTTGAAAATGTCTTTCGATCAGCTTATTAAGAATAACGTCACTGATATAAATAGAACACGCTCTGCGCTTAACAGATAGAAACAGCGCAGGTTCCGGATGGGAAAGCTCCCAAGACACTTGCGTAGATACGTACATATACTTTATTTCATCCAAAGCTTAACAATGATGAGTATACGTAGAACTTTCCTCTGAAAAGGTTTTGAGCTGTGTTTAGTTGGTATTGTGGAGTGCTTGACCTGTTTCAGGTTTGAAAAAATATTATAAATGGAATATTGATGCCATTTATCATCGCCTGAGATTGTGTATTGATTCATTTATGTATATATCTACTTCTAACTCAACGTATTATCCTGTAAGACACCTCTAGGGTTTCCAATCATATCATTCGAAATTCGTCAATTTCGTCGTTATAGAAACGACAGTGTTTGGTTTATTCACCGCAACATTGGCTTCGTAAGCACGACCTTCGTCACATGTACTACAATGTAGACTTGAGGCGTGAACATCTAGTTCGCATAAACACCCCCCCCCCCCCGAAATGTACATTGAAGGAAGATGACTTGGTGGTGTTACTGGCTAACGCACCTGACAGGCAGTTGGGAGATCCGGGGTCGTGCACCTCTCAACGTGTACAATAATGTATATGTACAGTCACTTCATAAAGTATCGCGACACACCATGCTAGCGGTGCATGGTGTGTCGCGATATGCATGCTTGCTAGCTAGCATATTTATTGAAAGTCCAGAGGGACATAGCCACCAGAGATAGGTCAGGATAGCCAACGTATTTTGAGCTTCGACATCCGACCTATACGAACCGCTAGCGTAGAGTGTCGCGATACTTTATGAAGTGACTGTAACTTACACCAACGTACTTACTCTCAAGGCATATTCCCAATCCTATAGAAACTTAGAATAATGCATATTGCAGCTAAGAAAGCGAGATACTAGAGTTATGCAAAACGTGATGTTATAATTGTGATATATATGGTTTTTCCGCTAATTATATGGTTGGGTGAACATAATGAGTCGTAAACAAATTTGAAAAAGCATGTTCGTCCAATGCTAGGGAGAGAATGTGGAGGAGTTAAAAGGAGTTTAAGTTGTGGAGAGGGTGTGGGCAAAGGTGGTTAACCCTTCTCAAGGACAGCGTACCCTGAGAACAACCCGGAAATAACGTTGAATGTGAGAAGGAGATAAGGGATTACGGCCTGTAAAAAGGGAGGGTCAATTTTTTTAGGAACAAAATGGCTTAAAAAACAAGTACCTTTGTAGTGACATATGGATGTAAATTAACTGATATACATTCTCTAGTATCATGGTAATTGTTACCTTGTCCCTTATATTATTAATATCTTTCGATCCATAATATACTACGGTAGATCACATCACGAGAATAAAATGGGGGAAATAGACTTCAGAGCAGACAGGTTTAAAATATCGTTTTTCCCACGATCGATAAAGAGACATAAGTGGCTGCCAATCAGATTTTGAAGTATCTTCTTCTAAGTCCCATGGTCAGTCATAATGGTTTCTTATCGATCGTGGGAAAAACGATATTTTCAACCCGTCTGCCTGTCCGAAAGACATAGTTGCCCAGGGCCCCGCAAGCCCCAGGGGCTGGCCTGATGAATGTCATAGAAAGTGAAGAGGTAATCCAAGGTTAGGTCAATATGGTGCCAGAGACCATTTCATGGAGTAACTAAGGGTCTAAGAGATGGTCCGTTTACACGCATGGAAGAGACCATATTGTACCGTATCCCACTTCCATGCCCGGAGTATGACGGAGGGAAGCCGAGACGTACTAAAGTGGAGATCGGAGCGTCGCGACGGTAAACCTTTGGGGGTAAGGACTGGGAGTAAAAGAGTCGTACAAGCGGATTGACCTATTCACCAATTACATTTATATTATTACTAACAATTGATACATCAGATCAACACACAGATATGCCCTTTCCTACTCACCAAGATGGATCATATAACGAGAATGGGTGACGACATGGATGAGATTAATAAACATATTGCCGTGTATAACTTTACATATCTGCGGCCGTGTGAACAACAAAATTGAGGAATACTTGGTTCCTTTTAACTGGTAATTATAAACAGAATCAGTCACAGGAAAATTAACTTTCAAACACTCGATCCATTTTTTACCGGCCCTTGACCGGTACAATATTGACTCAAAAATTGGTAGATTATTGAAAAAATTGGCTAGTAAGGATACCTAGGAATACATGGGACAATGTCGTATAGGATTTACTTAGAATGATTGTTACTAACTGGAAGGAGATGATACAAGGTAGAAGGAGAGGGGTACGCAAGTCCAAAAACAAGTGTACACCGCTTTTCCATTTCAGCCATTTCTATCCATTTCTGTCCATTTCTATCCATTTATGTCTATTTATATTAATTTATGTCCAATTCTACCCATTTCTGTCCATTTCTGTATATTTATATCCGTTTCTGTCCATTTCTATCAATTTCTGTCCATTTCACCACCATTTCTCAACAAGCGTTCTCAGAGCTGCATACCCCTCGGTAGAAGGCGATGGATGCTAACTGTTAAAGAGGCGGGTAACCCGTGTAGTTTGCGGGTTCCAAGGAAGAAGATGTGCAAATGTTAAATATTCCGTCATCGTCGCTCAGATGTTGAACAAAGCAGTACGTGTAGTGATCATGTTTTGCGTCCCGTAACTCCTTCGTGATGCTGTTCCACCTCCTTCTGAGGTTATCCTTTTTTCTTCTGTAAAGTTCCGCGTCGTCGGCACCCCTCGACCCTTCCCTTTACGCTCTTGTGCCGTCGTCACCTCCCTTCTCCGAAGCTGCTTCGTTCTTGCCGACGATGCTGATCCATGAATCTTTTTTTTATCCCTATCGTATCTCGAGACTTCCACCTGTTCCACTCTTGCCTCTCAAGTAAGAGGCCCATACCTGTCAATAAACCTTATCATGTCGGCGGGGCCATTCTAAGGTGACTCAAATTCCCAATTTAAGTGAATAATGCTGCACTCTATGTTTTTCTGAATAATCTGGGCAAAATATTCATGTTGGAGGGTTGTTAAATATTAACGGGAATTTTTTCATTGCGCGTTGACGGATGGTCGTAGCGACGTCTGGTTGGCAGCACTGCATTCCTCACTACTTCCCAAGTAACCATGGTTTTTCATTTGTTTAATTCTTGTTTAGTTTCCGTCATATACGTGCATTAGTGTAGGGTGTTTTAGTGGCCGCGGCGATTTTTGCAAAGCCATAGTTTTAACGTTGCAACATGAAATTTTGCGTTTAACTTTGGAAATCTTTTACGGAAACCTTCGCACTTTTGAAAGAGGCTTATGGAGATAATGCCGTGCCCAGCCCAGTATTCTGCCGATTAGCCGTGCCCAGTATTCTGACTAGTTTGCCCGATTCAACTTGGTCTTCAGTCCTTTTAATATGTTTATCGACCAGGAAGGCCTTCGAAGTCAACTTATGGCCGTAAAACTCTGAAAATCGAGGATTTGTTGCTCGCCAGACATCGTCTGCCTATCAGCAAACCTGCAGGAGAGTTTGAAATCTCGTTTGGATCATTTCGTGACTTGTTGACCGAAAATTAACCCTAAATGGAAGAAATTGTGAAGCATCAGCATGAAAAGAATACTGCTACTATATTAGTTTTTTAAAGGTCTATTTAAGCATTAAAAAGACAATTTATCTGATAATAATATTCATGTTGAAATGTGACGTATGTATGCTATTGTACCTATATATTTATTGAAATGTACGTATGTATTCTATTGAATATATTTAATTTAAAATAATGCTTTACATAATAATATTTACTCAAGGTATACTTCAGCATTACCTACATAACAGACCTTTTTTAAACTTCCCAACGTTTTCTTCATATGACAGCTGAAACTGTTTAAATTTCAGAGCTCCACCAGGCACGCCATCGTCAGTGCATAGCATCACACATTCATCTATTCAAATTATTCGACGAACCGCCGAAAGAGACGCAACTTTTCACACACTTAATCCAAAGCGTTAAAATTCTGTATAGCGAAGCAACTGAATGGAAAAGCCTCTTAGAAAGCAGATCTTTCAATGATTTTGAAACGTAACAAATTTGACTCGCTCGCCCATAGAGGGTGAAAGCATGCATCGGGTTGCAGCGAAGTTTGCAACTCATTTGATTTCAGCCAAGCTGAACCTTCCTCGACCACGACAACGCGCCCACCTCTCATTCTATTAAATTCGTGATTTTTGTTGAAAAAATCAAACGGCCGTCCTCCTGCAGCCTCCTCACGCACGTGACCTGTCCCCGTGTGATTTCTTTTCATTTCTCTAGATAACATTAGTGCTCAAAGGACGTCATTTTGACACTTTTGACGACATTAGAGGGAATTCGGCCCGGGAGGTGTAGGCAATACCCAGAGAAGCATTCCAGAAATGTTTAGCGAGGTGAATTCTTCCCTTGAATAAGTGTATCTACCGACGTAGAGGGATCTTCTTCTTGTACAAAAATTCCCGTTTTTTAACAGACCTCGTATTTAGTGTTTGGGATATCAGCGAAGGTTACAGACTTGCGACTTAAGGTAGTTTGAGCAACATATTTTACTTAGGAATCGATGAATTTGGTCTCATTTTAAAGAAAAATATATCACCCTTCCATAAAAATTCAACCCCTTACCACATTACTTCCCGAGATATTTGCCAAAAAATACAGCCCTTTTACATGGGAAATGGTACATTTGTACACTCCAAAGAGATTTTATATTAAAAATGAGGTATTTCCTACACTTAGATCTCGTCAAAAAATCAACAGTGTGTAGTTTGTGTTTTCTCAACTATTTTTGTAAATTAATCATATTGTCACCGCAGTAAATTATTCGGGATCACAATAAGCCTTCAGTTTTGAAGGAGATTCAAACGTGCCGCGTGAAAAAAATGAGTCAAGTTAAAGACTTATTTAAATATTTTCATTTAATTACTTACAATTTCTGCTGTGTAAAACTATATTATTGCACCATCAATAATTTAATATTTAATTCGTGTGTCTCACAGCTGGCGAAATTTAATGGTATATATCGAATATGGTTTCTATTATGAATAGGGAACTATCTCGCTCGCACTACCTTAAATGTGAAATGATGTAGATGCGTGTTTGATCTGAAAAAAATACAGACTATATGAGGACCCCAGAAGTCAAGGGGTCTAAGTAACAAAACCATTGTTTAGAAAAAAACTTAAGTCAAAGTTGAAAATGTGTGGTACAACCAACTAAGTAGTTAAGAGGCCTTACCCTAGATAGCAGCACCTGTCAATAAAATCACTTGGATCCCTTTACCACCGAAAAGATTAATATTTTCACATCCCATTCCTGTACCTAACTAATTTTTTTCAAAAATGTCACTTAGACCCCTTGACTTCTGGGGTCCACATATATTTAATACATTTTTATTGAGCCAGTAGTGGGAGCATTTATGAAGGACCAGACTGAATCAAACCCACCTTCCCTCACCCAAGTGTGATAATGCTTTGAAGTTTTCATAATATGATATGCAAATGCTATGCAAAATAACTAGGGAAGTTTGCGCTGTGATTTTTTTATTTTGATGCTGATTGCGTAAATTTTCCCGTTATTACCCGGAGACGTTTAGCCTTGCGTGCTACCTATTTTTTCTGTACCATCTACTCGTGCATTTCGTGCTGTAATTTGGTAGCTGCGAAACAATAATCAGAGTGATGAAGTCTGGCTATTCAACTTAATTATACTGTCAGTTACTCGTTCAACTCTATTACTGATTATTTTAGTTTTAACCCAGGAAATGTCAGCCTTGGTTTTGGTGTTAAGGGTAAACTAGGAAGGTCGTCGGATGAATATGTATTATGATTAAGGTGGGAGCCCGTAGAGAGACGGAGGCTGCGCGCTAGGCTTAGCTTGCTTGAGAAATTCAGTGCTAGTGTGTTTCAGAGCGACACAGAGAATATTATCCTGACGCCTCACTACATCTCTAGGTCTGACAGAAGCGATAAAATAAGATAAATACATTACCGAGCAGATAGGTGTAAAAACTCGCTTTTTCCGCGCACAATAAGCGACCACAATAAATACTGAGCTCTACTAAATAAACTCCCATAATGCACGCCACCATTCCACCTCCCAAAACCTTATCCCTAACATCTTTTCATGGCTGGTGTCCTAAAATCCCCTGACATACGCCCATGCGGTGCCTCGCCTGTATGTAGGAAATATAACCACTCAAAGCTAAAGAAAGTTTGGTGGTATTTATTCACTTTACCAGTATTGATTATTCATCGTCGCTTTGAAAATTTGAATGACTGCATTTTATGGTTGTCAGTCATGGATGGAAGTTTTCGAAACTAGTTGGAAGATAAGAAATTATAAAAAGCCTATTTTATCTGCCTAAAGAAGATATCCGAATTCAGGAAACAATTCTTTTTCGTTGTATAATATGTATTCACATCCATTCACTGGTGTGCTTGTTGCACCTTTTTAATGTTTATTCCTTAAATATATTTTAAATTATATATTTTAAGTCATGACTGAGTTAATCATCATCATCATTGTGATTCTGTCCTTGAACAGGTTTCAACGGTACTGCCTCCATAGCATTCTCTCCTGGGCCTCTCTCTTCACCTCTTCATAGCTCCTTCCTTTTTTGATGTCTGTTAGCATTCTGTGTCTCCTCCTTCCTCTTCCTCTCTTTCCTTCTATTTTCCCTTCTATAATTAATTTCTGAACACCATTCCTCCTTAAAATATGCCCAATCAAAATCCTCTTTTTAATTTCTCTCAAAATACTCCTTTCTTCTCCAATCCTCCTCAGCACTTCATCATTCCCAACTCTATCTTTCCACTCCATTCTCTCCATTCGTCGCCACAGCTACATCTCAAAGCTTTCCAAGTACTTTTCTTCTCTCTTCTTCAAGGTCCATGTTTCGCATCCGTAGGGTAGAATACTCCATATGAAGCATTTTGCAAATATTTTTCTTATATCTGTCCTGGCATTCCACGATGTCACCAGTTCCTTAATCTTGTAAAATGCTACTTTTCCTTGCGCAAATCTACTTTTAATTTCCTCTGTGCGATTTCCGTTCTGAGTAACTATACTTCCCAGGTACTTGAAGGAACTTACTTATTTAAATTTTTCTTTTTCCAGCCATATATTTAATGGTCCTTCTGTCTTCGCTACCCTCATAATCCTAGTTTTCTTTCTACTCGAATTTGTTTACCCCTATTTATCCTCATTCCATACTCTTCACTTTTCTTCCAAATTCTTTCCATCATCTTCTGGAGTTTCCATCATATTCTCTGCTATTATAGCCTGGTCATCCGCATTTTTGATGGTTTTTATTCTCTCATCTCCCACATGTATGCCCCCGATTCCTCCTATAGCTTCCAGCTCTTCCTGCAGTTTGTCTGCATACAAGTCGACGAGGCATGGTGACGGCTAGCAACCCTGCATTACTCCTTTTTCTATTGGAGTTTCCTTTGTTTCCTCGTCCCCGATTCTTACAGCTACTTTCTGGTGGATGTACACATGCTTTATTAATCTCCTGTCTTTTCAATCTAAATCTATCTCTCTCAAAATATCTAACAAGATATCCCATGTGACCATATAAAATGCCTTCTCATGGTCAATATAGCAGACACACATCTCTCGGTTCAACTCTAACACTCTTTCTGTCAACATCCTAAAACGTGCTATAGCATCCCTCGTTCCTCTACCCTAGCGGAAACTGAACTGGTCTTCTTCTAGATTTTCCTCTATTTTTCTTCTCATTCTTTATAGTATGACTTTAGTTATAACTTTTCCCACATGGGAGATAAGACTAGTGGCTCTGTACTCTTTACATTCCTGTGAATTACCTTTCTTTGGTATCGGCACCATTATCGTTTCGATCAGATCTTCTGGCCACTCTCCTGTGTCATATATTTTATTAACCAGATCTGTAAGTCCATCCAATACATTCTTCTCGAAGGTTTTGAGAATGGGTTTGGTCTGCGCCGACTGCCTTCCTATACTTCATTCCTTTAATTGCCATTTCTATCTTCCCTTTCATTACTTTTGGATCTATATTGTCCCTCTCCACATTCATGTAATTCTCCAATTCAATATCTCTTCCCCTTTCTTTTGTGCAGTACAGTTATATATTCCTCCCATATTTCCTTCACTTCCTTGTCATCTGTGGTAACTCTTCCATACTTATCTCTCATACCTTTCTTCGAAAAGGCTCTCGGTTTTTTCATAGTCAACCTTCTCACTGTGTGCTTACACATGGATAAACTTACGGATTCGACCAGAGTACTGCAATGTGGAAGGAAACTGTTAACCATCTCATTATTTTCCCTTGAAGATACAGAACTACATTCACCAATTAACTTTCGAGCCCGCAGAAATGACGGAGAATAACTTTTTTACCCATCGTCCCTATTTTTGTCTATTTATCAATTTTCACGTGTTCCTTTGCTAAATAAAAAATCCTACTCATTTACACGTACAACAGGGAGCCGTTTCTCTTCAAACTTCACTGCAATCGAGGTTGACGCAATGCCATTATTTCTTAATTAAACTGCTTTTTTCTTTTACATTTTTCCTAGAGAGCATATCTCAACGTAGAACAAAGGTCTGTTGATGATAAGTATTAACCTCTAATGAATAACTCTGTGGCGTAATGTAGTCCAGTAGGACTTAAGAGCGTGAGAGTCCTCACATTTTGCTTAGCCATTTCTCGAGTCTTGGTAATTTGGTGTCCCTGCATTGTTAGTGGGAAGGGTATAGCTGTGTTGGAGACGGCTAAAATCTCCTTTACATTGTCCTCCTTACCGAACAGCGCTCGTGTAGTGAGGTGTCTAGTGACTTTACCTTAATTGTTTACATTTTTACCTCGCCTTTTGCCAGTCAGGGCGCGATTCAGCAGCAGCCCGTACTTAAAGAAGTATTTTTATTTGCATACATACGTAACAACGTTCCCTTCCGGGGTAGTCACAGACACAAAGTATCACTCATAAATACATATTTGTACACTTAACTATGCCGTTGTTATTTTTTAATCTATGTCGTTGTGATTTTTTAGTCGCTGTCGAATTATTTCTGAGAGAAGCGAATTCATCTTTTTAGGAATAACTCATCTTTACTCTTACATTTCATTTTTATAGAATAGAAAACAATGCAGGTGTGGATTCCAAAAGGTGAGAGAAAACGCTTGCCTCGTCATTGATCAATGGACGTACTCGAAGGAGGCCATTGAAGAGCGAATCTTGGCTCATTGAGATCACATTTTAATAATTTTTAAAGTAATTAAAAAAAACTCTTGGGTCTCACTTCATTAAGAACATCTATTTCTGTGTTTTAAATAGCCATACATGTTGTTATGCATGCGAAATTACATACATACATACCAATCACACCGTTCCCTTCCGGGGTAGGCACAGTCACGAAGTTTCACCCATAAATACATATTTGTACACCTAATTCTGCTTCAATAATTTCCTCCATACTGACCTATCCTTGCAAGTCTCTTTTGCCTCATTTACTCCCATACACTGCTTCATACACGCCCTCTTGTTTTTAAGGCTCCTAATATTCCTCCTAAGAATTTTCTCAACCACATTCAACCACAACTTTCTCGGCATACCTCTACCTCTCGCACCATTCATTTCACTCTTATATGTCTGTTTCGTTATTCGACTCTCATCCATTCTCTCAACATAGCCAAACACATGAAGCATACTCCTTTCATATATGTCCATTACTGGAGCATCTAACCCACATTCATTTATTACTCACTCATTCCTGACCCTATCCATCCTACTTTTGCCGCAAACACTCCTGAGATAACTCATGCCAACGGCGTTTAGCCTACTCTTATGTCTATCCTGACATACCCACGTTTTCCTACCACACAACAAAGTGGGAAGAAGTACACTTTTGTAGGTACACAGCTATTTTCGCTTCCTTAGACTGACCTCGATATGCTCCACATGTTACCTACCACTTTCCTTCCAGCATTCGCACCTCTCTTTATCTCTTCATCTATCCGTCCATCTTTCGCAAACATCTTAGTTAAGTACACAAAATTATCCACTTGTTCAATTACTTCACCATTCGCCCTAATCAGACGGTTATTCTCCCCAATCTCCATATGAAAAACTACTACTTTAGTCTAGCATGCATTTACCCTCAATTCCATTCTCTTATTTATCGTTTGAAATTACATAGTACGTCTTTACGCTACGCAGAAATATGGATATATTATATTCCCACTTGAATCATTGCCTGTATGTGGGATACCTCAAAAATCGCATTTACTTGTTGATTTGAACATGTAGGAATAAACATCCCAATTGCGTGCATGAATAATATATGATTTGTAAAAATGACAAATGAAAAATAATTTAACGAAATATGTCAAGCATTTTATCTCATAGTCATTTGTCGTTCGATCCTAAGATTGGTCGACTGCAAGCCTTTACTATCTTATGGTAGTTCCCTTACTACCTGGTAGCTTTTCCTGTACTTTCCTCTTTATGTCGTCCATGAACTTATTCCTGGGTCTTCCTCTGGGGACTTTACCCTCTTTTTTCCTTCAATTATGTTCTTCACAAACCCATTGCGCCTCAGGGTGTGTCCATTCCATCTCGTTATTCTTTTCTGTGTGGTGTTATGGCCCTTTCCTGTTCTGCTCTTCTGTAAACTTCATTATATCTAATTTTGTTCGTCCATTTTATCTTCAGCATCCTCCTCCAGCTCCGGGTTTATAAGGCTTCCGGTCTATTTTTCCAATGGTCCATGCTTCTGATCCATAGGCTGCCATGCTCTGCACGAATGTTTTTACATGATTTTTTCTAGAATGTAGTTCCATCTTCTCTGAAGGCAGCGAACATTGTGAATATTACCCCTTTTACTATCTGAAATACACATGTGCGTTTTCTACACATAAAACTATCTTTTTACTCTGCTGAAAAATTTTGTAATCTTATTAGTTCCTCTTATGTTTTCAGGTAATCCAATAAATATTTTAGGCCCAGCACAAAGAAATGATCACTTTTACTGAGTCAAATCTGGCTTGGGCGAAGTATACATTGTTGTAAATCTTAGTTTGTACTTATTAGTGTTTGTTACTACTTACGGTTTATTGCCACATCTGAGTAAAAACATTTTAAAACCTTATAATTGAAGATTTGTCGTAATGGGAGTAATTGAAGATTGACATGTAAGGGGAAGGACGGTTCATGTAGAATCATCTCTTTTGTTATTAACTTGTTCATTTTTTCTCGAAGATCTTTTGTATCCAATTAATTTTAAGAATTCTCAAGGTAATTTTCCTACGTTACAATCTCTTAATCTGATAAATAATCATGTAATAAATTTATGCTAATGTTAATAATTGCTTTTGATCGTCCATATTCTGTTTACCTCTTTCATCCTACCACAATACCATTCCACCGTAGTTGTTCCACTTTTTTATTTTTTTGACTCCATTATATTTAAATACTGATTTTAAATGAATTTAGTCTCCCCGGTGTTGGATGGGACGCAAGCGTCAAGTTTACTTGAAGCCGGTCATCTGAAACGTTGTCTTTTACCAATTTTTTCTGATTTCTATTTTTGTCATAGTGTTTACGGCATCAGGTGTAATGGTTTCTCTGCTCCTGATAATTAATTTCGCGTTTTTGCCTTAATGACTGCTGTAATCCAAAATGTATTTTGTTGTTCGGAATGTTGATGCTCTTACTTACTGCTTTACCAACCTTCGTTTCATACTAATTCTTCTGCTTGCTGTTTTTGTAAGTTGGCGTAACAGATTAATTTCTCCGGAAAGAGAAAGAAAATTTTACAACAATGCAACAGTGTTGATGCGTCAAAATGAATACAAACAATCGCTTACTTCTGTAATTACTTTTGTTCCGTCACGGTACCCATGGAAATAATAATCGACTCCATGGATTTAACGCACTTACCACAATCGTAGTCTGTTAGCAATTTGCGTCCAGGGATACCTTCCGCGAATCTA
The DNA here is from genome assembly GCA_963169105.1 of Ceriagrion tenellum. NCBI lineage: Eukaryota > Metazoa > Arthropoda > Insecta > Odonata > Coenagrionidae > Ceriagrion > Ceriagrion tenellum. The sequence goes on from OY720642.1 coordinate 98,047,548, forward strand.
ATTAGTTGATGCGGTGTTACTGTAATCACGATTCAGATGCAATCTCACGTGATGTAGTTACTCTTAGGTACTGGCGTGGAAATAAATACAATTGCTCCCTGCGACTTAAATAAATGCACGGAATAAATGTGATTGTTCCCTGTCTGTGTAACGTCTAAAATACTGATTTGCCCTGCAAGAGCCATGGACTCTATTTCCCTGGCTGAAGTGGGACGTTCGTTTTACTGAGAAATGGAAGGCACTAGAGCCCTAGTTTTGTTTTGAATAATCTCGAAATCTATACCCGTCACTAAGGTGGGAAAATTGCCAATCCTGCGGGTACCGTCTTAGTGGAAATCTTCGTTCGTTTGTTTTTTTTTCAGACGACGCGACTTTCGAATAATCAATTTCCCTTCCGCATGGAGTGAAGACGTCATCGATGACCCATCAATAAGAGTAACGATCCGGCTTCGATGAATGTCGTGCGTGCAAGCTTTTACTCTCGACGCGAGTTTTCCAACGTTTCTGAGATCCTGCACGAATTTTCTCGAACCTACGAAAGAATTTCTTGCTCGTTATTTATCTTCTCTTCCCTTATCCATCTCCCTTTTCGAAGATATTCAATCATATAACTGCCGCCTTTGATGGAGGTTCTACTCTTTTTTATTTAAATCCATGTAATCTGCTTAAACATATAGTTTTGACTAGAAGATGGTTTTGCTTTGCCATTAAACCTTACTACATATTCAGATGTTGTGAATTCTCGACATCTCTTCACAGAATAAATCACTTTTTCTTCAGTAGAAGATAGATCCTAAGAACTAATAGATCGTCGTTACCTCATTGCTAATGTTTTATTATTATATATTTAACCTCCAGATCTATAAAGTATTCTTAGCATTTACAAGCACAAATAATTTACTTTTTCCACCACAAGTTATCAATATAATGTTAAGAATTCGGGTTTCGTGAAATAAAATTCAACTTGGCGACACAATGAACCACTCCATCTGCAATTTATTTTTCTTCAACGCAGCTCAACAACTCTCTTTAACGATCGCATGTTTAATTACACTTCTCTTCGCATTAATTTACTAGTGTAGATGAAATACATTAAGAGGAGACTCGTTACACTAATATAAAAAAACTATTCTTCTAATAATATTTTTGTTGGAAATATCATGCTAAAAATGCAGACAAATAAGGAAAAAATACTAACATGCAAATGGCCACTGCCACTTTACACAGAAAATACTCAAAGCAAATGTTTTGGTTATTGTATTTAATAACATATTATGTTTACTGTAAATTTCTACTTTCTTTTAAGGGCGAGAATTCATTGTGGCCTAAAAGAAGCTAACGTCTGGCAAACTTTGGCGATGGGCTAATATCGATTGCATCTATCAGTTGCCTAAACCAGTCTTCTCCAGAAGAAAAACGCGATTTATTCCCAATTGCTAATGACCACGCAGCCCGGAGTGATTGAGTGTTGTCCCCAGTAAGGTGATGGTTATCACGATCCCCAACTCCACCATTTGTCATGATACTTATTTGGTCCTGCCAAGTCTAAGAGACTTTTCAATGGGTACCTTTTGGTAAGCAAAAAATTAAGCAAAACTTTAGCAAAATAAATAACATAAACGTAACTTTCATCCTTCGTCTTGTTTGGGGTCATCATTCATTGTAAGAAATCAAGAAAAAATGGAAAGCATATAAAAAGTGTTGCTTTCAAAATTACATGTTATTAGTGTTTACCTTTGAATGATTTATAGTTCGTATTTTGTTTATTTTGACTTATTTTATTATTGATTCGAATTTTCGTACGTTATTGTTCAATTTTATACAAATGTAGTATGTACCCAATGGCCGATATAATTGTGTTTGTAACTAATACATCATTTGGTATTCTGCCGAGTTGCATATTCCATCTACCGTACTTGTCTCCATTCCTTCCTATCCCAGGCCTGTTCATTGGTCTCCTTACGTCGTATTCTCTATATACTATCATTCACCTTCAGCCGTCTTCCTTCCTTTCTCTGCATCATGTATGCCGATCCCTTCAGAGTTGTTGTTGTTATTACCCCCTGAGATGTTGTTATTAGTATATCCCCTACATTTTTTGTTTTCTCTTCGTGACAGTTCTCTGTGCATCTCTCTCCTGTCTTACCCAGTTCTGCTCCTCCTTATTCCTTACTCTGTCTTTCCAACGTATGTTATCCAACCTTCTCCATGTCCAGAACTCAAATACCTCAATCCCATGTTAATCTCTTTTCCTTATGGTCCTCATTTCGCAACCATACTTAATTACACTCTTGGTGAGTGACTTGGTGAGTAATCTGGGAGTATGGGTATGGAGCAATGAGTGACTTCTGATGGGTATTCGGGCAGGTCTTCTGAAATTGATGAAGGATACATGGTCAGGGTAGTCAATGGTTGAGTTCAGAGTGATGTGGATGAGTTTGAGGTCAGTTTTAAGGAAGACATTATCTCGCGTTACAGCAAGTGGATTCCTTCATTTCTCTTGGAAGTACCACGACTTGGGACGGAAGAAAAAACTATGGACATCAAGCGGAGAAGGGCCCAAGCTAAGAAAGATTTCATGGTTAAACGACAACAGCTTTGTTCAAAGAGGATAGGACCGCAGACTAGAAATCAGTATAGGAAAACATTCGTGTGGAGCGTGGCGCTCTATGGATCGGAAGCATGAACTATTGGAAAAGCAGACCAAAATAGACTAGATGCCTTCGTAATCTGGTGCTGGAGGAGGGTGGTGATGATAAAATGGACGGACAATATAAGAAATTATGAAGTTTATGGAAGAGTATAAGAGGTAAAGACTATATGGAACACCATTAAAAATGAATAAGCGGATGGATTAGACATCCTGAGGCACAATGGGTTTGTTAAGAAAATAACTTAAAGGTAAATTAGAGGGAAAAATCCCCAGCAGAAGACCCATAAATCAGTTCATAGACCGAGTAGAATAATAGAATAGTCGTTTATTTTACTCTGGGACAGGTCCCTTAGAGCAAGAATACAAAAATTATGAAATAATATAGCAGTGAGGTAATAACAAATAAACATATTATTTAATTCAAATCAAAAAAGAAATAGAGCTTCATAATATTCTATGTATAAAAAAAAGACAAAAACAGCTACTCTCATTGAAAATAATAATTTTACATGTTTAACAGTTGAGCTCGGAAATAGGTAAAAATACAATCAATATATAAATATAAGGTACAGGATAAAAAAACATAAACAGACCATAAGGGAAAAAAACAATTTTTGTCTAATAAAAAATATAATTATAATAATAATAAAAAATATAAAAAGAGAAAATTGGCAATGCGAACAGAGTTCTGCCCAGGCTAAACTGTTCAGGTTAACATTCATTTAATAAAATTTCATACAATTTAGATTTAAAAATTTCCATCGAGCGAGATTTCCTCACATCAATTGGAATGGAATTCCAAAGTTGTGAGGCGACCACGACAAACGACTTATGAAATGTAGTAGTTCGGTGAGTCGGAAATTGAAGGTTACTTTGTTCTGTTCTAGTAACCATAGTATGATAGGAAGTTCTTTTAGAAAACATATTAATTAGGTATGACGGGTCATTAGTGCCAAAGATAGAGAAAAGAAAGGCTTTAAGCAGGTATTTGCGACTGGATATGGTATTCAACCAGCCAAGTTTCTTATAATAGGGGGGTGCTCATCTTTACGAGTATTAAAAATATATCGAACACTCGAATTTAGGAGACGCTGTAGTTTGATGTTCAGCTCTGCCGTTAAATCATTATAAACAAGACAACAGTAATCAAAATTAGGAAATATTAATGATTTGACGAGCAGTTGTCGAGTATGTAATGGCAGCAGATTTTTATGCACCTTAAGTTGATAAAGCGTACTATTATTTTTATTGGAAATATTTAAAATATGGTTGTTCCACGACAAGTTGTCTTTGAGGGTTACCCCTAGATTACGCTCAGTTTTGGAATAAGGCAGCTCAATATCCCCGACTTTGATTTTGGGAATGATGTTAAGGTCAAATTTATTTATTATTTTCGAGCTCCCGAGTAGGATAGCTTGAGTTTTGCTACTGTTCAGAAGGAGGAAATTCTCATCAGCCCAATCCACAATAGCAGAGACGTCTTGATTAACCTTAGAAATCACATCACAAAGTTCATGTGGATAGCCGTGACAGTATATTTGAAGATCGTCTGCGTACAGCAAGTGCTGGCAGTTAACGATGCATTGCGGAAGGTCAAGAACGAAAAGGGAGAATAACAGTGGGCCAAGGACGGAACCCTGAGGAACTCCATTAGAAACAGAACCCCACCTGGAAAGGTTTCCATCTGAATCCTTCACTGCTTGACGTCTATCGATTAGATATGAGTGGAACCAATTCAGCACTGTCCAAGAAAAGTTCAATTTTTTCCTTTTGAGAAGTAAGCGTGAATGGTTCACGCGGTCAAAGGCTTTACTGAAGTCAAATCAAACGAGAACCGTGACCATTCCTCTGTCAATTGCGGAGCGTATATCATCGGTTAGTTTAAGAAGCAATGACTGCGTACTATAGCCTTTACGAAAACCTGACTGAAAATGATCAAATCTATTGTGAGTCAGGAGATAATCCGTAGTTTCTTCATAAACGACTCGCTCCAGAGCTTTTGAGAGAGCGCATAAAATCGATATTTGTCTATAATGAGCTGGGGAGGAGGGATTTTTAACCTTTTTATGGGTCTTATAAGCGCCTACTTCCAGATCTAGGGATATTCAGCATGAAGTAGAGAGTGATTAAAAATGTTCAAGATTGCTGGCAGTATAGTTGGAACAGATTTATTTATGAAATCAATTGAGATTCCATCGATTCCCATTGAATTCGTTTGTGACTGCTTAAGGAATTTATTCAAGTCTTCAGGTTTAAGGTATTAAAAATAAAAGCTGTCCATATTGTAAGGTACAAAGGCAAATACAACAAGCAAGTAAAGTAAGAGTACAGAGGCAAGTACATAGAAAATAGTACCAGAAAGTTAGGAAACAAGTATTAGATAGGGGAAGATGAAGGGCTGCAGTCAACCAATCTTAGGATTGTACAACCAATGATGAGGAAGTACACTTAGGCCGCATGGGACACATTTGGCGTTTGCCAACGGGCGATGAAAGTTACAGACTAACCTCCCCGGCTTGGTTCCTAACAAATGCCGAAAGGAGAAGAAATATTGTTTGTTGTACGTAAGTACTTGTCCAAAGCGATACCTTGGAATTTCTTAAAATAAAATTGTTGAGAAAACCTCTTAGGGGGAAACTTTGATTTCGTTCTGGGCTGTTATTTTTCCTGTGCGTTCCTTCACGGCGCGGACGACGAAATCATAAAAGCTCTCCTTTTGCGTAATCGTGCCTTCCTCTCTCTGTACTGCACCCTTACATCTCGCATTTTTAACTCCATCTCGGCGCTTTATTTTTTTATTTTACTCATAAAGCTTCTCCTTTCTCTCCGTCCCCTCCACTTCCGAGGTCTCGCCCTGGCTTTGCCCTTCAACCAACTCCACTCGCTTTCCTATACACTCGGCTCCTTTAATAGCACTTAAGAGGGCGCCCTCTCACTTGACGCCTTTTGCCTTTACTTTCCTCCCCGGCAGAAGCTCTGAGTCCCTTCCTCCTCTCCCTCTCTCCGTCCTTACTACTCCCCCTTCTTCCCTACCCCCCGCTATTCCTTCTCCACCCTCTTCAGCCTAGGTCTGCCTTTCCGGCTTCCCGTGTTTTTATTTTTTCTCTCTCGGCTGCTGATTACCGTAATTTGATGCCAACTTTTCTCTCCTCTTCACTTACTGCCGATCTAATCTGTGTCCCGAACCCCGTGATTGCCATCGAGAACTCGCCCTAAATCGCTCACATCGTCGCCGCTATCCTTAGACTTTCCCTACCCCCCCCCCCTCCTTCGAAATTTTAGCCACTGTTAAGGTGGCTCTGGCTTGACTATGTGAGTCAAGAGAAGTACTACGTTGTACATTTTTATTTGATCAGTTTATAATATCGTGCTTTCGCTGATGAAATGGGTTGCCTATTGAAAACACAAATTGAGGCACAAAATATGGAGATTATTACGCGAATATATTATTAATGACCACATTATTTCACCGTAGGAGCCGACAGCAGCGCCATTTGCATGGAACTCTCTTATTTTGACTTCAGTAACGAGGTTTTTGCTTATAAATTAAAAAAATTAGTATTATGATGCATATATTTTAAGTATATTCTGTTTTTCAGGACTTTTAGATTCCCATTTACAATTTTAATAAATAAACTTGAAAATAGTATCTTGTTGTAATTGACGTTTTCCTTCTGTAATCAGATCCGAATTCCGGACGGATAATTATTGGGGTGAGAGTATGAGAAAGAGCGGGTATTATAGTGACGGGCCATATGACGTTTCCTTTCAAATTTAAGGTGGGTCTGGCGTGACTATGCGAGTCAAGACTAAAACTAATTTCAGTATTTTTATTAATTCAATTTTTAAAAATTTGCTTTCGCGAATGAAGTGGGTTACCTTTTGAAAACACTAATTGTGGCACAAAATATGCAGATTATTCCTATAATATATAATTAATGACCACAATTGTCTACACTTGGCGACTGCGGTGCCAGTTGTATGGAACTATAGCATTTTGGCTTAAATTACGATAGAATTTCGCTAATAACTAAAAAATTTAAATTGTGTGAGGCCTAAATTTTATTTCATTCTGTTTCTCTGGATATTTAGCTTCGTTTAACAGTTTAAATAAATATCTTGAGTATGCTGTCTTGTTCAAACTGACTTTTTCCTGCTGCAATCTGAGAAATCCCCATGAGAGCCTATTTTGAAATATCCGCTTTCAGAGAATTTAATGATAACTTTTACAATACCATATACTGAACATTTACATTACCACATACTTTACAATTATTATAAACCTGATGATGATGCTCCAGCATTGAAATAAAATGTTATTAATGAAACAATTGGGCAGGACTACTCGTTTTAATTTTATGGAAAATTGACCCAAAAAATATTGCTACTGGGTAATGTTGGAGACATTGGCATTAGGCTGGATCTAATTATAGCCCATTTTCATTTTTTTATGTTATCATGATCATTAAACTCTCCGAAATATGGATTACTACAAAGTTACGAAGGAACTTGTATTGTTTTTCAGCTTTCAGGGCTGAATTACAGGAAAACCAGTACTCAGTTACACATTTTTATCTATTCACAATCAGTTTTTAAAAATCCTGCTAACACCGATTAAGTGGGCCATTTATTTAAAAGCAATGTTGTTACAGCGTAAACAGATTATTACACGAATATATTTTTAATGACCACATTTGTTCAACGTAGGAGCCGACAGCAGCGCCATTTTGCACGGAGCTCTCGAATTTTGGCTTCAACTACGGCAGCAATTTTTTCACAACTTCAAAGCATTTAATATGCTTATATTTCATTTTTATAAAAAAATATCGAGACTTTTAGATTCTAGAAAAAAGTTTTCATTAATATTTGTAATATGCTTCATCGTTGGAATTGACGTTTTCCTGCTGTTATCTTGGCGATGCCTATGCATCCCCTTTTTGAAATCTTCGCTTTCTGGGGTTGATAACTGTAAAACTGGTCGGGAATCTAAAATTCTAATGATAACACCTAATTTCGTTTTTCCACATATTTTTATTTCCTACGACCCGACGACGTTCGACGTCATCTTCAGGTACGTCAGGGACGTCGACCGTCGAAACCCGGGTCGTAGCAAATAAAAGTATGTGAAAAAACAAAGTTAAGTGTATCATTACAATGTTAACAGAGTCTACCAAGTTACGCCTGACACTACCAATTACGGGCAACTGTATTTATTTTTATCTTAGTTTATAAAACGCTATTCACAGAAGCAGTTTTCTAGTTTTCAGGGAATCTGGAAAAGTGACCTTGAGGCAGAACCATCTTAATTAGGCAGTACGCAGTGCTACTTACTCTAGCTTTTGTCTGTGAAGAACGCTGTACATTAAGTTTTTTTTGCTCTGATCATAGCATGAAACTGAATATACCTTAAATTTTATGGTCTCAAAAGATCAGTCACATTCAACCAATGTTTTGAATTCGTATTCCTCCTCTGAAAATATGAACAACCAAGATTCTTATTTTGTATTTATTTCTCGCCTCCAAATATAACTTTTGGGCAAGTAGAGCGCTTTTAAGAAGTACCTGTTGTGGAGCTAGAGTCAAGTATTATTGTTTTCATCACGAAGAGATGCAGTTGTGTGTGGTGAGCTTCATAATAGTGTGACACTTATTTACAGCCAGAGTAGTCCACTGATTGTGATGTGTGCTCCTTGATGAGGAACCACTGCCTTAATTTGTAGCCTACTCTTTCGCCTCTTTACTTACTGCCGATCGAATCTGTGCGCTCCAACTCGTGATTACCATCGAGAAAACTATTTTCATCGCTTCGTCGTCGTTGTAACTTGCACTTCCATTGCAGCTGTGGGATTCCATCACCATAATTCGTTCCTAAGATCGGCTGACTTCAGCTCTTCTTTATATCTCTTCCCTTGTTAACTTCTCAGTGTCCTTGAAGCTCTTTTGTTTCATGTCCCGTTTTAACTGGCCTGTGTTGGTACTTGTCCATCGGTATTTCTCGTGGGGCCTTCCCTTTGGTTTTTCCAGTGTTAGTTTCCATAAGGCGTGATTACACTATGCATGAAAAAGAACAGGGGTTCTGTCATGGGAACACATTTATGCATTTGCGCAATTCTGGGTGTGTACTCGGTGCAAATTTAATGGTGAATATGTTCATGCATCTTCTCCCACGCGTACCTGCACCGTGCAATCACGGCTTTAGATTTTTTTGTAGTATTTCAAAGTGTTGATTATCCGTATGAACCTTGTCTTCCTAACATTTCCTCTTGTTTCCGATTCAAGCAGTGTTTGGGAAACAAAGGCCATGGCAGTTTATCCTCTTTCATGTTCTCATGTACCCCTCCTCGTTTCCCACTTTTTCCGTCATTTTGATCTTTGACATCCGTCTCTTGCCACTAGTTTCGAAAGCTTCTAATCTCTTCCGTACCAACAGTTATCTTTGACCATCTATCCGCTTTATGCCTAAGGATTTCACCATACTCCATAGGGTAGAGATAAACAGAGTTGGAAGAATTTCAGTTGCCTTGCTCCTTTATTGATCGTTGTATTATTTCGAGCGGTTATCCAGTCGGCATTCCTGAATCCCATTGCAGCTGAGAATGGATGTCATGTCTTGAGAGGTGACTTTTCTTCCCAGAGCATTGTTTTTATAGGATGCAATATTAATTCACCTTTTGTGGCAGAATTGCCCAAAAGCTTTTCGTTCTTTCCCGCTTGGGCTTTCCACGCCGGTCCTCTTCAGAGGGTGTAAATTCACCTTGCCCTAACTTGCCCTTATTGCTTGAAGACGTGAAATATTCAGGTCCGTCGAATAGGAGCGGGTTCTTCACGTGAAAATCGTGGCTAGAATATATTTCTTCTGTTGTAAGTCTACGGTTCAGCCCCATCATCGCGGAGAGAATTTTGTGAGGGTCTGTGGGGGAATCCTTTTTGTTTCTATCTCTCTCTTATACCTATGCAATAAAAGTAATTTGGTTCCCATTCAAGATGTGTGGTTATTCTTGATGTTTATTTTTGCTGATTTTTGCGAAAGTCGAAGAACAACCTTTTTAATTGTTTTGTTGTGCTCAAAAGACCTCAAAAATATGTCTCTTGTATTTAGCATGTTGTGGTTCACCCTTATTTCATGGAATGGATTATTTAGATGTATATTTCCTGTTTGCGCAGGTATCTTAGAGTCCGGTGATGCGATTTTGCCCATAATCAAGAGAAAATTAAAACATTGCAACCCGGTAAACTATATATAAATCTTGGAATCTTCCAAGTTGCAAATATTATTCCATAAGTTAACTTACTTAGTTTTAGCCCGGTGTGGTAATGGTTGCCTACGTGTCCCGGGAGTGAGTATACGGGGCATAATTTGTCTTCTGCACTGTCTATTATGCATATGCGGCCATGAAAAGACAACTCACTCTGTACATTCCACACTATTTTATTTTCACTACCATGGTTTCGACAATATCTGTCATTATCAATGTACAAAGTGAGTTCTCTTTTCATGCGTCGCTGTTCCACAAAGAAAAGCCTGAAACTTTAACTTTCATATGCGGTCAACTAAATGTAGGACGCTCAATATGAGCTGAATATGTTTTCTCTCAGAATTTGTACAAAATTCAACCTAAGGAATTCGCAGCAATATTTTCTCTTTGACTTCATGAATCCTTTAGCAATATTTGGTGATTATTCCTAGAAAATGCTTGGCCTAAATGGTATTAAAAGCGATTTAATTGGGAATATTTGAGTGCAGATACAGTTTGCTAATATTTGAGCCAAACTTGAAGACTTCTTGTACCTAAGCCGTGTCAACGTTAAAATGTAAATCCTATTAGATTTCTCATTCTACTCGTCACGTAAGGTCAAAGAGCTCGTGAGCCTTAGTGGAGAGGATTAAAGAGATTGATCATCAAACATTTTTCCATTTCCAATTTCTCGGAAAAGTTCAGGATTTCTTCGTTGGTCATATGTTCCTTGGGTAAACATTACGTCTACCTGCGAGATAATTACTGCCAGTACTCGAGCTCAAAGACAAAATTGGATGGAGATCTTTGTTTGCTAATGGTATGTAAGTTCTTTAATATTTTCTGCAGAAAGGTTGGAGGAGTTAAGGTCTTCTATGTCCTCAGTAAAAATGTACTTTTCTAAATACATCTGCATATTACCCTACAAGCCACCTCACGGGTGTTTGGCGAGGGGCGAGTAAGTACAACATGCACTATAATTTTAATGTAATTTTCACCAACATGTAGTACACAATAGGTATGTTAACAATGCTGCATACATTTAAAAATCGTATAACGTAAATACTTTAACGAGATGCGAGATTCATGCAGGGATCATGCAAAACGCGATGTTAGTACAACGTGGCAGATTAAGAAGCAAGCAAGCATTAGTGAGCAAATCTACTAATCAGCTACACAGCCTGTCGACCAACTTATTTCTAAGTCTCATTGGCAGTGATTATGGTCGCTTATACATCGCAGGAAAAAAGACGTTTTAAACCTGTATTTTCTGCAGTCTATTTCCCTAATTTTTTTCATGATCTGATCTACCGTAGTGCTCATTGAGCATATGAAGACGCGACTCCTTACTTTTATGAATTCGTTGAGAAATGCAATTTTTCCAATAAATTTCTGTTTTTATTTCTCCTTAAAAAAGGTTAGCCGCTTGTTTTAGCTGGAAATTATTGCTGGTCTTGGGAGGTGGATTTCAAACTGTTTTTTTCATTTTTTGGGTGTTTACGCTATTTCTCCTAACATTGAGTATGTTATATTTTGCAACGCTGGGGAGTACGTATGTGTTTTTCACATTCTACCGACTTTCGCATCCCAGCACATCATTCGCCCTCTTGACCCTCTGTTGACGTCGTTCTTGCATGACTGCCGTCATGAATGTATGATTGTGACACGGTGTATGAAGTGCATTTGCACTAAATTCCATGATTTTATTTCCTTGAGTGCATGAATTAATTTGTATATGATTTTGATATATCCTCATCATCACTGTGTCATAGACCCACGCTTAAGGCTTTTACTTGTGTATATTTTGTTTTTGCAGAGCTAACTTGATTATCTGAGATGGTACCACGGTTAGCCACCCTCTTATTGGCACACTGAGTCTTTCATCCTGTGTTGTGCTTTGGGAACTCTCCCTGTGTTTGAATAGAGTTCTCTCTGAGTAATTCCACTACTTATGGTAATTACTTGGATTTTGGCTGCGTTTCTTGCTTATTGCAAAGAAATCTTACAATAAATCCGGATCCTTTAGAGGCTGTTTTGAGTACGCTTTTCTGCCTCTAAAGACCTAAATTTCCGCGACTCGGTTCAACAGAGATTTGGGATTGTCGAACCTTGTCAATATCTTGGTTGTGTTGTTAAAAAATTTGTTCATTCTAAGCTGTTTACTAATGAATGATTACAATTATATCAAAAGGTCTAAGGATGGTGTCATGTTGCTGCCATGGCGTGGCGCCACAGACTCTCATCTTGATCTACGAAAAATCGTGCAAGGCACCACTAAGGTGTGTGGCACCGGGTGATTCCTCATCAGACATTCAGCACTCATCCCAGTACAAATCAGAACCGCGTAATTTCCTCCGAACTCTAGTCGCAGGTAAAAAACAGTCAGGACAACAATGCGCGGTAGAGGCTAGAAGCTGGAAGAGTGCTACAAAGACGAACATGTTACCTTGCATTACAATATTTTAAATACAAGTATTGGTTAGTATTGTCGATGCGGTTGATGCATAGTTCTCTAGGTACTACAAAATACCGGAAATTTTACGCGGGATGAGTTGTTAATAATGATGTTAAGATATTAAGCACAAGTTTAAAACCTACTTTACCTGGTGAGTGTCAAAGTTTCATCGAACCGATCTATCGCAGATATTGTGGTCCCTTACTGTACTCGATATTTTAATGATATTTTAAATCCATCGGTTCTGCAGTCTCTTTTCTTAATATTTTACCTGTGATGTTTCTACCATAATAGCATTGTTGTTGTGAAATATGTAGAGTGTCTGGCAAAAAGTTGTGTACACATAACATTCGCAAAATATTTTATCGAAATGTTTCCCTTACCCAAAATCCCAAGATCACGGTTCTTACCCTAATTCCTTCAATAATTCAGTAATCTTGCTATGCTTATCCTAGCAGCTTTTAACAAATCTTGCTGCTCTCCGCTGTATTCGATGTATATCTGAAAGCAGTCCTACCTCGTATGGGCCCTATATTCTAGAGGCGTACTCCAAGTGAAGTCTCACGCGAGAAAAAAAAAATCACCTCTTTACTTTCTCTTCACATTTTCCTCGACATCGACTTATTACCCTGTTAGCCACCACAAGGGTGTTTGCAGGGGGTGACTTATTGTTGTTAAGTGATGTTATGGTGGATTTGAGAGAGCGATTTCTCATACGAACACTGGTGCCTCCATGATCTGCAGTTGTTTGGTGGTGTACTCTATGGGAAGATAGTGTTACTATATTCATACACTTGTGACTTGTTATCTGGTATGCACATGTGACTCTTTTGGTAGCTTCCGTTACGTTGTATATAACCATTAATTTAATACAAGTAAATGAGAAGAATAGTTGTAGCTGTCATTTTCTCCTCCTGACCTATAACAACACTTATCATCAACATGAACTACAGTGAAGAAATTTACTTTCACCAACAAACCACGCTATCGGTCTACTGCAAATGCTACAGAGACTACTAAAATGATCCATAATGTAACTATGAAAACGTGACTCAGGAGTAATGCAGGGAACATGCAAAACATGGAGTTTCGCACTACTCGGTTGATTTATAATCATGCATAGAGTGCATATGAATTAATCAGCCACAAAACCTGTCAGCTATCCTAATGCCAAGTCTTAACGCAGCCATTATGGTCTCTCATCGATCGCGGGAAAAAATAAATTTTAAACCTTTTCTGTTCTACAATCTATTCCCCATATTTTATACTAATGATCTGATTTATCGTAGTATGTTGGAGTTCATAAAATATTGATAACTTCGTTGGAAAATAAATTGGCTTTGAAACTACTTAAAAGATTGAGTCTAATTTTCAATCGACGGTCTGAAAGCGATTCCCATGTAAGTTGTTGCAAGAGGTCAGTAACACAAACGAGACTATCATAAAGGCCTTTCACGTATCTTGCTGATCTTCTCTGCACGCGTTCTATATCTGTTTTTTAAACCTGTTTTTAATCTCATGAGGATCCCAAACACTGGTAGCGTATTCTTAAGTGAGGTCTAACAAGGGAGATGTAGGTGATTTCTCTAACTGTATCGTCGCACTTTCCAAGTACTCTTTTAACAAATGCCTATTAACGAATTGCCTGACCAGTTATTTCCCTAATATGTTTGTTCCATGAGGGATCATTAGTCAGTTTAACTCCGAGGTATTTCACAGATTCTACAGTCTCTAATTGGTTATCTTGTCCGTAATAACTGTACCGAGGGGAGATTTTCTTTTTGAGAAGTTTATTAGTGTACATTGTTTCAATTTTTATGTAGTTGCCACGCATCGCACCAAGCTTGAATTATACTTGAATTTTCCGGGATTCTTTTAATAAACCCCAATGTATAATTTGTCTGTTCGAAAATTTCCCCTATGTGTATCCCCATTGGACCAGTCCTGAGTGAGGATTGCACCTTTGTATTTATTTGCATGTAATATTTCCGTTCGATTAATTGTGTACGTTTCGTTGGGCGAGTTATTCTTTTCCCACCCTAATTCTTTCGACAACTCAATTCAAATTGAATCCGTCCCGAGTGGGATCCCAAAAATGTAGTCTTGCCGCTTCCGCTCCATGTCACTGGTCGCATGAAAAAGGGGAACATGCCGCAGAAGTCGCAAGTTCTGCAGGGTCACATAGTTGTGAAAGAGGTCAAATGGTCATCAATTGCGCTGTATCACGCGACGATCCCATTATGCGGCAAATGACAGTACCACCCGCACATGCGTGTATTAAGTCGCGTATTTCTCTATCTTCTCCTTTCTCTCTTCCTGAGAAACTTAATTATTGATCTTCCCGCGAGCCGGTTTGCGTGGAAATTCATGGAAAAATTAAGTAACTTTGTAATCTCCACTTGTGAGAATTTATTGCCACGATCCCGGGTTCGACACTTTGTGTCTTCAGGTGAAAATACAACATCAGTTACCGTATATATTCAAACGTATTAATGTATATAGTGTATATAGAATATATTAAATTAGATTCAATATTTTACGAATGTTTGATGTAGACTTTTTTTTACCGGCCGTTCAATATATATTACTAGAGCCAAACTATTATGGTAAAAATGATAGCAGGCATCAAATTAAGGAAATAGGCTACATATCCGATAGATTCAGAATGCAATTTTTTCCACAAATAATAAGAGACCATAATTGTAGGGATAGATAAGTTCTATGATAATTTAACCCTCACTAGGTACAGCAGGTTTTGCACTTGTGCTAAATATTTGAACAACATTATAACATCTCACCCCGCATGGAATATTCAGCATGATTTAGTTTTTGAATGATTTAGTACAGTGTTGTACCCTGTATTAGTCGTATTAATGATATTAACTGGTAGTTAATTAAGGTAAGATTAACTAAATAGACAACAGAACCGATAGATTCAGAATGTCACTTTTCCCACGCACAATAATGGACCATAATAGTTGCGATAGATCAGTTCTAGGATACTTTGACCCTGAATAGGTAAAAGAGGTTCTTGTACATGTGTTAAAAATCTTGACATCATTATTAGCTACTAACCCTGCATAAAATTTCCGGCATGATATAGCTCTTGCTCTTGCATTTAGTGCCTTGTAG
Source organism: Ceriagrion tenellum (assembly GCA_963169105.1). Classification (NCBI taxonomy): domain Eukaryota; kingdom Metazoa; phylum Arthropoda; class Insecta; order Odonata; family Coenagrionidae; genus Ceriagrion; species Ceriagrion tenellum. The sequence continues at coordinate 98,063,023 of OY720642.1, forward strand.
AACTATTTATCTGCCGCAGAAATCATAACCGGTAGTGGTATCTTATTTAGTGTACTGCAATGTAGCATGTTTGTATGTGTACCTCTCTCCTAGTCTCTGGTCTGACCGTGCATCGTTATCCGGACTGCTTTCGACTACGCCTTAAGACCGGGAGAAAGTGCGTGATTCTGATTTCAGCTAGGATGGGTGCTGCATGCCTAGTGTAGAATCACCCCGCTCCACCTCGAGATGGATTGCACGGTATTTCGTAGATGTAGACATAAAAATTCACAGTAGGGGAGGAGGAGGCATCGGGAGAGTTTGGTGAGTGTTGGGATGTAGTGGGTGGAGGGAAAGTGATGAAAGGTGGGCAAGGGTTAGGAAGAGGGTTTAGGGGGAATGGTAGTCATAGCATGTAAGTTGTGGGAATTACTCGCTGTTTTCTTCGCTGCGGGAGGTATGGCTAGTGCTTTAGACGTTTAGTTAAGTAGGGGTGTATGAGGAAGTATAATCACGCACACCCCTGCGCAATACGTAACATTTGTAAGTTAGGCATCAACATCTACATATTGCTCTGAAAGCCACCTCAAAGATGTTTGGTGCGATGTGACTTATCTCTATCTTATCGTATCTTATCTATGCCCTATAGTGTAGAAATTAACTTTTACAAACATACACCTCACTATTTGCATGCTGTAAGTGTTGCAGGAACTATTAAGTTAATGTATAATGCAAAAACATAACTTGATTCAAATTTCATGCAGGGAAAATGCAAAACATGGTGTTAGCACTATGCTACAGGATAAAGGTTTCTCGGGTTTTCCACCGGGTGAGCAGGTCCATGGGGCCCAACGTTTCGGAGAACGACTTGTCCTCCATCATCAGAGGGGGGGTTCAGCTTCCGAACCCCCAAACGATGATGGAGGACAAGTCGTTCTCCGAAACGTTGGGCCCCATGGACCTGCTCACCCGGTGAAAAACCTTTATCCATCAGATACGCCGGGAAAATCTGAGATCCTTCACTATGCTACAGATTTATAAACATGCATCGGGTAGCACATCAATTAAACAGCTTCACTACCTGTCCTCTAACGAACTTCTAAGTCGTAATGCAACTATTATGGTCTCTAATAGAAACACATTAAAACTATTCTACAGTCTATTTACCTTATTTTAGTTTCATGATCTGATCTAATATGTTGGAAATCGTCAGATATTATTATATTCGTCGAAAAATAAATTGGTTTTGAATTTACATAAAATGTTGAGTCTAATTTTCAATCGACGGTCTGAAAACGATTACCATCCCAGTTGATGTGAGGCGTGAAACTTTCACTTATTGGAAAAGAGTTCACATGTACTTTAGTCATTTCGCTACACCAAGGTTTTCTGGGGAATAGAGAATATGAGAGAAAGGGAAGGGAGCACTTGTTTGTTAGCCAGAAAGGAGTGATTTAGTGGTTAAAATTCAAGTGACTCTAGGGAGTCTAATCTTCCAAAGTAATTTTATTCTTACATCTCCGTCTACTTATATTGCTTGAGAAAGTTAGAACAGTTGTGTTTCAAGCAATATAGAGAATATAAGTTTGACGCCAGACCACATTTCTCGGTCCAACAAAAGCGTGAAAATAAGAGAGGTACATCTCCGAATGAATTGGTAAAAAAATTCGTTCTTTCCGTGTTCAGTATGTGGCCATAATGAAAACTGAGCTCTACTCAAAACACTCCAGTTATGCACTTCACAATTTCACCTCCACAGACATTATCCTGCCCATGCTGGGGCTTGCAGGGTAGTATGTAGTTATTCCCCTGCTAACCACCTCAAGGGTGATTGGTAGGGGGTGATTTATCAACATCATGCGCCGTATGGTGTTGAAGCAACTTTCTAATACATGCAATGTATTAAGGGTCTGCTACCAACGCTACGGAAAATGTTTAATTAATGTAATGTGCAACTGTGAATGTTAAGGGAGTCGTGTAGGGACCATGCACATTTTGATGCTAGCTCTATCTGATAGTTCAAGAAACATGCAATAGGGAGCTAATCAACCAAACAGCTACTCTGCCAGTCTTCCGTGCTGGATAAATTGCACTAAGTCAAGCCTATTACCATTTCCTTTTCAATTTCCCGTCAACTTTTTTTGATACATCACCTTTTATTGTAAAGATCAGTATCATTGCCATGTATAGACTAAATAAGGAATAGACCAACAGCATTCTTACCACATTAAGTACTCTAGGCCATCCTCAGTGGATCAGTTTTTCAGTTTATACGCTTAAAACAGAGGTGCAACCGTAAGTATTGAGTACTTTTTATTTGGTTTTGTACGCTTCTCATTTCGCGTAACACAACACTGCACATGCTTACCGAACGTTTTAGTCTCTGTACACCAGGCAGTGCTCCTTGTAACTGATTTGGTTCATCGTTGTTGTTCACAAAACAGAATAAGGACTTCAATCATCGCATCCACGGTAATTATTGTTCCAAGACATGCGTTTGTAAAATTTCAATTACTCATTGGTAAAATCTTAAATACATTTTAATACATTTTTGAACCAATTTTGTATACTGTCATAAAGTTTTCGTCAGTCTTTAAGTTGTAATTCTAATTTGTTGTGCTACTTGTGTAGTTGTAATAATTTTTGTTTTCTCTTATAGATTATGTATTTTCATTGTATATATAAAATAAATTCGTGACGTGTATGTACACTCTTGTCTCTTTGGAGGAAAGCCCGTTGGACAGCAACTTTTAAAGTTCTTATTCTGATTAAATTGGATTTACTCACTTATCTAATGACGCTTAAATTATAGCTTTAAGCATGAATTGTCAAAATGTATAATTTATTTTGGTGTAAATAACTTTTCTTTTTGTTACTGTTGCCATCATGTTTTAAGAGGAGAAAATAATGAAGTCTGGAATGTCATCGAGGTTGGCACGTGAGGTAAAGAAATGGGTGTAGGCTATTGAGATAGTTTGAGGGAAATAGTTCTTTAGTCATAATGAAGATCATATTCGAAGAATAAGTTTTAGTATCAGTGGCTGTAATAAGCGTGAATTAAATATTGCATTATTAATGGTGCGTTAATATACATTGCTATCACTGACATGTATCAATCATTAGAGAATATATTCATAAGTCTTTAGCTTGACTCATCTTATTCACACGGCACGTTTAAAAGTCCTTCGCAAGGGTAGGTTTTTTCGTGATTCAGAAAAATTACTGCGGTGTTATTATAATTTATTTTTAAAAAATAGTTGAGAATGTATTCAAAATGCACACTTAATTCTTTTACAAGAGATCTCGGCGTGAGAAATTCCTCATTTTTTAAATATGGCCTCTTTGGAGTGCATACACGTAGCGTTTACTGTGCATAATGGCTGATATTTTTCGTCAGAAATCTCGAAAAGTAGTTCGGTAAGGGGCTGATATTTCGGTATCTTTGGAAGGGTGAGATATTTTTCATTGAAACGAGACGAAATTCATTCATTTCTTGGTGAAAATATATTTAGCTGATAATACCTCAAGTTTCGAGAAAATTGCAAAAGGTAGGCTTAAGTAATAAATTCAGGCTTCACTTTGTGGAACCTCTCCATATCGGAAATCAAAAACTTTTAAGTAATGGTCCACTAATATTTTTATTGTTTACGACCCGGGTTTCGTCACGTAATGAGATCTTCAGGTGAACCTGGATTTCCGGTAGGCTTAAGGATTGAAGAACATCTCTGATTAGAGCTTTGTTTTCTGGAACGAATTTTATTTCTTTATGTTCCCTCAGGTTTTTTCCTCATAACAGAAGACATATAGTTGTCTTCATGAGAGAATAACGCATGATAGCTGAGGTGACCTTACGTTTCTTTTTGGCTGGGGCGAAAAGAGTTTTGTTGTGTTTTTCCCGGCGTCTTGAACGACTTAATACCAATTTGTTATCGACTTCAGTATTTTTCTATTATTTGAATATCTCCTTTAAAAGAGTTAACTCCTTCACAATTTGAATCAAAATGAAATATCATCTTCACGTAATATCTTATTACTTGTCACTTCTATTGATTGATTTAGTGTGTAATTTGCATTATCTCCTTTATTTGTAATATACTGTGCTCTGAAGAAAAATACTCTAAATGAGTTTGAGGGAAGGTAATTTAGAAGGACTCAAGGTCAAGAAGGACTCAAAGAAGGACATGATTCTCGATTCTCGTTTTTAGAGAAACATTTATGAAAATGAGCCTATGGTACAGGTGGGCAGAAATTCTGTCTCAATCCTGAGAAGATAAGAAATCTGGTCTCTTTCATGATGACCTTGAATAGTTAATGTTCTATATACCTTAGAACTTTTTTAACGATCATCTATTATTCTAGGGATTCTTTTCAAATTTGCGCGATGATTTTTACTTCAGTAAAGTATTTAAACGATTAATTTACCCCCTGATTCCATTTAATAACGGAGACCATCCACCAGCGGGGATTTGTCACTCATAGCGCATAGTATTTATCGATTATTTTTTTATTTTTTTTATTTATTTTCACTGCCCCGAATACAGCACACTAGGCCATTCTACGTCGGGTGAACAACAGTAACAACGGACGAGACACAGACACCCATGTCCTAGGCAGATAATATTCCACCCAGCGCTGTTATTTAACATTCTGATATCAGTGGAATGGAAAAATTAGGTTTAAAATTATATTTATTCACGGTCTATCCACGATTTATGGTTTATGATGTATTTTTAAAGTTCTCTGCTACCGGATACACCTCTACTTGGAGAATCCTTCAAGCATTCCGTGCGTATCTTGCAATATACATCGAAAATAATGAAGAATGATTCAACCACTGTTATCGTTCTTTAAAATCATAGAGCAAAAAACTATTTAGAAAAGTGGATTTTCTAAAATTGTAATGCGTACGTTTCTCTCAGAAATTCGTATTTGCTGATATGTGTCAATCCTCGATACGTCGTGTTAAATATCGAATGCGATGACTGCGAATTATCGCTCGGTTTTGTGACTCCATCGCATACTGTGCCACCCTCAGATATATTTTATACAATAATTATCACATCTGGACAAGATAATACTCCTTTGCAGTAATGTGACGACCAAACCTTGCGATAAAGTTGTATTTTTCGCATGCGACAACTATGACGGCGTTCGAGGAACGATCCCAAGTTTCGTGGTGGCCGTATCGACTTTGACTTCGATAAGTTGTCCTTTCTTCCATTTAGTTCCTCGCGCTAAAATACTGTGTACCGTCAGACGTGAGCAATGGGGCTCTTACCATTAACAGCCGTTGCTGTAAATGCTTGAAGTTCTTACGTGTTCCAATTATAATCGATAACATTCGCGCCTGCACTGCGCTCTCGTCTCACGTCGCTTTAGAATGTTGCTTTCTTTTCATCAGACAACCTCTCTTCATTACATCCGCAGCGTGGCGCTCCGCTTTCTCTACTTTCACAGTGGTTACGAAATGGCTTCTTTCGCAATGGATTCGAGAAAGTGTTTTATAAAAACTGTCAACATCTCAATGCTCTTGATATTGTTGTGTTGTTTGTATGTTGCTGTTAGTATGAGCATAACCTCAAGAAGTATTTTTCATATTTTGTACTGATAAATAACGGTGTGAGCGTTGAGTTTTTTTACTATCAGTCACATAAAGAAGAAGGGGCTAAAACATAGAAACAGTAAGTGAAAATTTCCGCGTGGAGCGTGGCACTCTATGGATCTGAAACACGGACCATTGGAAAAGCTGATCAGAACAGACTAGAAACCTTCGAAATCTTGAAAAGGATGCTGACGATCTAATGGACGGACAAAATGAAAAGTGTTGAAGAGAATTAGAGAAGTGTATACAGAATGCAGAGTTAATGGAGAGGTTTGGACTGTATGGAACGCTATTGAATGAATAAGAAACAAATGGATTTGACACACTCTTAGGCACGATGGATTTATTGAAGAACATAAATAGAGGGAAATATCCCCTGCGGAAGACCCATGAATATGTTCATGGATGAAGAACAGAGGAAAGTACAGGAAAAGAAATGTCAGAAAGTTAGTGAACTAGCATTAGAAAGGGAAAGGTGGAGGCCTGCTGTCAGTCAACTAATCATAGGATTGAACGACCGATGATGATGAGTCTCTTGCTATTATGTGCTCAAGTATCTTGATATATTGATAGTCAATCGAGTTTTAAGATGACGTGAAGGGTATCATTCCAGATTTTTAGGACAACAGTTTCTCCAGCTATCCTGGATGGCTGCTGAAGACATCAGTCTGACCTTTCTCTTCTTTTGACTTGACGACGTCAGCAGGATTGCGGTCGAAACTTTTCCTAAAATAGAGTTCGCGCGTAGGAATACCCTATAGTAGACACCAGACCATCTAATCAACCGTACTATTGCAACTCTATTCTGTATCCCCAGAGGTGATGTAAACAGTTTCATCAACTGCCGAAATTATATGTGAAAATAAATCGGATTCTTTATGTAGAAATTATATTTGGAGCGTGCCCATTTTGTCATATTTCTCGATCGGGATAAAATACCCTGGGTAATGTATATTTCATTCCTACTTTGATATTGAAAGCATAAATGATTGAGTATTGTTGTATGAAGTGGCTGCACTCTGTAGGTTTTCCCTGTCATGATTTTTGTTTATATTATTTACCTTGGTCGTGTAGAATTCTCTGCGGCAAATCATGTTGTTAGTACTAAGTGAATGAAACATGTATTTGGTAGCTTATCAACTAATCAGCTACACTACCAGTGTGAAGCTACATTACCGTAAAGTAAATGTATAGAGAATTCGGTAGGTTTTCCATGCCATAATTTTTGTTTATATTATATACATTGGTCGTGTAAAATTGTTCAAATTTATGATTTAGTATTTCCATGGTCAGAATTCTCTGAGTTTTTAATGGAGAGATTTTTGCGTGAATGTTGTTCATAATCACGAATGAGTTTCTTGAAAAAATATATGGAAGTCTAGCGACCACCTTTAATGTTGAGAAACTTTTTTCTAGGCCGGATAGCTTTTCAAAGACACTTGCTCCGGAACTGACGGAGTGAGGGGGGTGCGAGAGAGGGGATAGGCTAGGCGGCTGGTCGGAATTCGTTCTCGTTAACCACCTTTTATTCAAAATGACGCAAAGTACCTCATTTTCGCGTTTTCCACGACGTCGCCGCGGGTCGCCGGGAGTCCTGATTCCTCTCATCACCGCACTCGGAGTACCACCACGTAAGCTCCATCTTCCTTGTCATTCAAATGAATTTATTAGGATGACCTTCCGACCTTGCGTTCAAATGGTGCTCGGGATAATTGAAAAAAAATGGGAGATTAATTTCCAAGCGCCTCTTGTTAATTTAGAAAGAAGTAATTGCTGGCCGCGGGGTTGAGATTCTTTTTCTCTTTGTTCTCGTGAAAAATTCTGAGTTTTATTTCCATCGCTATCATCTCTCTTATCTTTTCTTTTTGTCAACTCTAGTTCACCTTAATGGCCCCGCTTAAAACGTCACATTGATGCTTACATCTGCACGTTATACATATTTGACTTCTTGCGAGTTGCAGTGGTCAAGAGTTGGCCTTCTTCTTTATAAAAATTTACTTGATTTCCACCTGCTACTAAGGTTCATCCTCTTCCATCAGGGTTTTTCATTGAAAGGAAGGTTCATTCTTAATCTCGCACAAAAATTATCCCTCAGCTTTACCCTTCAACCGCCGCACAAGTCGCTCTATTGCATATAAACGTTTTAAACCCCTTCCAAATGGCTGTATTGTCTATTTTCACTTTCCGCTAATATAATTTCCTCTTTTTATCAGTGCAGAATATTGATGCAATGCCCTCGAATCTAAAAACCATCATATATATGTTTACTCTTTAATGTTGACGAGGACGTGCTTTAAATTTTTTCGTATCGCTAACGGTTTACGCCGTTGAAAATTTATCTCATTTTGTTTTCAAGCGCATGCTCTATCAAATATAAATACTCATTACATGAAGGGAAAAAAGTTACCATCTCTTCTCAGAACCGTGATTTATCATCTCAAATTCTAGAATTACCGAGTTACTAATTCATTTCATAAGGTAACAGGTGTATATAACCTGCCACTTTGGGCATGTTTGAGGAAACCTTGATGAAGGCTTAAACTCATCCAAAATTGTACAAAAAATAAGTTAAGAATCATAAAAAACTATGAATATATGCTTACACCTTGCATTTAAGCAGAGTCAGTAATCAATCTGCCTATGAACACGAATCTTACCTTCATGGTGACAATATTTGTTATTGAACCCTTGAGTCAGTCATCAGAATAAGGCTATCAGATATAAAAAATGGACAATATTTCATTTGAAGATATGCTCAGTACTATTCTGCAGGGACACTAAATGATGCAGTAAGGATTTAACTGGAGTTTTATCTTGAAATTCTTCCTTGAAATGCTTATTTATTTGGTTTATTTATTCTGCACCAAATTCCCCTTACTTTCTGTGGAAGAAGGCTTTGTTCTTTGAAGTTCTTGGCTAATATTTGTGTGGAGCCCCATCTCTTTCGGAGTTGGCCGTATGTTAGAAAATCATTATGTACTGTTTTATACTAACGCCTACCTCACAGTATCTCCAAATGAGACACTCCGGTTAAAGCAACAATGATCTTGAACTACACTGTCCAGGCTTCGATGCGGTAGGTTGTTCGGTATTATTGACCTATTTGGCCCGTACGACCTCTTCGTTTATGTACGAGATAATTCGCCGGTTTCACAGCCATCGAATTTGTGAGGCGAGGAAAGTATCAGCGTTCCCTCAATGACATCGCGCTTGCAGCACCAAAGTTTAGATCTGATCTCGCTATGCTACTGTGATTAAAGCGAGCAGAGGCAACCTCGATGAAGCCGCCGCTTCGCTTCTCTTTGGGAGGAATTAAGGGAGGCCAGGGAAGAAGAAGAGGAGAAAACGAGTGACGTCTTACCTACTTAAAAAAATCGTAACATCTCCATCCATCTCCATACATCCCCTACCGTGAATATCCAGTCGCCAAAAAAAAGAAGGGAAACTCCCGTGGAAATCCTCGGGGTTGACCGTTCGACCCGCCCTTATTTCATATATATCCGGAGGTCGACTGAGAGACAGAGTAGATCGATATGTGCGTGGGGTAGAAGAGAAGAGAGTCGGCAGGAGTGCAAGAGAACAGACAGGGAGAATAGGGAGAGACGAGGAGAATGAGAAGGAGCGTGGGTGAGGGATAATGTGGGAGGAAGAGGGAAGGTTGGAGAGCGAGAGGGGTGCTGGAGGAGGGAGGTTTGTGGAGAGAGATAGGAAAGTCGGAGGAGGTGGGCACTTTTCGGAAGCTTCCAGAACCGCTCGCTCGCGTCTCGGCTCTGTGGCGCCGGGGTCGCCGTTCCCTGGCCTCCCCGCCTCCCTTTCTTTGCGCCCCCCCCCCAATCCCCCGACCCGCTCCCCACTCTCGTGCGGAGGTGGTGGTGCTGCAGAGAAGCAGTTTAGCCCACTGGGAGGTCTGCGGAGGGGGGTTGAGGGGCCGGAGCGGGGGAAGAGAGTTGGAAGGAGCAGTGGTGTTGGTGTGATCCACTTCTAGGGCGTTCTTTCTTTGGTGTGCGGGGATGGTTTTTTTTCCTGGGGCAGGGTGGGGCGTGTAAGGTGGTCGAGAGAGGGAGGGATAGAACCCTGCGCCTCGGCGATATAGACTGCCCGCCCCGCTCTTTCCCATCTCGCCCTCACCCATCTGCCCCGCCCCCCGACTCGACGCAACCCTCCTTGCACGCTTTCCCCGCCCCCAATCGTTCGCCCCCTCTTTCCCGTTCCCCTGCCTCCTACATCTCCCCTCACCCCTCCTCGTTCACCCCCCTCCTCCCCCTGTCCAACGTTCCCCACACCTCCCCGCACCCCTCTATTCCTTCCTCGACCGTCACACGCGTTCTCCTCCCGCATTCTCGTCGATGGCGTCGGCGGCGGTGGCGCAGAGCGTCGTGCGGTGACGCGACGCTGCGTCTGGCCCACCCTCTCTCTCTCGCGCCGTGGCCCTAGCTCCCTTCCCCCCCCCCCGCTGACTACGCCTCCTCCTCCTCCTGCCCTCACTTCACTCGGACTCGCAAACGCACGAACACACGGACAGACATACACGAGCGCTCTGCAAAGCCCGACCGCTTCTCTCCCCTTTCTCCTGCCCCTCTCCCCTCTCCCCCCACAGAAAGCACCCAACCCACCCTCAGGGTCTTGCCCTCTCCTTCTCTCTATCTCTTTATTCCCCTCTCCCCGATTTTCCCCCTCGGAACCCTCCCCCACCCCCCATATCCCTTCTCTCTGTCCCCGTGTCCCTCTTTCCGTGTCTCTCTTTCCCTTCATCCCGCCCACACACACAATTCTGCTCGTGCGCCCGTTCTTTCCCGTCGGCGGCATCTCTTCCACCGGCAGAACCCCCCTTGAGGCCTACCCCTTTTGGGCCGCGAGGTCCCCGACTTGTCCTCCCTCCTTCCTTCAGCCGCGCCACCACCCGCGCTCCCCGAGCGGTCGAAGGTGTTTACCTCCGTCGGATGGACTCCAGCCGCTGCACGGGGAGGCTTTGGATGTGATAACCGGTGTCATCGGAGCGTGGGGGGCGGCGGAGGAGCCTTGAGGCGGAGGCGGTGGCCGTGGAGTGGTGGTAGCAGGAGGCGGAGGAGGCTGTCCTCGTCTCCACCGCTGGATGTTGGGAAGGAACAAGAGGAAGCGGAGGAAGAAAGGACGCGGGTTCTCGGAGGGGAGCGCGCTGCCCTCGGACCCGTGTCGTCCGTGAATGGGTGTTGTTTGGTGCGTGGAGTCAGGGGTCCCCCAGCGGGCGGGGAAGAGCGTGAGGGGCTGTGGAGGAGGTGGGCGGAGGAGGAGGAGAGCTGAGTGGTGTGGAGGAGGCGGCGGTGGCGGAGTTTTCGGCGCCGGGTGCAGGGGGGGCCCGCAGCGGGGGGGTGTGGGTGTCGGAGAGGAGGTTGTCCTTTTTTTGAGGTGCCGCGTGGTGGACACCCTCTTCTAGTTCCCTCCGCCCCGCCGATCGGCCGGACGGTGGCCGATCTCCTCGCCCACGTCATCGCCTGTGACGCCGAGTGAAGGGCGGTGGGTGTGGCGCCCCGGCACCTGGTCCACGCGAGGTCCCCCTCGTGCAGGTGGGGACGCGGCCCGCTCGCAGTACATCCAATAAGTCACTCCCGATTTCCCTGTTTTAAAGTCCATACCCGTTCGTCCGCTTGTTTCTACCACTATTGTGTCTTTCTGAAATGCTGGTTCTTCGACCGTGGCCTTCCGAGTTTTTCTCCGCGATGCTTGCGCTCTGACGCAGCTTCGTGCAGCCCCCTCCCTCTGCCAGGAGAAAGGGGGAGGAATCTCATTGATTCGTCGTGTGTGAAGTTGTTGATATCAAGAATGTTATCCCCGGTGAGCTTAAGCTTTCGCGCCTGCTCGCAGCGGACAATGAGCGATGAGTCATCTGTAGGCCTCAAGTAGGATATTAGGTTTTTTTTTGTATTTAGAAACTTAGGGATCAGTATGCTTGTTGGCATATTTGTTGACAAGTGTTGGACCAAAGTTGTATCGGAGTAGGAAGTTGTTGGCAGATCAATATTGTTGTATTTAGAGGTTGCTGTTACTCGCACGTTTTCTCTCGCGATCACCATCATTATCATCGCCTGCATTGCTCAGTTGACGAGTTCTTAGAAGTAGTTGGAGGCCGACCCTGGTCGATTTCTCAACTGTGGTTGAAACCTAAGAAAGCGGTCGTCGGGCATTGTATCGCCGAGGCCCTTTCTTTATTCAATCCGACCCGAAAAAAGGACTCCTCTATTTTGACGGACCCGATCGATCTCCCACCATCCACACACCCCCTCACTTGCCCTTCTCCCACCTTGTACTCCCTTCGCCAGCCGGTCGACTCGTTCTCGCCCCGACTTACCCCCTCCCTCCCCCCCCGTGCCAGCTGCTCTTCCGCGGGAATCCGACACATACCCGACCTAGGAAGACCGCTAAAAATACCCTACCGCCCCAACTCTCCCTTTTCCTCCGAGCAGCAACGACTTAACCTACTGGGAAGTGAAGGGTGAAAGAGAGGGTTTGAGAAAGAGAGAGAGATAGAGAGAGGGGGACAAGGGAGCCCTGAAACGGCACCTTTCGAGCGGGAGGAACATTTTTGAAAAAAGAAGTAAACAAAGAAATCCGTCAGAGAAACCACTGCCCCGCACAGCAAGATGATACCCGAAGAGGAGGAGCTTAAGCAGACGCCGAAGGAGAAGATTATATTTCACGTGACGGCCTTCTTCGTTCTCGTCTGCATCTTCAGTCTATTCGCGTTCCTCTTTCTCGTTCCGTTCGTCATCGACCCCGCCCTCTCCACCATCTCGGCGGCCTTCGACCCTACCCCGGCCGATTGCGTCACGGTGTCCATCGACTTCCGTCGGGGCAACAAAAACTGTACTTGGGCGTCGTGCCGGGAGGGTTGCACCCGGGAGGTTTACGAGTGTCTGCAGGTCCGCGTCGACTACCGCCGCCTGCGAGCTCCCGGCGAGGAGATCGTGTACTTGGACGATGAGGAGGAGATTGAGGAGGCGGATGTTGACGAACGAAAGCGTAGGAGGCGAGAGGTGTCCGTGGAGACCTGGGACAGTGCGGACCTGCAGGAGGCGCTGAAACGGACGAGGTCGCCGAGGGCTATACCTCAGGAGCTGCCCTCCGGGAACTACGTCCCGAGCCCGCACCACTTGTTCTTCATGAACGAGACGGAGTTGCTCGAAGGGGAAGGGGACAACGACACCCTTGAATATGTCTATTACTCCGAGGCCAGGATCTACCCCAACGTCAAAGGATGCGGCTACCCTCCGGTGCTCAACTGCAGCATATGGCACTCCAAGTACACCCACGTGGGCGCCCGATACCCATGTTACTACTCGCGCATCGACCCTGCCCTCGTCATCACCACGCTGGACATGCACCACGTGTACATGGACCTGGTGTATGCGGTGCTCATCCCGGTGCCGTCCTTCATAATCTCCGTCGTCTACCTGGCCTTCGCGTACTTCAAGATCTACAACGAGGAGGAGACGCCGGCAGAGGGCGAGGGTGGGGAAGGTGGAGAGGGGGGTGAGGAGGGAGAAGGGGGGGAGGGTGCTGAGAAGGGCGGGGAAGGAGGGGAGGGAGAAGTCGACGAGGACGGTGAACCAAAGTTGGTGGCCGCAAAGACACCCACCGGGTCCGAAGGCGGTGGTGGTGGTGGTGGTGAAAATGGAGGTGTCGGTGGTGTTGGTGCTGGTGGTACGGTAGACGGTGGTGGTGTCGCAGAGGTGGAGGAGTTCAAGGGTCTGACGGAGGGCGGGGTGCTCAACGGCGTGGGCGGAGGGAACGTGGGTAACGGCGTTAGTAACGGTTTGGGTAACGGTGTGGGTAACGGGGTGGGTAACGGGGTGGCGGGGGGTGGGACCCTGGCTGGTGGAAAGGCGGGAAGCCCAACAAGTGGAGAGGCTGCAAAGGGGTGAGTTGATGGTTTCCTCCGGGAAGTCTTTGTTAGAACGCACGCTGAGGTGTTCGCCGTTGCGTCACGAGATCTGCGCATCTTTCCTTTATTACCTTCGTTTCAATCGTTCCCTTCCAATGTTATTTTCCCACCCATCAATCAACCCTCCTTTTCTGCTCCGTTGGGCATCATCCAGGAAATTCAGTTGCCGTATTATTTTGGTCATCTGGTTTACTTTACTCAATGATTCACTTGCCTAAGACTTACAGTTAGCTTCCGCGGTCGGTTGGCTGAAGCAAGGGCAAGTCTTAAAAAATGGTCTCGAGAGCAGTAATAAAAAAATATCTGTATTACTTGTTTCCAAAGTATGTACATCATGTTTCAGAGCGACATAGAGAATATAATCATGACGCCTCACTACATCTCTAAGTCTGACAGAAGCGACAATATAAGAGAAATACAATGCCGAACAGATAGGTACAAAAACTCGTTCTATCCGTGCACAATAAGCGACTGCAATAAAAACTGATCTCCACTAAATACACTCGCATAATACAAGTCTCCATTTCACCTCCCAAAACCTTACATCTTTACATGGCTGATGTCATAACACCCCCTGTCACATGCCCATGCGGCGGCTCATAGGGTAGTATGTATGAAGATTGTTTTTCAAAGTCTAAGATGCAAATCACAAATGGTTTTCCTTGATTGTCCCAGCAGTACGTATATGGAGTTTCCTTAATGTTGAACCTTTCACGCGGATCCATTGGAGGGACGTGAAATATTTATTCATTTTATTTTGAATTGGCACTACTTAGGAATTTTTGCATTGGCCATCTTTGTATCATCGTCCTTTTCTGACAGGCATCAATGCCGCTATGCGAGGCCAATTTTATGAAAACAATTGATAGCGTCTGAATAAGAACATTTTCGGAAAGCATACATATGAGAAAATCTGAAAAGCATCGTGATGCTTCAGTGTTTGTCATCGACCTTCATATTTTTGTCGTAAATATCATTAGAAAACTGTCGATAGACTGCGCAGGGGTTTAAACTGTCATTCAAATTATGAAATCAATTATAGATTTCTTGACCAAATACCGTATAGATGACAAAATAAGATTCTTGAATATGTGGTCATTTATGCATTTACTCATAGCCAACGTTTTGCCCATTTTATTTTCATCCTCAGTGTTGAATGTCCTCCTCCTTGTTGAGCTTATGAATATTGAATACTGACCATTGTTGGTGTTTAATATTCATAAGCTCAATACCCGAAGGATACCAATAAATTTGTCGAAACAGTGGTATGAGTTAATGCATAAATTACCTCATATTCTTGAATATTGTAGTTATCTATATTCAAATGAAGTCTCGACGGATGATTGGCAACATTTAGCGGTGCATTTAGCCGATAACTGGCAAAGTAAGCCAAATCCTACAATCGCTGTGTAGGCGTTCTTTGACCATCAAATTCATCTCAGAGAGATTAACAACATGCCATGTAGAATACTAACTGCACATCAAGGAGTCTTTCAACATGCAATTATTATGCCCTAAACTATCAAAGTAAATTAAAGGCACAGGCGGTATAGGAGATAGTTGCCTACGTAGCCTTGAAGTGAGGAAGTGGAGCGTAAGTTTGGCAACAGCGTGCTCCATCAGACCCATTATATCAAATAAATGTGGAACTCTATACATTACTTGAAAATTTCCAGTTAGTGACATCATTATTGCTTCATTTTTGAGGTTCGTAAATTCTAAATCATTGGTGAACAGAGCGATAGGTCACAAGCATGATTATCGTGTTATTTTAAATTTCGGACCGACTTCATGACTTGTTTCAGCAGCCGTCTTTACGAAATGATCTTAACTACTTTTTTTTGTAGTTTTAGTCAGAATTAAGTCAAGCTCTCGAGAATTGTGAATTCCGTTGAAGAAAAAATTGGACAAGAGGCGTGAAAATGAAGCGATTACCTTAGAGAGGAGTAGAGTTAAGGTGGGATCCGTGAGGAAACCTGCCGATTTAGGCCGAAAAACATGGATGAATGAAATGGTCATCGGTCTCTCAACTCTTCCTGGGATAAAGTCTCAGCCTTTATAGCCATTTTGTAAGTCTAAATCATATTGATCAAAGCCAATTTGTAAATCTAATTTTATCTTTTTCGTCTGTGATCATGAACTCTTTATATCATCAATCAGGATAGTTCACCGAGAATAATATTTTATTTATTTTATTTATTTAAAGTAATAAAACCACATACAGCTATGTCGCCATTTTATAGTGGCCATGTAACAATACACACACTTAAGGACATATACAAGCAAACTTAACAACTGGTTGCAAGCAGAAATTATAGAAATATATATATAAAAAAAGAAAATTGGGGGAATAACTACTTAGGTGAAGGATACAAAAGAGAAAGGCTTATAAAGGATTTAGATGAATGTGCAAAAGAATCAATGTGGGAAGAGAGGGAATTCAATAGAGAGGAGAGGCGGATGAAAAGAGAACGTTTAGTGATCGAAAGTCTAGGAATGGGAAGCATGTGGAGTAAAGGGTGAGAACGGGTGGGGCGGGAGGGAACTTTGAAATTGATAAAACAGAGCAATTCAGGGCAGTCGATGGTGGAATTAAGAATATTATAAATAAATATTAAGTCTGCTGTGAGTCTATGAGTGGGGAGATTAGGGATGGAGAGATAGGATAGAATAGCCTTGGTGGACATATTACGACACTATGGTAATCTATTCTTAACTATTTTAGCAAAGAAGTTGCAGACACAGTCCAGCGATGAAAGATTAGTTTGAGAAGAGATAGACCAGATGGGGCAGGAATAGGTAAAAATTGGAAGAATAATGGAAGAGAAAAAAGTTCTAAGTGCTCGGGGCTCATTAATTTCGGTAAAACGATAGAGGAGGCCTAAGAGGGACATTGCTTTAGACTTGATTGTTTGTATTTGTGGAGGAAAGTTCAATTTATTGTCAGTAAGAATACCGAGGTCCTTAGATGTTGAAACACGTTTTAGCTGGTGATTAGTCAATATAATAAATGCAGGGGAGTTTTCAGAAGGTTTTGGAATAATTTTAAGACAGAGGCTGAAATTCATTCCGGTGGTAGACACTAGTGGCCCAGAGAACTTTCTTGTTACCTTGAGGATGTGAAAAAAATGTGGATGCCTTTTTTTTACATGACTGAAATAGTGTAATATTTTTAAAAAGATATTCATGGAATAAATATCAGTGAATTTTCAAAGTTACGCCTCATAACTTTTTTGATTACCCATTTATATCAATGTCTAGGCGCGGTTGGAATTTTTATCTCTTGTCCGTATCGATATTTTGGATAGGAAGTATTACTATAGATTGGCATCTGCCTTGGTAGCATTTGTGTTTTAAAGGTAGCTACACTCGTGTCATTTTTGTAAACTAAAAATATTTTTAATGCAACCTTCTGAAGGTTGTATTATTTGCATGGAAATCACTTTGTGGGCTCAATCACGTGAAACATAGTAATGATTTTCCATATGATTATAGCCGTGATAATCAGTGTTTTATATGCTACAATATTTCTCAAAAGCATTATCCACTTATAGAGAGTTATTTGTTATATACCAGAAATAGTAAGTCTCAACACGTCCCTCCTCTTTTATAACTGAGAGGGAATATAATGTCCTTTACTGATATATAACTAGGAGAAAATAAGCTTTGTCTCGCCAAAATGTGTTGAAAAGTAGGTATGATTTTTTCATGTATCCTGAATGTGAATCTCGTTTGACGTCATTAGTTCATTTTAATTTGGAATTAGTCAATTGTATTTCTTTCTATTCTAAGCCGTCACATTCAATTTAAATATTCGCAAACATTTTATCAATTGAATATAATGAATAAAATATATACCTTGTCTTTCTTTTGGTAATGATGCTAAATTATACGTAGCCTTAAGCCCTTTTCTGACTTATTTCCCTGAAATAATGAATAAATAAACAATAAGGTGTAATTATTCTTACCAAATAGTAATAGGGGTGTTAACTCACCCATTATTATTATCGTCTTCCTTACTTTCCTACTACATACGTGGTACACATGTGTAATTAAAATTCAACGAAGTGACATTTGGCTCTTAAAATTGATTTTATTCCTTGAAAATTGATTTTAAAATCTATTCTATGTATGCTACTCAGCTTTCACGGTAAAGGAGTCAATTATTTGGTGAAGTAAGTATATTTTAATTCGGAATTTCGAATTATATGTCTGCGGAGTTAGAAAACGAGTTGATTACGCAAGTGAAATTTGATGAAATTTAGCGTTCATTTTGATGAAATTCTTCGTTTTAGCTTTCCGAGTTAATTAAGAGCCATTGTATAGGGGGCTGAGAAGAAATAATTCCTCTTTAAAAATTTATTTTGAAAGGAATATTTTCGGAAACTTATCACTCTTACTCAATTTTATAGTGCCCTGCGTGATCACCGAAATCGGCGTATGACCCAGGGTATTTTTCGTACTTGCTTATGTCAGTCAGTGGAAATAAATATTTATTTTCAAATAAAACTTGAACTGTAATTCTTTATTGTTGAGGCAATTACTGACGTTTATTCTGGAGCATAGGAACGGACGTTGGCGTGCTCACAGGCAAGCTTATTACTTAGCCTAATTCTTGTATTCGTTTTAGTTGTTTTAAAACGCTATCTGTCATTGTCACTTCCAACTGAGGCCAGGGTATTGTCTCATGCGCGCAATGTGCGTCATTATGCTTGTTTATTTGGACGGAGACCTTATGATTTGACCCTGCACGAGGCATGTAATCGTACCATCCATCATGGGAAATTTTTCTTAGGCTCTTTATATGAACGCTGCTGGCATATCTACCGCCCGAGCACATTTTTACGTTCATATTCGACTTATCATGAAAGTATGTCGGAAATTATCGTCAAAAATTGCATAATAAGACTGGAAACTTTATGAACTTTGTCACATACGTCTTTGAATTTATATTGAAATTACCTCTTTCTCCATAATTCGTACTTTTGGTTATCTTAAGAAACTTTAGAAAAGTCGTGTTCAGCTTTCAGTTTTTTGGATTAGAATCTCGCCTGCTTTTAATCTTTTGATGTTGATTTGATGGTCACCTTACTTGAATAGTGTAAACTAGTTTCAGAGCAACACAGGGCATATCATTTTGACGCCTCACTACACTTCTAGGTCTGACAGAAGTGAAAAAATAAGAGAGATACACTGCCGAAGAGATAGGTACACAAACTCGTTCTTTCCGCGCACAATAAGCCACCATAGTAAAAACTGAGCTCTATTAAATATACTCCCATAATAAAAGTTTCCATTTCACCTCCCAAAACCTCATCCCTTATATCTTTACGCGACTTGTGTCCTAAAACCCCCTGCTACACGCCCATACGGCCTCTCGTAGGGTAAAAATGTAGATGTTGAGTAGTCATAACCACCACTTTGCCGGCATTTCCATGTAGTTAGTTTCATAGAATTGGAAAGCGCCACTTTCATGTATTCCGCCATAAAACTCTTAATTAGTCATTACTGAAATAGAATAAACTCGCCTTTCTTTCATTCTAATTTTACTTTACTGATTGGAAACGATGCTGCTAATTAATTAACTAGGTGTTATCTCATGTAATAGCTCTAAAAATTCTGCTTTTTTATCCTTATAGCGCCATTAATGTTATACAAATATCTTGTTCCTGAAATTGCACAATCATATTAAGTAGTATCTACTACCAAATGAGAATTACATAATTATGTTGGCAGTTTTTTAAAATAATTATGAACGACACATTCCATTTCTGGAAGTAATAATATTTATTGCCACTTTTTATAATACATTGCTGTTTCACTTTCCTGCTTCACCATGATTAAGCACTTTTTCCCGTAGTTTTTCCATCCAAATTTATGGAATCCTGTCTTTTAATGTCTCCCTAGAATTGAAGGAGAATTAGTAAAGAAATTTTAAGGTGAGGCTTAGTATTTACACCTTGAATTTTCCTCCACCAACCTGTTCAGGAATAGGAATTAATCTTTTGGAAAACTGTGTCTGAAGTAAAAGGAACTTAATCTGAGGTGGATTTACCTCCATCAATTCCAAATTAACATAATAGCGTACTATGAAGCGTGTGGTACTGCGCGTGTTTACAATGTGGGAAAGAGTACAATTTCGTGCCCTGCAATTTTTGCTGTCGTATTTAGGTATTTACTGCCATATTATTAGACCAGAATTCATTCCTTAATAAACTCCATATAATCCCCACAGCTTTCCTTCTGTCACTTACTCGCCTGTAAATCTCTTTCATCTATCCGCCTATAGTACGTTTATATTCGGCCGAGGTACTCAAAACCATCCCTTTGCTCTATTATTTCATAATTCACCATCATCATTCAATCAATCTTCCCACTCTCCTTGTCGAATACCACTACTTTGGTGTTGACCCATGAGAAGTAAAAGAAATTTTTTTTCATGGAAACTGTTGTGGCGGTATGAGCTCGTAGCATGTGGAGGGATCGGGTTGGTGTGGTGGCTAGAGTACTGGCTAACCATGCGGGGTGTCAGGGTTCAAATCCCTGCTGTGGAGGATGTTTTTCAGAGGAAACCCGATCCCATCTTGAGTGTCTTGTGGAGGACACTTCAAGTACAGTACTCCGTCTATCGGATGAGACGTCAAGCCGTGGTCCCTTTGGCGCCTTTCGTTAAGAGCAGACTAATGCCGACGCCGAGTTTCTATCCACCCTTTCTCCCTAACCTGTCCCCTATGGCGCAAATGACCTTAGCCGTCGGTCGCCTCCCCAAATATTCAATTCAATTCGTAGCATGTGGAAGAACCAAGCAGTTAGTCTCCGCATCTAAAATAATTCAAGCAAATTGCCGCTGAAGCGTACGGCAGAAGGTGCTGGGACAAATTCCGAGAGAAGATGAGAGAACAGGGAAAAGAGATAGAGAGAGGTGAAGGGCGAAAAAGATCGGTATTGAAACTGTGTCTCTTGTTAGTGGCTCACTCTATTTTTGTTATCGACTAAATGGTGCGCGAAAGAAGGAACTTTCGTGCCTGCCAGTTTAAAAGTGTTCCGAAAATCTGTGTATGTCTATTTCTCAAATTGAGAAGGATGGACAGGGGCGCTGACATGTGGTTTCTTACAAGATTATTTAGGAGGATTCTTGGAAGCATTTAGACTAAGTTCCCGGGGAAATTTGCTTTTCCAGGACATTTGAAGTACATGCTTTAACTTCTTGAATTCATCAGCATGAAAAGAGCATGCATGTAGTTAATTAGTTGTGTGACAATCTATCCGTTAAAAATTCGCGTGGCAAATGCAGAGTTGTTCTGAACTGTTATGATCCTAGATAATGCCCATTACATTTCAATCTACTGCAAGAGCAAGCTGGAGGGAATGACTATCTTACCAACCGTAATAAAGAAGTCAAACATCCGTAAATAAAAACCGCGTTATATTTCACTCTTTTTTGTCAACTCGCCATCGACTTTGGTATTGGCATATGTGTACCATTCTAAAGACAGATATGATAGGGATAAGAGATTGAAAGAGGTATTTTTAATACCTTAATTTTTGTATATAAATGCTGAAACCATGGTCGGTGGTGGGTCGAAATGACGATATAGAATATAACGTGGTTTTCATTTAACAATATTCAAGTGTTCCTCCAAGTTACGCCTGAAACTTTTACTAAAATGAAGAAGGTTTCAGTAAATATAAGTGTTTATGTTATTCAAGTTAGAGTAAGCTTGCAGAGAAGAGAGATTAGTATTCATAGAAGGAATAATCCTGTAGTATTTTGCAGATCTCTGTCTACTGACATTATTTCTATCTTCATCCCAGCATACTTTCTACCTTTCTTCATCACGTCCGTGAAATATATTATTTCTTTCATTTACTCGCTTGCTTGAAATCATTCTCTCTACCTTGGCTGTAAGCAACCCTTCGATCCTCGTTCCTTCTTCCAATCACCTACTCTATCTTCTCCTATCTCGCACTGAAATTTCCTTTTCTCACGCACGATTCCATGCGATTCCCAAGATTCTTCTGTCTTCCTATCCTCCTCTTATTCTGTATTCTGCTCTGCATCCACGCCTCGAACTGCTCGGCGTATTTTGGTTGTGCTATCGTTATTTTCTTCTTGTCAATTTTGTGGGTGGTAAGTCAAAATAATGCATTATGAATGATTTTTGGCTGCCTATTATATTTTTATTTGACGATGTGTAGCCTGACAGTGCAGTGCAGTGCAGCAGTACAACAGATGCTGTGTTTTGGGGTAGGGTTAAGCTCTAAGTATCCTCAGTTCCGTGAGTGAAAACAAACCATACATATCTCTGCATTACCTCTGTTTATCTGTGTTTGATCAAGTATCTAGACATTGAGCCTAGAGGGACATGTAGATCAGTTTTGTAGGAATGACGGAATTATATGAGTTCTCTAATAGTGGTCATTACTCATCAAAGTTATGAAATTATACGTGATCCCTTTGCTAGAATGCATATTCTTAGAGTTATGTAACATTTCGTTTACTTTTTACAAATAATTAATGTATTGTGAATATAATAATGGAAAATACTTATAGCATGGGAAATTGAGAAACAGCACAAATCATATGATAAACAAAGTGCACCAAACAAGAGATCATATTACTTTGCGGTCATTCTACGTTGTTTACTGGAGTCTGTGATGGGGTGGAACATTGGTAATTACTTTGAATGGAACAAATCTTTCCTTTAGTCATCCTACGATGTTGAGCTTAACGTGATGAGCAGTTTATTTTTTTCCAATATGATTTTTCTTTTCTTTAATTCCATAATTAGGTCCCATTTTTTGTCTTTTCCAAATGCAATACTAAAAACAAATACTTCTTTGAGATATTGATAATATCTCTGAAATATTTAGGTTTTCAATTTCTTTTCTGCTGTGATCTTCTCAAGTACACTTTTCTCTTAAACAATATTCCATCAGTCTCTTTTTTAATCGGGCTCATGTCAACCGAATATTTTAATGGGATGAAAATAGTACATCTTGAAATTGACATTACTCCTCGACGGTAGCGTATTAACTTCGTTCACTTATGGAAAATCAAAAACAAAATTTATATTAAAAATGCGTGTTTTTCATTGTGTGCAATAATGGACATTGTATCACTGGCGCCCGTATTTATTCCTATCGACTGCGGCGGATCCAGTGAAATGATTGCCCATAATATAGCGTTCGATGAATAAAAATTATCAATAATTAAGTCAGACAATAGGTTAGTTAGAAAACCGTGTTTTTGTATGTTGTGTGGATTGAATGACTGTTACCGCCTAAATGAATTACTCTTAACTGCCATGAATGCACCAGCATGATTACCAAAAATATGGCATTTGATCAATGTTTCATCATTGGTAGTCCACTGTTGCCATCCACACTTCCCTATCTAATGCTAGTTTCCTTACTTCCTGGTAGCTCTTCCTAAGCTTTTTACTCTTTATTTGGGCTATTTCTTCCTTTACACGATTCCACAAAGAGCAGAGGGGACTTTTCCTTCTATATTACATTCTACTCTGTTCTTTGCAAATCTATTGTGTCTCTGGGTGATTACAATCCATCTGGTTCTTCTTTGCTGCACAATATTTCATATGGTTCTTTCCTCTTCTACTCTTCTGTACACTTCATTTATTATTTTTCCTGCTTATTTTATCTTCAGCACCCTTCTCCAGCACTAGATTTCGAAGGCTTCTAGTTTGTTCTGGTATGCTTTTCCAATGGTCCATGTTTCCGATCCATGGAGTGCTGTGCTCCACACGAATGTTTTCACATACCGTTTTTTAGTTTGAAGTCCTACCTTCTTTGATCACAGTAGGTGTATTTTTGCCCTGAAGATCAATATTTATATTGGTGAAATAAACGTGATAATTTGCGTACCCTTGTTTACATTTAGGCAGCTCGAAACTAAGTAAAATATGTATGCATGCTCTCATGGTCGCGCTGCCTGATAAAATATTTACTACAAATATTAAGTCTGGCTCAATCAAAAATGCGTAGGGTTTAAATAATACGCTGGATGGTTATACTTGTGCTTGCTTTTATTTTGGCACGCTACTCTGTCTATGCGCCAAAGCCACTGGCGTTACTGCACTGCTGAACTTTCGGGTCGCCAGGAATGTCACATGACGTCAAACGTAGTTGACGTCATTGGGCCAGCATGCATTTGTGTTTTGCCGCGTTTTCCTACCGCTGAAAAGTTTTTTATTGACTCTAAAAAATTATTATCTCATGATAAATTAGGAAAGCGTAAAATATGACCTCCAACTGATATAATTTCTCTATATTGGGAGTGAGATACTAATTGTGAACTCGCTCTGGGTATTTATTGTACCGCAATAAGAAGGAAAAATTGAAGTTTATCGGACTTGAACATTGAAGGCATTGAATACCATTAAGTCTGAATTGCATCGTAAAATATTTTGAAAACAATCGCGGTGGCTGTTTCATCGCTCAATTAATCCGGCCAATGACACGATACTTACATGGCTTTTTAGGCTGTACGTTTGGTTAGCTTAAGTTTATTTGAGAAATCGAATTCACGTGAGTCCCATGGTGACACGGAGGGTGTTATTTTAGCCTCACAATCTGTCTCAGGGACTGACAGATGCGACGGAATGAGAAAGGTACACTGCCGAAGTGACAGCTACAAAAATTTCCGTTTCTCTACGCATCATTAGGATCTACATTCCTTTAACGCCCTCTTAGTATTCTGCTCACTTCCCACTTCCATTGAAAAAAATAATATTAATGAAGATATTATCCATTAACATTTTGAAACCAGTGTTAGAGGTGTAATAATCAACATCCGTTGTGGATGTGGGTATTAACCTTTGGGAGGTATTCCGTTTTGGGGTACTGACTCATTTATATACTTACTCAAAGATATAACTCTAAATACGACCTTGCGTTCTCGTGTAATTAACATTTAGATTAACTATGGTGATGGTAAAGTATTGTAAAACTCTAAGTTTTACGACTGAAAAAGGCTACCATTAGCTAAGCAACTATTCTGTTTTCGTGTTCATACATTTTTGGGAAATATTAACACTCGCAAAAGCGGGCATCGGTATTAATAATCAATAGTAAATTGCTTTTTTATCTTTTACAACATTTACCCTATTTAGTAATATTTAAAATTAATTATGGCAATGAGCAATATTTTTGGTTCCCTAACAATGAATAAATCTGTCAAAAAATTTATCTTTCACCCTCGACTGTGATAACTGCGTTTACCTATTCCTTCGTTCGTCTAGACTGCTGCCTTTCTAGACTTTCAGACGTCCTTGAAATACCTCACTGTATATCGAGCGCATTTGGGACCGATGGTCGACACAAAACACAGCCATAGTTTTGTTATTTTTTCCTTTTCCTTGTTGTCGGGAAACGAAAATATTTGTAATTCACCATGCTTTCCTCTCATCTGTATTTTTCCGGATGTTTACTCCATGCCTTTTGTACCGGTGGTCAATTTCATGTTTGCTGGGAGGGTGGCCTTAATTCCCGGTAGATTGGGTGTTTTTTATTTCTTTTAGCTTCGATGACACCGCAAAGAACGTCATGGCTTGCATTAATCCTGGCAGAGAAATCAATATTGGAACGCTCGGAGAAAAAAATAGACTGCAACACATTGGATGGCTCTCTTATGAAATATTTCGGTCCTTAGGCCTGGTTTGCATTTAAAATACGAGGGTACCGTAGATTGAGGTGTATAATACATTGTTCAAGAAAAACTGTCGATGAGAAACGAATTTTCCCGAGAAATGGCATGTTTAT
This sequence comes from Ceriagrion tenellum, assembly GCA_963169105.1. Classification (NCBI taxonomy): domain Eukaryota; kingdom Metazoa; phylum Arthropoda; class Insecta; order Odonata; family Coenagrionidae; genus Ceriagrion; species Ceriagrion tenellum. The sequence goes on from OY720642.1 coordinate 98,088,303, forward strand.
AAACTTAAGGAACCAATCTGTCTTATTAATTAAGTTATTTGCGGGTAGCTACAGAAAAATAAGTGAAAATACGTTAGTTTAATAGAAGTTGCGCCAAAATCTACTCCAATGGCTAGAAAAATAGTTACGTGTGTATCCCAGATAGCACAGTTAGCTTTAATCAAGCTTGGTTAAAGCTAGACACTATATGTTATCAACCTTGAATACAGAATTACAATTTAAGCTGTTTAACTTATTTCAAGCTTGAACCAAGCTAGCTAGTCTCCACCGGTCAAGCTTTCTACAGCCTCTCATTAACGAAAGGAGTATTTTATTGGCAAAGCAGACTCAAACGTGGAATTATGTATTTGTTTTGAATTATATCGCCATAGTTTAACCCCTATTAACTCAGCCTGTGACCTCTCATATCTTCTAAATTACTAGTGACAGCCTATCCTTAGTTAAACAGTGAAATATTTATATTTCAATGGTGTGCAACGAATCAGTGAGTGAATGTCTTCAGTTTTTGGAATCGCGATCCAGGTCGTTGTGATTCTTTGGTCGCTGTCGAATCATTTCAAAGAGAAGTGAATTCATCTTTTTATAAATAACTTATCTTTACTCTTGAATTTCATTTTGATAGAATAGATGATAACAATTCAGGAGTGAATTCTATCAGGTAAGAGAAAACGCAATGCCTCGTCATTCCTCAATGGAAAAACACGAAGGAAGCGATTGGAGAGCGAATCTTGGTTCATTGAGATCTTATTTGAATTATTTTTAAAGTAATTTAAAAAACTCTTGGGTCTCACTTCACTTAAAAATCTATCTATTTCTGTGTTGCAAATGACCATAAGTGTTATTATGTATGCGAAATTAATAGCATTTTAATACATGGAATTAGAAATTTAAGCGAAAATCGCAAATAAATGCGTGAGTCTTTATTCGCATTATACTTTGATATTTTAGGAACCATTATTATGATATAAACATACGTTTTCACGTTTTGGAGAAAATCCGCACACACATAGTCAAATTATTCCGAAGTATATGTAAAATGCCACGAGGTTATGCGATAAAATATCATGAAATTGCCTAGAAACCAAATCGGTTGCGCGCAATACTTTTTGCTTTTATTACATACATACCAATCACGCCGTTCCCTTCCGGGGCAGGCACAGACACAAAGTTTCACTCATAAATACATACTTGTACACCTAACTCTGCTTCAATAATTTCCTCTATCCAGACCTATCCTGGCAAACCTCTTTTGCCTCATTTACCCCCATACACTGCTTCATACACGCCTTCCTGTTTTTAAGACTCTTAACATTCCTCCTCTTAAGGATTTCCTCAACCGCAGACAACCACAATTTTATCGGCCTACCTCTTGCACTTCATTTCACTCTTATATATCTGTTTTGCTATTCTATTCTCGTCCATTCTCTCATTATGGCCAAACCAACGAAGCCCACTCCTTTCATATATGTCCATTACTGGAGATTCTAACCCACATTCATTTATTACCCACTCATTCCTGACCCTATCCATCCTACTTTTGCCGCAAACACTCCTCAGATAACTCATACCCACGGCGATTTTCGCTTCTTTAGACAGGCACTCATTCCTTGATATGCTCCACATGCTACCTGCCACTTTCCTTCCAGTATTCGCAAGTCTCTTTATCTCCTCATTTATCCGTTCATCTTTCGTAAACATCTTACTCAAGTAAACAAAATCTTCCACTTGTTCAATTACATCATCATTCGCCTCGTCATACAGTTATTCTCCCCATTCTCCTTATCAAAAACTACTACTTTAGTCTTGCTCGCATTTACCCTCAATTACATTCTCTCTTTTGATTAAAAAAACTTATCTAGGTGCTGCTGTAATTCCTAATGGCATATATTTATACAAACAAGTACTCGTACACAAAGTTGCAAGCAGGTCTGTTTCTTAAACAAAAATCGCTCCGACTACACTAAGAATCAAGTCGCTGAATCTTGCGGTGCGCAGCGAATTGGGATCCGAGAGGGTGCGTGCGAAGGCACAGCCGGATGTGCGCCAATCGGACAGACGTGGAGGGTGTCACTGTGGGAACAACGCATGGCCACTCGATTGCGATCGAGAGAAAGCGTGGCTCCCAAACGGAAGGCCACCGCCGAATGTGCAGTCCCACACATTGACGTCACTGATGGTGGACGTCTATCCATCAAAAGTGCTTGGGGACCGGTCACGTGGGAGATTACTCTATCTGTGATTGGCCTGCGTGAGTATGGAATATGTTTCAGAGGACTCCTGGGGTTTGCGACACGAAAGGACATGTATGTAATTTTTTCGTATTCTGGATACTTATAGAAAAATAAGTCCTTTTTCTTTATATGAGCAACATATTAAAGTGAAACCTGTATTAAGCAACCACCGACGGTTTCGCTGAAAAATGGTCGTTAGGATGGGTGGTCATACGACAGGGGTTCAGTTTCTAGGAGTACATATTTTGCAAATGAACGGACGGGTGATTTGTAAAGATGGGAAAACTCTTGAAGCTACGATTTTGTTAAAACCGTCGTCTTTTTTTATCTGAGAATTGGTGGAGTTCTAAAGCTTCCTTCTTTGGATTGTCATTTTTTAATCCCTGTATTTTTGCAATTTTTTCCGATTTATATCGAATTCCTTGGGGCTAAAAAAATAAATCAATTAACAAAATGTGGATAAGATAGATAATATGATTAGAGAGGTTCTGCATACTACTCCAGAAAAACCATGAAAATTATGATTTTCGGCCTTGAATAACAGTAAATTTCAGTGAATTCGACAATATTGAACGAATAGCCACCCTATTGCCGTATGTTCTCTTTGCTGGAGGTCCGTGGTTTGTTCCCTGATCTGGTGATTCCTGTTTTCAACAGAAGTTTTCGTCTTCAGCCCGCAATAGCCTTTGGGTGGTTGAAACGATATTTTAGTACTGATTATCGTGACACTTTAAATACGTTTTCTGATTAGTGGTACTTATAGATAAAATAAAATAATGAGTTACCGATTTGTTATATGTTTGAAATCGGATTTATTTCAACCCCTAGCGTTAGGGCTTACGAGATATATTTCGATATAATTCGATGGCACGAGTACAGGTTTTCGTACATACGGAAAAAAATCATTTTATATTTTTATGACGGCACTTAAGATTTGTTAAGATATATCGCCGAGCACAATTTTCGAAAAAAAAGCATTATTATATAATTTTATCTCTATTTTGAATGCCGCGCCAAAACTGCGGTCATAACGTTTTTATAAAGGAAAATATTTTTTATGTAATTTTTTATGGTTTCCATTTCTGTGTGCGTGGTGAGTTTCAATGGATATTCAGGTGCACTTATGTGAAATGTCGTTCAAGAAATTGTTAAATGATTATTAAAATGCGCTCTCAATGACCCACGATTGCCGCTCCAGCCGCCTGAACGTGTCGGAGCTCGTAAGAAACCGGGGGCGGTCTCTTTGAACGGCAGAGGTAATCGGCGGGCCCAGCCCCACGATGTACTCCAGGGATAAGTGCTCGATGACACCGGTATTCGATCTTCAACACCGCTTTTGATACGTTCTCAAGTGATTTCTCGCGGCCTCTCAAAGGACCTCGAAGAAAAAATATTTTATGATGATAATAATAATAAAAAATAATAAAAAAAACTCTTGAAGCATTGCGGGGCAAACAGGCGGGGTGTGGAGCCTTTTGTCTTTCGCCACACCGCGTTTATTTTCCGTCAAGATGTGCTCTCAGCGATAGGTCCGGTTCAAACGTAGGGTGGTGGCTTCGCCCCTTGTTCGGAAGCATTGATTTTATTAAAGGAGAGGGTCTGAGTGGGGGTGGATACAGGGAGGGGGACCCTTTAAGGACAAGTAAAATTCCACATCCCTCTTCGCCACGAGATAGTCGCCCCTCCTACCTTTGCAAAAGGATGGGGATCGCCCTCCGCTATTGGGCTGGGCTCTCGGGGGTTTTGGCCACCGAAACGCGCGGAATCAACGCGGAATAAACCCTGAATCCTGCAAGCTGCCCCAATACTTGTCCCTCCCGTTTTGCAATGCGAGTTTTTTGATGGCTTCGCCGGCGTGTGTGAAAGTCGACCGTCAACGTGCCGTTTGACTTATCGGCGGCTGACTTTTAATCCGATCAATTTGCGAAGAGTTTCCTAGGCGTACCCGGGGTCCGATCACGGTTCTCCATAACGCATATTCTCGCGTTCACTTCAGTTTTTTGATTGCGCTCATGAGAGTGGAAACGTGGTTACATTACTTGTTTCAAAGTGCCGGTTTTAATTAAGGTTGTCTGGTGGAAATATCATTTCTCCTAGAAATCAATGAATTTGGTCTTTTTTAAAGAAAAATATCTCACCCTTCCAGAGATACCAAAATATCAACCCCTTACCGAACTCTTTTCCGAGATATTTGCCAAAAAATGCCAGAGTGGCTCTATGGTGAGACATACATTATTTTAATAAACGAGGAAATTAAAACAGCTAGATCTCGTCATAAAATCAACAGTGCGTAGTTTGTACGTTTTCTCAACTGTTTGTGAAAATGAAATATATTTTCACTGTAATTTTTTTAGCGAATTATTTTTAATTTTATTCAAATTTATGTTTAATTATTTTGTTATATATTCACAGAGATATTTTTTTAGTAATTATGGGAAAATATTCGTGCGGACCTCAACACTATGGATCGGAAGTATGGATTGGCAATGCTGACCAGATAAGACTAGAAGTTTTCGAAGCCTGCTGCTGGAGGAGGATGCTGAAGTTAAGATGAATGGATAAAATAAGAAATTATGATGTGTACAGAAGAGTAGAACAGGAAATATGGACCTTATGGAACGCCATGCATTTTTGTAGGATAACAAATGACCAACCGCTCTGACGGAGTTCTAAACGTACCGCGCGAAATAAATGAGTCAGGTTACAGACTTACATAGATATTTTTATTTAATTTCGTGGAATTTCATTCGTATGAAGCTATATTTATTGCATCATTTGTAATGCAATATTTAATTCATGCGTCATACATCTGCTTAAATTAAAATGCATAGTTCGAACATGATGTCCACTATTTCTAGGGAGCTATTTAGCCCATACTAACTTAATAAAAGGCTTCATTTTGGATGGTAATTGTCAGCATTGACCTTCTAGAACAGTTTGCGTTTTGAATAGCGATAACGGTGCCACGAAAGAAGGAACGGATATTCTATCCCTTATTCCTTCACGTTGACCTTGTCAAGAACATCCGGTATCCTCACGTTATTAGAGTAATTTTTGAACTTAAAATCTTGATGTATGTCTCACTATCTGAATGTTTTTGAACTTTTGATGATAAAGGCCACACAGTGTGTATTTTTCTTCAAGGTATGCTCTCAGCAGTAGATCCACTTCAACCGTACGGTGTTGGCTTCACCCGAATGGGACATGTGTGAGGCACGATCACGGCTGTTTCCTGCCCTTTGTCGCTATTTTTATTCTTAACGCCTAACATGTACTATATCGAACCTTTCGCATTTACAGTTGGTGCGACTTGCTCTACAAGAGAGAAAGAGAGTGTACATAAGAGAGCCGTGACTTAAAAGAACCGGAGCATTGGAAGAGCATTTGTAATATTGTGACAAATCCTTGAAATAGAAACGGAATAACGGAAACGCGATTGTACACGCTATTTATATACGTAGTCACCCCCATGATTCCTATAAACACCATTATGAACTCTTATTGTAAAATATTTTTACAGGACGTAAGTTTTTGCATCATAGGATTGATGAAATGAATAGCTGTTCCACCTAACGTTCCTAATACGTAGTGGGAACACATTCTTACACAAGTGTTGTTTGAGTTGGTTTAGTTTTTTCGTGACATTTAAGCAAGTTTTAGCTAATTTTCAACAAAGCAGTATGTTAGTCCATTGAGTAGTAGGTTCAAATTTTTAGAAAGAAGTCTATGAGTTCAACTCTGGAAAGAGATTCCAGGTCGACCCAAGCTGTTTTGCTATATATGCTTTATATGCTTTCATGATACGATATCATAACGAGAAACGTTTTCTAGAGAACAGCCAACATTGGAGAAGAATCTCCCTCCCTACCCTGAATAGATGAATGAAATCGAAATGTCGAACTGTTTATTTCAGTTTCTAGTTCTGACTTCTATCTTCGAATCGATTTTCAAGCTGGAGATTGTTTTATGAGCCTGCATAGGGCTATCTGATTCATTCAAGAATATAGATCTTTCTGAGAGACGGTTTTCGGCGAATCAGAGCAGAAACGGGGAAAGGAAGTGGGGCCCCATACCCTGAATATCTGAATATTGTTATCGCTGAATCAAATGTCGTTGGGTTCTATTCTTTGCTGTAGCTCAGTGTTTCCCGAATCTGCTCTACATGCAAATACTGCCTTGCGAGCCGCCGCATGGGCGTGTGGCAGGGGCTGTTAGGACACCTGCCGTGTAAAGGTGCATGAGTGATATATTTAATGGAGATGAAAAGGTGGTGAGTATTTAAGGAGTGTTGAGCGTTTTGAGAGGGGGTCAGTGTCTAATATTTTCAGTTATCTTTCGTTTAATGAACAATTTTTACACGTATTTGTCTGGAAACATACCCATGTTATTTTATTGCTTCTATAGGACTTAGACGTGTATTGCGGCGTCAAAATGATATTCTCTGTGTCGCTCTGTAACACATTTGTTCTGAATTTCTCAACCGATCGAAGTATAACGTGCAGACTACGATTTCCTAGGGGCTCTTATCTCTAGGGTATACCTCTTAAAGCTTTATAACACCGTATGCTCGCTCGTAGCAGTTTTTAACGAAATTTGCAACTTAATTCGTCTTATATTTATTTTTCGAATTTAATCTTTCTGCCCTGGTTCCAAAATGTTCGTGGCGTGTTCTAGGTGGGGCCTCGAAGTAGCACCTCTCTTTTACTCTTTCATCTGAGGAACTTCCTATACACACTTCATAAATCGTAGCTTTTTTTAAATTCTGTGCCGCATATGTATCTTTTCAAGTCTCCGCTCCCTTAGTTCATCAAAAAATACCCAATGCCCCCAACTACCTGATTTTCAATGAAGGACTACATGAACAAATCAGCAAGATTGTATAAACAAGCCAGCTGTAATATTAATGATGAAATTTGCTTTTAGTTCCGTCAAATGCATAGTTAATTCACGCTTAGGTGAGTATGTTGTATGAGCAACCGTTCCATGAGGACCACCATCGCTCCTCTGCCGTCAATTGTTCAGTTTCGTCCCCCCACTCCACAGATTTAAGCCTTGCCCATTGATTAGGCCGGTAGCGCACGTTATGGGTACCTCTGTTCTAGCTTCGCCCATCTTATCGGCTCCCGATTTAAAGACTTCTATAAATCAACATCTCTTGTCTAATCTTCCACCTATTATAATCGTTATAATTAGGCTTCACCTCGAATTTGCCGCGAGCATTTAAGACCCTGGAGAGAAATATGTTCCAGAATTGTAAATAAAAAACAAAGGAAAGCTGAGCGCTTGGTTAAAAATGCTACAAGCAAATATGTAGTATTACATATCTTTAAGAGGGAGTAGGTTGGGAGCCCTTAGAGACTCGGGGGCTACACGCTTCGGCTTAGTCTGCTTGATAAATTCAGAGCAGTTGTATTTCAGAGTGACACCGTATCATTTTCATGCCACACTATATCTCTAGGTCCAACAGAAGTGATAAAATAAGAGATACAGGGCCGAATTCATAGTCGTTACCTGAGTGTCCCCCAGGTGTGTGGACCCCTTTGCTAAGAAATCGTATTCATAGTCGTTACCCTGGGGACTGCCGTCCCCTAACTCTCCCCAAGACCGTCGATTTCCTGGGTTAGGCATGAAGCTTACCCAAAGCTCCCCTAACGCAGTACTGCTGCCCACGCGTGGAACGAATTGATACTACTGTCCTAATGGCAGTACACAATATTATCAACAATTTTCCATAGTAACGTCTTCTGTTTACAAACACGGGTGCTTACTGAACCACCCTCGTATTCCTCACCCTTCATATTGCATAAATATTTAAGTAATATTGTAAACATTCTCTCATATTCCTTCATTCACTTTTCATCTACATCGTGAAACAGTATAGTATACTATTGTGTATAGCGTGCTTGGTTACGGTGAAAAATGAGCATCGAAAACATCGAGAACCATACTGCGGAACCGTTCATATGTATTTTTTCGCGGGATTGTTGCCAAATCTCTCACCCATGCGTCCCCTGGCGGGGTGTTACCCAGGTAAGGTTTATGAATCGCTCAGCCTAGGGAACCCCTAGGTGTTACCTGGCTAGGGGATACCCAGGTAACCCCTAGGAATAAGACTATGAATAGGGGCAACATCGTCGAACAGATAGGTACAACAATTCGTTCTTTCCACGCACAATCCTAGACCATTCAAAACTGAGCTCCACTCAATACCCTCCTATAATACACTTCACCATTTCATCTCCCAAAACCATTATACCTATACACGGCTGTTGTCCTAACACACCCTGACACACCGTAGTGGGGTGGCTCGCAAGGTAGTATCCAGATGTAGGTGTACCTGCCAGTGAGAGCATTTGCGTTGAGTTATTTAACTTGTTTTTAAACCATCCAGTCTTACCTCTCAGTTATCGTTCATCCGAGCAGTTATTCTATCCAAAATGTGAAAGCCTAATATGGATCCTTTTTTTCTAATAAGGACATTCTTCTCCAGGATCAGTAAGTTGTTTGAACCATGCCGAGCATAATATAGTAAATATTCATGGAGGAAGAGCATACTTATTGCTTGTAAAGTCTTACAAAGGAAAAAAAACAAATGTCTATGAACAATTATTCTGCGTAAGATTGGGGTAAGTCGTAAAATACTTACCTCAAGTAGTTATCATCGCATCGATGAAACTATGCTTTTATTCGTCAAATTTCCGTGTAAAAGGAATTTTGAGGTGAATAGCTCAGCTTATAAAAATCAATGAATTTGACCGATTTATAAGGAAAAAGATCTATGGCCATATTCATAGTTGTTTCCTGGGTGTCCCCCAGGTGTAAGGGAACACTTTGGCTCAGAGATCATATTCATAGTCGTTACCCAGGGAGCTGTTATCCCCTAACCCTCCCCCAAGCCGCCGATTTCCTGGGTAAGGCATGAAGCTTACCCAAAGCTCCCCTAATGCAGTATTGCTGCCCACGCGTGGGACGAATTGACATTAGTGTACTAATTGCAGTACACGATTATATCAACAACTTTCCATAGTAACGTCTTCTGTTTACACACATGGGTATTTAGTGAACCATCCTCGTATTTATCATAATTCATATTACATAAATATTTAAGTAATATCATAAACATTCTCTCATATTCCTTCAATCATTTTTCATCAACATCGTGAAACATTATAGTATATTTTTATTTATAGCGTGCTTGGTTACGGTGAAAAATGAGCTTCGAAAACATCGAGAACCGTTCAGCGGTACCGTTCATATGTATTGTTCCGCGAGATTGTTACCAAACCTCTTATCCAGATATCCCCTGGCAGCGGGATACCCAGGTAAGGTCTATGAATCGCTCAGCGCAGGGGACCCCTAGGTGTTACCTGGCTAGGGAATACCCAAGTAACCCCTAGAAATACGACTATGAATACGAGCACTAATCTCTCTAGTGCTATTCAAGTCTCAGCTACTTGCGGTATTAATTTTTGATACATTTTCCTAGTAATGGAAGTAGTTTTCATGGGCTATGTTATGAATGTGCACTTTAGGGAGGATTTATTAAATAAAATGAGGTTTTGAATCGCATTTTGCATCATAAACGTGTGGGTGAGTGGTTAGTTTGGGCAGTTATGTATTTTATTTCATTTAAAATTCAGCCTTCCGCATTTCATAAATCGTAAAATTCCTTCTGCTTTGAAGGCGTTTCAGAAGCAAAGACTTGAAACAGATTAATCAAGTTAACCCTCAGATATGTTATTTATTCAATTACTGAGAGGTTCATTCGTAATCTAAGTCTTCTAAGTAATTTATGTTACATTATTTACTTATTTAACGGCTAATTTTTATAATGATTGTTATTAATAGCCATTATGGTATCTGTTTTGACTCGATAAAAATCACCCTCAAACTCCCACGACTATTGGCAATTATCGCTCTTCATAATGGATCTGTCCCACCATCTTTGGTGTGAATGAAACACATTGAAATATTATGCCTTTGCCATCATGTAGTGCACATAAGTTTTAAGCGCGCTTCTCTTCTTATTCTAGGGTGCCATTATATTTGTGACCGTTCCCGAAATGGAATGGCATAAACGAAGAAATCCTGCTTTTTATTGACAACGCACTTAAAAGTGTGATAACAGTTCTAGCCGGTTCGTGGGGACGCTAACTCTCGGAAAAGGTTGAGAATTATCTGAAACATGTTGTAGGCATGGTAAATTTCATGAAAGAGTACGTTTTATAAACTTGAAAACATCAGGCGTCTGTTCGTAGAATTATTGTATATTTGTATCCATTGTGCAAAGAATTATTTGCACTTTTCTACAAATAGTTAATCCCACTTCTCAATTTGCCAAGCATCTGATTGAAATTAATCATATAAGTGGTTTTAACCCAGAAATATTACATATCCCCTGAAAGGTATATAGATGGATGCTTTGGAACAAAGTGAAGTTATTAGACAGTCAACCAACCTGTGTAATGAGCTACTTTTTCTGCATCCGTCCCCTCTCTCCTTTCCAACAAAATTTCTTTCTTGAATTTTAGCCTTTCCTACCTCACAAGTCCTTAATCTATGTTCCCCTGACTTCCCTCCTAAAAGTTATTTTTTCTTCATACCCTCCGCTTCACTTTAGTATCACAACAATTAATCAATAAACATAGTAAAAAATAATTGCACCTGACGATTCAGTAAACGCGTCGTACAAATTATATATTTGTAGAAAATAACAAGTTTAACAAGAACAATGTGTATTGGTTGTGGACATGTATACGCCTTTGAAGAAAATTCGTTTTGAGACTGCCATCTCGATCATCTACCTAATATTAGCAAAAAAGGACAGTCGGAGTGCAATTTTGCATTGTCATGAATATCATACATAAATAATATCATTTATGGTGTAACAGTATTATTTTCCTATTGACAAAAGGCAGTGTATTTGCGATGCAGTTGTTGTTAGAAGTAAGTTGGCCATTTATGTTCACACCCATCTTCTTTTTACTCAGCTTTAAGGCTGCTGCCTGTTTATTCCAAAATGTTGGCATGGTTCTCTCCTATAGCTTATAGCCATAGTTTATCATCCATCATAGCTTTAGACTAAGCTAATAGCTATAGCTTATAGCTATTGCTTAAGGATTTCTATTTGGAGGTCTGCCTTCTGATTTCTTTTCCACTAGTTTCTTGTCTTTGGCGATTCATACACTTCTTCTCTCATCCTTCTTGTGATGCGCCTCTTCTATTCCCTGTCGTCTTGTTCGCGTCCACTAGTTTATCGGTTGTGTGTATGTAGTTGTTCTATAATATGTTCGCTGCGCACTCTGTCTCTTAACGTCTTTCCATATATATATACTTTAGTGCTCTCACCTCCTCTGTTTCTAGCATTTGTGCTGCTTTGCTTGTTTCTGCCCGCGTCTCAGCTACATACTTACTCCTCGGCACTACAGCCCTTGTAGGACCTTGGCCTTTACGACGATGTTAGCCCAGACATCACGATTCGCGGCATGCGTTCCCCATCTTTCTCCGATATCAAATTTCCGTTTGCATTTATCTTTCGTTTGCATGGTTCAATAATCGTTATTTACAGTCCGGTTTTTATTGTCTTTGAGTTTTGTAAGAAGAGGTTTTTTACGGTAAAGGGTCGTTAGCCCTATTCTCAACCCCCAACCTGGAGGACCAGAGTACTGCTCTTTGTCTGGCCTATCCCCCTCGACCTGTCCGGCTGGGGTGACCTACCAGGAGCTTACGCTCCCGCCGGCATAGTTTTCAGGTTCACTTAGGCACACAAGCTCCCTCATCACGAGAAGATAGAAGTACAAGCGAGGGAGCCGCATCTCAGCTGCATATGTGACTATTGGTCTCACAAGAGATTTATATACTCCTGTCTTCATTTCCTTATTTCAATTTTTACTTTTTTCTGAATGTACTATTCAGAGTACCCGATACTTAAGTAGCTTTTAATGCTTGATTTTTCACCTGATTTTGAACCATGCTATAACTACAAATATTTATTCCGAAGAAATTGAAGGTAGAAGAAGGTGTTTACTTTCATAATTATTTGAAATAAGTCTATGAAAATATACACTAGTTCCATAAATCAACTTCATTTCTTTCTTTGACATCGGTTTGTGACATCCGCTGTAAGTAAATAGAATTTTTTATATTTGGACAGTATGTAACTTCATTTTTAATATTACCTCTGATTTGGGGGAGGGGAAATATATTTAGTATAATATATTCTATGACGGCAGAATTGATGAATTTTTCGCCTTGGTACACTTGCGTGTGTTCAAGAGATTATGAACGTCACCCTGTTGATAGTCGTCTGGATGGCCGAAATGTAAGAATAGGAGTCTCTCTCTCTTTGAGTCAAGTGACAATTAGGAGTATCTTCAATGTATGGAGGAAATTATTAAAGAAGAATAAGGTTTATTGGCCTATCACGGAGAAATTAACTTTTTACAAACGTACTGGGAAAATGTCTCATAGCATGGGGGTTTTTCGTGTGCTAAATGTTCAGTTACCATCCCTGCCTGCGTTATTATTCTATTAACACCAGCTTCAACTTTCGGTAGTAGGTAATGGAAGAAAGTACGCTCAATTGTATCTCTCCTACTTCTGTATATTGGTATTTTCTCGAACACTTTTGAAACATTTCTCCTAAGATTCGGTGTTTGCGGTTTGGAGAGTAAGAGGAATTTATTGGAGCAAATGCCTCAGGGATGCACAAGCTCCGGGCCTCCAAAATGGGCCCTTATTTTACTCGCATTATAGTAGCTTGGAATCACTACAGAGGTTTCATTATTTTATTTTTTAAATTACTTGCTATCGCGATACATGGTTCAAATTTTCACTATCAGTTGGTAAAAAGAATAAACTATACAATTCCTAAAAGATACTTTGTCATACATTGCGTTTTCCAATGAAAATTACATTTTTAATGCCAAAATTACCAATTTTCCTCAAAATTCAGCAATAAGATTTTTAAATTTATTAGTTTTCGGGTTCTTCTTTCTTCACATTGCAGCATACTAGTGGACGACCGTTTCGGCGGAATTCCTGTCGGCATCATTAGTTCCCGACCTAATGCTGATATGTGTTATGCTGTAACTAGGCAAGAACCCGGAAAGATTCGAAATTACTCAGTTACGATTTAACCAAAGAAGTATTAAAATTTAAAGAAAAGCTGCGCGCTTCGTTAAAAACTGCTACGAGCGAACATAATAGTGTTTCATAACTTTTAGAGGGATTAAAGTGGGAGCCCCTAGAGACTCGGAGGCTACACGTTAGGCTTAGCTTGCTTGGTAAATTCAGAACTGGTGTTTCCGAGCGACACGCAGAATATTACCATGACGTCTCACTACAATTCTAGGTCTGTCAGAAGTGATAAAATAAGAGAGATACGTTGCCGAGCAGATAGGTACAAATACTCGTTCTTTCCGCGCCCAATATGCGACCACAGTTAAAACTGCGCTCCTCTAAAAACACTCCCATAATAAAGGTCACCATTTCACCTCTCAAAACCTAATCCCTTACATCCTTACACGGCTGGTGCCTTAACACCTCCTTCCATAAGCCCATGCGGCGGCTCTCTGGGTAGGATGTAGATGTAGATAATAGCGGGAGCCTTCTTGGCAAAAGCATATTTTCTTATCAACCTGAGCAAGGGCTCTACGGGAGATTCCCTTGGGCGTTGTGTCTAATCCTATTATTAAATGATCAATATTTGTGATTACGTAATATTTCTATATTTTTACTATCTCTACGCGCTTATGATAAAAAGCTAGAGTTTGCTTATCGTGCTCCAAACTTCGCCCGATTACACTATTTGTGCACTATGCAACTATGCCGCTCTCATTACGCAGGGTACTATTTCTGACTCTACCTGCCATGAGAGTAAACGGCGTTGTGTGTTTGTTTGCATCAAAGCCTAGCGTCTTGCCTCCAAATCTATAGCAGCTCCCAACTTAGTCCATTCATCAGCCGTGCTCATTGTGGTAATTTTTGTGAAGAATGCGGGTTTTCTCCGTGCATTTTATATATTTCGCCACACGGCGGGCGGATTGCCCTCCCTTGCCTCGGCGTGTTGTATCCGCAGTGCATGCCATGGGGCCTTGCACTCCCGGTGACTCGGCGCGGTCGTTTCGGTATGCGATATTTACCCGCCGCCTCTCCTTCTACTTTTTTGAGTGACGCAAGCAATCGATACAATCCTGCGCCCTGACTCAACTCTCGTTCCTCTGTCCTCGGCTCCGTGACGGCGTCGACGAATCGCTGCGTCAACGCGGATGGAGCGTTTATTTTTTTTTTCACTGTGCGCAGATTTGCGTGAAACTTGGCCTGCGTGCTCTAGTTAGTGGTGTCAATGGATAGGAGAAGGAATTCTTAATGTGGATATTTTATCAATTTGTTTTTTTTTAGACAATTCAGTGGAATTTTAAATCGTATTCTGGTGGCACATGAGATTCATTTCGTAATATTTCATGTGTGGAGAGTTAATTTTAAACGCGAAATAATACTGGGTGAAATGATGAATTATGCATAAATAAAAAACTCTGCAATTATCCGCAATATAAATTTTACTACGACCCAGGTTTCGATGTTTTGACATCGTACTGAAGTTCCACACAATATCGCAAGAATCTTCGGATTTTAAATGATGAATTACTTAGTTTTCCACAAAAGATTTATTACGTTCTTAATAGTAGGGTTTCATCGCTGCGCGACTTAATCAGGTACAGACTTATTGTAAAAGTACAGTCGTCAGTTAATTTAAATGTACAGTCAACAGTCAGTACAGACATCAGATAAAACATATTGCTTAGATTTTCAAAATGAGGGGGGGAAGGTAGTCTTCAGGTGACGGTTGAGGGTTATGGGAATAGGGTGGCGATGAAATCCGGGTCGCAAGAACGTAATATATCTTCTGTGGCAAACTGACAAGGGGAGTGTCAGATAGCCGGGTCTCAGATTTTATTCAAACTTACTAGTTGTACAGACTGCTGTATGTGGTTCATGAATCACCCCACATATAGCGTTATATAACCAATAGTTTAAACAAAAAAGGCCTTTAAAAATTTCAAAATTCCAATTAGACGGGCCACCCACATAACTGACAAGCTGGACGGATGGTTGACGTTCTCGTCTCTGGTCTAGAGACACAGGTTCGATTCCAATACGGGGTATGTTTCTTCCACTGTTTTTTTAGTTTTTCTTTTACGGCATCCTAAAATGCACTCAAGATTTTTTTATTTTTACTCGAAATATTATTTTTGCGCGAGGAAAATTTTTCATTTGCATACACGACGTCAGGCTTAGTCTCTTTTTTCGGTCGAAGGCAGCCTTCTTATTATGTCACTTCCTTATCTTTTCACGACGTATTTTCATCATTCCTTCATACACATGATTTCCATTTTCTATAATTATTTTATAATATTGTCTTCATATTTTTACTATTCAAGCATTATTCTTAATAATATTAAAATTGTTCGTAGCTTGTCAGTTATGTGGGTGGCCCATCTAAAGGGAATTTTGAAATTTTTAAAGACCATTTTCGTTTAAACTATTGGTTATATAACCCTATATGTGGAGTGATTCATGAATCACATACAGCAGTCTGTAAAACTTCAAACTTTGAATAAAATCTGAGACTCGGCTATCTGACACTCCCCTTGTAAGTAATTCATAATTTCAATATGAAGGCATTCCACCAAGTTACTGTCGATAACATTGAAGCATTAATTCTAATGCGAAATAATACGTTTCGTATTTATGTAATGATCACTAGCAAATGTCAGTGTATCGCGTGTAGTCAAAGATTCGATAAAAGGAGAACATTAAATAAATATGTCTGCATATATTTTTAGCATTGCGTCGAAAACTATCATTAGTTCAAGGCACAACGATGCACTGGTTGAGGCAAAAAATGGGAGACGTAATTTATGTAATTAATACAAGATATTTACTAGTACGTAAATATATCTACGTACGTATATTCACATATAAATACAATTGATTTAAGATAAATTTTGTCTCATTTTCCCTAAATGGAATATGGTTCTAGAATTGTTTGAAAAATTATTAAAATGTTCTCTGAACGACCCATGATTACCACGCCGGCCACCTTAACGATCGACTGTGCTCTTTCTTTGTGGGGAACTTGCTTTTTTGTTCGCTCAGAAGCACCGTTGTATCCAAAATTAAGCCTTAATTCATAGGTCAATCAACCCATAAGCCCGTTTTATACGGGGCACGTAATTGCACAAGCTTATGTATGTATGGACGTGAATTTCAAATTGAAACATGTAGAGCTATGGGTTGCAAGAAAGCATGCGCAAATGCATGATGGTAAAATAGCCTATGCTTCATCTTGAATTGTTATTGCACGCCATATTGAGGAAAAAATTCAGTTTAAAATTGTACAAGTTCGTGCCTCGTGTAAAATGGGCTTTAGACTGATTGACTGCATTTCTTTGTTCTTCCTTACCTAATTATTATTCCATTTACTCCCTAATAGTTCCTCATAGTGCCTCAGAGAGTATCCTATCCATACGGTTCATCTATTTGGCACTGTGATTCACGTAGTCTTTTCCTCTTGTATACTTCTCTACACTGCAATATATGATTTTATCCGTCCGTTTCATCTTAATCGCCCACCTCTAACACCAACTTTCGAATATTCTTATGTTTTCTTAGACTGCTTTGCCAACGGTTCATATTTCTAATCGAGAAAGTGCCTCGCTCCACGAGAGTAATTTAGTGCCGTTTCCTCGTTTTTTCTCCTATCTTCTTTGAACATAGCCTTTTCATCCTGAACGCTCTCTAAGCGCTTGATGTCGATCTTACCTCTCCCGTCCCAAGTAATCGTTCTTCCGAGGTAGGTGAAGGAATCCACTTGCCCCATTCTCTTTCCCCTCAGTGTGACTTCCTAATTCTGCTTCTTTCTTCCTCACACTAGGATTTATATTAATGTTTATCTACATCTATATACTACCTTGCAAGCCATCCCAAGGGTGTTTGGTGGGGGGATCTATCTATTTCATGCAGAGCACCAACTACCTGCTACCCATGCTACAAAAACTATTGAATTTATGTATTTTCCAACTACATAAACGAGAATCATTATAGGAACATGCATAACATGATGTTTGTACTACGTGGCAGATTATGAAACAAGTATTAGGAAGAAAATCGAATAATCAGCCGCACTACCTGTCAACTAACGTACTTCAAATTATAGCTACAGCTCTAACAGAGGAGAGCGAGAGAGAGGGAGAGAGAGCATTCAGGTTTTATTTTTTACATGCTAGGAATTAATGACTCTTATGTCTCCGCTGCAATAATAATAACCGCGTACAAAGGGACCCACATTTAGGTAGCAATCGCCAGAAGCTCTACCCGATGGAAAATAAAAAAATACTACTTCCATTAGCTCCAATTTCTTTCCTCTCAGAGTGGCTTCTGTATTCAGCTAATATCTTCCGTGTCCTAGGATTTTTCTATTCGTCATGTTTATCTTCATGTTGTATTCTTAGAGTCCATGGTCTTTTGCGTTGAGTGGCTTTTTGAGAGCATCACCTAACCACAGTAAGTAGCTCGCACTTTGGTACTGAGGATCTTGACATGATCGAATCCTCTTGTTCTAATATATATTCCCTTGTGGTGACTTCTGCAGATTTTATTTTTCGCATGATCGGATTCATTAAGTCTAAAGTCTCCGCTGAAATGATAATAACCGAGTATAAAGGGACCCGCATTTGGGTGGCAATCGACTGGAATTTTGCCCGAAGGAAAATGGGAAAATACTACTTCCACTAGCTCCAATATCCTTCCTCTCGGTGTGACTTCTGTATTCTGCTCCTCTCCTCTGCATACTGGGATTTTTGTAACCGTCTTGTTCATTTTCAAGCTGTATTTTCTGAGAACATGGTCCTTTGCGTTTAGTGATCTTGCTAGCGCATTGCATAACCCCAGTATGCGGGTCGCACGGATCTGGAAGTGATAGAATCAACTTGCTCTGATGTATATTCCCTTGTGGTGACTTCTGCTTTCAGCTTTTATTTTTTACATTTTAGGATTTATTGAGTCTTAAGTCTCCGCTGTAATGATAATGCCCGCGTATAAAGGGACCCGCATTTGGGTGGCAATCGCTAGGAACTCTGCCCCGAAGGGAAATAAAAAAATACTACTATCGATTGGTTCGCATCCGTCGGGGCAGCAGCTGATCCCATCCCGCCGCCACTGCCGCCTCTCGCCCCCCGACCTGCCCCGCCCCCGGTCTGCCCCGCCCCCTTTGACCCCGCTCCGCTGCCGTCGTTGCAACCTCTCCGGCCCCGCTCATCCTCCGCCTCCCCCTCCTCATCGGTCCCCTCTGTATACCTCCCTCCCCATCCGCACCACTCCTCCTTTTTGAAAGGGCGCCCGCGAAAAGATCATTTATATTTGATTTCTTCCCTTGATTAAAATCGGTATCCCGATTGGAATCGAGGGCTGGGGATTATCTGGGCAAGGGTTGGCCCGAAACGGAACTGTTTTGTGCGTGTGGGCGAACCACTTGATGCTCATGTTTGACTGAATCAGGCGTGACTCTCATACTGTGGGCCTCCAACCTTTTTCCCAATACCTTGCTCTCACAAGTATATACATATGTATCTAACAGCTACCTTAAAAGCCTCCAAATGGGTACGTGGCATGTGGTTATAGGACACCAGCCGTGTAAAGGTGTTAAGAATAAGGTTTTGTGAGATGAAAAGATGAAGTGTATAGTGGGAGTGTTTGAGTGGAGCTCCAGCTTTATTGTGGTCGCTTCTTGTACGTGGAAAGAACCAATTTTTGTACCCATCTGTTCGGCAATGTATCTATCCTATTTTATCGCTTCTATCGGACGTAGAAATGTAGTGTGGCGTCAAAATAATATTCTCTGTACGCTCCGAAACTCATCGGTTCTGATTTCTCAACCAGCTAAGCCTAGCGTGTAGCCTCCGAGTCTCTAGTTGCTCCCAATCTATTTCATCTAAAAGCTGTGTAACACTATATTATCGCTCGTAGCAGTTATTAACGAAGCGCGCAACTTTTCTTGGCATGTAATTTACTTTTTATGGTAAACTTTTTCTGTCAAGGGTCTCAAATACTCGCGGTGTATTCGAGGTGTGGCCTATCCAGAACGAAATAGCACCTCTTTTTTACTTTTTCATCCAAGGAATTTCCTGTTATACGCTTGATAAATCTCGGTTTCTTACGTGCTGTGCGGCTTATATTTTGCATGTCTCTTCCCCAAGATACATTTTAGGATTTATTGATTCTAAAGTCTCCGCTGTAATGATAATGCCCGCGTATAAAGGGACCCGCATTTGGGTAGCAATCGCCAAGAACTCTGCCCCGAAGGGAAGGGTAGGTATCAAGGTAGTTCCAAGATATTTGACTTTATGTGAAGATTTTATGTTTGCTCCACCAACAGTGTAGATAGATAATACAATTCCGCCAATGAAAGTAATGCGCATATTAAAAATCAGTCGGAATCGATGGAATTGCATAAACTTGATTGAACGCCTCATAATAATTTCTGAATAACTTTGATTTTATTGCATTTGGTTTTATACCAGAGGAAACTTTGGTTTTATACCAGGGGAAAATCTTCGGAAGATTACATTCCGTTGGGTACTGATCCCGATTTTCCCCTATACTCTCCTTGATTCCCCCAGGGGAGGCGAATATCTTGCTGTTCGTGAACCCTCGGCTGTAAAGGGAATCTTTCATTGTTGGAGTGAAATTGATTTTTCGATTCTTCTCTGGTCCAAAGTCGAGTATCATTCCACAGGTTTGATTCGTGTCATTTAAATTACTTTCCTGAACACTCGAGCAATATGATGAAAATTCATTATCATCATCATCATTGGTCGTTCGATCCTAAGATTGGTTAACTGCAGCCCTCCACCCTTCCCTATTAAATGCTAGTTCCCTTACCTCCTGGTATCTCTTCCTATGTACTTTCCTCTTCATTTGATCCATGAAATTTTCCTGGGTCTTCCTCTGGGGACTTTTCCCTCTATTTTACCTTCAATTATGTTCTTCACAAACCCAATGTGTCTCAGGGCATGTCCAATTCCACCTCTTCTTCTCTTCTGTTCAGTGTTCCATATGGTTCTTTCCTCTTCTACTCTTCTGTATACGTCTTCATTTCTTATTTGTCCGTTCATTTTATCTTGAGCATCTTCCTCCAGCACCAGGTTTCGAAGGCTTCTAGTCTGTTCTGGTCAGCTTGCTATGAACACACAACAAAAATGAAAATTATGAACTGTAAAGTTTAACTTAGCTTATATGGTCCAAATACAAAATGTTATCCACCTTGGTCACGAATTGACGGCGCTCATTCATCAAAATATAAGACCAAACAACTCCTGGCGTCGTAATTGGCTTGGACGAGACTAAAAGAATAGTATTAAAATGCCATGAAATAAAATAGTCAACGCTACTCTAACCACTAGCTATTATACCATTTCCTAGTGTGGTTTTGTTACAAAGACGCATCATTTAGCGCCATCGTTGCTTATCAGCGAATCTGATGTTACAGACCAGAGTTCTGTTTAGATGTCAAATGGCGGAAGAGCATTTTCAGAGAACGAAGAGGTGTATGAAGTTCTCACTTTCCACTTTAGCCTACCCTGTAATATTATGTATATCTCTATCCTAACCGATTCCTTTCTCTGGTTCAAGCAATTATTACTTGTTTGCATGCAAAATATATCTTAATATCAGATCTGCCGTCCTTGATTAGTCATCAAATATCGAGGATTGTAGGGATGAGACATTTCTTAGGCTAGTCCTGATCTTTGGTCCCAAGTTGTGGAAACTCATATCTGAGCAAGTCCTAGCTGAGTGAAGGCTCCGTACTGGGATCGCAAAGAAATTTTAGAGGCATTCGTGAGGGAAGTAGCATTTTCCAACTTTTGGCCCCGTCGCGAAAGAGTAAATGGATCGTGTTCGAGTGCAGATAAGATTTCCTGTCAAAGTCATGAAAATCTTTGAAATCAATTTAACACGTTGACCGCCATGATATTTTTAGTAGATATGTCCTCTGACGCCATTGGTGTTTTTCATTCCGTTACTTATTCCCGATCATAAAACATCAAATGTGTTATTGTACTTGACTTTAAAATAAATACTTTACTATTACTTTGTACTACGGTCACAATGACCGGCGTGGCGTCAGGCGAAATTTTTTTCCCCTGACGCCACGCCGGTCATGACTCCGGTCACGCTGCGAGGGACGAGTACATTGTCGCAAGAATAGTGAATATGAATTGCTTTATTTTGCGACTTAAAAGTGTGATGAAACGCAGGTAAAACTATGGGCCTTGGGCTGAATTGCGGGACAATGTTAAAATTAATTTTCAGCGACCAATTTTGATTTACTGGTGTAGAAATAAGGATACTTTAGATTAAACATTCTATTTTCGGGTTTTTGTCGTCCTTATGTGCATCAGAACCTTGGTCAGGACCGTTTTTGCATTTTAGGTTTCGTAAGTACACCTTTTCAATCTTCGACCAGTGTTGTCAAGTACACGAAATTGTCGGGGGTACGGCGATGGAAGGCAACGGGGAATCCACCGCACTAATCTCCCTAGAAGATGTACCCCTAAATGCAAACTATACATGACCTGATGGCATTCCTCCCGGTAAAATATTCTGGAGGTAAAATAGTCCTCCAATTAGGTCTCCGGGTGGGGTCTACTACTAAAAACCATTTAGAAAAGAAATTCATACAGTACATCATTCAGGAAGGACAAAAGCAATATAGGGGCATGGGACGTACATAGGAAGAGCTACCAGGAAGTGAGGGATTGTTGCATTGCATGTAAGCATTGGATAGGGAAGGGTGGAGAGCTTCAGTCAACTAATATTAGTATTGAGCTACCGATGATGATGAAGTACTTCTTTATTTACGAAAAAGGAAAACACGTTTCTTAGCCGGAGTAAGTGATTGGTGGCTAGTGGCAACGCCATTTTCAACGGAATGCCAAAAATCGATTGGTTCACCCCGTGTGATTTCTTCATGAGCTCGCTTTGAGAAATAATTGTAATCCGATCGAATGTCGTCCTGCAAGAATTTTTTATTCATATACTGGCTGAAGGTTTTTTGGCGTTAGAGAAAAGAGGTCTATATCAGTAGGAAGTGAATTTATTAGCGAGGAGAGACGGAAGAAGAGGGAATGTTTAATTTGTGATTATCTTGGAGTTGGGATGTGGAATAATGATTTTGATCAGGTAGAACTCAAAGGAACACTAATTTTGATGAATGAGTTAAGTTTAGGAATGGCCATGTAAGAATTAAGGATGTTGTAAATGAGTTGTAACTTTAGTACGAGTAATCGTACTCAAGTCTGTGTTGGGAGAGACAACAAATAGCGAGGGAAGATGAATTGTCGTCCGTGTACACATCGCGGAAATTTGGACTTCTGTATTTAACTAGGTTAGCGAAGAAAGTTGTGACATTGCTATGAGTGGCAAGATTGGTGGTGCGGATATAGACAGTATTGGGGAGTGATAAGGGATTATTGGAAGAACAATGGATGAGAAGTTGGACCGTAGTGCTGAAGTATGTGAGATACCTGTTTAGCGTTCGAGAAGACCGAATTGAGGTATGGTCTTCGATTTAATTGCCTGTATGTGGTCACCAAAATAAAACTTGTGGTCATCTATAATGCCCAGATATTTGCCGGTGGA
This sequence comes from Ceriagrion tenellum, assembly GCA_963169105.1. Lineage (NCBI taxonomy): Eukaryota > Metazoa > Arthropoda > Insecta > Odonata > Coenagrionidae > Ceriagrion > Ceriagrion tenellum. The sequence continues at coordinate 98,111,237 of OY720642.1, forward strand.
CACGTGACTCATTGGTATTGAATTAATGGTGTAGTCGCAATTAATAGGGTTCTCCTTCATGGCTATTGTCTTGGCGCTGGAATGTTTGTACTTTAACCTAACCTTCCGGATCTGTATCATTCTGATGTCTTAGATATGGCCTTCCGTTGGAGAAAGCAATCGAAATCATTTCTAAGCTGGTTAAATATTTTACAGTCATCTGTTTAGAGTGATGTTTGGGCTTGGGAGGATGGAACCATTAAGTTGAGTTCTTCAAAGTTTGAAGAGGTATGGTCCAAGAACCTCAACACACCTGATTTATTAGTTTCTGAGAATTTCATTAATTTTTAACATAGGTTTTGCGTCAGTAATGTTGCAATTTTTACTTCATACTTCTTACTGCTGCTAACATTAACAAAAAAATTGATTATAATCTCTATTATAGAAATTATATATATTATTAGGAAAACATATCTGTTAACCTACCATAATATTCCGACATGCTTGCGCAGCGTGTTCTGTCGCAGTTCTTGCGTAGCACGTCCTGTCTTTGACTCCTTCTGTAATCAGTAGATGGCCTTGAAAGGCATTTTCGGCTGCAAAGAAGGGTGACACACATCTGGCGACTATAAAGCCGAGATTTGAATGATATTCGGGGCAGGAAATTGACCAATCTTTGTCCACCTTGTCCCATTTTCATGAGAATCAACTCAATGCGAAGGCTAGGTGGTTAGGTCTTTTTCTTGTCTGGTATATTGGATCGAACAATGTTAGTCAGATGAGTATCAGTCAAATTAGCGTTGGAGTCATTGCTTGGGCAGATCCGTGAATCCTATTACTGGAATTCAGACATCAATTAAAGGAGGTGAAGCTAGTACTAAATCTCAGTAAAACACTCATAGTAAATTTCTTTCGAAAGTTATCACACAAACGCCACATGTACACTGTAGTTGGAGTAAATATTAAGCCTTTAGATAAAATCAAATATCATGAAATAACCTCAACTTCAGGCACTTCTTGGGGAACACACATACAAAAAATATGCAGCACAGCATTAAGAAAACTAGGATTTATCCAGTGTATAATAGGAAGGTCCACGGATGAAAAAGTGAAAGAGAGGTGCTACTTCGGTGTGGTTAGGCCATACTTCGAATTCTTGTATACAAATACGAATAAAATTGATAAAATACAAAGCCGCACACTTCTCTAAATAGCATGGGCTTGGCTTGCTGGAGAAATTCAGAGCTAGCGTATTTGAAAGCGACACAGAGAATGTCCTTTTTGACGCCACACTATATTTCTGGGTCCGACAGAATCGACGAAATATGAGAGATACATTGCCAAACATATAGGAACAATAGTTCGTTCTTTTCACGCACAGCAAGTGACCATAGTGAAAAATGAGCCCTACTTAAAACAATTCCACATTCGCTTCCCAAAAGCTTATCCTTAACACCTTAAGCGACTGGTATCCAAATATCTCCCACCAAACGTCCATGTTGTGGCTCATAGGGCAGCTGTAGAATTATATTGAATTAAAAAAAAATTTGCACTTGACGATCTTTCCAACTGTACGGTCATCAGTTTCTCTGAAGCCTTTACTTTTGCTCCGAAATTTTTGGTGCATAGCTTGGCCTACACTTTTTAATTGTTTCCTTCCGTCTACTTTTTGAATTCACTCCTTTCATGGCTGAGTTTGTAGTGAACTCTTTCGTTTTCTGAGGTAATATTTATTTTCTACTTTTCCATCCATTTTGAAAGAGCAACCCTTTTGTCATTCGTTACATTTGTATACTCAAAATAGACTTCCTGCCGTTATTGCGTTGTTGTACCAAATAATATCTGGGGAATTTCATCTCTCCTCTTCTATTCTGTCTTACTACAATGGAGAGAAATAATATAAAATCTTAAAAATTTCAATAATAACGCTTCTATTTAACATTGGCCCTTGTTAAATAACCAACTAGCTTGATACCATATTATAAGACGCCCTATGTTCCTTGAATTGTACGTATATATTAGACGCATTGCTATTGAAAAATGGGAGGTTTACTTTCTATACGCGTTAAAGCTGTATTTGGCGTAGGCTATAGTCTATAAATTATGGTATCTTTCAACCAGACGCATTTTTCTTAGTTTTATTCTTCGTTAAATTCCACATTTGTGCCAAATTCCAGAAATTGGTTGTTGGAAAGTGGAATTGAAATCGTAACATCTCATCCTCATCCCCAAACATTTGACCGAGTTGAATGCAACCGTTTAATAAAAATTATGAACCATTAATAAAAATGTAAGTCATTTGTTTGACGTAAAACTCACGATTTTGCTATCTACATTAGTTGAGATGTTGTGGAATGATTTTTACATAGAACGTGGCTGAAAACTTCTCTTCTGCACGGTGGCAAATAAAATTATTTTCCAGGTGTTTCGGGGTTTTCGTTTTTCGTTTCGTAGGATAACGTTGTAACCGATAATGCTGACGTAATCCCAGCACGCGTTTTCATTGGGTTTCTTTTTATTCGAGTGGAAACGTGGAATTTATTACTTATTTATCTTCAAAACTCTACAGTTACATGCCTTGCTTTGTAAATTTCCCTATACACCAATCCATTAGCTTGTTTTCCGAGCGTTCATAAAAATAATTGGGGCATGCAAGGAAGTAATCTGGCTGTGAATACCGGCGTGATTCGACGGACGGTAATTATTTTTTAACGGCTTCAATCCTGTGAAGCCTTTAATTAGAAGAGAATTTCACGAAATTCCCTCATCACATGCGGCGGAGGAAAATATTTGTGCAAAACATGTGTCCGTTGATTTACAGTGATGTGGAGGTGCTTAAATTAGCACTTAGTTAATTAAAGTCTTGGAGTAATTCATTAGCTCTCTCGGCGATATTTTCATTTGAAGATAGATGTACATACATACCCATTGCGCTAATCTCCTTCGAGGTGGGAAAAATGAAATAACGTAGCTATTGATAATAGGTGTGGGATACTGACTTTCGTTAAACTATTCTCCAGTATGTCCTCTTTATTCATTACCCAGTTTACTTCTAAAACATTCGTGGATTGATTCAAATACGAAGGTTGCCTATAACGTAATGCCTCACTTTTTCTTCTTTATACCCGTTTATTGTACAAAAATGAAATTAACTCTCATGACAGAATGGTGTTTTTTCTACTCTGTCTATTTTTTCACAAGTTAGCGAAACTTCGATTATTAATGCATTAAAAAGAGCCCGCAAAAACTCGTCAAAGGAGGAACTTTCAGCCACCTGCTCGGCAACATAGGTATGCTACCAATCTTACGGAAACTGTTTGTATTAATGCTCATTGTAACTTCGTAAACACTCGGAGATAGAAGAGTCATGTAGGACTCATGCACAGCGTAATGTTACTGTGGTGTTGCATATTAATTCAGAAGCAATAGGGAGCAATTCAGCAAATTGGTGATATTACGTATCGACTAACGTAGTTTACAGATTTTAAGTGAACCAAGCTTCGGCGACATCCTAGTCTCATGACGAGAGGACACTAAAAGATTTCTTGGATCAATGGCTACCGCGATTTTTAAAACAGAATTTAAAAAAATATCTGCTGTGAAGTGAATTTCTTCGTGATAAACAAATTTCAAGGCAATTTACGTAATTGAATTGAAATTTAAAATGGTCTTTATTGCTCTGGGACTAAAAGTCCCCTGGAACATAGAAAAAAGTAATTACATGCCATAACAAAAAATAGACAAAAATAGTTCAAAATGAATTGGAAACAAGACAAACCGCATTACTAAATTCAATATGGAGAGACACATATAAAACAAATAAAAAATCGGTAGGTAATAATAATATGATACACAACAATAAAAGTCAGCGCAAATGTTCAGGGATTTAAGATCACAATTAATGGATTGAGAAAGTGACAAAGCCGTTAAAACAGGATGATAAATACAGTGGTGTATGATGAATTTCATTCAACCTTACTATACGCAATTGAGGAAACACATAACATCGGTAACACATAGCCACATGGTCACGCAGCAATACTAAATGCGTTATGGAGCGACACATATAAAACAAATAAAAAGCAGTAGGTAATAATGAATATGATACACAACAGGGAAAATCAGTGCAGATATTCAGGGATTTAAGATAACAGTAAATGGATTGAGTTGTGACTAAACCGATAAGATGATACATACTGTGGTGCATGATGGATCTCATTCAACATTACAGTACACAATTGAGGAAACACATAACATCGGTCACACATAGCAGTCAACTATGTGTAACCAACAAATGACAAAAAATTAAGCAATTTCACATAGGTAATCAGTCATGTTTCTCATGAACATCGAAATTGTGAAAGAGGTTCTAACATTTACGGGTAAACAATTCCATAACTTGCAGAAGGAAATTAGGAAAGAGTGCTCAAATAATAAGGTATGGAATTTAGGGACTAAGAATAACTCAGTGACACGAGTTGATCTTTTTCCTGTATCTACATTACATATAAAATTTTCATACAAATAGGTGGGGTTTTTGGATTTCAGGACCTTGAACACGTATAAAGGCTTTTGCAGTTTTTGGCGTTTATCCAATTTCAGCCATTTTATTTTTTCATAATAAGGCGTGACGTGTTCATCATAGCGGATGTTGAAAACAAAACACAGACAGGAGTTTTGAAGACGCTGCAGCCTAATGCACAGCTCTGAGTTAACATCTGAGAAAATGATTGAACAATAGTCAAAATATGGGAATACCAGAGTTTGAGCCAGCTTTTGCTGAAGTGAAATTGGGAGCAGATGCCTGAAGTGCTTCAATTTGTACATAGTCTTACACACATTGTTAGATATAGCTTTATCGTGCCCCCTCCAGCTCAAGGTGTTATTTAAATGAACCCCGAGACTTTTCACTGAAGTTGAGTAATCTATAAGGATATTCTGTACTCTTATTTTGGGAAGGCCACTCATTGAGATGAAGTTCAGATAGGAATGACTACCACATATTATTGACTTAGTCTTGTCAGGATTCAACTTCAGCCGATTAACAGCTAACCATTTGCAGATAGATTGGATATCTTTATTGATCAATTCAACAGCATTTTCTAATTCCATTGGGTGGGATTCGAGATAAATATGCAAGTCTTCTGCATAAAGAGGGCATTTGCAATGAGATATGGTGCTGGTAAGGTCTTTGATATATATAGTGAACAATAGGGGCACAAGAATTGAGCCTTGCGGGAATCCCCGGGAAACAGGTAGAAAACTTTATTCTTTACATTCACCGTATTTAGCAGCCTGTTGCCGATTGGATAGGTGGGAATGAAACCAGAACATAACAGAGGGGTATAACTGAAGTTGAGCCATGCGTCGTAGTAGAATATCATGATCTACGGAATCGAAGGCTTTGCTAAGATCAAATTGAACTAGAATTGTGATTTTTCTTTTGTCTATTGATCGACGAATAACATCTGTTATTTTAATTAGTGCAGACTGAGTGCTGTGGTTTTTACGATAGCCTGATTGATATTTGTCAAAAAAGTTTAGCCGAGATAGGTGATCTACTGTAGAGTTGTACACAAAGCGCTCAAGAGGTTTTGAGAGAGCACACAACACAGCAATGGGCCTAAAATCAGACATATCTTTAGGCACTGGAATTTTATTGACAGGACGGATTATTGCAGATTTCCAGATAGTTGGAAATGTAGAGTAATTTATGGAACAATTATAAATATCTAGAATGAGGCATTCCTGCGGGGAGTATGAGATAAATTATTTTCGCATTGATTCCATCTACACCTGTGGAGTTCGATTTCAATGATTTAACTGAGCGCAAGAGAATTTCGGGAGTGTAATGCGGTAAGTACAGCCTTTCGCTGTCAAACAGGGAGATTAGTGAAGAATCGTAAAACTTAAGGCTATCACCAGTTAGAGTCGCGAGTTAAGGTCTCGTTTGACCCATCGGCCATTTAGAAACTCACTAGCAGTGATCTGCCTTAGAAATCGAAGGACAGTGGTTGGGGGCCTTGTGGTGTCAGGACGAGAGCCCCGGCGATACACATAGTTTATATCAGAGGAATCCATTTTAACTTCTAGTGATTGTCCTAAATTTTGCATTAATGCAGCTAAGTTCTCACCTTTACCATACGGTAACCCCTGGATCTCGACTACATATCTCTTAGACTCTTGATCGAGGTAATTGATATGCCCCTCGAGTGCAGAAACTCGTACTTGCAATTCACTAAGATCACTAATTGTTCTCTCTCTATTATGATTAGGGATCTATCTCGCTCGCACTACCTAAAGTACATCGATTTATACTTTGGGAATAAAATTACATTTTGTAAATCAACGGCGCAATAATTATATTTTAAAACTTTCTCCTTAATAAAAGTGTTGTGTTTACGACTTGTGTTTACGGCGCGGAATTTGAAATGTAAGCGAAAATCGTATGTAAATATGCGTTTTTAACTCGACTTGATACCTTTCTTTGGAACTGTTGTAATAATATAAACGTTAAAGTTTCCGTTTAGGAGAAAATCAGTACATGTGTCATTCATTTATTTTGAATTATATGCCAAGTCCATGAGGCTTCGTGATTTAGTAGCATTAAACTGCCAAGAAACCAAATTGATAGCATGCAAAGTTTCGCTCTTATATACCTATGCATATTTCTAATACGTTCATGTATTCAAAATTATTCGCAAATCTGTGCGTAAACGAAAATTGCTTCTAGTACTTAAACCTTACACATCTTTTTTCCCCAGTTTAGCCGTTGACACTTCTTTTGAATGGAGGAATATTCATTTTAACTTGGAAAAACGTATTAATTTGAATTATGTTTTAGCCCATCTTCTAATCTCATAAACTATCCGTGATTTCCACATCGTATAATTTTTTTTACCGACGTACATGCATCGCTGGGCAAACTATTTCGTGGAGAAGTGACGGAAGGCCTACTGTCTAAATCAAGTAGTATTGCATTCAAGCATTATCCTGCTTCGAATTTTTCATTAAGTGAATTTTAGTGAATATCCTTTTTAAATTCATTGCTGATTTGAATTGACATTATGTCTTTTAGATTTCCTGCTCGGCTAAAATATAAGATAATGCTGCCATGGTGATAACTAGTTTATCCAAATGGAAACAGGTTTAGTCTGTTGCTGTTGTTACCTATTGCAAACTCAAGGAGCAAAATTTGTTATTATTAAGAAATTGCTACAAGTAGACCATATAGTCCGGTGGTAACACAGATCGGCATGCACCGAGCAAATACCAATATACATACATGTAAAAATTAAAACAAAGACATTGCCAAAATACAAAAAAAATCCAAGTTATTTCCTTAGAAAAATATGGGGGGAAAACCCTCACAGTACAACTCCCCTCAATCTCGTCATCAACAACGGTGTTCTACTCGGGAAGGGCTCTAGCACTTTCTTGGGCAATTCATTCCAATCCTTTATCCCCCGATGCAGGAAGGAATATTTCAATAAATTTGAAAGCTGCCTCGGAGGCTCTATCTTATATTTATGGTCCCCTCTCGCCAGATAACTAGGCTTATTTAACCTTTTGGATATATCCCTCCACGCAGGATCACCAATATAAGCCTCATGCATGTACTTGAGACGTGCTTTCCTCCTCCTCGATTCTAGTGATGTCCAGCCCAATATCCAGCCCATCATCTCCGTTACACTAGCCTTCCTTTTAAAATTTCGCATTACAAATATTGCGGCTAAACGCTGAACTTTTTCTAATTGCTTTATCTCCCCTCCCAAATAAGGGTCCCAGACTGACGCCCCATACTCTAAAATGGGCCTAACAAATGTCTTATAGGCGAAATCCTTGGCTTTCTTGTTTGATTACATTTCTTATGTATGTTAATATGAACGACACTATCTGTAAAATGCAAATTCTAGCTCTCTTTTCACTCTTCGAGCTATTCTCCGGTAGTATCCTTGGCCCAGGAGCACATTTTCCGAGTATATACTTATTAAATCACCACGGACGGTGTAATGCCGCATTGTGATTAAGGTAATGTATAGTTGACTGTAGGGTATTTCCTAAAAGAAAACTCTCTACTCACCTGTGATTGGCAGTTAGATGCGGGACTCGGCTGGAAATAATGGTATTTATTTTTGTTTTTCAGCTCTGATAATCAACTTAGAATCATTCACCAGAGAGTTAGATTGAGCTGATTATATGATACTTTTTTACTTTGGCTAAATTTGTTTCAGTTTATGTGTGTTGTATACAAAGACCTTTGGGCTAATACGCATAAGTTAAATTTTAATTCACAATTGAAGAATATTTTGTTTCCGGGCGAAATAAATTTGTGTCGGAGGTGAATTTTCAGAGCAGAGCATCCCCTTGGGGATCACGGACCCGATTCCGACTCGGTCGATCCGGCGCAACGTTGCTACCCTTTTCTGTTTGGCTTACATTTATATTTAGTCTCTGAAACAGCTTACGATGCCCGAATTCTATTTTTATTTGTGAATGCCTTCTGTAAACTTTCTTGGAAACCTTATTTCATGATCTTATATTTACTGTCTCAAATTCTTCTTCCGTAACGAGTCGGAATTTTAGATTATTTAGGTAGTTTGAGCAAAATATCGTTTCATCTGGAAATCAATGAATTTATTCTTATTCTAATGAAAAATATCCCAGCCTTCCTAAGATATCAAAACATAACGAACTACTTTCTGAGATTTTGACAGAAAAATACCGGCCCCTTTACATGAAAAATGGTACGGCTGTGCCCCCCAGGGAGACCTCTTTTCAAAAACGAGGAACTTGTAATACTTAGATATCGTCAAATAATGAACAGTGTGTAGTTTGTATGTTTCCTCAACTCTTTTTTAATGTTAATTAGATTGTCACAGCAGTAATTTTCTCACGACCGCAAAGAACCCGTCATTGTGAACGATTTTTAAACGTTCCGCGTGAAAAAAATAAGTCATATTAAAGACTTATTTAGATATTTTTATTTAATTACTTAGTATATCTGTCACATAATAGTATATTATCACACCATTAATAATGCAATATTAAATTCATGCTTCCTACAGCTGCTGAAATTAAAATGTATAATTCGAATAGTCCATTATGACTAGGGAACAATCTCGCTCAAACTACCTTAATGTGGTTGGATAGCTTATCGTCAGTCATTGAGAGCACATTTTATTTAGTTTTCAGGTAAATAGAAAAATATCTTGGACGCCTCTTCACCCATGTAAATCTGTTAATGAGGTGGAAATAGCCACATGAATAGTGATGTAAATGGTATAAGAATTATCTTTTAAAATTTTCATCTCAATTAAAACAGTTTTGTATTGGATTTGCGGCGCGGAGTACAAATTGTAATCGATAAATATTTGCCATTACGTGTTTTTTACTGGACGTGATAAGATGATATTTACTAGACACCACTTTTATATTGTGAAATGTATTATTTGGGGTTTAGGAGAAAATCTGTTAATGTATAATGGAATTATTTCGAAATATATATCTATTTCGCACCTAAATAACTTTTCAACATAGTAAAAAAAACTCTTGGGCCACACTCCTCTAAGCTACATGTTGAAAATAACGTTACATTTTGTACCTTAACGACGCAAGAATCAAATTATGTTCACCATGTTGAAAGAATTGTTACGATTTGTATTTACGAGGCGGAATTCGAAACGTAATCGAAAATTGTATGTTTTTATGTGTTTTTTGCTCGATATGATACCTTGATATTTATTCGGCACCAGTATAATAATACGAAACGTTTGTTATCGCGTTTACGAGAAAATCTGTACATATGCCATCGAATTATTTCGAAATATATGTAAAGTGACATGAGGCCATGTGTTAGAATAGCATCAAATTACTAAGAAACCGACTCAGTAATATGCAACTTTTTACTTTTGTTTGTATGAATTACTAAGGAGAACACGTATGCATCATTTTTTCTAAATTCTAAGATTGGTTGACTGCAGCCATTCACTCTTCCCTATCTAATGCTAGTTACCTTACCTCCTGGTATCTCTTTCTATGTACTTTCCTCTTTATTGGGTACATGCGCTTATTCTTGGGTCTTCCTCTGGGGAATTTTCTCTTTATTTTGCCTTCAATTATGTTCTCCACAAACCCGTTTTGCATCAGGGTGTGTCCAATACATCTGGTTCTTCTTTTCTGTGTGGTGTCCATATGTCCGTTTCCTCTTCTACTCTTCTGTACACTTGTTCATTTCTTATTTTGTCCGTCCATTTTATCTTCAGCGTCCTCCTCGAGCACCAGGTTTCGAAGGCATATAGTCTTTTCTGGTCAGCTTTTCCAATGGTCCATGCTTCCGATTCATTGAGTACCACGCTCGACACGAAGATTTTCACATAATGTTTCCTGATAGTTATATGGGGGGTAATTTTTTAGTAGATTTTTCTTATCTAGTGGAAAAAAGTTAAAAATGTTAGTATTTTGTAAGAAACCGTGTTCAAATTGTTTATTTCCCACTGTGATTTTACTCTTAGTCACATGGAAGTAAAAAAATTAACAAGATTTGAAATATTAGAGTATAGAAAATTGTGGTATTCATATTTATTTCCTGGTTTGTCGTCCTATCTTCCTTGAGCACAGCAGTTGTCTTTTTCCCATGATTGCCTTCTTTGCTAAGGTTATTCTCCGCTAGATGTCCATTAATATATGTATAGTTTCAGACATCTGCACGTACACGAAAATCGCTCCACCCATTTCGTCGGTGTTTTTCTGTGAGAACTCGTTCGCTTCCTCCTGTTTTGCCACAAAATGGATTCTTTTCATTTCTGCGGGACTTATGCCCTGCGGCGTGATGTAATTCTATGCCTTTGCGCCGTGGGCGCATGCGTAGGGTTAAGCATTGGCACAGTGGGGGTTTGCATTTATCGACCCGCGGAAGCATGGCAATTAATCCTGAGACCCCCCTTTGACAGATTGTAAGAGCGCAGTCTCTTGCTCCACTTTTGCCACGGGCAAAGTAGAATCCATTGTGATGTCACTTTTATGAATCTTAATGTCGAGATCTGCAGTGTCTTCATCATTTCTCCTTAGACTACCAACGTGGAAACCGTTGGTTGCACAACACTGCGAGAGCATCATTCATTCTAGTGCGCTAATTACTTCGCGACACAGCAGTGCACATAATTTACATTCGTAACAAATATTTAAGGATATGGAGAAGACATGACGTCATCAAGCTGTAGTCTGACACCTTATGGTAGTTTGAGCGAAATGTCATTTTACCTAGAAATCAATGAATTTGGTCTCATTTTAAAGAAAATAGTATCACCCTTCCATTGAAACCAAAAACTGAACCTCTAACTACATTACTTTCCGAGATATTTGCCAGAAAATTTCTCTTTTACATGGGATATGGTACGTGTATGCATCCAGAGAGATGTTTATTAAAAATGATCGATTCCCTCACTTAAATCAACAGTGTGTAGTTTGTGTTTTCTCACCTATTTTTGAAAATTGATCGTATTGTCACCGCAGTAAATTCTTCGGATTCACGATAAATCTTCTGTTTTGATGGAGTTTGTACGTACCGCGTGAAAAAATGAGTCAAGTTAAAGACTAATTTAGATATTTTCATTTGATTATTTCCAATTTCTGTCATTTAAAACTATATTATTCCACCATTAATTATGCTATATTTAATTCGTTTATCTCTCAGCTGGTGAAATTAAAAAAATATAATTAGTATATGGTCTCTCTTATTACTAGGGAATTATCTCGCTCGTACTGCCTTAAATAACTACCACATCGGTTATCCTTGATCTTTCCTTACTTTCCTAGGGATAGCAGGAAGGAATGGACGAATTAGCGAAAATAAAGAAAGGATATATGTGTCTTTTTGAAATTTCAGGCAAGTGCCTCTTGAAACATGTATTTGCTGCTTAGTGCTATGGATTCTACTCAATGTTTCAATTGTTTTCATCGGAAATGTGGATGATTATTGATTTAAACAAATAAGCAAAATATATAAGGGGGTTATCCACCATCTGTTTGAAATTCACGGCAAGTTACTCTTGAAATATATATTGGTTGCTTATTGCTATAGATTTCTCTCAATTTTACCGTAGTTTTCACCATGATTGCTTGTTATTATTAATTTTAGTAAACAAAAGAATATATTTCGGGAGAACGCATATGAGAGAGGTAAATGCGTTGTTTGTATTCTGGTTATTTATCGATGGAAAACTCCGTAAAATTGCAAAATTAGTGCGTTGGACCGTTAGCGTAAAAAGAAAATCGGGGTGTACAAAGAGCGGAGATGTCTATGCCCACATTACAAAACAGCTTCTAGCGTTGACCACCATCTATGAGCTTTCCATCTACCATAATGAGGACACCTCTTAATAGCAAAGACGTAAAAAGGGAGTTACCCTCATCATCTCTAGCCTTCAGTCGTTTGAGCAAAATATCATTTCGCCTAGATATCAATGAATTTGGTTTCATTTTAAAGAAAAATATCTCACCCTTCCAAAGATACCAAAATGTCTGCTCCTTACCGCGCTACTTCCCGAGAATATTGACAAAAAATACCAGGCATTTTACATGGGAAATGGTACGTGTATGCACTCCATGGAGACCTTACTTTAAAACATGAGGAACTTATAACTCCTAGATCTCGTAAAAATATTAGTTGCGTGTATTTAGCATGTTTTACTCGGCTATTTTTGTCAGTAAATCATATTGTCGCCGCAGTAATTTTTCAAGAACCACAGAAAAATCTTCTGTTGCGAAGTAGGTTTATAAACATGCTACGCAAAAGTATTATTCAAGTTAATGAGTTAAATAGTTAGTTTAACGTAATTACTTAGAAATCCAGTCTTATAAAAGTTTGTGTTTGCACCATTGAATGGATGTGCAACATGCATTATTTTATTCATGCCTCTTACAGCTACTGAAATTAAAACGTATAATTCAACCACAATTTCCATTATGACTGAGGAAGTATCTTGCTCAGATTACCCTAAGTGCGCTTATGTATTTTGATCCGTGCTAACTTCAAAACCAAGTATAAAAAAACTACTATTGACGCTGGATATAATGTTATTTGGTGTAGATTGATATCTATTGTGGACGAGGAGTAGCGGTTTCCGGAGGATTTTAAGAAAGAGTAGAGAAAATTATTGGTAGAGTAATGTTATAACGGGCGAAGAATTTCGAAGGCCGCGATGGAGAGGAAAAATGTTTGGAAAGCGGGGAAGAAAGATAATGGGTCTTTTAAACGGTATGATGAGAGGTAAAGATGCAGGATGTTGAGATAAAGCAATCGTGTTCTTAGATATTGGTCTGAGCTTGAAAAAAAGGTCTTTGCTCTCTTTCATTTAAATGTGCCTTAACTGGTAGACTATCCTAGTAATGTTGTGTTTTGAGAACGGTATTTTGTTCTCCCGGGATAAGCTAACTCATTCTTGTTTGTTATCAGTTTCCATCAGCTAAATCTTTTCATTGATATCCACTCAGAAGTCTTGCACCTAATTTTTTGCTTTTCATTAACTCATTAACTAATAGATTCAACGATATCGGGCGAGATGTTGTGGAAAATGATTATAAATTCAGAAGAATAAGACAGAAATTTCCGCTGAGTCAAGTATTCATACGACGCGTTTCAACGTTAAAACGTCATCACCACAATGACAATATACTCGATGAGGACGCTTTAGCGTCGAATCGCGTTGTAAGAGTAAATACCTCAGTGGATACTTCAAAGTTTTTTCTTCCTACTTCATTAACTGATGAAGTGGTTGTCCACGCCTACACCTAATATTCAAAATGTGTTCAATTGTCTCATTATCATTAACAATTCATGGCTTTCTGAAAGCTGTATGATATACTTTTATTTCTGTCCCGCGCATTAATTGACTCTTTAACTTGTTTAACCCTAACGATGATTATGATTTTCCCTTCTCTGTGTGTTTATAGAAACTATTTGCAAATGTATCCTGGTAAATATCATCTTAAAATGGTTTAAAAAAGTATAAGTGAGTTTAAAAAATAAAAAGTGATCGTTACATATGCATGTATGAAATGTGGTCGAGGAATCGCTACCTTCCTTGTTATGGTGTGCAGACTTCTGATCCACTAATACCGGGACAAATTCTCTGTTCTCCTGGACCACAGGATTCATCCATACATGTCTGTCTAATTGAGTAACTTTTCATTCTTTTGTCTTTGCGCAGTTCACGTTTTCTAAACCAGAATTCTCTTTCTTGACAGCTAAGGCTATAATAAATATCGGGAGGAATATATAAAGTATTAATTAACTCAACAGAAGAATATAAATTCTAATACCTTTTGAAAAAAGTATTTCATTCCAATTTGAATGATAAATATTTTATTCACTTTTAAAGGTTTTTGTTTAGAAATTTTGAAACTATTACAAGTTAGTACTTCTGTTTAGTCATTCGAACATCGGGAAAAGGTACATAAAAACCGGTCCCTCCCAGCCGAGCCTGTTCGTATGGTTTTGTAAGTCACTGTCCAATAACTTTGTAAGACCTTGAAACTCAAATTGGATGGAAAGTGGTCTTATTATTATCGTAGCTTATGTCAACCATAATTTTGAATTGACCAATCTTTGACCAAAACTACTATCGGGACATCTTAATTTATTGCTCCGTTTCTTCTTCCAGAATTCCGACGTAACTCCTCCTAGACTGAAGGCGTCTTTAGGTCGATGAACTGGCCGTACAAAGACCTGACCTTACTGATTAGGACAAAGAAGTCAATTCTCGACATGAAGACGCCTTCAGGATGGGAGGAGAAGCGTCGGAAAACAGTAACGCGGCTGGAATCCCGGAAGAAGAAATTAAATTTTGAATAGTACAAAAATCAGAGTAGTACTAGCTACATAGAGCCTTTAATACAGGTAATTTAGTACATTTAACAAATAAAGCTAAAACACAAACGCTGCGGATAACTTAGAAAAATTTTTTATCTATTCTCGAGTTCATCCTCTGGAAACTCCGAATAACTGAAAGGGCTTCGCTTCGCTAATCTCAGCAATTGTTTACGGTATTTTCTTGTGATACTGTGAGAATCTACTGGAGCAACGCAATGTTGCTAGTGGATACCTCTATTAAAAGAAACAACTTTTATTCAGACGTGACAGTGTATAGTTAGCAGAAAAAAACAAGAAAAGCCATTCTCGAACTTAAAGTCGGGTTCTGCCAGTCCTCATTCGTCATGCACTATGTCACTCGAGGTCACAGCACGGACGGCGAGATAACAGTGCAAAATGTATTGTCTGTGATCACAGTAGGAACTCCACTGCAGTTGGGGCACTAACCTCCGTCCTCTAGTGGGGAAATTCGACAAACAAAGCACTCGCGAATTTCGAGGCAGCGTTTTAAAATACTTATTACATCAAAAATCGTCCAATGAGCGTAAAAGCTAACGTGATTGGCCGATGACTTCGAGGTTCTATATGGAACGAGTAATGGCGAGTAATCGCGAACAGGAAGTCGTCGAATACGATAGCGATTATGCTTACCTTCCAGCGTACTGGTTCTCTATCACGCGATCCTGTAACTCTATCATTCTAGCGATCGTCCTTGAATAAGTGCTCAGTCATGTATGGCGTGAAATGGGCTTTAGTTCTATTCAAATATGCAGTCGGATGCATTCAATTGCTACTTAGGAGGAAAAGTGCAATTGTTTCATTCCAACTGTTTATTTTCCATAGTATATACCCGGTATATAAATGTATTTTCTTAACTTATGCCCGATTTTCTTATAATAAGGGCAGGAGTGCTTCGTGATAAAATTAGTCTTGACTTAAAATTTTTTTGTAAAAGTGTAGTCGACCGAGACATTGGATGAGAAAGTGTCAGGCACCGGCGGGACATACATAATATCGTGGGGATTACTCATACAAAACATCTGTGGCACAGCATTAAAGAAACTAGGTTTTATTAAATGTACAATGGGAAGGTTCTCGAATGAAAAAGTAAAATAGAGATGTTACCTCTCTCTTGTTAGGCCACACCTTGAATATGCCGCAGTCATTTGGGATCCTGGTCATAAAGATTTAACAAAAATAAATGAAATGAAATTAATGAAAAACAAAGAAAAGCAGTACCATTCGTTAAAATCTGCTACGAGCGTACATTTAGTGTCTCACAACCTTTAGTTGGGTTAAGGTGGAAGGGGAAGGTTGCGTGTAAGCCTCCGAGGCCCCTAGAGCCTCTGAGGTTAGGTTGTTTGAGAAATTCAGAACTGATATTTTTCAGAGCGACACAGAGAATATTATCATGACTCCTCACTACATCTCTAGGTCTGACAGGTGCGATAAAATAAGAGAGATACACTGCCGAACAGATGGGTACAAAAACTCGTTCTTTCCGCTCACAGTAAGCGACCAAAATAAAAACTGTACTCCACTAAATATACTTTTGTAATACATGTCACCATTTCACCTCCCAAAAACTTACATCCTTACACGTATTTGACCTAACACCCCCTGCCACACGCCCATGCGGCAGCTCACAGGGTATTATGTGAAGGTAGATGTAGAATTCTTCATCGAGAGAGAAAATCTTAGTAAACAGTCGAGAAAGGCGCATTTATACTATCCGTTCTTTCACTTCATGAATTACCTACGTTTAAAAAGTTTTCAGTGTACAGTATGAAAACATTCAAGGGATGTCGAGTAACCACGAAGTTCTCCTAAGAGCGCTGTCGTAAAAGTACGTTCACAGTGGTCTGCTGTAGGAACATTGGTACAAGTACTGTCGCAGATGTTAAACCTTTATACACCGATTTTTTCGTCCACTATGTGTTGTCATTTCACATGTTACCTCACCAGTGGGAGAATCAGGAACTTAAAGTTACGAATGAGACATATTCTCTTTGCCCAGCTGTACAATTGATATCACGAAGGCATGTAGACGCAATGAAACCTAATCAGAGACAAAAAATAATCTCTTCTATATGCTACTTCCAGGTCACTCAGCATGGTATAAAGTTAAGGGGCTAAATGACCAGTAGCAGGATTGTATTAGACGTTTGAAAAATGAATGTTTTGCATTTTTGCGCTGAATTTTTGCATGCCGATAATAGCACATGAATAGTTCCCATGGCTTCCTACCCAATTTGGTGTTGCGGATGAGACTCAAGCGGTCGCAAGGGAGTAAGGAATTCTATCTTGATATTTTGGTTGCTACTGTTAGTACAGTAGAGGTCTCGTCTCTTTGGTACACTTCTCATGAGTATCTTTTTATCATTCGCTTCAGATCTCCATCATCATACGAGCACTTTGTAATTCCCACATTTCGGTTGATTTTTTTAGCTGTAAATGTGAATGTCATGTCGAAAATACTTTGAGTCAGAAGTTTACTGTCCGGAAATTCTTTTGCGCATCAGTTTCATTGTGCCTGATCGTCCCTCTGGAAGTCTATTTTTTTAATATAATAATGATTTATTACAAGTTTTCTCTGATTCGTCTTTTCTCTCTATAATAGCTTACTCCATGAGGCCTGGCCGCCCTAATGGCAGGGGTACATGCGGGCGTGGTAGTGCCCAATATTTTTGAAATCATTGTACTGTGTTAACCCTTTGAGTGCGGCATGGCGTGATATCACGTCATGGTTGTCTTTACGCTGGTGCTGATGACGTTATATTACGTCAAGGGTGCCGTGAGTGTTCCAGCTTTCAGTAGGCCCGCTAATGAAAGCTGGAACACTCACGGTACCCATGACGTGATATGACGTCATCAGCATCGGCGTAAAAAACTATGACGTGATATCACGTCATCAGCACCGGCGTAAAAAAATCATGACGTGATATCACGCCATGCCGCACTCAAAGGGTTAATATGCCTGTTTTATATGCTCATTCAAAAGGCCGTGGCCTAATTTTCTATGTGATCGAAATCGTACAGTTGTTTCAAGAGGTAATGAAGGATCCGTCCCATGTGGTGACCTGGCGGTATGTTCCTTCCGCTGATAATCGACCGACAGTCGTTCGTGGACCCTCCTGCCTCCCAATGCCAGCTCGGCTGTTGATTCCCCAGCGGTCGGTCTGGTATACAGGTGAATGACCCCTGCCCAGAGCAGTTGTCAGATTTTTATGAAGGGATACGCCTGATCTCTTTAAAAAAAATAATAATCATCCATTATGCTCATACATGCCCATCTAGCCATTGAATTTTAGTGTAGCTTAAGGTTGTTTGAGCGAAATATCATTTCATATAGAAATTAATGAATCTGGCTTCATTTTAATGAAAAATATCTCACGCTTCCAAAGGTACCAAAATATTGTCCCCTTACTGGACTAATTCCCGAGATTATTTACGAAAAATGCCATCCATTTTGCATTGGAAATTGTGCGTGTATGCAGTCCAGAGAGATTTTTGTGAAAAAATGAGAAATTAATAACGCCTAGATCTCTTAAAAGTACTAAGAATGTGTAGTTTTTATGTTTTCTCAGCTATTTTTGAAAGTTAGTCCTATGATCACCGCAGTAATTTTTTCCGAGTCACAGAAAAAACCTTCCACTACGAAAGTTTTAAACGTACCGCGAAGAAAAATTAAATCAAGTTATATACATATACGAATATTTTTATTTAAATAATAAGAATTTCATTCATCTAGAAGTTCCTTGTTTCATCATTGATATTTCAATATTTATTTCGTGCTTCCTACATTTGCTAAAATTAAAAAGTAAAATTCGAACATGTCTACTTCATGACTACATCTACTTTCTACCTCGCGAGCCGCCGCATGGGCGTGTGGCAGGGGGTGGTGGATCACAGCAATGTAAAAATGGTGAAGAACAGAAGTTTTTGGGAGGTGAAATGGTGACATGTATTATGAGAGTGTATTTAGAGCTTAGTATTTATTGTGGTCGCTTTTTCTGCGCGGAAGGAACGAGTTTTTGTACCTATCTGTTCTTGCTAGGGAAATATCTCTCACAAGCTACATTAATCCTCGGTGGTAGGCCTGTAAAGTTGACTCGGGTGTTATAATTTCCACCATACCGCCTTGAACTTGCCCTTCTGCTTCAATTACCTTCAATACGTTGCATTTCATATATTCTCTCCCGTTTCCTCAATATTCCCTCTCTTAAGAGTATCCTCATCCACATTCACTCATGGATTTCTCGGTTTGCCCCTTCCTCTCGCACCGTTCACATATTAATGGCCGAGTTTAAAAACCCCGACGTATTATCGCATAAATAATTGACAACCTGTCTCTTCTTCCTGTTTCCACTGTTGTTTTATTCCTTGCAATTTATTATTTTTTCCTCCTCATATTGCGTTGATGTCGTTGGCAGTTATACATTTTCACTGAATGTTGAATTAGTGTTGACGGTTTACGTATGAAATAGTAATTATCTCTTCTCTTTATTATAGTTGCTAGTTTGGTAGTGGTTTTTGCCTCTTATTTTAGACGAAAATTGTGTACTTTTTTGCTCATGGGTTTTAACCTCAGTCTTAAAAAAAACATTTAAATTAACTGCAACGCGGATTCGTGGAAATTACGCTCGTTTCATTTGTAGCTTGGAACCAATACTTCTGCTCTGGTTTTTGTTCATGACCATTATCTTCCAGTTGATTAGTTTTTCCATCATATTAACCGAGAGGTGTTTATTTATGAATGAATATTTGAGAGTGAAAGTTTGTTTTAATAGAGTGTTTTCCTCTTCATTTTAATAGAGTGGGGGCTCACTCTAAGTAAATATCAGAGCGCTTATTTTGTATTTATTAATCATCTTCATTGGTCTTTCAATCCTTAGATTGGTTGACTGCAGCTCTCCATTTATAAAGGTATTTCCCTTGCTTCCTGGTAGTACTTCTTTCATACTTTCTTCTTTATTTTCATATGTATATTATATCCTTTGGCCTTCCTCTTGGGATTTTTCCCTATAATTTCGTCTCAGTTATAGAGTGTTTATATAAGCATTGTGAGTCAGGGTGTGCCTAATCCACCTGGTTCTTCTTTTCTGTAAAGTGCTAAATAGAGTCCTTTCTCCTTCAATTCTTCTATGAACTTTTTCATTTATTATTTTATCCGTCCGTTTCACCTTCGGCATCCTCCTCCAACGCCAGGATTTGAAAGCTTCTAGCCTTTTCTGCCTTACTTTTCCAATGGTCCTTGCTTCCGATCCATTGAGTGCCAAGCTCCACACGAATTCTTTCACATCCTCGCTCGTGATACGAACTTCTTTGAGCACAATCACCATTTCATCAAGAGCAATTTCTTAGCTTGACCTCTTCTTTGCTTGATGTCGATCTTACTTCTTCCGTCCTAGATTATGTTACTTTAGATGTAGTCGAAGGAATCCAGTTGCTCCAGTTTCTCTTGTCTGCATTCTTGCTACTATATTCAGAGTTTTCCTTTCGAATTTTAGGATTTTCGTTTTCGTCTTCTTGATTTTAATGTTATATTCTTTGTATTGTTCCTATTGTCTTAAGTTTTTTTTTAATACCACCACGATTTCCAGCTATATTTTCCTTGAAGCGTAGCATGTTTGTATCTTCTCCGCTTATCTTAATACCATTCAATCCAGTATCTTGTGCTTATCTAATTTCCTCCACCAGTATATGTAAACAGTGCTGGGGAGAGGGTGCATCCTTGTCTTACTCCTTTGTCAACTTTAGCTTCATTCTGTCTTATCTCTCATTTGTATTACGATGACTTGCTTCTTATATAGTTGGTAATGTTTTCTTCTGTCGTTATAATTCATTCCTAGTATTTCCTACTGTATGAACATCTTGTTTTACATCGTCGTTCTCGTAAGCTGTCTCCAAGTTCATGATTGCCTCAGACAGTGATTTTTTCGCATGAATTGTTTTCTCTACCATATCTCCCAGGGAGAGTATGGCCTTCCTGGTTCTGCTGTTCCACCCCGTCTCCCATCGGCTCTTACAGCTTGAAAATAGAGGTCTCTAAAAATACAACTAAATGGTAATCTACGCACTTTGCTTATTTATCATTTTTTTGAATATGTGAAGCTTCTTATCTCTTTCTATCTATACTTTCGACACACAGCAGACGTAAATGTTGAATCAGTATTTGTTTTGAACTGCGCAGTAACGGTGTAACCTCATTAAGAATGTAATTCTCTTAAGAGAATTTGCATGTCTACAAAATGTTCTTATTATATTTGTTAATTAAATCTTAAACGCCGTATATTAAGCCGCTCGTATATTACTGTTCGACCATGTACTTAAAAATGAATTTATAAAATAGCAAACGAGATGGTATTAGTTCCTGTGCTTTTATCTACTCAATAGTTATTTATTGGTCGTTGTACTTATGAATGTGTTTGTTCTTGGTGAAAATCCAAGTTATCTGCAAGCGGTGTCGAATGTACCCCAATGCGCCAGTCCGCGTTTATCTGCGATTCTTGACCTCAAAAATATGACCTGATATTTACGGGTATGGCGAACATATTGCAGCACCTCAGTTTGCATTGCTTGAATCTTGTTTTTTCTGAAACTGCTATGTTATCTGATTTCGTGATTTTGGCCTTCGTTCACTAAGGTTAGTTCTGTCAAATAAACTTCCAGTCTATACCATATATTGACGATGCATCGTATAATTAGTGAATTATAGATATGTCGGGTATCGAAATTCATAGGTTCATTCTTGGTCTTAGTCCAATTAGGGGTAGTTAAAATATATTTGTAAATAACTGTTATGTTTAAGGCTAGTCCGTTGTATCCATTATAATGTGACTGTCAGGAGGGCAATTTTTCTGAGATTTTCCTCATCGCATTGAGCACCGTAATCAATGAAAGATTTTTTTATTTCGGTTCTTTTGAAGACCTTTGTGATGACATTGGGCAAATTCCAGAGTCCGCGAAAAAAGAAAAAATAAATAAAAACGCGATTTCGTACGTAAACTTTGTCCTAACGCTATCGTGGTAATTATATAAGTGTGGTGCGATTTATTTCCTTTTCTTCTTGAATTTTTGAATTTTCTTCCTCGATAATTCTTCCCATTCATTTCACCTGTCGTTGTTTTCTTCAACGCGTTATGTGTTTGAAAAATTCCATTTAAGGTGGTTTCACTGCAAAATAACCGACATGTCTTTGTCTTATATTATGTTGTTAATAATTCTTAATATTGTGGCCGCTTGCATAAAAGTACGTCCTCAACTTAACAAGAATAACATTTTGCGTTTTAATGTACAACCCACTTTCTTGACAAAGTTTCTGCAGATCTTAGTTTATCGATGGACTGTATTTTTCTTATATATTTAGCTTGAATGGGAAGGTTTTCACAGAATGATTTATAATTTGATACGTGGGCAATGGTGTTTTATCTATAACAAAACAATAAAACGAAATTTTATGTCTACTTCGGCCTGAGTAATAGGTGATAAAAAAGAAGTTCTAGTGTTATTCGGAGTTGTATTAAAGTTCCTTAAAATATAGTCTTAGAAGTCTATTTGATTTCAGGCTGCGTTTACTGACCTAATGTCACTTATTGTGGCACATATGCATGCTTACCTATGATGGACTTGATACTCGGCTTTTTTGAACTCGGATGGACTTACATTACGATAAGTTGGGTTTTTTTGTAACGTCAGTCGAGTGACTGGTAATCTTCGAAAGTACGGTGAAACTTTCAACAAATGAAAGCAGCAAAGTGTGAAAAATATAGTTATATATACAGAGTACTGTATATCGCTGTTCTCTAAGGGCACACTTAATGTTGACTTAATTACATCTGAAGCTAAGTATTTTTTATGTACACAATCCCAAAATAGTAATTACCCAAGCTGACAAAGGTTCCACGGTAGTCATCCTTAACACCAATGACTATGTAAACGAAGCCCTAAGGCAACTTTCAGATACATCCTCCTACAGGCCTGTTCCCTCAGATCCCACTCTTGATTTTGCTAATAAGTTAACATCTCTCCTTCTCCAAAAAGGTCCAACAGAAGGTTTGGCTAAGTGTGACCTTTCCCTTCTCTCTGCTCCTCACCCCAAAACCCCTCATTTCTACATCCTTCCTAAAATTCATAAACCTAACATCCCCGGCCGTCCAATTGTTTCCTCCTGCAGTTCCCCTACTGAACGCATCTCGGCATTTGTTGATCACTATCTGCAGCCTCACGTTCATGCCCTGCCCTCATTTATTAAAGATACACACCACTTTCTAAATTATTTGAAAACTGTCAAACTTCCACATAATACACCACTTTTGATGGCCACTATAGATGTCACTTCCTTGTACACTTCCATTCCCCACTCAGAAGGTCTCCGTTCCATCCGTCATTTTCTCAGCCCCGCTCCTCATATACCCAGTACCGACTTCCTCTTACAACTTTCTGAATTTATTCTTACCCACAATGCCTTCTCCTTCAACGATCTTCACTACCTCCAAACTAACCACGTGTTTGCCACGTTCGTGGAATCTTCGCAAGAACATTATATATATATATATATATATATATATATATATATATATATATATATATATATATATATATATAAACAGTTGCCAGAGAAAGGCAGACGCTAAACACAGAGACACAAAAAAAATTATGAACACACAAAGTTTCTTGATATTTCGGTGCCACTAGCACCTTGCTCGCAAGAGCGTAGAAGACTGAGAAGGAAGGGAGGACTGAGGTGGAAGGAAGGGAGGGAGGGAAGGGACAGGGGAAGGGGAGGGGGGAGAGGAGAGGTGGGGGCGGGAAGCGGGAAGTGGAAGAAATTCGAAAGGAAGAAGTCATTGCAAACTCTACTTTTATGTACCTTTTTGTATTTTGTCGGACTCTTGATCGATTACTAAAGAGACCAGCTTCTACCTATCGTACCTGAAGATGTCGCCGTAGCGGCGAAACTAGTTGTACCGTAAAATAAATTGGTGGAATATTACAAAGTTTTTCATTTTTCATTTTTCATTTACGAGACCAGCTTCTATAATTCTAATGACGTTTCTATTGTAAATTCTATTCTAATAATACGAAATTTCCATTTTATTGTAAATTAATGTCGTCTTGAGTCGTTCAATATTCAATCGATCCCATTTGGCACCTAAAATATTGCATTTATAGCTAGAAAATAATGAGAGACATATTACAGACAGAGATAGCCAAGATGTTTATAAGATAACCATGTTTGGCAGACATGATAGACAGAGACATTGGTCTCAATGTTACTCATAAGGTCAGTCACTAATCTAAACCCTCAAGTATTTCGGTAGTATTTGTGGCATACATTAGATATAGTTTCGTCCCCTTGAGTACATTACATGAAAATGAAAAATATCAATCCGATAGTGGCCAATTACCTTTTAGATGTGATTGAGGCTTTAAGATTTGTGTTAAAAAGAAGGCTAGTTGATGCCGTCGAACTAAGAGTTGTCATTTCTGGCAAATTTTCACCCAGCGGGATACGATATGCTCTTTTACCCGCCTATCAAGCGCGCGAAATCGAATTTTGCGTGAAATAGAATCATAAAACCAAAATATTATGATCGAAAAATTAAAAATTTGATATATTTCCGCACAATTTTTATTATCACACACCGACGTTGGTTTCTTCGATAACATGTCATATTCAAGTAGCACACGTATTAATTGCGAACTTGTACATTTTAATTTCCCTTCCTTTACATCTTTCCATCCATACCCTCCACCTTTATCCCCCTTCATTCTTGGTTGGTTAAACTATCGCTCGCTAATTTCGTGTGTGCCTTGAAAATGAGACTATATGGTCGAAACCCATGTCGGTTTGTGATAATAAATATTGCATGGAAATATAACGAAGTCCTTTCATTTTGAGATCATGGTATCTGTTATCCAATTACCACGAAGTATCAACTGATTTTTTAAAATTCAATTTTATTTGCATTACATCAATTTTACAATGCGTTTGAGGATAATTTTTAGAGTAATTGAATATAATGACGCTAAAATTCAAAATTCTTAAATATATATACAATATATCGTCAATATAATGACAGATATAGTCCTTCCAAGGCTATGGCTTGTCAGCAAGTCCTGTTTTTAATTAATAAATCAATTCACAACATTGATCAGTCAGAAAACATAAAAAAATTGTGAAAAACCTAAAATGTAATAAAAACACACGCACACATAGATACACATATACGCAATTAAAACATTAAATTACTAGATCAATTAAATGATTAGTTTAACTTTATGCATGGCCAAATATTGAATATATTTACTGTGTTCTTGAGCTTTAGTGGTGTATGGTAAGTTTTGACTTCATTGCAATATGAAAAAATGCTGCAAAAACCTTTTCAATTTGATTTCAGTGATTAAGATAAGTCAGTACTGAGTCGCTGATGGTGTAATAGGGACAGCCACTCCCAAAAAGGTACGCCTGAGGAGAAAGGAAAGGAGGAAGCTTATCGGTCATCGGAGCTGAGTTTTAGGCGGGGGAAAAGGTGTTGCGTGGGTCGAAAAGGTCAAGGACAGGTCAACTGACGGACTAGAAGTAGGAGATGGCCGCGAAATCCTTTGGAATAGTAACTCTAAGGGATTGACGAATTAGGTTACAAGGCATTGTACATGCCTTGCAAGTAGTACGTGTTGATCATTTGATAGATAGAACCGAAAGATTTTTACTTGAAGCAGTGCAAGAATATTTGTTTCGATATTAATTAGGAAAACTTAGAGAGATCCTGACAACTAGGCGTATCAAAGAGGATTTATGGAAAAGATTTTCAAAGTGTTCGATATGGGGTATGGTTTTCGTATGGATCTGAAACTTGGACAATGAGAAAAAGGGTAGATAAATATCTAAAAAGCTTTGAGATGTGGCTTTGTCGAAAGATGGAGAAGGTACGGTGAACAGACAAGGCTGAAAATAAGGAGATATTGAGACGTTTTGGAGAGGAGTTAACTGTAATTGAACAATATAAAGAAGAGGATGGTAAATTGGATGTGCCACATATTATGGTTTGCAGAAAGTCGTCATAGAAGGGGAGAGAGGAAGGATGATTTGGTGTGATGACAGAAATGATGAGATGAGGGACGTGTAGGGCAATGAGAAACCTTATCAAAACACGATTGCCTGGGGATTACAGTTCCATTGAGACCGGTCAATAGACAGATACACAGAAAGGAGAAGAATTGATCCACGATGGCCAACCTGTGAAGGACCAAATGTTTATAAGATTGGATCAAATTAATAAAAAAAAAATATTTTCGGTATTGTTGTACGAGATGTCTTCGCGGTATAATCGGAGGGATAAGGTCAGAAGTGAGTGTGGAATCGTACAGAATAATTGTTTGCTTAAAGTTAAAATAGAAAGAAAGATTAATTCGAAGATAGGAAGAGGAAAGAAGAGATTTGGTGTGTTGACTGATAAGATTAGAGAAGGGACGTACAGGGCAATGAAGAACCTCGCGCAAACAGAAATCCCCGAAGATTACAGTGCCTGAGACCTATCAGTAGACAGAGGCACAGACAGGACAATAATTAATCCTCAGCGATAAAAAATTTCTCGGCGATAGACAACTTGTGATGGACCAGAGATTTACGAACTTGGATTAAATCAATATTTTTAGAAATTACTCTCGGTGTGGGAAATCTGCGAAGTGTTAGTGGTAACAGCAGACAGGATAAGATTAGAAATGAGTGGCTGATGACAGAAAATACCATGTATGCTTCAGTAATGGACTATTAAGAAGGACTGTGCTGAGCTGTTTTTTTTCATGTTGAGAGAATATATGAGAATGGAGTAACGATGCAGATTTTTAATTGAGGAGTAAATTGTTTGTGAGGAGCGCATAGGTCGAGTACGAGATGGGTAAATTTGGTTGTATTGATTCTTAAGAAGAGGAATAACAGGTGTCTTAACTACCGGATGAAGCAATGCATGAGTTTACCTGAAGAAAAAGAGGTTTGTAAGGGTAGCGCGGCATGGGGAAACTATTAAATCCAGCTTTAATGACCTATCGCATGGAAAGAAACTTTCTATTTCTCTGATAGGGAGCAGTTTAATGGGTATTATGAATGTAATGTGTTTATTATTTTTCTATGAACATGGACATGAAGAGGTCCGGGTTGGCTTTTGTGGTCTTGAGTAGCATTACCATTCCGAGTGCCCAGTATCGAATCTACATCTGCATACTACCCTGCGAGCCGCCGGAGTGGGCGTGTGGCAGGATGTGCTAGGACACCCGTCGTGTAAAGGTATTAAGGATGAGGTTTTTGGAGGTGAAATGTATGATCGGTATGTTTTATGTGGAGCTCCGGTTTTATTTTGGTCGCTTATTTTACGTGGAAAGGATGAATTTTTTGTACCTATCTGTTCGGCAATGTATCTCTTATTTTATCGCTTCTGTCGGACCTAGAGATGAAGTGGGGCGTCAAAATATTTGTCGGCCTGAAACACACCCGTTCTGAATTTCTGAAGCCAAACAAGTTTAGCGCGCTGCTCCCAAGTCTGTAGCGGCTCCCAACCTAATCCCTCTAAAAGAGGAGGAACGTTATATGTTTGCTCGTAGCAGTTTTTAACGAAGTGCGTAGCTTTCCTTTGTATTTTATTAATTTTTTGTTAAATCTTTCTGTCCAGGGTAGCAAATGATCGCGGCGTATTCGAGGTGTGGCCTAACCCGAGGAAAGTAGCACCTCTTTTACTATTTCATTCGAGGACATGCCTATTGTACGCTTGATAAATCCTAGTTTCATTAATGCTCTAAAAGGTTGGAAGGTTTTCACTGTCTCGAATTTTACATTGGGGCTTCGTGGTTAATAATTCAAACGTTTTACTCCATCCGGTGGATAGACCTTTTAACGGTGGATCATTAGCCGTAATTTGATATGAGTAGACTAATGCTGACACCAGGTTTCTTTCTAACGTACCCTATTTCCAAATTATGCCTCGCTTACACTTCTTGGGCTGATCTCTGTGGTAAATTCAACTGATTTGCTCCCGCAAAAATAGCTATCCGCGGCCGTAGATAAACTACGGACATGTGGTTGCTAGTAAATTAACGGAAGAAAGAGTAAAGATTTATATTTAAATAATAGATTACATTATAAAATAGTAGGAGTCTATCTGTGAATCAAAGATTCTGATCGAAGTTTTAAAAATGGCGCATTTTCGTTGGAGTGTTGAGTACAGCGGAACATTTGCTTTCGTGACTTTTCATCGTTTTGCAAGCACTGCACGCTGATAGGAACAACTGAATTATGTACGCCAAGTGGCAGGCTATGTGGGATGTACTAGATAGTGAGTGAGGAAAGAGCATGGCATTAATTTGCGAAGGACATAATGAAGCCAAACTTTGTGGGAAAAAATGATCACCAGCTCAAGATAAAGTGTCAATCACAAAGGACAAATGTTAAACAGTTCTCCTTCTTGAACGGAACCATACGGGACTGGAACGACCTGCCAGCCAAAATATTTGAGCCCTTCCCAAAAAAAAATTATGTATTTTTAAAAATAGGTCGAAGAAGTAGAAGGATTCAAAGTATATTCTTTTACTCGGCTGTTTTTAATGTTACCACCAGGCCAATGGTCTACTTGTAAGTGTTTGAATGTAATAAAATTTACTCTTGAACCGTTTAAATATTTCCTGATCTTCCTCGAGGTCTCTACGGAGTCGTTTTTACGTCATTCAGAATTTTCTTCTGGCATAGTTGTCCTACGTGGGTTGCTATTTATGTGTCCGGAAATATAAATAAAAACTAATATTCATCAGTGAAAATGTTTATTTTTTGTATTTAAAATATTCTCCGTGATGATCAATACATCTTTGCGTGCGTTAGAACCAATTTTCACAGACATTTTTCCATTCCGATGTCTCCAAAACATTCAATTTGAACTCATCAACCGCTTCTTGGGGTGTCAAAATTCGTTGACTGCGTTGTTTATTCTTCGCGTACGGGAACCATAAGATCTCTTATGGTGCCGAATCAGGGATGTACGGCGGTTGACCCATCGACTCGATGTTTTTAGTGGTCAAATATTGAGTTGATTGGACAGATGCGTGTGAGCTCGCGTTGTCGTGGAGTAGAATGATAATGTATCACTGTCTTTTTCTCATTTATTTAAAGAATTTTGGCTAACAAATGGCTGTGTACCGTTCAAAATTAATCCATCTACGATCCTCCAGTGGCATTATAGCCACAGGTCCATTTCTTCTTAAAAACAGGTGACCATTTTCTCCGACGTGCTTCTGGCGCGAACAACTTTTTTCGGTTTGGTTCATCTTGGAAGACCCATACAGTCGATTGCTGTTAACGTTCGGGCTCATAAGCCTATATACTAGGTTCTTCATCTGTGTATACACGGCTTTTGATGCACCAAGTTTGTATTGTTGGCGATTTATTTTCACCAAACCACGCGATGACCCTTTTTTTTTTTTTTTTTAGCAATTGTCAAATTATGCGTAATGCAACGTGAAAAAATTTCGCCTATATGTTCGAGTAAATGTTGTGTTTGCATGTCGTAATAATGCCCAGGGGTGCCTCAATTTCTTGGTATTTCAAAGGACGATCTTGCACTATCGGTTTGTACTCAGAGTCGATGTTTTCTGGTACAACAACCGATTTCGGATGACCTTCTTTAAGATTGTTTGTAAACGAATGAAAGCCATGTTTGACATCAGTAAACTAGTGATATAGAGTGCATTTAGATGGCTTTTCATCGACAAAAGCCGAAGTAAGTTGACCGATGCACTGTCGTTGCCACTTCAAAAGTCGTAGTCAATCATCGTATGAAAATTTCAGGACTCCATTCAATTTTTTGACCGAGATTAAATGTTCAAGTTAATGTAGACAACGCAGATAACGTCCACCGACAAAAAATTCTTAGTTCACACACCGTCAACAATGTCAAACTTTTCCATGTATGCTTCAGATGGCTTCAATCAGTACCAACTTTGCTTTTTTTCCGGAAACGTGAAAAGGAGCCCAAGCATTAAAGTTGCTTCTTTGAGAAACGTTATTTGTTCAGTTCAGCTAACTACTCAGAAATGTCATCCGTATGTCATCTATATTAGCTATCATTATTATTATTATTACTGAGGGTATCTACCGATCAACGTAGGTTTAAATGATAATCAGTATAATTCTCTGTATTTTTAGTGTGTTGTGCAATATCTACCTGTGCCATTCATTTCTTTATCTCAGTCTACACCCTGCCCTTCTTTATCCCATCCATTTATCGTATGCTCTTTCCTCCCATTTCTCGCTTACCCCACATCCTTTCATCTATCACAGTCTTGAAGGCAACTATTTAGACAAAAGGTATTTTATGTGATGGTCACACGTTGAACGTACTGTTAGGAAAGACAATGGGAATCATTATTCATGTAAAATCATGGCTCTGACCATTATTTGCCAGAATATGGAAGTCGATCACAGAGAATGAAATCCTGGTAACATGGATGTTGGCTGGTTCAATTCACTCAATATTGGACTTCCTAGGAAGTACGCCAAGATCAGAACTCGTAGTGTTAAATGTTTTATAATGTTTATTACTGAATGGCCTCTCTTATGTATAAATCAATTATGGCATTCTTTTACTCCTCTGTGGGTTCCTGTAATATCCCTTTTTTCACCATTCTAGTCTCGTTCATTCAATCAAAGCTTTATTTCAACTGTCTCTCGTCGACACGTATCATATGAGGCTGAAAATTGGGCCGACAATTTGAAACAAGCTAAAACTGGATTCTATTTAGGTGCAAAGTATAATTTGAATGAAGAGGAGAGAAAAGTGTCTTGTACGTCATGATGTACATGGGTCGAAACGCGTTGAAAAATACAATTTAAATCCGTGGACAAGTGCGCTTGATGTTCCATATTGGGGCCTTATTATAATAAATTTTATATACTTATCACGTATTCGATTGTCCTTTATGTGGAAATGGATTTATTATTGACTTAAGTGTCCTTTTAGCTTAGTGTATCAGAGTTTAAAATATTCCACTGCGATACATTCAGATTGCAGTGGTATTTTTATTAATCATTGTTATACTTGTGTATTGTGAGATAGGTTTGTTTTATTTAAAGTTTTCTCCGCTAGGTGGAGTGGGTGAGAATACTTGCATTGTGAATTAATGTAATGGAGCATAAACCGTATTGTCCTCGGGGATATTCGACAATATTGAATGTGAAAGTAATTTTTCTGAAGCTGCTAAATTCTGAAAATATTTTTTCTGAAGAGTTGTTGGCTGGTGAAATTATTGGTCAATAAAATATTTAAATATTCATTTTCTCAATGTTTTTCATAAATAACCATTTTAATTAAATTCCATTCTTTCAAAGGCTTTTATTGATACCATCTTAGCTGTGTTCGACTGGTATCGGCGTTAACTTTAGGTTAATATCCGAAGGCAATTCTAGGGAGACGGTTCTGCTGTACTCTTCCATAATGGTTTTACCACATGGCTATGTTTTTTAAATTTTATTTCTTTTGGGTTAAAAATATATTGCTTTTCTCTTTTGATTTCGTTTCTTATCTTGTCATTTAATGAATTACCTACTGTTCTTTGGAATTTTATTTCAGCTGGCGTGATATCTTTTCTGTCTCTCTTTGAGAAAACCCTCATCTTGCTACATTTTTGAACAGGCAGAACTGCCATCCTTCTGTAATACTTCAAATTTGTTTCTGTTTTTATAATCTAAATTTAGGAGTTTTGTGATTTTTTCTGGGGATTTAAGCTAATTTTCGACGTCTTGGTATTATAAAGGGAGTATTTAACGTACTAGGTAATTTAAGTTGGACAAATCCTCTCAGATTAGGTAATTAGAATGGCAGTTTTTTTCTACAGGATACTTTTCCCAGACATACCGTTGCCTTTCATTTATTGTATGATATTTTTAGTCCATGTTGCTCTGATAGGTGTTTCATACTTATCCAGCTTAATTGATAGGCACGCTACCTCTGAGCTCTAGTTATTGAGCCAATGCTTAATGATGCGACCGGAAGTTTATTTTTTTCACTTGGGCGTGTGTCCAAATTCTCCTGTCACTTTAGCGATTAGAGAATGGCCAACCATGCGCAAAAGCTTTCATCAACCCATTCGTTTTTTATTTTCGCTTCCGCGGAGCCAAAGGAGTTCCGGGCCACGCCCCTTTTTACGAACCATGGGACCGGTGTCACTCCCTGTTTTAATCAGTCGGTACCTGAAAGGCTCTCAGTGGAGCCTGTCTAATCTCTTTCTTAAAAAAAGACTAGTTTTTAGATAATTTCACCGTTTGTATGCGGCTCTATTCGTGATTATGAGGTAGAAACGAGAGAACTTGTGAGCGAAATTAATAATCCTTTAGAAGAATTCGGACGGACGAGGAATGTTAAAAATTGGGTAAGGGCGGAAGGTTAAAGTTCTCTTGCCCGTTGAGTTTCTCGTCCTTTGTAAATAATAGGTTTTCCACCTCGCAGCCAAAGAAAAATGATTTTTTTCTTCATGCTTCGTAAATATTCTCAAGGGACACGTTTTTCATGAGCAGTCTTGGTGTACTCCATGTATATTTTTTCTTTTATTTTTATTTGGCTGCATTAATTAATTTACATCGTATTAGCACCATGGTGTACATATAGAGGTCGGAAGCCCTCATCTTGTAACAAATAAATTAATTAAGCCCTCCAAAGCCAGTCATCCTCATTGGCCTATAAGTGGTGAATTTGAGGTCTTTGTTGGGGAAATTGATCGCGATTTCCTAGTCGTGGATATTCACGCCGAATTTTTCTGTAGTAAAGCTACATCTACCTATACAAACAACCGCGCAAGCCGACGCATGAGTGTGTGGCATGGGTATTTAGGACGCCAGCTGTGTAAAGGATAAGGTGTTGGGAGAATAAATGGTGAAGTGTGCATTGGGTGTGTTTTCAGTGGAGATCCGGTTTTATGATGGTCACTTATTGTGCGTAAAAGGAACGAATTCTTGTACCTAAATGTTTGGCTATGTATTTCTCTTGCTTTATCGCTTCTATCGAGCCTAGAAATGTAGTGTGGGGTCAAAATGATATTATGTGTCGTTTTGAAACACACCAGTTCTGAATGTTCTGTTGAAACGTTTGTAAACCTTTCGTGCAGTAACTCGAAGTGGCAAAATTTTTAAATCTCCGTATTTTTATTTATCTCCTGTATTCAAGCATTTAATAGTTATTTCTTAGTTTGTAAATCAGCCAGCGTGATGCACATAATAGAATAAAAGGCTAACAGATTCATCTGAGGCATGAAATAAGTAGGAGTGCTCAATGTAATGTCTAAAATAAATTATCTGACTGTGTCTGAATATCATGAATGAAGAGAGGATAGTGGCGTCTACAGTCCAGCAATCATAGTTCTTAAAATCGTGAAGGTGATAACTGAAATTTATTGATCAATATATTATGTTGCACGCTGGACAGGTAAATGCAAGTATAGGGAGTGAAAACCACCAGTTAGATGAAAATAAAGTTCCTAGCTCATTAACTGCTGGAAACGTCTTTCACAAATTGTATTTGTGAGGTGAAACCTGGAAATTATGAGCGAAAATTCCGCTCAGCGAAACTTAGCTTTTTACCGTAGTCGTGCATGTTGACTTTTCGTGATTCGTGTCGTGTCAATATTTATCTAATTCCGTGTTAATTTTTTGAGTCATTATTTCACATCGTTGGACTGTGAGCAACTCTGGTACTCGTAAGTTTTCTGTTTATGTCAGTAATGGGATAATGTCATAATGCTGTTTTCCTGTACACATTTACCCACCCAGTAAAAAGCCATAGAAAGGGAAACTATTTAGCTCAGTCTTTTCACGGTTTAATTCGTATTTTATGGATTACGGCTCAACTTAGGATTCCGGAAGCTGAACATCTTTTCGTTATCCTACGTATGGGAAACCCTAGACCCCAAACCTATTGAACGAGATATTCCACTCTGCCTAACCCTTCTCGATCATCCTTACTTAGATTTGACGCTGCATTAACCATGCTAGCGTGCCTAAAGCACATATGCTCCCAGATCTTGGTACGAGAGGTCTACTGTCGGCGCAAAAATGATATAAGCTCGAGCTGGCAACCCGATAAAAATCTACTTCTACTGGTGAATCTACATAAATCGAGTCATAACGAATTCAAGCTTGGATTCCATTAAATCCTCTTTAACACGTTTTTTCCTGTGTGCATTTTATTTTTTTGGCTCTGAGAACAAAAAAATTAAAAATCAAAAGAGCTTGACGTCAGATTTGAATTAAATTGTCACCTGGCGGATTCATTTGTCATTTGGATATCATTGAGATTTTTTTCTTTTGATTCTCTCTCATTAGTCATAAAACATTTCTGATATAATCTCGTGATATAATTTCCTTTTTTTTGAATTATTACAATCTCGGTCTTGCCTTAGAGATGTTTTGTTTTAACTACTTGAATTCTAAAATAATGAATAAAAAACTTGATAAACTTGAAATCATGTTTATCGAGTTTTCTACGTTGCAAATTTTATTTTGTTTTTGAGTAGAGGACAGAAAAGTGCTAGTTTCAGCGCTTCATCGAAAACTGATGTCTGTGCATGTTGAAAAAACAAAAGAACTTGACGTAAGATTTAATGAAAATTTTCACATGGCGCAGATAAAATACCTCTCAATGTGATTTTTTTCTTTCCATTTGTTCTAGTTAGCCTCGAAAAACTCTGATCAATTTTTGTATGCGATTTTCTTTTCGGATGGACACTATCTTGGTCTTGCTTTTAAGATGCTTGGTGCAGTGTTTCAAAATGCCTATCATCATAAATTATCCATGTTATGGAATTTATGTTTTACGATGTATAGGGAGATTTCCGCGCAAAGTGTTGAAATTATCGGAGATGGGAACACATCAATTCAGTTCAACGCTTACGACGCTGACGACAGTGTTCTTCGGCGAAATATTTGCTAACCTGCCGGTTATTAGTATTTTTGGTTTCAAAGCGCTCGCGGCAGAATGTTTAATACATGTTCATCGAATTCGTTAATTTCGTATCTTAAAACGTTGGCATTTCAGCGCATGGTAATTTTTGTTGATGTTGGTCGAAATTCAAAGCCTTGTCACTGGCGTTGTATGCATTAATCTCTCGTTGCAGCCGTTATTTTCATCTCGTTATAGTAGCTGCATTCATGATTGCGCTCTTATGGAAGGACAATCTCGTTCGCTTTCTTGTCTTTTCCCATGATACCTTTCCAACCAATATATATTTTTTAGGAACTCATTATGTCCAAGCTTATGCCGTATGCGTATGATTTTTCCGGCGAGAATTTTTGGAAGAGCGCTCTTCTTTCGCTTACGTCTTCCAAAAAACTCGTTCATTTGTTTTTCCCATTGACCAATTTTTTGTCATTTTTCTCCAGAACCACATTTCGGTTGCATAGTAATTGAAAACTTAAAATCATCATGGTTCGACCATTTTCACGACAATTAATACGAAAAATATCAATTGCAGGTGCCATTCTTCGAAGTTCTTTTGTATTCTAGCGCCGATTAACTATACTATAAAAAATGTGCTATTAAAAAATCTCTCTACTAGCTCCCCCAAGGTGCTATAAAACAGATCTTTCAGCTTCAAAACAGATAGATAAAAATGAAATTCTCCAATAGCCGTAAAAAATGGCACCACTCGTCAAACATGTACCACAAAATTCACTTACTGTGTTGGTTTGCGGGAAAGGGGATTCCACAGCAGGGACCAACCACAGCCTCTCCACCAGAATACCCTCCTGTGATGGTTTACGGGAATTTTACTTCCTCGCCAGTGACCAACACAGACACACACACTCAACCCAGTTTGGGACTTACAACCTCGTGTTGCAAGTGCTTTTCCCTTCAGCTCGCTGAAGAGGGCCACCTTGTGGCCGAAATACGCGTATCCGACGCTCACCCTCGTTTGTTTCTGTGTGTTTTTCTTTTGACCACGCTCTTTTTGAGCGATTTCTCCCAGAAGTTGGGCCCGTCTGTGTGTTGTGAGTGAGTGATTTGAGTGCGTGTGTGTGTGATTGTGGTAATAACCAGGCATCCTTAGTAGGGTCCCATTAGCCCTATGAAGGATATCAGGTTATAACCCAGGCATCCTTATCAGGGTCCCATTAGCCCTCGAAAAGGATCCCAAACTGGGTTGAGTGTGTGTGTCTGTGTTGGTCACTGGCGAGGAAGTAAAATTCCCGTAAACCATCACAGGAGGGTATTCTGGTGGAGAGGCTGTGGTTGGTCCCTGCTGTGGAATCCCCTTTCCCGCAAACCAACACAGTAAGTGAATTTTGTGGTACATGTTTGACGAGTGGTGCCATTTTTTACGGCTATTGGAGAATTTCATTTTTATCTATCTAGAGAGGCCGTAGAGCTCAATTTCCTTTGATTTAATTCAAAACAGATACCGGTCAGTTTCCGAGCGCATTGACAAGTGCTCACGCATTCTAACGATGCTGTGTTGTTAATTGAGCAGCGTATCGTATAGCCAACAAAAAGCTCCCACTAATATATGGAGTATCGTGGCGTGTACGAATTTATTGTGCATCTACATCTAAAAGTGGTTGACGCAATTATCGTTTATGTACAGATTTGCTTGAATATTTGTGTACCTGTTATTATTATTAATATGTACAGATGAAAACGAAACGAATTGCAAGTTATCGATTTTGTTTCTTGGAAATTTTATGCTGCTTCAAACGTAGCCTTAAGGAACCCAATGTATATTACCACTGATTATGATTCACCCGGGACTAGCCACGGATTGCACTTTTCGGAGTCACCCGCAATGCACAACTGTGCGAAATTCCGGAAATTCCGATGTCCGAAAATATATTTCGAAATTAGTCGACGACATATTTACAGATTTTCTCCTTACTGCGAAAGAATATGTTTTATATTGTTCTTTATTTATGTTGTTATAAATAAGTAGCAGGGAATAATCTTCTTATCTATAAGAAAGAAAGTGTGACTCTGCGGTCGGTTATAACTACCAAATCACGGCACGGAATGGCCTAAAACATTGTAACATGATTTCTTATGTTACTCGGAGTGTTTATGACTACTTTTTGTTTATCTAATGGTCTCCGTTTTGACCCTAGATGAGTAAAAGCGTTTCCTTAAGAAATACATGTATAGCTTGTTTTTCTAGCATGAAGACCTTTTTTCTTTAGCGTGTTTAAACTTCAAACAAATGGTTGTACAAAGTTGCGACAAAGATCATTGGAAAGAAAAATGAATAAAAATTCTTATTCTTGCAATAAATTTTTGTTTTTCTGCTGATTTACTTAAAACTTTGAAAAATAAATAATGAAAAGGCTGAAAATTCATCGTTTTGGTTCGCTGTCCCCTTGAAGAGAAGATTGAAGAATAGCATCGTTGAAACCGTACCTCATGGGGTATATGGTGAATATAGGCCCAGGACGTATCAATTGAAATAGACGTATCCATAGAATCCATAAAAAATACATTTTGCATGATATATATCGATACATTTCGATTGCTGTCGATATTTTCGATCACGCGAATCGCCGTTGACATGGTCCACCAACAAACTTTATTTTGTACAATAAAATCCAAACATGGCTCAGAAAAGAAAGGTTTCAATAGGTAGGTCTTCTATGGCCAAGAGATCGATTATATTAAAAAATAGCGTAACTACTCAGTAACACGAGGAGAGAATCTCTGACCAGCGAGACAAAGTGACAGCTTTGCGCAGGAATTGGACAGACGTGCAAAATGAAGATAGGCTACGGAAACAATGAGAGAGGAACGATGAGCTCAGA
The DNA here is from genome assembly GCA_963169105.1 of Ceriagrion tenellum. Taxonomy (NCBI): domain Eukaryota; kingdom Metazoa; phylum Arthropoda; class Insecta; order Odonata; family Coenagrionidae; genus Ceriagrion; species Ceriagrion tenellum. The sequence continues at coordinate 98,148,898 of OY720642.1, forward strand.
AATCGCGAGACTTCGGGGCAACACTTTACTCGAATGGAGCATAATCCTATGACAATTCTTTATTCAAGGCGAAGGGTGGAGGTCGATTTGCAGAAATCAGCGTTCAGTTACAAGCGCGAAATTGATTATCATTCACTTGGCGCAGTTGTGATGCTAGAAAAGTTTCGAATGAACCTGCAGGATATTGCTGCTACAATGGGAAAGTATCTCTGCCATCACTACGAGAGCCTCCAGGGCCAAAATGCTAAAGGAGGCAACGAGAGAGTGAATTGGAGGAACCAAACTAATCCTTACTAATTATAAATTATATATCATACAATTGTATTAAAAAATACATTATAAAAATGTAATGATGTCTGTCTGTCGCTCCATAACGAAAAACTACTCAACCGATTGAGATGAAATTTGGCGTGTAGATAGAAAATATGCCAGGTTGTAACTTATGCTGTATAATTAAAAGCCCTCAGGGGTCCCAAGGCCCTGGAGGTCCTCGCTAAGCATTGGGTTCGGTGCAGTAGTTTCACTTTTTGCTTTTTAAAAGAACTCAAGATAAGAGGCCTAGGATTTTTTATGGAATGTCTGAATAAATGAAGTTTCTAACTCTTTAAATCGATTTTATTTCATGCTTCGTATTTGTCTGAAAATCATGTATTTAACTGAAAAATCTCACATTTTTCTCTGAAATAAAAAAAGCATATTTCCTTTACAACCAGAGATTTCATTTTCAAATGACATTCACGCCTCTAGCAATTAAATATCACATTTACCTGCAGGCCCATGATATCACGTAGAAAGGAAATCTGTATATGAAGGGCCTAGAGTCCCAAGGGCCTAGGACCCTAGGGCCTATGATAGGTTGCTTCGGGGGGCAATTGGCAATTCAATGCATATTTACAGCGAGTGTACTTTTCAATGTCTATTCTCAAGTTAGCTCTCTTACGGGCACTGTATGTATATAAGGGAACACTTATGTAGTAAACGATACACATAAATGCATAAAGTGGAAGATAGATAACGAGCTCCTCAGATGACCAAGCTGACAGTGTTCTTCAGGCTTTGTGGTTTTCTTATAGAATAAGTTCAATGTTTTTCACTCCCGTTGAATTTCAACGGGTATTTTCCGCTAGTTCCGAATACTAATCACGTTTTTACATACGATTTTCGCTTAATTTTTGCATTCCGCACTGTGAACCAAAGGCTGAGCAATGCTTTCATTGGAACAAAAAATTTAAAATATAATTCTTGCATCACTGATTTTATAACAATGGCAATTTCTTCCATAAAAGAGGATGTACTTAAGTGAAGGTTGGGCCAAGGATTGTTTTAGACGTTCTTGAAATGTTATTAAACTGTGCACTCAATGACTCACTTTATTGATAATTTATTAATGTATAGAAATATATTTATAAAGTATCAAAATGTAATACTTTACATATGTTTTCATGGATGAATATAAATATACACACAAAATATGTATAGATATTCGTCTAACATAAAATCCTCTCGAAAATGGTATGATTAACTGAGTTAAGGAGTAGTTATAATATTGTTATGTCACGCGAAATGAGGATTACGTTGTATATTTTGCTTAGAGAAGGGATCCTTGTATCGCATTCATAAAAGCTTAACTTAAGTACATTAAAGCTTTCTTCTTCCATGGCTGTGGTATATTTAAGTTTGTATTCAGATTGGTCGGAAATTTTGCTTAAATCCTGTGTGGGCTTTAGAGAGGTTTTAAAGAAATCAGATGAGATGTTTTGATCGATACTTCTCTGCTTTGTTTTAATCAGTTTTAGTGGTCCTCCGAAAAATTAAATAGTGCTTTTATTAATCCACCACTGACTGAAAATGTCTTAAAATAATCTCTTATTACGGGTCTCACAGCCGGTAAAAATTAGATGTTATGTAGAGGTCTATGGCTTTGTTATAATGTCTGAAAAAATGTCAGTTTTCCTGGTCTGCGAACATTCAAAATTGGCGCCTAAGTTCTTGTCCACATGGTTCTTAGCTCTGCTGTTTTAGTTCGTCCGAGGTCCGAACGCGGAGAGAGCGTTGCAGTCGTGGGTATCTCTCTTGATCAATTATTCAGTGTTTTGGGTGCGGAGTGTCGGGAACATTTCTCCTAACTCCGTGGTTTTAGAACACCCCCTAATATGGTGCCGTTTAGGCTTTATGGAATCAGGAACAATAAAAATGGGTCATGCAATTGTCATTACTTTAAATCTGGAGCTTTAGGTGGTTTGAGCGAGATAGTTCCCTTTACTCAATAGAGATCGTATTCGAATGCTTTGTTTTACCTTCAGCAGCTTTAGGAAGCATGAAGTTAATATCACAATAGAAATGGTGCAATGACATACTTTTATGTGACTGAAATTCTCGGTTATTAAATAAAAATAACCGTATAAGTCTTTAACTTGACTAAGATTTTTCGCGCGGTCAGTTTAATATTTCATCACAACGGAAGGTCCTTGTGATACTGAAAATATGCGGTTACAAAACGATTTTCCAAAAATAGTTATTTTTTTATCGACTATTTGAAGAAATTGGTCGTCTGATTCTGCATACAACCTACCAAAGTGTTTGCTAATTCATAAGCATTATGGAGACATTTTGTAAAGTTTAGACGGAAGCTATGTGTTGAATTTGAGAAGAAAATGTCATATTCTTCGCAAAAATCATGTTTCTCCCTCGGGTTACACCTGTATTTTAGTCATTTAAATTTAAAAATGCTTAGTTACTAAGTAAAGGATGCGGTGAGGTCGTGCTATCGTACCGAGCTTAGTGTGTATGCATGCCGCTACAATCTTGTTTTCTGAATTGAAAATCAATGCATTGGATTTGAAAAACGGGTCCGAAATACGTTTAGTGCGCTGGATTTGTATTTAATTTCTTCTCGTGCGAATAACTCGCGTTAAGTGCAGAGAAATAGTTAGATTTCCTTATATTGGCGAAAAAACTGGTATATTCCGAAACCTACCTTCCACGTTTTCCCTCGGCTGATGCTGTATTCACGGTTAAATGTATGTCATTGTTCCCTGATATTCGCAAACTGGACGAATTAAGTCGCGTTCTTTACGTAGTGTAATGCTTAATATACTCACTTTGTGGTTACGAAATGTCACCCATATCTCAAATCCATTTCTTATTTATACGAAACTTAGAGAAAAGACCATTTTCCTCCCCTTTTAACCATAATTTCCTTGACATTGGCCTTAGGTTTTTTTCTGCCCATTATGAGTACATTATGATTGATGATTATGTTTTGCCTGCCTTCAGACAAATGCCAGCGTAATTGATCATTATGCAAAGCTCTACCTTGTACTAGAGTTGGTACTAAAATTTATGATTTCGCATCGCATGGCATAACTTTTCATCACTCTTATGATCATGACTTAAGACTGGATTAGATAGTTCTGAAAACTTGTCAGTACTAGGGGAGTATCCGTCAACGTTCCGTGCTATTTTTATTTATTTATTTATTTTTATTCATTTACTTAATTTGTCCACATACAGCATACTTGCCAATTTACAGTGGCCCAATATAACAAACACAGAAGACAGACACACACAATTCAAACAAAACTAAGATCAATAACAATTTATTAACTTTTTTTTTAAGGGCCCAGACGAGGGAAGCGATTAAGTATTGCTATCGAAATGAGAAAGAGCGCGTTGTGTAAAAGTGTTGGATGAAAGCAAAAAAGGATCAATGTTGGTAGGAAGAGAATTTATCAGGGAGGAGAGGCGGAAGTGGAGGGAGCGTTTGGTCAAGGATAACCTGGGAATGGGCAGGTGGAGTAGAGTGTGCGTGCGGGTGGGTCTATATGGGATTCGAAAACTGATGCTAGAGATCAGTTCAGGGCAGTCTATAGTTGAGTTGAGAGTGCTATGAATGAGTTTAAGGTCAGTTTTGAGCATTAGTTTCGGGAGATCAGGTAAGGAGACTGTAGACAAAATAGTATCAGTTGCATATTGTGAAAATGGGGCACTCTGTATTTTACTATCTTGCAGAAAAAATTAGTAACACTCTTGAGAGTTAAAATATTAGATGTTGCCGAGATGGACCATATGGGGGAGCAATAATTGATGAGTGGAAGGACAATAGTGGAAAAGTATGAGCGTAACGCAAGTGGATCGGTAATTTCTGTGTAGCGGTAGAGGAGGCCAAGGAGAGACATAGCTTTATTTTTAACTGCCAGAATATGGTCTCAGTAGTTGAGTTTTTGGTCCATCAAAACGCGTAGGTCTTTCACGGATGAGACACGATTGATAATCTGGGAGTTTACGCTGTAATTGAAGTTCTGGGGGAATTTTTTAAGGGAAATTGACATGGTATTGCAGGATGATTAAAATCTAATCTCTCTAAATCTAACTATTTATTGTTTTTTTTTTCGCCATGGACTTATGTCAAACTACGTACAACCTCCTGCGTAATTCTACCAACTTTTCTTTCCCTTTTCTCCTTCAATCCTTGTTGACTGTTTGAAATTAATATCTCGAGTATTTTGAGCTTATAATACAGCCCACGGCTTCATATTTGTTGTCGAGCGGCGAAATTACGAACAGTACTGAAAGGGCATCGGCTAAACTCCGCAGTAACTCCCTGGGTATCTGATGCTACTTCGCCCTGGTTAGGTCACAACTCGAATACGCCGCGAGAGTTTTGGACCCTGGACAGACAAATTTAACCAAAAAGATAAATGAAATTCAAAGGAAAGCTGTGCGTTAAAGCTTCGTTAATATCTGCTACGAGCGAGCATTTAGTGCTCCGCAATTTTTGAGGGATTAGTTTGAGAGCCGCTATTGACTCAGAGCTTACGCGCTAAGTTCAGTTTGCTTGAGAAATTTAGAACTGGTGTTTTTCAGAGCGAAACAGAGAATATCGTTTTGACGCCACACTACTAACTCTACCACTGTTTAATTAGCATAATCCCTAATGCATCGTCGCCGAAAGTTTAATGAATCTTTCAGACGGTTTCTGATTGGGTATCTCCGAGTTGAAGTTGATGCAGAATGACTTCCCTACACTTTCTTTCCACGTAACGAAAATGAGATGACTGTGTTGCTTCGAGTCACTCCCTGGCAATTACGTTCGCGACTTAGAGCGGTGCGAGGTAAAGAGAATAAACGTCTACATATTGCCATGCCAGCCTCCTTTAAGGTGTTTGACAGGGAGTGTTTTTTGACCAACATGCCCAACACTGTAGAAATGCTGAAAATGATACAGAAACTATTAAATTAATCTATAATGAAACTACGTACCGTGATGCAAAAGTGAAAAGATAAAGAGAATAAACGTCTACATATTGCCATGCCAGCCTCCTTTAAGGTGTTTGACAGGGAGTGTTTTTTGGCCAACATGCCCAACACTGTAGGGATGCTGAAAATGCTATAGAAACTATTAAATTAATCTATAATGAAACTTCGTACCGTGATACAAAAGTGATGCAGGGAACACGTGAAACCTAGTGTTAGCACTATATGGCAGATGAGATACATACATTAGGGGGCACATTAATTAATCAGCTCCACTACATGTCAACTAACCTACTTCAAAGTCTTAAGACAGCCATTATAGTCTCCTATCCATCGCAGGGAAAATGATGTTTTAAACCTATCTGTTCTGCAGTCTTATTTTCATAATTTTATTCTAATGATCTATGAGTATGATGGAGTTCGTAAGGTATAACTTCGTCGGAAAATAAATTGGTTTTTCATTTACAAAAAAGAAAATCGACGGTCTGACAGCGATTCCCATCCCACATTTATGAAAGGTCTTTGTGAGTGTATGTTCAAATTGTTGTCTTGTCTAGAGCGTCAAAATAATTCAGTCCATTTAGTTCAAAATAATTGGTGGGGAATTTTTTTGTACTGGACACGTGTAGATAGTTTTCGTAAAAATCAGACGTGTGAGGGAATTACTTATATTTGATGCCAATACCTGGAAATTTCCGCGGAAAAATTCTGTCTAGACCAGGAAACAAACCACGGTCTATTGGCTAGCCGGGTCAATGCGCAGACCGATGCGAAGCCAATGTGCAACTTTGAAGGATTCCACGGTACTAAAAGTTCCCTTTGAAGTTCTTTCCCGCCTGTTTTTCCCGCGGCAATTTCCACCTGTATATTGGAGTAGGCAAAGGAGGCTCGGAACTGCTTTCTTCCATGAAGCAGACTTCAGGCTTCTTTTTCCAAAAAGCAAATGCCAGGTTTCCTGGTTCACTACACGATCAAACTTATTGTGACCGGGTTTTGAATCTACCCTTTCCTAGTTCCCCTTCCTTTCCCTATTGGTTCAGAGCCATTCCTTCGTTCGCCAATGGGCTGTCTCGCGGGGTTATATTCTTTGCATAGGTGCCCGAGGATTCGTCTGGTGAATCCTTTCCCACAAACGAATGTATATTGTAGTGAAAAGTGCTATTCCTCCCCATGCTTCTATTCCTCATCTGCTGTCACTGATTTTTTATTCTTTCTCTTCCTTTCCAGAAACTTGACGAAGACAATGACGACCAGTATCACTCCTCCTCATGGGCCGATAGCAGAAGTTTGAAACGTTCCTTCCACGGTCTTGGGAATATCTCCTGGAGACCCAAATAAGGTGCCTGTGAGAGGTTCGCTGAAGCCGGGCGGTGATCAGTGGCGGTGAGGAAGGGGAAGTTGCCGGAAGAGGACCAACCCTGAACACCGAACACCATTTCTTCCCACCGTCAGCCATCCGAGGCACACACATCGAGGGCCTAACGTCTGCCTATCCGCCCGGTCGATACAAAAAAAATCGCAGCAGTTCTTCGTTCGTTCCTTTTGCCAGCTCCACACTTTGCCAGCCAGCACAAACACACACTCTTCGATATCTCATCGCTCACCCGGGCCTGAGAACGGCCCGGATTTAACCCACTGGGATTTTTTAAATGATGAGTCACCCTCCTGCCCAACTGTAGTCACGCATTTACTAAAGCAAGCATGCATGATAAACAATAACGCCGCTGACCCCGAAGAACTGTTGATTAGCAGTGCCGATGATCTAATATGAATAAAAAGGAAGAGAAACGAACATGATGTGTTAACTGTTACCGAAGAAATTTTTACTTTTTGTGAGTGGAAGCATGCACACTTAAAGAAAAAATATGGCACATGCAATTCTCTTTGGCATTCGCTGATTCCGTGTTGACACAATTGGCTGAGGGGGACAATAATGAATTGGAAGGTTTCTTTTCTCCATCCAGAGTTTGTACGCGAAAAGAATAAGTAACGCACCCAGCGGACTTGTTAATTGTGTTCCCGGATCTAGGTCCTTTTACCTTTCCGCATTCTCAGTGCGTGCGTAAAATAATAACGAGGCACCAGAACAAAAAGACTGTCTTTTTCGTCTCTGCTTACAGCAGGTGGAAGACGTGTTTGAGACACTTCACGCTGACGAAAGTCCTACGCGCGACACAGATTCACTTAATCGGACATTTATTTGTTATTTTATTTTAACCGACTTTTTTTTTAAAGAGAATAGCATATATACCGCTTTCGAGTTGTTTGTTTAGAGCTGTCACGCGTCAAAATTAAGTTGTTTAGTTTTATCGAATATACCCTCGTGAGTGCAGTCGTCGTCAAGAACGAAGAAACGAGTTGTAGTTGGAAGAAGATGCAAAAAGAGACTGTGTAGAAATTATTTTCCGTCTATCGGGATTATAGCTATTACAGTCAATCCACCAGCTATTTGTCATTAGGTGGGGGTTGGAGAATGGGCGGCCTAATTACTTTTTGTAATGGGTCTCTAGAAGAGACACTTGTCGAATCGGTTGTCACACGTCGACTTTAATCACAGGTCATCAATCTGGGGGAGGAGGTGTGTTCGACTTCGTGAAGGAATCGATATATATCGATAATCAATCGGCGTCCCGAGTGCGGACCGGGAGAAGAATGTCTTAAGGCTGTTAAGAAAAAAACGCTCGAGAATTTTCTCGCGTGTTGTGAAGAGGCTTTGAGGGATGTTTTCTGAGCCGAGGAGAGAGATGGAAGTGGGTTCACTTCAAGTTTAGGGGTTAAGAGACCGGGCAACTGTTTTAAAGCGACCCTGATCATATTTGCTGCATACATCGTTTCCAGAAGTATAGGAGAGCGGCGTCTTCTCGTAGATGACTTGCGTGAAGCGGCTTGTGAGTTTCTTTCTTTTTTTTCTGACAGGACTCGGGGAACACGCATGGATCCGCTGACCCTTTTTACCGCCGTGGGAAGAATTCCTTGCGGTGGCTTAACCCTACCGTGGCTTAGCCCTACTATGTCCTGCGGCATATTATGTGCTTTTCCCCCGCCTGATGCTTTTCCTCCTGTCGATGGACTCGTATCGCGAAAAGGACGAAGTTGTATTCACTTTGGCTGTACTTCTTTGATATTGAGAGCATTCGTGTTGAATAACTGATGCCTTTTTACTTGAATCCTCTTCCTTATCGACTGCTCTATTCATTTGATTTCAGCGGATGCTACATGTCTAGGGAGGGGTATAAATGTAGAATCTTTCCGCAGAAAAAAAAATAAGCTAGAAAATCCTTAATTCCTTTTAGTTGAGCTCTTACACCCATAGATGCAACATCAGTTCAGTTAGTCGGAATTAAAATTTTAGACCTTAATGCAGTAGTTACGTAGATTGGCTAAAATATTTATTTTTTTTCGTTTTTTTGTACTATTGTGCCGTCCATGCGGGAAAACCCGTAATTACCACGTTCAGCATGAGCGGTGAACAGCTATTCAACATAGCGTGGCTCTTTAAACGGGGAATGTTGAGCTGGTTGCTGTTTGTTTTCCAATACCGCACCGTTAAGTCGTTGAAGAGAAATCGGGCATTATGATTGGCAAACGCGACCTCAGACTCTTCGTTCCAGCGAAGCTTGATGGACAAAAAAAAATAATTAAACTGAATCGGTCATTCCTGACGTGTTCCCGCGAGCGTTATTACGTCGTAAAAAAGTTAGTTTAACCCTCGTTAACGCTAGTTAGTGAGTGAGTATTTAAAAAAACTTAATCGCAGTGCAGAGTCCTCGAAGCCTTTTGTGTTAGCATTTGCACTCGATGAAGGGGGAAACGTGTATTTCGCTATTTTTTTATAATCTCCAACTTCGGAAATCCGTGTCACAGCTAGCCTGCCCAAGTCTTAGCATTTTAAAATGCACTTGCACCTTGTGATCGAATCGACATCCTCAATCTCCTCAACAATCCCCGGGTGATTGATTTTAAGATTGTCGACCGGACGCTTGGATAATGTCCGGTTGGGTCCGGTACTTCGCCTTAAACGTCCTCCAATTGACGGTTGACGGCACGGCGAAGTTAGAGTGTAGCAAAGCGTTGTACTCACCTCACGACTTAGCTTGGGGAATGAGGATGCGTCAGAGCACTTGATACACGTCAGTGTACGTCTAGGAAGCATCTTCCTCCGTCTTAGCTTTAGAGAGAAAAGATGGATTTGTTATCGAGTTTTCATTGTTCATTTTCACACTTCATAGTGTATTACTTTTGCCAATCACCCCACAGTGGGAAGAAGTGATTCAATTTTTTAGCCAAGTGGAATAAATATTGTGTCAAGGAGAGAGAATGAATGATATTGCTCCAATTGGTGAGGTTTGGTTGGTTGTTGGACACGGTCCAAAGTTTAATTTGAGGCTAGACAATGAATTAGAATTCTTTAAATATTGTAAAATGCAAATATTGTAGGACTGCCCCTCCATCTCAAAGCTCGCTCTCAAATCTGAGAAGGTTATTCTTTGTTACGTAGACCATGGGCTCCTCAAATGTGATTGTCAACCTGCTATCTTATGGTTGAGACCTGTTTCTTTGAATTATAGAGCTCCATCAAGCTGATCTCACGTTTTGTAATGCTGGGTCAAACATGTGATGGCTGATCATGCCCTACTCGCTCAAATCATTAGCATAGGATATTTCAAGGAGCGGTGATGTACTGAGTTTTCCGATTTATTTAATTAATTTGTTTGGAATATTATGTCCTAGTATTCGTTTCTATTGTTTTTTCATCAATCAGTCATTCAATAACTCGTACAGCGTAGCCTTGTGGTTGTTTGTTGCCTATCTGAATTTATCCCGTCACCTCAAAAACCACGGTCTTTCGATCTGATCTCGAACATAACCGTTTGTCTTCGATAATTAGGCACATTTTCCTTCCAGATCATGAGCCAGCTGCCAAGCTGGGTAAACTCTACCCAGGACGCTCCCTCGTAAAGTTATCCCAGGCACGCAAAAAAAATGAGCGTCAAAATATTCCGTCACAAATAACCTCGTAGTTTTAAAAACCTATTGTCATGAGGAATTAAAAAAAAAAACATGTTTCACGCGTAATTCTCGCCTTGGTAGTCAGTTTTCGAGTAAACGATTTATGCAGCACGGTAATACATTATATAAATGTCCTTTTTTTTTAAAAGAAGCTTTAGCCTGAGGAATTTACTAGCTACGGCGCTGAAGCTATAAATAAGCGAGTGAGAAGACCTATTTTTTATCAAAATTGACGTTTTTTCTGAAATCGCTCGCTGCTCGGGTGTGTGGAGTCAACGTTTAACTCGTGTCAAATTTTCCATCCAAGAAAAAGTTGCATTTCACCGCCTCTATCTTAAGCTCACAATCTGTCTCTCTCCTTCTATCGCTCTACGTGTGCATATGTAAATATAAAAAAATATAACGACATTTTGTGGATTAGCTCTGCGGCAAAACCCACGACAAGCAAAGAGTCACATGAACGTCGCGAGAGAAAGAGGTACGCCGGTATCTTGCAGCGCGTGTCTTCATGTGAGGACTAACATCATCGCTAGGGTGCTCATCTCAGCTCAAATCAAGCAGCAAAATAACAATAATAATAATATATATAAAGCCTTCATTTTTTGTCGGCATCGTCCTCATGAACACGCAATCAGTCCCTTTCCACTTGTAGGTGGAGATATATCGCAGGTTTCATGGTCACCTTTTATCAAGAAAAAAAAGTGGAGAAAAAAATAACACAATATCGGCTTCGTTATAGTAGTGATTAATAACAGGAAAAAAACACCGTTCAAAGATTTTACGAACTGAAGATTTTTTTTCAAATCATGGAAATTTTACTCCCCTTCTTATTTTTTGCCTGCGGCTATTGGGTGTATAAGGAAAAAAACTCGTAAGATAATGGATTATTACTCACACAAGTTCGATGTGCTCCGTGCGTCCGGGTCGAACAGCTCGTCCCAAAACGCTTCTATTCATGCTTTGCTATGTAAATGAACTACAAATATTCTATATTCTCCCACATCTCCTGTAATCTACATTCATATGGAAATAAAAAAAAAGAATTCTCCGCACTCACTCACGTTGAAAGGCTAAATATCATCCATCAAGACGAATCTTATACATATTTATATATATGGTGTGAATGGGGAGTTTTCCAAGAGAGTTAACTAGTGCACGTTCAAGAATTAGCCCAGCGTACGCAGTTGGTTGTTACCCGTTATCATTTCGCGCAGAAGTGGTTTGATGTTTCAAGTCGATCGGTTGGTAATCATCGCTCTATGTGGAGTCGCGCGCTGTTGTTATGCGCCAACTTCACTGTCCGTCCTTGAAGAGAGCAACATTCTCATCATCTGCCAGCGAAAAAAAAACTATTACTTCAAAAGCACCCGAACTGGGTGCGCGTTGTTCACCATTAAAATAAAATAAAAAACTCTATTCAGCACTACAATGAAGAAACTTTTTGCATCTCTCATTGATATTTTTTCTTGACCTTGTCCATTTCGTCTGAAGTGGATTACATACGGCAGATCTGGAGACTCGGCTGATTTGTCGGTCACCGGTTACTTCGCCGTTCAATAAGTTTGCATACATCTCTCCCTCACGCAGTTCACAGTTGTTCTCGAGTCATCAAAAAAAAAATAACGTGGTTCATTAGATATTTTACGGCTGTTTCAGTTTTCTCGTCACCTGTTGAGGATATATACAGATTTTTTCTATATTTCTTGATTTATCCGGCATCTCAGTATACTTGGGTGCGTGACTTTGTACATATTTTCCGTCTGCTGTGGGTAAGGGGCCGATTTCCGTAACTGAAATATGAAGTCAAAAATCTTGACAATGTGAGTAGAGTCCTTCCAATCTGTCTGCAAGTATTTCGACGAGAGTTCAAATATTTGAGAACAAAATAAATACGCGTGGTCCTCTTATTCCTATCATTTGTTTTCCTAATCCAAGAATAAAATGTAAAATAAAAAATTTATACTGTTTTTGGCACATGATAAAGTGTTATGTACAATGTTTTATGCTGCATACATTTGCTTTTTTTCATCTGCCAGCGGTTAACAATAAAGTTTTTCAAAGCTTTAATCGTTTTCATATAATATTTGCCCTTGGAACTACCATTTCAAGCCCTTGTATTTAATTTACACTTTGGATGGGTAATCTTGTTTCACTTTTGTCTTCTTGTATTTTAAATGCTTCTATGACCTGTAAACAAATGTAGCTCTTAGGATTTGTCTCATTTTCACTGCCATAGCTTCCTTAAAATGTAATATGTCGACGACTCAAACGCCAGGTATGATGTGAGTACCTTTTTAAAGTGCTCTTTCGGATCTTAGAACAAATTTAAAATTATGGATCGAATAATCATGTTTATATATTTATTTGGTTAATCATTGGATTAAGGTAACTTCTCCAATGGATGATCTTTGCTGTAAGCCCTTATCTACATCTTAAGGTACATCTTAACATATCTGCGTCTACGAAATACCGTGCTAGCCACCTATTGGGCGTGTGGCAATGGGTGAGTCCGAATTCGAGGTGAGGTGAATGGGTGAGTGGTGGCAATGCCCGGTCAGACCAGAAACTAGGAGGGCTACGGAGACGAATATGCTACCATCCCTGCTAAAAAATTGTACATAGTTTCCTTAAAATACTCCTACAGAATTTCTTAAAAAGTTCTGTAGATATTCCTTACAGTATTGAAACGCCATTGTATGGAATTCCCAACGACGTTCTGCAGAATACCTTAGGACGTTCTGCAGAATTCCGTAGGACGTTCTGTAGAATTCCCTACGACTCTCCATATAGGTCATTAGAAAAGGAACTGGGTCAACGGAAACCTCAAATATTTCCGTAGAGTTGCTGAAGTTCTACAGAACAGCTTGTAAGGAGTTATTTTGTTCTGCAGAAAATAACTTTAGTCCATGTGTTCTGTAGAGTCAGGCTCTCATGTTCCGTACAGATCTTTAGAAAAGGAACTAGTTTTGAAAGAAAAGAGTCAATTACTGTAGAATTCCTTACGTCCTACAGAACAGCTTCCAAGGATTTTTTTAGCAGGGATGAAGTGCACTATTTTAGATACAACTACTAGTTTGTATTATTAATGCGATTGGTAAACAGTATTACTGGTTCTAAGCTATGCGGAAAGCTAAATAATGCCCGAAATTTTATGCGGGTGAGTTTTTCGTAATGATGATAAGATTATCCGTTACAACTTTACTCAGCTGGTGTCGTAACACCCCCTTTCACTCGGAGGTGCGGTGGCTTGCAGGGTAGTATGTAGATATAGGACGAATATTTTAGGGTTCCGTGGTCTGAAACATGTGAAAGGTTAATGTATATCACCTTAATATTCAATGAACATAGGGGATTTTCATCCTGCTAGTAATTAGTAATATTGGTGAAATGAAGTGTTGTCGAAGAAAACGATTACAGCCGCAACTGTTTTAAATTTTCCAAAAAAAAAAGATTATTTTCGTAATCGTACCGCAGCCGCACCATCGTGCTTTGTGCTGTGCAGCTTATTGCTGGAGCACACTCTTTTGTCCTGTATTCTGCACTGTATGTGCGGCTACATTGCGGTCATTTGCTACATGGATTGTTGGATGTTAGGTTTGAATCTGTTTCAGGTGGTTACTGGTTTATTCAACCAACACTCACCTGTCCGCCCATGACTGCTGATAGAATTACAACTGTGAAGTAATTTTACATGAACCCAAGTGAATTTGTGACTTTATTTAAATGAAAGTATACATGTAACGTAGAAAGAAATATAACGTAGAGCACAGAAATACCAGAAATTTTCTATAGCGCTGATCGACCGCATGTTGTTTGTTGTATCTATGACTGTTATCTGCATCATGGCGTTTCTCGGTACTGAAATTTTGTAAAACTATTCTTTTGTAAAACATTCTTTTGTAAAACTATTTAGGTTGCCCAATAGTTGAAGTTGTAGTGCTCTTTGAGGGTCACCCCTTAATAATCGAGAGTTCTTAGTTTAAGAGTAAACTTATTTTTAGAGAAAGTTAGAGTGAAAGAGAGCTCTTAGTTTTACCTCATAATTTTTTGTTAATTTTCAGCCATAAAGAAACCTTTTTTGCTTAAAACTTTCGCCCACTAGGATCTTACGATGCTATATCAAGGTTGCTAAATTTGAGCTATTTTGATATAAGTTGCAGAGCGTGGATTTAGTCTTTCCTGTGGCATTACATCTGCTGTAAGCAAAAATGTTGGCTTGGACCTTTTACTGAAAAGAGTGCCATGTTTTGATTAAGTGATGAACAAACCAAGCTTATCTGATTGATAAATGTGTAGACTAAGTGATACGTGTGATATTTCGTTGAAATCATTGCTAAGTGCTAATTTACTCTGTAGTGCGTAATATACATGGTTAGCCTGATAGTCAATGATCGATGCATGGATTAGCAAATAGTATTTTTCGCACTAATGATTAGAAGGAGTTCATGGCAAGGTTATTTAATGCTATTCAATACACTATTAAACCATTTAAGATTATGGCTGATGGGCAACTAGTGGTGTCCGCTGGCTTCGTTCAAGTGGATCAGGGGCGGAAACTACTTGGGAAAATAACATCCTACGTTATTTACAACCCGCAGTACTCTAGGGTTTCGCATGTCGCAATCTCGAAAGGATGAAATTCATTGTGGCGCCCCCACAATCACCTACAAGCCGCCACTGAAATTATCAAGTTGAGGTGACTCTGGCTTGACTATGTGGGTCAAACCAAATTCTAAGTTACTCATTTTTATTTAATCAGTTTAAAAAATCTTGCTTTCTCTGCTGAAATGGGTTACCTTTTGAAAACATTAGTAAACTACCAACGACGAACCTTACTCTATCCTGTTGAAAGCTACTTAGGCGACCTCCTCCCCTTTGGATTTTTCGTGGGCTTTAAGGTGGTTCTGGATTGACCACGTGAGTGAAGACAAGTACTAATTTAAGCATTATAATTTATTCAGTTTAAAAAAAACCTGCTTTGACTGATGAAATCGGTTACCTATTAAAAACTCAAATTAAAGTAAAAAATTGATTAATCCTCTAATATATTTGTAATTACCACATTTTCTCAGCCATAAGGGCCGATAGCAGTGGCATTTGCTTGGAACTATCGCATTTTGACTTCAATTATAGCAATAATTCGCTGATAACTTAAAAAAAATAATTGGTGGTACGACGCCTATTTAGCTTGAATGTGCTATCTTGTGCAATTTGACCTTTTCTTGCTGTACTCTGAGCAATCTTCATAAGTCCCCATGTTATAATCTCCGCTTTCAAGGCTTAATAACAGTAAAAATAGCCAAAATTCCTATTTCTTTCATCTCAGTTTGAAACGCACTTCAAAGATGCCATATTCAAGTTATTAGGAAATATAGGATGAGTGACCCTTAGTCCAGAACCACTTTAAATGAACTATAAGGCTTCGATTAGAGTGACAGCATACCATACGTCATCAAAACCCTTGCTCTTTATTGTGATTTTCTTCTTATTTATGCAATATATTTTGCCGACCTATGGCATTATTGAGTTACATTCCCGAGCTAATCGATATTTACGGGCACTTCACTGACCTTTCAAATGATCAATCATTTCAGAACGCACACTCCCCTTTTTCCAATAACATAATCCAGGGTGAAATCTCTCTTATATCTCAAGCCATTTATTCCATACCGACAACGGAAGTGACGGAAAAAGTGACGACAACAAATAACAAAAATTTGAAATAAAGAAAAGAACAAAGAAATGAATCTGTGAATACGTTTGTAGCTGGTGGTATCATAAGTCGGTTAAACGCGTAGGAAAAATTAGAAAGCTTGTGACATAGTACAAAACGTGATTGCAATTTTGAAGTCGATGACGATCAAGCTGCTTGACAGTTGTGGTGGGAGTATTCACATGACTTTATTCTTGTAATACTTGTTTAATTTTCATCTTTGAGCACGTTTATAAACAATAATGTAACTTAACACATTCTCCATAATCATTATCCAAAATATTATCGAAATATTCGTCGTAGTTTCTGAGATATTGGGTGTACCATATATGGTACGCTAGGCGATTTAGGGATTTTGTCATTATAATGCAGTTATCTTAATGTTCTTGAATCCACATCAAAACAATCCTTGTACTTTCCTACTAATATCTTTCACTACCCCGAATTATCCCCGAAATTATCCTCAAAATCTACATGTCCTACTGAAATTAAAACAAACACTTCGAATATGCAGTACACCCTCAGGTGTCACTTCGTGGAAGTATTTTATACTTCAATCCATATTAAAACAATCCTTGTACTTTTCCACCAATATTTACCGTACTCTACTACGCGTTTCGCAGCTTGCTTTTAAGAAAATCCTTTAAGACGCGGATCAAAGAACACTCACGAAGTTACTTAAATATGGATACCAACTCACAATTTGATTGGCATCTGCTGGATAATAATCTCATAAGTGGCTTTATCCCCGAAATTCTACATGTGCTACCAAAAGGTTTAAAGATTGGAGCAAATGGAAATTATCAAAGAGTCAAGCAACCTTTGCAGAGGGTTTCTTTTTCCGCACCCCTCCCCATTCCTTTCCGAAAAAAATTCCCTTTTTACTAGCCCCGTAACCTATGTTCCCTTGCCTTTCCACCCAAAAATTAGTTTTTTTCTCCAAACCTCCTCCCCCCAGCATATTTGCATTGGTTACTGTCGTAACTATCAATAAATAACATGTAAAAAATTATACTTGAGGATGCAGCAAGCTGCAACACTCGTAGTAAATAATAAATATTATTGGAAAAGTACAAAAAAATAAAAAAATATCAGTGGAATAGTACAAGGATTGTTTTAATATGGATTCAAGTATAAAATATTTCCGCGAAGTGACGCCTGAGGGTGTAAAGTTTATTTTCATGCTCTTTTTCCCGACAATTGCTCTCAATATGTAGCTACTATTCAAACTATTATTAGCGTATGCATTAAATAAAAAAGCATTTTAAATGTGGAGATATTATATATTTTAATTTTTAAAATGGACAAATAAGTAATTAAAAAAATTGTATATTCTGAAACAGCTTAGAACAAATGGTATAATAGTGATTCAGTCGTAGTATACCTAATTCATAGGATAATCATTAAATACTCTCACATCGGTGAGATATGGAAATTCATAAAACAGTCATCGCAAAAAACAAACTTTTACACTGATACCTTGATTTGGATCCACACAGTCCACGCGTTTTTTCGGCAATTCTAGCAACAATATGATTGGAACCATCGTTTTGGAAATGTCACATATCTGGCAATTTATATTAGCAGTTGACCCGTAACTTTGGCATACGCCTGATATCTATGGCATAGTGAGCCCCAGGGGTGCAAACGTAATCGCCATTTGAGAAGGTTAAGGTAATAGGATTTTAAATTTAGGATACAATTCGGTTGCAAAAATATTTTTATCTTCAGTTGGAAGAAACCTAAAACTAAAAGTTGCTATCGCAATGACTGTTATATTGGTCTCATAAACAAGAGCAAATGGTGCGTATTAAGATTGATGGAGAAAAACCAGATGGATTGGACACACCCTCGGGCACAATAGGTTTGTGAAGAATATATGATTAATGATTAAAGGTGAAATGGAGGGAAAAGTCCCCAGAGAAAGATCCAGGAATAAGTTCATGAACTAAATGAAGAGAAAAGTACATTGGAAAAGACACCAGGAGGTAAGGGACCTAGCGTTTGATAGGGAATGGTGGAGGGCTGCAGTCAACCAATCTTAGGATTTAGTAGCCAATGAATTGATAGAGTGCTGTAATTAAGTAATTACTGTAGGTACTGGTGGGATACTTACTGGTAAATATTGGACCTATATGATTCTACATTCAGCTTTTTCCGATTGGTATTCCTCCTTGGGCGCCATAGTATAATAGTCTTATATTTTTGCATGCAAAAAATATCCTGTTATTGTTGTTTTTTCTTAGTATACTGGACTCGTGATAGAAAATTATTTTAAAGATGCTATGGGGGAATGGACGAAACCATAGGACTCAATAAGTCACGAGCATAACAGCTAGAATATTCTGGCCTGATTTTTAAACGAACTTATAGGTTGAGCACTAAATAGTGCTCGCAAGGCAATGCAAAGAGGCAAAAAAATACGGGGTAATATTTAGGCTAATTAATTGAGACTAGTAAAAATAAATTTACACTCCCCTGGTCAGTTCATAGGTCAATAATTTATTTCGTAATCCGGATTTCGATGTCTGGCATCATTTTTACCCTCACTTTAAGCTCACTGACACCTGAAGATGATGCCAGGCATCAAAACTCCACAAAGTTGAACCGAGTTTAACTTCATTAAATAATTGAGGCCAATATCAGTTTAAAATAAAGCAAAACAAATAGGCAATACTTAAATAAAAACTAACTTGGTATCAATTCAGCATCGAATTTGGGACATCGCCTTTGGTTTACTATTTTTTATTCACTGTGGAGTAAGTATTGAAATCTTTCAGCTACTGTAGTTAGCGTTGTCATGCTGTATTACATATATGTATGTACGAGGAATTGAAAAAAAATTTTATGATCTAATTTCGCGGGATATTACAAACTTTACTGAAAGGATATTAAATGGATTTACGCGATGAATCAAACCAAATTATTGCTTTTTTTTAATCACTTATGCATTTTTAGTTTAATCTTTAAGCGTCTATTATTATCTTTAGTAAAATATCAGGTAGCAATCTCTATTTTTTGTAATGTAATTCGTAAAGAAGGAACGTACGTGGAGCCGCTAAAGGAGTGGATACGTAAAGTTTAGAAAATTAGTCTATAAAAAAGCTAAAAACTTAAAAGCTAACTGAGCAAAAGCTCATTTAAATAATCTCTTGGTGGACAATTATGAATTAAAGCAGAAATGTATATCAACGCTTAAAATCAAATGTACAAATTCAGGTATTTTCTTCCTTCATTTGTCTATTTTATTTTTTCTCAGCGTGGAGGACTCTCATTGAGGTTCAAGACTTTGCCACCCAATTTTATGGCGCTGGTGATAAGGGAGTGGTAGCGCTGTGGTTCGCGGTACGATGGGGAACTTCGCTCGGAAACGAATGAAAGTGACCGCGGACTTGAAATTTGTAGAGGTTTGACATCCACGATCTAATAGTCACTTTGAACTAATTAAATATCCATTTAAACTAAGCTACATACGCTGGGAATGGGAAAAGTAGCGAAGCTTAAATTTAAAAGTGAATGGGATTGAATTTAGTTCTGAAATGACGATTTTTGTTGGACTTTACTCAAATCAATGGGATTAATCTAGAGTAACGTGATTTACTGCATTCTTTGAGGTTAAACTCGTCTCGATCGTTTTTACTCTGAAAGACGACCATTTCTTGTATAAGTTTCCAAATTTTGTTGGGATGTTATTCAGTTTATCGTTTCTTACTACTTCTTCACTGGATTTCCCATACCATTCGTCATAAACATGCAATAAAATGTTTTTAACATTGGAGTCAGTGTCCGTCGTATATTCCTCTGAATAATCACTAAGCAGATTAGACACCAGCATATAGGCGTTTGCATGGATTTTATCCATGCAACTATGAATTGAATCCGTACGAGGAAGGTATGATAAAAGAATTAGAGCGCGTGCAAAGGAGATCCGCTAGGTTTATTAAAGGCCGTCATGATAAATGTATATGTGTTACGAGCTTAATAGAAGAACTTGGATGGGAATTACTATCAGAACGCAGGTTAAAATTTAGGTTAAACCTTTTAAGTAAATTCGAAACCGTTTTGTTCACAGATGACATTAGATATATATTAAGAACACCTGCGTATTATGCTAGGATTGATCATCTTAACAAGATTAGAGAGAAAGATTGTCGTACCGATAGATTAAAAATGTCTATTTTCCCGCGTACTATAAGAGAAAACAATAGGCAGCGTTGCAAAGGGATATTCACCCCCTGCCATACACCCTCGTGGTGGCTCGCAGGGTATTACGTAGATGTATTGTTATAAGTAATCCTTAATAATACTTAAGGTGCAGTTGTTTTGTAACTTACTTTTAAAACATTGAAGAGAATTTTTTAAATGTACCGTCAAACGGTCTGTACTCGGACACTTTAATTGATAATTCTTATGTCACGATATCGATAAATTTTATAGATAGCTCTTATGTCACGAGCTTTTTTGTTAAACTATATATTTAAAATTATGACGCAGTGATTTAACACAATTTTGTAATACAGAGACGCAGTTTCAGTGAATGAATTCACTTTTCGTTCCTTAATAACAATACGTGTGTCCGTCTCCAACCATTAATCCAGTATAGAGTCGGACAGTCGTTTATTTTTTCACAGAATTTGCTCAGCTACATATCGCTGTCCGGTTTCGGACACATCATTTGATATAAGAAGGTGATATAATGAAGAATAAGGTAAGTGTGCAGGTTATTGGGTTCTCTATAGTATGGATAGTATAGCCGGAGTGTCGAAATAACCTAAAAAGAATGAAATATATGCCATGCGATCGGATAGAATGGGTTTGCATAGCGCGAACAGTAAAAATTCCACAATATTTTATAACAGCTCTGCTCCCTGTCCGAATTCAGACTGTTTGACGATACTGTAATATACTATATAATATACTATAATATCTGCAGAAGTTATACATTGAATTACTATCCTAGAAGTTATGCATAGATATTTTTAGCTCAAAAGTCTGTGTACTTTTGACGTCTTCCTTTTGTATTTATTTATATCCGCAAATCCTGCCATTTATAAAGTATTATAAGAATTGAAAGATCTTGTGGCTGAAGAAGAATTCAGGGCCACATTTCTGGTGGAAGAGTGGGAACAAATCTTATAAAGAATTCTCTTGAATGACATTTATTTCAAGGCTCTAAAGCTCGTACTAGTTTAAAATGCAACCTATTGTTACTAAGTTAGTTTAAATTAAACCTTCAATTACAGTCTTTATAAAAAATGCTCAAAACCCTATTTCTGTTTTCATTTTCAAGTAAACAGTTTATAAACATACTTTACTTCTCATTTTACAATTATACGGTCATTTTTAAGGTAGAATGAGACCTGACTTCCTATTGATACCATTGCTAGAAGCTTTTAAGTGGGCGTGGCATATGTACCATCTTTGTTATTCCCGATTTTTCCTTTAGCGCTTAGGATTTGACGCGTAATTTTGCAATTTAACCGTGTTTTACATCGATAACGTATTAGAAATCAGCGATCACTTACCTCTTTAATATGTATTCTACTTAAATTTATAATTTATACGTCTAAATTAATAATAATTCGCATTATCGGTGAAAAATTAGTAAAAATCGAGTAAAATCCCGTGCACTAAATACCAAATTATGTTTGAAGAGTTCCCTGCCTTAAATTAAAAGCAGATGGTGGATATTTTGCCACCGCTAGTTAGTCCATTCAGTCATACTATCCATAGGAAGGTAAGGATAGAGCAGAGTTAAAAACAATATGGTTTTCATTTCGCTTGTCAGGCTTCAATTTGACGATGAATAGCCCTCTCCATCCATCTCAACATTTGTCACAAAATAGCTCTATTGAATGGTTTGTTACTTGTATGACCGCAGTAATTATTTCGAATTACCATCCCCACTCACTCTGTAATTTCATTCATCTGAATTAGAGACTTAAGCTCCATGAATTTTCATTCAATAAATTTGTTGTACTAATCAAACCATGATTCCATGATGTGGTATAATGCTCAATCGGGATTCATAGTTCTACTTATTTCCTCTGTTATGTAAACAACTTTATTACCACATCTAAATAAAAAGTTCACCAAAAGTATTCCTCATTTTTAACTTACTAACCATAATTGACTGAGTCAATATCTCACGTAAGATGCGGAAATGACATACGGGATTTCTTTTTCAGTTAACGTTTTTCAGTTGTTTCCCAAATAATGACCGCAATTATGACTTTTTACAAGTACAAGTACTGCCGCTTACTTTTGGGTAATAAGACGGAAGGGACGAATTCACAGATTTTAAGCTAGGATATCAACCATTTCTTTTCTAACATAAAGCAATTTACTCTTAACATATAAATTGGCCAATTAGTGTTCTGGATTCTACTCGATTTTACCATAATTTTCGCAGCCTTGCGGATTATTATTGATTTAAATGAAGAGAAACATATTCGTAAGGAGAATTCATATTAAAGATGCGAGTTCATGCTGATTTATAGTAAGTTTTCTATCGGAAGCATTATAAAATTGCAAAAGTTTAGCGTCAGCCCGTATGCCATCGGGGTTAACGAAGATGCCGGGCAGGCCACGCCCATGTTACAACTTCTAGCATTGGCCACAATAGCAAGCGCCCTCTCCATCTATCTCAATGATTTCACTAGAGTAAGTAGCGTAAATAAGTCGTTGCTAAGGTAATCAGACACGATGTAACGTGAATACAATAGGGAGCAATTGTGCCATTATTGTTCCGCAAAAACTTTCGAAAAACAAATGAACTTTCCTATTCATGTTTGGCAAAAAAAAGATTCACATTGTGAGTTCAGCTTGAGAAGGAAAAAAAAATTTTTGGTATCTAAACATAAATTGCCATCTTCAATTTAGAAAAAAATCAGTGTTTTCTCAAAGCATCCAAAATTCTTCCAGCAGAGCAATGTGGTTACCTTAACTATTATGAACCACAAAATGGTACCACGGTACGTTGATTTTGAACCATAGCCTTCCAATAATCAGTGCGGGTCCTCTTGCATGTGTAATATCTCACTCAAAGGTATCAAACCGCAATCATCATTTAAGCTCAATCAACCCTTCTCGACGATCGAAATCAACAGAAAAGCGTGATGAATTTTCAACCATACCAATTCGATTAGGAATAGGTACTTGTCCTCAGAAATTAATCCTCACTCGAGAGGCATCAGACCGCAAAAATCGTTCATTTTAAGTCCTCCATCATTACAAGTCATTGAATACCTGCTATCTTTTGTTCCTTTTTTGTTTGACTACCGCTTGGGAAATCATTTAGCGAATATACCTGTATATATATAGTTTTTTTATTTCTTTACACGTCATATCCAACTTATTTCATCCCCACTTTCGCCAAGGGGAAAGTTGTTATTTGATTAAAAATTTTTGGGCCGAGATATTGGACTGAGAGTTTGCCCAGCACTCGAAAGGAGAAGTCCAATTTTGAGTCAGGGAAGAAAGAGTTGTGAGGAGAAATCGGAGGGGAGGGAGAGGAGAGGAAAAGTTGGGCGTCGGATGGTCAAGGGAGGGGTGAATTTGTGGATTGAGGGTGAGAGGGAGAAGGGTGGAAGAAGGGTGGGGTCGCCGGGGTGGGTAGGAGGCGTGGGTGGCTCGGGAAGTGATAAAGGGAGTTCAGCTGTCAGAAGGGGGAGTGGATTTCGGGGGAGAGAAATTTGGCGGGGGTGAGCAGGGGACACTTTGGCGCGGAGGGATCGCGGGATTCCCGAGGTTGAGAGGCGGAGGATGTCGGTGAGAGACCGTATATCCCGGCGTAGAGTACGTGAAATAACGGTGGGATTACGATCGACGTTTCCTGACGTGATGGAAACGGGGGATGGCGTTCAGTTTTCCATCATTTCCCTGCCCTAAGAGGAGTATATGACAACCGATGGGAGTAACCGGGCAAATTCGGTGTTTGTGTAAAACTTCTTTTTTCGTACCATCATGTTGGGAATTGGATGTGAATTACGTTATGTATAGGTCTGTAATAAATGTATGTGATTATACCTTGTATAACTATCGCTATGTGGAAGTACCAGGTGCATTTGACAGTGGTAGTTCCAAATACTAGACTTGAAACTTGAATTTGGGCATGTATGGATGAAATAGCAAATGAGAGACGGAAGTTAGATAGAAGCTAATATCAGCAAAGGAGCAAGGTCAGGATGCAACCTCTCACCAGCACTGTTCAACATGTATTTGGGGGAGGCCATAAGAGAATCGTAAGAAATTGGACTGATTGGAATAATATGAAACGGATAAGAAATAAACAAGCTCCGCCTCGCAGATGATATCACAATCACAGCTGGAAATCGCGGCGAACTTCAAAGGTCACTAAAAGTAATGGAACAAGTTCTCCAAGAGTACAACATGAAAATAAGTAAGACGAAGACCAAAATCCTAGGATGCGGAAGAGAGGAGCTGAATGCAGAAGTCACCCTGAGAGGTGAGAAATTAGAGCAAGTGGATTCCTTCACCTGTCTCGGAAGAACCATCACATGGGACGGACGAAGTACAACGGACATCAAGCGGAGAATAGCCCAACCTAAGAAGGTCTTCATGGGATAAAGACAACTGCTGTGCGCGAAGAAGATTGAACTACAAACCAGGAAACAGTATGTGAACATTTGTATGGAGCGTGGCACTCTATGAATCGCAAGCATGGTACATTGGAAAAGCTGACCAGAAAGGACTAGAAGCCTTCGAAACCTGGTGATGGAGGAGGATGCTGAAGATCAAATGGATGGACAAAATATGGAATGATGGAGTGTACAGAAGAGTAGAAGAGGATAGAACTATATGGGACACTATACAGAAAAGAAGAACCAGATGGATTGGGCACACTCTGAGTCAATGGGTTTGTGAAGAACACAATTGAAGGAAAAAACAGAGGAAAAAGTCCCAAGGGAAACACCCAGGAATAAGTTCATGGATCAAATAAAGAGGATAGTTCATAGGAATAGATGCTATGAGGTAAAGGAGCTACCATTAGATAAGGAAGGGTGGAGGGCTGCAGTCAAAATATCCTAGGATTGAACGACCAATGATGATTATGATGCCAACGTTTTGGCGAGGTAGTGTTGTTGTAGAATTTTATGTGTAATTTATCATAGAGTACAATTGTAATATTTTCTTTATCCGTCAATGCACGATGTCACCTACGGCTGTTGCAACTTTGCTACATCGTTTAAATTGAACCCGGTATTATTTTTATTTTCCATGTTTCAATGGCAAGTTAAAACCCTAAAGAACGATGTAGTGTAACTCAGAAGGCTAGACCTCCTTTATTGGCAATATTTACGACTCATTGAAGATAAATCACCACTTGATGACCTTGGGATTTGACCGGTTCATTATTATAATCACGGCCGTATGCATTGTAAATGGTTGAGGGATTCGTTCAAAATAGATACTGAAAAATTAAGCTATTTTACGAAACAGTAGTGATTATCTGTACTGCTACCGCTTAAGGATGTTTCATTATAAGCTAAACTTACTCTGTCTTGAAACTTTCTTACGATTCTGCAAAAAAATTTGACAAAAACCGTCATGTTGAACATAAAGAATTCTGCGTGAATCGATGTGCTTTTCGTAGGTCGAGTTTTAATTTCTAAGGATTTACACGGTTCATGAGACCTTCAGGTTCTGTATCTTGTAATTAGTTTTGGTAGAATATTAAATAAGCCATGAGGAATGCTTTAAACTTTCTTAGCATATCTCCGGCTTTCCGAATGCTTTTTCTCCCTCAAGGCAGTGTGCATGGTCATTTGCTGACTTTCTATTGAGGATTTCACGCCTGATATTCTCAAAAATGCTAGTTTTATAGGAAGAACCGAATCAAAATCGATGAGTATGTCTAATAATTCCGTCTGGACCTTATAAGGAATATCTACGGAAGTTAGTTGAGAATTTTTCCAAAATGAACTTATGAACATAGAAATTATGATGTTGCTAACTGCGTCCATATTGGAGTGGATTTAGGACATCATAGTCCTTTCTCACATGTAAGGCAGTTGGAGCGAAACATAATTTCACCTAGAAATTAATGAATTTGGTCTCGTTTTCATAAAATATCTCTCACGCTTTCAAACACCTTTAAGATATTAGTCCCTTAGCGAACTATCGTAGAAGGTTACTCGGGTTTTCATAGGGTCAGGGTTTCCATTTATGCAGACATTTTGATGAACGAGTCGTCCATTGTCCTCAGGGCATGTCGTGTCTGGGATGTGATCCTCATTATATACTGTTTGGCGGGTGGGTCAACCAAGGCAGGTGTCACGCGATTGGTCGAAATTTTTCCGCCTTTTTTCCCGGGCTTCTCGGATGCTCCTCAGCACTGGTTTCCAAGAGTTACTGAGTGAGTATCCAGCGTCTCGATTCATAGTCTTCTTCATTCGAATTTCAATCGCCTCCCTCGTCAGCCTCTCCCAATGCATGTCAATGCGGCAGAGAGCCCTCGTCTTCTCCCAGCAGATGACATGGTCATGGGAAATGCTGTGGTCGGCCACGGCGGACTTCTCAGGTTGGCCGACCCTGAAATGCCGTTAGTGTTCTTTGACCCTAGTGGCGATAGTTCTCCCTGTCTCTTCCACATACGCCAGGCCGCATGTGCATGGTATCTCTTAGATACCGGGTGTCAGGAGGCTGCAAGGGTTCTTACCGAACTACTCTCTGAGATATTTGCCATAAACTACCTGTCATTTTACATGGAAAATGGTACGTGTAAACTCTCCAGAGATTCTTTATTTTAAAAAAGAGAAATTTTTAACCCCCAGATCTATAAAAAATTATCCTTGAGCAGTTTTTATTCTCTCTCGACGATTTAAAAAATAGCAGTAAAGTCATCGCAGTATTTTTTTTCATAACCACGAAATATCTTCCGTGTGAAGGAATGTTAAAGGTACCCCGTGAAAAACATTATGCCAGTTAAAGACTGATATAAATATTTTCATTTAATTGTTTGGAATTTCGGCCATATAATAGTTTTAACTTGCAACGTAAGTAATGGAATATTTAGCTGCACTATGAAAAAATGTGCAACTTCAACTGTGATAATATTTATTACGACCGTTTTCGCTTTCTACAGCATCTTCAGGTCCTGAAACTGGTTGCGTTGAAACGCAACTGGTTGTAATAAATATTATCATAGTGGAAGCTGCTTATTTTTTCATAGTGCAGTTATGGACCTGAAGATGCTGTTCAAAGCGAAAGCGGTCGTAATAAATATTATTATAGTGGAAGTTGTTCATTTTTTCACAGTTTCCGTTTCCACTCTATCAAGCCTGAAACCACAGATTACGATGAAATATTTAATTTATGCTTCCTACTGTTGCTGAAATTAAAACAAACACTTCGAATATGCCGTACACCCTCAGGTGTCACTTCGTGGAAGTCTTTTATACTTCAATCCATGTTAAAACAAAACTTGTACTTTTCCACCAATATTTACCGTACTGTACTACGCGTTTCGCAGCTTGCTTTTAAGCAAAGGGTTTAAGACACGGATCAAAGAACACTCATGAAGTTACTTAAATATGGATACCAACTCAAAATTTGATAAGCATCTGCTGGATAATAATCACACAAGTGGCTTTATCCCCGAAATTCTACATGTGCTACCAAAAGGTTTAAAGATGGATGCATTGGAGCAAATGGAAATTATCAGAGAGTCAAGCAACCTTTGCAACGAGTTTCATTTTCCGCACCTCTCTCCATTCCTTTCCGAAAAAATTTCCCTTTTTACAAGCACCAAACCTATGTTCCCCTGCTTTTCCACCCAAAAATTAGCTTGTTCTCCAAACCTCCGCCTCAGCTTATTGGCGTATATCTATCTATATATGTATAACTATCGTAACTATCAATAAATAACATGTAAACAAATGCACCTGACGATGCAGCAAGCTGCAAAACGCGTAGTACATTAATAAATATTGGTGGAAAAGTAAAAGGATTGTTTTAATATGGTTTCAAGTACTTCGAATATGCTCTCCATTATGACTATGGAACTATCATCCTCACACTACCTTAACTCCTGACGCATTAAAGATACACCCAAAAGCTCACTACGAAATTCGGGAATCGTACGGGATTTTCGCATGTAGTCATTTAAAAAAGTATTTCATTATTTTTAAAAGGCTTACAGAAGTGCCGAGGGAATTCTCAAAATAAGTATCTTATGAAGAAAGTGCACAGAAATTTCTAGTGGAGGCTACGTTCCTTAGCTATTTCCTTATGTTCATTCTGTCAAAGCCTTAAGCCGTCGTGGCGGTGGGAGGGAAAGGGTTTTATACAGTCGCAAAGGAAAAATATAAGTGGGAGAAATGAGGAAGACTGTGTCACGGCAGTCAGGGAGGGGAGGAGACAGGCGGAGAGGGGTCGAGTGAATGTGATTCGCCGGCACGCCCAGGTTTTTGAATTTCCTCCGGGAAAGAAGGATTCCTCATCCGAAAGATTTGCTTTTCACGGTATTACTTCCGTCGGAAAACACAAGTGGGGCACGGATTCCATCTCCCTCTTTCTCTTATGCTGTACTTATTTTGTTCGCTGAAACTAAAATAAAAATTCCATACCTGCTCAGATTTGCAGCTAGAATCACAGATTCCAGTTTCATTCCCGTGGCAACAATTTTTTCAAGGATAAACTACATGGAAAAATTTCATTCTTTTGTAAAACGAGTATTACTTGGCAATTCAAAAATATAAAATTCCTAATTCAAATATTATATAATATTATATAATTATATATATTTAATATTCACAAATATATAATTCATTTTTCAATTATATATGTACATTTCACCATGTACCCCATCAAACTTTCATTCGCTGCAATTAGTTTTTACGCATTGGTGTAAATATCAGATATAAAATTCTTTGTCATGGCCGATGGTAAATGTATAAAAGATTCTTGGGCTGCCGTAGAGATATTGCTCGATAAATAACATGGTGATATATGCAACTAGTTAACATACACTGTAAAAAATCAATTCTATCCTTTATGACTAATATGAAGCGTCAAAACTAGCTTTACCGAAAAGATTTTTCGTGAAAATATATATTGCAAATCATGCTCCAGTAATTATGAATTTTTAAAAGATTAAGTTGGAAGCTTTGGGAATTACTTAATATAAATTAACGCAAAACTAAAGTAGTAGCTTTTGATAAGGAAAATGGGGAATATCTGTATGAAGAGGGCGAATGGTGAAGTAAATGAACAAGTAGATGATTTTGTGTACTCACGTAAGATGTTTGCGAAAGATGGACGGATAGATGAGGTGATAAAGAGACGTGCGAATGCTGGAAGGAAAGTGGTTGGTAGCATGTGGAGCATATCAAAATGGGAGTCTAAGGAAGCGAAAATCGCCGTGTACAAAAGTGTGCTCTCCCCAATTTTTGTATGGTAGTGAAACATGGATATGTTAGGATAGACAAGAGTAGACCTAACGCCGTGGGTAGGAGGTATCTGAGGAGTGTTTGCGGCAAAAGTAGGATGGATAGGGTCAGGAATGAGTGGGTATTAGACGGATGTGAGCTAGATGCTCCAGTAATGAACATATCTGAAAGGAGTGTGATTCGTTGGTTTGGCCATGTTGTGAGAATGGATGAGAGTCGAATAACGAAACAGATATATAAGAGTGAAATGAATGGTGCGAGAGGTAGAGGTAGGCCGAGAAAGTTGTGGTTGAATGTGGTTGAGGAAATTCTTAGGAGGAGGAATATGAGGAGTTTTAAAAACAGGAGGGCGTGTATGAAGCAGTGTATGGGGGTAATTGAAGCAAAAGAGGTTTGCAAGGATAGGTCAGCATGGAGGAAATTATTGAAGCAGAGTTAGGTGCACAAATATGTATTTATGAGTGAAACTAAGTGACTGTACCAACCCCGGCAGGGAACGGCGTGATTGGTATGTATTTATGTATTAATTAACGCCAATGTTGCAAATATATAGTTGAACATTGTTTTCTAAATCCTCATGAAATGAACATTTTTTGTCTTTCTTTTCGTATTGTGTTCATTTTATATCGAAATTCGTTTTATTAGAAAGTGCTTTGCTGAGCCATGTAAAAGTTGTCTCACTGGCTATGAATTTCTACGAAATCGGACTGTCGTTATTATTGCTTTCATTAGTACAAGAAAGAACGCGAGCCCATCTACAGTTTGATAGTGAGTGTAAACTATTGAAATCATACTGAATAAATTTCAAAATTACTTGGTACTTTCTCACTGTGTTTAATTCTTAGTCGATCAGTTGCGTCACATAAATGACATCATCCGGTAAAAAGTAATCCATGTAATTTTGAAATTTATTCAGAATGCATTTTCACAAAGTAAAGCCTGTCATCATTAAATTTATTGAAATCATAGGCGGATTAACCTATGATTAATCGATGGCATGAGGCATAAATATAACCTTATGACATAATTGTAATTACATTAACTGATAAATCATGTCCCCTTGGTATGTCTCTTCATAACTTTATCTCTTTGATTGAAAGCACTACATATTAATTTGGAAACAAGAGGAAAAATACAGTGAAGACATAATTTTCTAGGATAAATGTTTGATTGACTAATATCATGCTCTATAAAAATTTAAAATATTGTTTACCTGCAAACACCCAGTGCTACGTGCAACTGCAAATACAGCCTTTGGGCGCTACATTCAAATTGTTTTATTTTCAATTTGTGCAATCGTATAAATAAAAAGGCTTTGAAATAATTGATGTGTTACTGTAGGTATGTAAGAGCTATGGTCTTAAGTTTTGACTAAAACACACATACATACCAACCATGCCGTTCTCTTCCGGGGTAGGCAGAGTCGCAAAGTTTCACTCATAAATACATGTTTGTAAACCTAACTCTGCTTCAATTATTTCCTCCATACTGACCTATCCTTGCAAACCTCTTTTGCCTCATTTACCCCCATAAACTCGCCTTCCTGTTTTTAAGACTCCTAAGAATTTCCTCCTCCTAAGAATTTCCTCAACCACATTCAACCACAACTTTCTCGGCCTACCTCTCCTCTCGCACCATTCATTTCACTCTTATATATGCTTCGTTATTCGATTCTCATTCATTCTCTCAACATGGCCAAACTAACGAAGCATACTCCTTCGATGTGCCAAATTTAGCATTTATTGAGTTTTTGTGTTAGACATTTCTTACATGACTGCACCAAATCTCGATTAATTAACTCTTCAATTTTATATATTATAAGCACCAAATATATAATTTAAAAAACCGGTTGTTTCATAGTAACACAAGGGGTAACATTTAAATCTAGATAGAATTATATACACTCGTGTACATGCAAACCAATATTTCTTCCATGACTTCCCAGAGTGTAACAGGCGGCAAATCTTTATGCTACAAAATTGTGAAAATTAAATCAGTGAATGTATATTTCATAAATATCACCACTAACAGCTATACAGATTATTAATTTTCAATCTTCATTCTTTATGACGCCTGTTTTCCGTTCCATCAGCAGACAAATGGGGTTGAAATCTTATGCCCAACGGTGGGTGTGGAGAGGCGAGGGAGAGAGGGTGGCTCAAGAAGACGAGAGGGTTGGTTGAAAAAGAAGGGAAGGAGGGTGGGATGAAAGTCGTGAATACCAAATATGAAGGAGGATTTATATGAGAGTTAGGAGGTTTTGTTGCTCTTATCAATCGAATGTCATGTTTTTCATTGAGTAATCAAAATTTCGTTGTGTTGACTTCAGCAGCTGTGTATAGATGCTTTGGTGGCTTTCAACTTTCCTGCTTTGGAAGTCAATTTGGCTCAAGGTTTCTCTCCCTTTACAGCGACCGATTTTTACAAGTGAAGTGAAAGTTACTGTTATGTCACGTATATTTGTGGGCACAGTGACTGTTACGTAACCTTTGTTTCGTTTTCTCGTCGACTGTTGCGAGCGTTAGGGTTGTTTTTGTTCCTGCGTCCCGCTTCCTCCTTTGTCGTTGGTCGCGGCATGAACCGCTGTCTCACGTTGTCCCATTGAGGAAGGTGAAGAGAACGTTTGCTGCTGTGGGGAATGCTTAAAGCTGTAACGTAGGCGTAACCTGTTCGCCATCTTTCTTCCCCCTGAATTACCACAGCGCTAACGGACTTACGAACTAACTTTGCAATTCTACGATGTTTCCGATCGATTACTCACTTTATATCAACGTACATTGACTTCTTGAAAATGCTTTGGATACATATATAACTTTAATAAAATGAAAAATATAAAAAACTGATTGTTATTGATTTTATTTGATAAAAATTACATACTCATCAAAATTATAATTCGTATTCACAACAAAAAGATATCGTAAAATTTAATGTAATCAATTACTCTTAGTAACAAACATATATTTCAGGAGTTATTCCCATTTAATTTTCAAGAGATGGCTTTGCTTCATATCCGGTAATTTGTCCACTCTTCTGTGCTCTTCAAAGACGAGCAGGAAAAGAACAGGGGGAAGCAATATGATGAATCAGTCGGCTGTCAGTCCATACTTTGATGAGGTCATGCCCTCTACGTATACCTCAATGTGTCGTCCGGCCAGGAGGTGTTCTCAGGAGTGGCAGAGTTGGAAACCATTGTTACCTTGCAACGGAAGTAATTAATGCAACCATCACATTCGCTCCTGAAGACTCTAGATGTCGTCATGGCCGTTCAATCGTGAGATTAGTGGACTACATCCCTCCACCCTTCCCTATCTAATGTTATTTTACTTACTTCATCGTAGCTCTTCCTGTGTTCTTTCTTGTTTAACTGGTCCATGAACTTATTCCTGGGTCTTCCTCTGGAGACCTCTATTTTTTTCTTCAATGATGTCCCTCACAAACCAAATCGCGCAAGTAAAATTCCGTCGTGCTTCTCCTTAGGAAGTGCCTCAGGGTGTGTCCAATTCATCTTTTTCTTCTTTTCTGTATGGTGTTCCATATGGTCTTTTCCTCTTCATAACTCTACTCATTTGTAGTCTTCTTCATTTTTCATTGTGTTCGTTCATTTTCTCTTCAGCATCCTCCTCCAGCACCAGGTTTCGAAGGGTTCTAGTCTGTTCTGGTCTACTTTTCCAATAGTCCACGCTTACAAAATATAGAGTTCCATGCTCCAAACGAATGTAAGGTAATGGTGAAGGTTGTGTTTTAATTGGATTGGTTTCAATATTGTCACTTATTGAGCATGGAAAAAATTATTTAAAAAAATCTGTTTGGCAATGTATCTCTCTAATTTTGTCGGTTCTGCCTGGCCTATAAATGTAGTGTGGCGTCCAACTGACTTCCTTCTGTCACCCTGAAATACACCAGTTGTTAATATCTTAACACTAGAAGACCGAACCTGTCATTTTGATGGTTGACCTCTACTTACTAGATCATATTTCCTATATTTATTTTTGCATCACCTCAATGTTTTCTGACTTTTAATGGTATTTTATGATACATATCCTGCTGGAAAAAAAATATTTTTTTTTCCAATAGAAATGAAATTATAATACTTTTTACCTCAAAGGACCGCAACCAGTCAAAATGACGGGTTGCGTCTTTTCCTTTATTTTTGTGGTTCCTCGTGCTTATTTCTTCATGACATCACTAGTCATCGTCACTTCTGGGCATTTCAATGTTTCAGTTTGTGTAAGAAAGGATTTTCTGCCTCTCAAAATATTTTGACTGAAAAGAAGCCCCACATCTGCCATACTGACCGCGAAATGTGGCACATGTGAAAATTTTGAAAACGTAATTTGAAAAAGGTGCACTTTTTTCTGAATTTTTTTGCAAAATTTATTATTGTGATATTAATTTACTGTGTTTACAAATAAATAAAAGTGCAATATTTGATGATTTCATCAATGAACTTGACCAAAAAAGAGGTAATATTTAAATTTTTCATACCCGTCAAAATGACTGGTATTGGTCCTTCTAGGTAGGTATCCAACCCAGGTCCTTCTGGTGTTAAGCACACAAAGCATAGCGAGCATCCTTCGAGTCTCAAGCGGCTCCAAACCTAGTCCCTCTAACCCAGCGGCGCGCGCGCTATTTTTTAATACTCGGCCAGGCGCGCCGTTTACACAGTAAACATATCAGTCTTCATTTTAATTATTACATATTATTTGAGAATTTATTAAGTGATTAATTTTTTAGTATCATATCCTTAAGAGGGTTTGAAAAATGATATTACCCACCTTTATATCGTTTCCACTTATTACACATCCTTTACACTTTTTTAATCACTTTCATTGAACATAAAGTACATATTATCACGCTCCTTGAATGCTTTTTACAAATGAAATTGATAAAAAAACGGAGCATTTCATGGTCGTCGCAGTGTTTGTACTGACTACTCACATTCTTCATTTTTATCAGTATATACTACTATGTATTGTTCCACTTTTTTGTGTATTTGGGTAGAACGCTCACTATTTGGGATGTGCGAATAAGAATGGAACGCAATAAATTCAAACGCCAAAGTTGTAATATTTATCAGGTGATAAGGTAAATTAATTGACTGAGCGTGGTAAATTAAACAGATGATAGGGCATAATTTTAATGAATAATAATTCAATACATTTAAATAAACTGAAAAACGTCCAAAAACATTGACTTGTTTCAATGATATTTACGTACTTGGCAACTTTTGCCATGACCACAAGCTGGCGCGCTGTTTACTTAGTTCAGATCGCGTGACGGTCTCCTGCAAAAGATCATCTGCCACTGAGACGTGACCAAACATTTCACTGCATATTTCTTACAATGGAAGATAAAAGACTACTGAAGGAATACAATGATGGGTTCCAGCTATTGCACAACGTTTTATATATATTTTCCCGACCAGAAATCCAAAACCGTGTACATTATAAACGGGCGCGCCCGCCGGAAGGCTAAATAGCCGTGAAACACACTTGGTTCGCTCGTAGGAGTTTTTAACGATATGCACCCGAAATGCATGTTTTAATTTGCACCCAACGTAGCAAAATCTCCTGAAAGATGCATCAGCAAGTTTCCATATTATTAATGATATGAGACTTGAGCCATCTTGGGATGGAGACACGTCAGTCAATTCGTTTCGATTCGTGATTCTGCTCGTCTCTTTATGGGGATTGCAGCAGTATTCTCTCCGTCCTGCTCGGATGACTGCGGTCCGACGGCTAGCCGAGCCAGTCCACAAGGATCTCAACCGGGCACAGCGGGAGAGCAACTTCCTTGTATTCCGCGAGAGGAGATTTTCAATACAATGGTCAAGAGAGGTCGCCCCGCCCGTGTGGGGGCAGATATGATGAGGTAGGAGGGCGCGATGGGAGCCGAGAGTGTTAATCGGTTCGGCCGCAGAAAGTACGTGTGGGCATAAAAGAGGAGCCAGAGAGATGGCTTAATGATGGGCCTTGGGAGAGAGAGAGAGAGAGAGAGAGAGAGAGAGGGAGAGAAGCGGCCGGCTTGGATATATGCGGTGGGAACCACATCCGACCCATCCCTTAATGAAATTGCCGCGGACCAGACCAGAAGGGGGCGGCCGGGACGGGGGTGGGGTGTGGGCCAAGGGAAGGGATTTGTGTGTAGGACAAAAGGGCCGGTCGAGGGAAATCCGGGGACCGAAGGAGAGTTGGGGGTGCAGAACTGTATAACTCTAACCCCATCGTCTCTCCCTTTCACCTCCCTCCCTTCCTCGAACTTGAGAGCTGGGTCAAGTCCATTGATGCGATTTGGTTTCCGGGTAGAGGGAACGTAAGGACGGAAGCTAAGGATATACGGGCCGGTTCACGTTGAACGTAAGGACACAACGGTGGGACAATGTAAGTGTGTGCTTTCCATTCACTCCAGTGTGGTCGAGGCGGCTCTAGACCGACTACGTGAGTCAAAACAAATATAAAATTTATTTAATTTTTTTGATTGATCTGAAAATTCCTGCTGTTTGCGAATGAAATGGGTTATCGATTGACAACCAAAGGTTGAGGCCTGTCAATTGCATGACTGGATAATTCAGTGATAACCAATAATCACTTTTATGTATTCATTTACTCATTTGTCTAATAGAGAATTCAATTTTTTTTGTGTGTTTGTAAACATGCTTTCATAATTTTGGATTGATTGTCATGGTGATACAAACAAAAAAATGAGGTGGATTATCAGCAGAGGTGAATGGAAATGGTGAATGGAAATGGAGTGGTGAAAGGCATCTTGCAAGGAGGTTGATGTGTACGAATTGAAATGAATTAAACTATTGAATTAGATACTGAATGCAGAAACAATATAAAATACAAAGGGATGAAAGTTTTTTCCATTGAAATCTCTTTTGCACGATGAGGTACAAAATATGCACATCTTTCTACAAATTTTTTTTAATGGCCGCATTTATCCAGCCTTAGGAACCAACTTCAGCGCCATTTGCATGGAGCTACCGCATTTTGACTTCAATTACAGCTGTAAACCGCTAATAACATGAAAAATAAGTGATACGGCTCCTTAATGCTATTTTTGTTTTTTTTCCCCGGCACATTTATATAGGGTTCTTTATATATAGGGTTATATATTCATCCTTATATAGGGTTCATATTCAATGTAAGGACCCAGTATAGGGATAAATTATCCGCTTTCCATTCATTCTAGTGTATTTTAGGTGGCATTGGTTTGACCACGCGAGTCAGAGCAAATACTAATTCGTATATTTTTATTTCAATAATTTGAAAATTATTGCTTTTGCTGATGTATTTGTTATATTTTGAAAACCAGAATTAAGGTATAAAATATCCAAACCTTTCTAAAAATATTTAATTGGTCGGCCACATTCATCCAGCCTTAGGAACTGACTGCTGCGCCATTTGTATTTAAGTACCTCATTTTGACTTCAATTGTATCGTTTATTTGTTAATAATTAAAAAAATAGGTGATAAAGCTTCTTAATTTTATTTTTGTTGCTTCCCGGGACTTTTTGAATCTTATGAGGGTTTTAAGTTGAATGTAAGGACTCAGCGAAAGGATATTATGTGCGGTTTCCGTTCGCTCTATTGCGGTTAAGGTGGCTGTAGGTCGGCTACGTGAGTCAAAACAAATTCCAGATTACGCATTCTTATTTGATTTCCTGATTTTTGCTGGGGAAATGGATTACCTTTTGAAAACCAAAGTAAAGGTACAAAATATGCACATATTTCTACCGATATATTTTTTTATGGCAACATTAGTTCAGCCTCAGGAACCGACTGCAGTGCGTTTGTATGGAACCGCCGCATTATTATGTTAATTATTGTCGTAAATCGCCAGTACCTTTTTAAAATGTGATACGACACCTTTAATTTTGTTCAGTTTCCCAGGACCTCATGCATCTTATTGAGGTTTTTAAATAGAAGCCTAAGGGTGCTTTTTCATTCAAACTGACATTATTCTGCTATAATCTCAGCTATCTTCATAATAGTCGATGCAAAAATCTCCACTTTCAAGGCCGTATTACAGTAAAACTAACCTGGATACCCTATTTTTTTTAGCCACTTCAGCTCATAAAACGTGCTTGAAAGATGCTTAAGTTTTTAGATTTTTCGGAATAAGTGATCCTGAGACCATACCCACTTTAATCTCTTCACAATGCAACTACGCGCGTTCTAATTCCATTCGCTTCAGATCTTGTAGGTAAGGCAGCGAACTAAATATACTACGGGAAAACAGTTTATGTCCATTGACCAAAAAAATATCTTCGTTAATTGTAACTGCAGTTGTGGTCAGTGCGATGATTTTCAGTAAGGAATAAAACTTGGGTTAAGTAATTTGAATACTGCATGGTAAAAAGCGCATTTTTAACCTGCATTTTGGTTAAATGATATAGATAACTCTCCAAAAGATATTCGATTGCACCAGCACACTCCGGTCACCGAAAAGGTACCGATACTGATTAATTTTTTTTATTAAATCACACCTCATGAACCACAAGTCACTGAAAGAATAACGAAAAGTATAATTCTTACAATTATTTTCCATAGGTTTTTATGTCCTTGTTAGAATGCGAAAGGGTAGTGAATGACTGTCGTATTGAGCGCTCATTTCACTGCACCTAGTTACGAGAGTCGTCACTGCGTGGCGCTGTGCCCTGGCTTCCCGTCCGATGTCTTGTACGGCACGAGACAGCTCGTTCACTTCTTCTCGTGCTGCGGCCGTGTGTGCAATTGGAATACATTTCTGCATCCTAATGAATGTTTATTACTGACTAACGTGTACTTGTCAATCCTTGATCCACGTAATCCTCTAATAAATGTACTTGCAAAATCATGTTGATATGAAATATTTCAAAAGTTTTATATTCTTGACATCAAATACGTTCACCTACAAAATATAGAAGGTTTGATATGGATGTGGTTCAAGTTCAAAAACAGCTTGTCAAATTTTTTGAGACGATTGGTGCTTTCCATTTGTTATTTTTCGATGCTTACTTCGCAATACAATGAGACATTTATTTCCATTTTCAAGTAAGTCGGAAAAAGTCTGGGACCTCATTTCACTAATGTACGCGTATTTATACGTTGGAAATGTGTTGCGATATAAATTATACAACAGTAAATTTTTTTTTCAAAACTTCGTCTCAATTAAATCATTTGTTTTGACTTGGGTTAACTGCGCGGTATTAAAAATTTAAGCAAAAATCATGAAAGAAATAATATTTTATATTCGGAAAGTTACTTCAATATTTAATAAGAACCATTATAATAATTTATAATAATATTAAAGGCATTTTTCTCGTATTGAGGAGAAAAACTTGACGCATGTCATCGACGTTTTTAAAAAAATATGAAGAGTGCCGTAGTTTCTCTAGTCTGCCGCTCTGCGACGGTTCCCTATTTTTTCCTAAAAGCTTGTAAACAATAATTTTTTACCAATTCTTCATAATAGCATTGAAACAAGCGAATTGACATGATAAATACCATGAAAAAATCAAAACCAAATCAACAAAACATTTCCCACAAAAAAATAAATATTTCCTTCACTTTATTACGATAACGCCGAGACGC
Source organism: Ceriagrion tenellum (assembly GCA_963169105.1). NCBI lineage: Eukaryota > Metazoa > Arthropoda > Insecta > Odonata > Coenagrionidae > Ceriagrion > Ceriagrion tenellum. Next base: position 98,187,867 of record OY720642.1, read on the forward strand.
ATAAATCAAAGAGGAATCGGTACATATTTCGAATGGACGGCAGAAAGACTTACTCTTTCTTTTTCTCCTACCTCTGCAACGGAGAGAAAGAGGAACAAGGAGAAGATGACGCAGAAAAAAAGAGAAGCGGGGAAGGAACACTTTAACCCAACTAGTAGGTTACGTGCTAAAATATCACTAAATTGCCTCTAAAAACTAAATCAGTAGTATGGAATTATTTTCAATTCCATGTATACGTATAACTAATGAGTAGAACTAAGAAATGTTTCACCCAAATCGGTATATAAACGAATATCGCTTCAACCACCTTATATGGAAAGTTTCTAATGCATATTTTCCTAAAAAAAGTTGTTTTTCTTCCACTGATTTACAGTCTTAGTGCAACATATTTCGGCACGACGGTGTCATCACCAGGTACCCGATACCTCATAGTGAGTTGTAGGTACCTGATGATGACACCGTCGTGTCGAAAGACGTTGTACCAAGAAAATAAATCAGTGATGGAAAACCAAGTTATTTTTTCATTAGTGGAAATCAGCTTCCACATGGTTGAGCCTGAAACCATGGAATGTATATTTTCCCTCCATTTCGTTCTTCGCCCAAAAAGTGTTCGTTTTTCAGTGTCGGCAGGAGGGTGGTTGATCTGTCTCCTTGGAATGGAACGAAGAAAGGTTTTAACAGAAGTCAGAAGATGTGGGAAGATAAGGGTTATGGGGTCAAATCCTCATTCCATGTCTTCGCCTCTCGTCCTGCCCTCACCTACCCCCCGACACCTCCAACGCCGCGTCCCCGAATATCCCATTCCATTTCCACGACATCTCGCCCCCCCCCCCGCCCCCCTGGAGAGCGGGCTCACATCTTCCGGGGAACAGGAGGGGGCAGCGGTGAGGCAGGCAAGGAGAGCTCATTTGAATTGGATTGGTGAAAAGCTTAAACCCCGCGACGACAGATGATCGACCTCAAAAGGGTTTAACACGTCGCCGTACGTTTCAGCGGGAACAGGTCGATTGACTGGAATTGGGTTAAAGTGTTCCTTCCCCGCTTCTATTTTTTTTCTGCGTCATCTTCTCCTTGTTCCTCTTTCTCTCCGTTGCAGAGGTAGGAGAAAAAGAAAGAGTAAGTCTTTTTGCCGTCCATTCGAAATATGTACCGATTCCTCTTTGATTTATGCGTCTCGGCGTTATCGTAATAAAGTGAAGGAAATATTTATTTTTTTGTGGGAAATGTTTTGTTGATTTGGTTTTGATTTTTGATGGTATTTATCATGTCAATTCGCTTGTTTCAATGCTATTATGAACAATTGGTAAAAAAAATATTGTTTACAAGCTTTTAGGAAAAAATAGGGAACCGTCGCTGAGCGGCAGACTAGAGAAACAGACATCGTGTCAGTTGCGTAAAGGGTACTAATTTCAAAATGTAGTTTTATGAATGCTATAATAAAATTGGTGAAGCGTTGTTGCTTACAAACTTTTAGGTTATAATTGTGAGCGTCGTATTGCAGCAGATATGAGAAACAGACATCTGTGTGAGCTGTGTAAAGGGTTTAAGTCCAATGGACCTTAACCATTCATCATTTTTGGCAGGTAAGAAAAATGAAAAGTTACTTGATGGTACAGAGATATGTATCTGTGCCACACCGTTCTCTTCATTTTTTCCAGCATATCTGAGATGATAACTCTGTGTCATCGAGTAGCTCTTCTTTTTTCTGATCTGCCAAATGTGATAACTTACTTTTGCCCATTTTGGACTTCACTCCTTTGGCATGGCTGACAGAGGTATATGGTTGTTAATTGAAAGATGTGAGAGGAATATTTGAACCAAGAATGTCATAGGCGAATGTGGTGGCGAAGGCTGAAATTCCTCGGAAATAAAGCTTGTACATGAAAATGGATGAATATACTAGAAATGAGGAAGTGACAGACGATCGGTGTACAGAACATGATGATGTATTTATCCATAAAAATATTCCTTCTTTATATTAGAATTAAATACAAATTTTTCTTAATGTTAAATCAATGAAAAATTACTGTATAATGAAGTCAGAAATTTCGATTTGCCGTGAGTAAAAAAGATTGTATTATCTACGACATAGGATTAGATGTAATAATAATAATATTCTTCATTCCATTCATGTGTATCTATATTTGGTTTTGAATACAAAGTATGGGAACATAGGTACCCCAGAGGAACTACCTGATTTGGGCGTACCATCACCTGAATGTTATTGTGGCAGAGCTGGTGACCTATTATCAGACACACTCTCTCAAAATAATCTAGTGCTTCTATGCCATATTGTGCAATCATATTACAAAAGAGAAAAACTCAAGTTCTGCAATTGAAAAATTGGACTGGAAAGTGTAATTTGGAACACGGTTTTGGAAACTTGAAGAGTTGTACCACAAGTTTATCGTTAAGAAACTAAATTTTCTGACTTGAACGCCCTTAAAAACGCTATTGTCTCTAGGGGTATTTTTGACAGCATAATTCAATGTGTGAAAACTCTAATTTGAAGCGTGACGCTGTATGGGGCGGAGACTTGGTCATTGTGAAGTGAGGACGTACGTAAGGTCGAGGCGTTTGAGATGCGGGTGTGGGGAAGGATGGAGAGGGTGATATGGGTGGCGAGCAGGACGCACGAGGAGGAATCGGACATGGTTGGAAAGAAGAGGAAGCTATTAGCGGAGGTTCAGATGAGGTAGAAGAGATGGATGGAGGACGTATTTAAAGGAGAGGGAATGCCGAAGAGGGCAAAAGAGGGGAGAAAACTGGGGAAGCGAGGAAGAGGAAGGAAGAGGATAGGAAATAATAATAATAATATTCCTTATTCCATTCATATGTATGTACATTTGGTTATTTATACAAAGTATAGCTACCCCAGAGGAACTACCTGATATGGGGTTACCATTATAGGAATTTTATTATGGCAGAGCTGGTGCAGACCAATTATCAAACACATTATCTCAAAATAATCTTGTGCTTCTATTCCTTATTGTGCATTCATATTATAAAAAGAAACAGTCAAGTTATTACGCGTTCACGATAACTTGAGTTTTTACAATAACTTGAACGATGACAATCAATTAGACAACTCAACAAAAACTCTTATGCGGGAATTTCCACAGAGAAAAAATCATCCGCCTTGACCGGGATTTTCTCTCTGTGGAAATTCGCACATATGTGCATTGAGGGTGACTCCGTAATAGTGGAACTCCGTGGCTCGTCTCGGATAGCTTGAAATTTGTCAAAAACTCTTATATTGAGGAACCAAAAAATGCATACACAACACATGAATTAACTTGACAATAAACAATCTCAAATCAATCACAACCCCATTTTAGATATTAGCATTCATAGTACATTTTTATACAATCTCTCGGATCAAAAACTTAACTTCCTCGAGACACATCAGCAATTTTTGAACAGTCGAAGCGAATCCCGATTCTGTATCTTTCTTTGCCACATCCTTTGGCGGAGTACGAAATAGTTTTGGCCCCAGGTAAAAATTTCGTTCTTTGGCCTAGGTATTTTAAAGCCTGTCTCAAATCTAATGTAATATGTTTTTGGTTTCTCTGAAGCTGAAGCGAATTTGGTTTCTCTGAAGCTGAAGCGAATCCCCATTCTGTGTCTTTCTTTGCCACATCCTTTGGCGGAGTACGAAATAGTTTTGGCCCCAGGTAAAAATTTCGTTCTTTGGCCTAGGTATTTTAAAGCCTGTCTCAAATCTAATGTAATATGTTTTTGGTTTCTCTGAAGCTGAAGCGAATTTGGTTTCTCTGAAGCTGAAGCGAATCCCCATTCTGTGTCTTTCTTTGCCACATCCTTTGGCAGAGTACGAAATAGTTTTGGCCCCCGGTAAAAATTTCGTTCTTTGGCCTTGGTATTTTAAAGCCTGTCTCAAGTCTAATGTAATATGTTCAAGTTTGGCCTTTTCGCCGCCACGATTGTAAAAGACTCCTAGTACTTTATAAATGAATAAGTGCCTTATTGGCAGGATATTTAATTTTCTATGTGCTAAACTATTCTTCTCCATACTTCTACATATGTTATTTTGTCCGTTCATTCGATCTTCAGCACGAGAATTCAAAGACTTCTAGTCTGTTCCGGTCTGCTTTTCCAATGGTCCATTCATCCGATCCATAGAGCGCTGCACTCCATACGAATGTTTTGACGTACAGTTTTCTGGTTTGTAGTCCTATCATCTTGGAGCACAGCAGTCGTCTTTTTCCCTCGAACACTTTTTTAGCTTGGGCCATTCAACACTTGATATAATCATCCACAGCTCTACAGGCCGGTGTGGGCCTTGGCTTCCTCTACAATATGCCTGCATTCAGTCCTTCCTCTTGCTTTCTTCCTCCATCTCGTGACTCCCATTGCCTTTAAGTCTTCTTCTACATCCTGTATCCATCTCTTACCTAGTCTACCTCTCCTCCTGACCCCTTCCATCTTGCTATTTAGAATAAATTTTGGCATTCTTTCGATTCCCATTCTTTCTACATGACTCAAATATACCAGCCGTAGTACTTTGGAGAATCTAACTATGTCCATCTCTTTTAGAATATCATTTATCTCCATGTTCATTCTAATCCTCCATCTCTCTCCTTTAATTGGGCCATATATCCTCCTTAAGATCTTTCTTTCAAATTTCCTAAGGATTTCTTCTTTGTGTTTTGATTAACTCCACGTTTCAGCTCCATAAGTTACTGTTGGTCTTATCGGGGTTTTATAAATCTTCAGTTTTGTCTTCCTTAGCAGCAAAGTTGATTTCAGAAGAGGTACTTACATTTGCAAAATAGGCTTTGTTGCCTTCCATTACTGTATGATTGATCTCATCAGACACTTTATTTTCACTATTTAATATGACTCCCAGGTAAGTAAACTCCTTCACATTCTTAAACTCATAACTCCCTATTATCATGTTTTGCAGGTTACGGTTGGCCTGTGAAGATGACTTTTTCATGTATTTGGCCTTCTCTTCATTGATTCTGAGCCCCATTCTTTTACCATTGTCTTCTAGAGTAGACATTTCCTCATGATTAGTCAGATTACTTGGTATCAGTGCTGCATCGTCTGCACATGCAAATCCTTGTTTGGATTTATGCACAATGGTTCCTCTTATTTCAATTCTTTCATTGCATTATGTAAAGCCAGGTTGAGTAAAACTGTTGATCTACACTTGATATCTGTAGTACTAATTCCGTCCCACGTGATGGTGCTTCCGAGGTAGGAGAAGGAATCCACTTGCTCTAATTTCTCTCCTCTCAGTTTGGCTCCTTGATTAAGCTTTCTCTTCCGCAAGCTAGGATTTTAATCTTTATCTTATTTATCTTCATGTTGCATTCTTTGAGAACTTGTCGATTGCGTTTGGTGAACTTTCAAGATCGTCGTGTATCCACAGTTCAAAGTTTGGCTCAGAGGATCTGGCGATACTTTCTGTGAGGTCGCCTCCCGAAGTTGTAATCGTGTTGATGACGTAAACAATTGAAATCCTTCACTTTAGATCGGCAGAAGGATATCATGTAGTTAATCGCGTCTATCCACAGTAATTAGTTCGGAGTTTGGCATGGAGGGTCTAGTGTAAGATAGAGGGAAGTCATTGCTGAAAATATCAATAGGTTTCTTAATGTTGTCCTCTGAGATACAGCTCATAGATTGCTATAAAATTTTATATAAAGCACTTAAAAATTACCAGACTCGAGGTCATTGAAACTTCATATTCCCCGCAAAATAAAGGGCTGGATTTGGCTGGGATTGTCATCAGTTTCATTTTCATTACAAATCTTCGGTGAAAACGTAGAAGAACTTTCAATTTACTAGCTAGATAAATGTTCAAATTGGGCACGATGTAATCATTAATCAAATTTTTAAATTAAAAAAGGTGAATTTACCCTCTCACCAACGTCTTGGAAATGACATAGTCACATTACAAGTGAGTTAAAGTCTCACCTGTAAAACTATACCGCGGAGAAAAATGTACGTTGCATTACGAAAGAATTTTACCTACGTGTTCCATTGTACTGTTATGCAATTCACCGTTAGTCCATAAGTATTTTCATTTACTCATGGCTTTTGAACTTAATACAGCGAGTCAATAGCGCAATTTATCTATATTTACAACTTCGTGTTCGGTGTGTAAGCCATTCAAGCAGGACCATTCGAACTTAGTACATTTGTTCGCCGTAAGAGAGCAGCAGCTATCAAGCTGTTCTGTAACATCAATGAAATTGATATAATATTCGGGTTTGGTAATAAATAAAAATAGCTGTACAAAAAACCTGGTCGAAAAGTGAACCTCGGTTCAATGGGCTAATGTGAACAAAGACGGCTTTAGAAAGCAGTGGGTTTCATTTGTAAATTTTAAGATTCCTGGATGTAAATATGGCCGGCATCACCGAGGTTGGTTAGTGAGTGTCGTGATTTTTTGTGTTTGTTTTAAGGTTTTCTGACAAGAGCTTCGCATAGTACTTTACCATAATTTATTATTATATTTAGTTATTTTAATATAATCCACCATTTTATAGGGATGACCACATTAGAGCCAGATATTGCAGTTATGATCGAGAAGATGCTTTTTGTTATTCACCAGCGTCTCATGAAGAATAAGTTAAGGCATCGATAAAGCAGCTCAGAAGAAGAAGTGGATTGAAGAAAGCTGGAACCGGTAAATATCGCATTTTTAGTACTATGGTGCTACTTATAAGCCATTAACACCCTCGAATTATCAGGAGATAAGAGTTTCGTGGTAGGTTGAGCATTGGCCTCTCATCCTAGAGGGACAGTGTTCGAGTACCGGAGATGGCGAATTTCAGAGTTGATAGCGGATCCCTAATTGTGTGTCACGAGGAAAGAACTTCCACTAGAGTCCTCGGTGCGTCGTATGTGACGTGAAACCATTGTCCCTCATTCAGCATTCGTTACGAGTAGTCCAGCCACTTCTACCCTTCTACCATTCGTAAATGATCTCTACTGACCTACCGACCCAAACTGTCTTAATATTGCGCGTCTTTTCCTTCATTTCCCAAGTTATCGGTGGCTATTTCACTGTTGCGCAGCGATTTAGTCCTGTATTGTCAACGGCAGGGCAAACGGCTCCCACATTTTCCTTGATGGTGTAGATGCAGATAATATCCTTGAATACAAAAGAACGAACTCCTAGCCCGAATTTTTCATATATTGTATAATCGATTGAAACCCCATAAAAGTGCCATTTCAGACATTAAATGTCTCGATGGACTTACCTTAGTTGCTGCACCGCGCTGAAATTTGGAAAAAAATAAATTGTAATTAGCCATGTTTTTGTCAGAAAGTGTAGGGGAGGGCAGTAGATTTACATTTTATGACAAAAACATAGCTACTTACAATTTTTATATTTTTCTGGTACTTTCAATGTCAGCGCGGATCGCCTATAGGACGCATCTTACCCATCAGTAATGAATAATTCTGTGGTAAATCCACCAGATGGCGACACTCGCACCAGATCGAGGCGTTTTGATGTTAGGAGCCTCCCTTTTCAGGATGAAGCTCGTTCAAGACAACAGTCTTTTGCAAGTTGTTGCCATGTCACCAGCGCGTAGGTGCAGACAGCGCTGACCGAAGGTCTGTGAGGAAAGGCTACACTGTTTGCATCGCCATCCGAGCATACTATCGCCGGAAACCAGTTAGGTATCTTTTTGAATGAACCATTTACAGATTTTATCTTACAATCATGACGGCTGTTACTCAGCATTCTGATACTCAGCCGGATATATATACCACCCTTTGTTTTTCAGTATAGAAATTATTTTTTGCAAAAAATATACTCCATATCAAGCCAACTTCCCGGTGGTTTATCAATGCATCCAGATAAAATTGTCCCATTAGAGAAACAGGACTCATCAGGAAATGGTCTATCATTTAGATTCTGAAAATTTCGAATTGATAACATAACTCTTTAACAATAAATCTAGTGTCGGAAATTATGAAAACTTCGACCGCTCGATGGGGCGTGATGCGCCACCTTTACAGTCAGGAACCTTCCCAATAAACCAATCGAAACTAATAGTACCTCTTTTCCCGTTATGTTTGCAATGGTATTCATGCATTCAGAATTTAGTGGCTACTTTTTACAGATGCCCTGAGGTAAATTACCGATTGTCCTTAAAATGATATTGCAGATGTGAGAAACCTCCCATTATTGGATAGATTTCAAGGGGTATATCATTTTCCTGGGATGGCGAGCTGACGCTGTCGCGACGATTGAAAAACACCTCTCTAAAAAAATTTATGTTTTACTATTTTATCGAAGAAATGAGTAAAACACGGTGAAGCATTAAAAAATTAGCGCTGAGAGGACGGACAAAACTTTTTATGTAACACCAGACCTAGCCTCGTTTTAGTTGCATTTTTTCGCAATTTTGTTCTCGCCTAACTTTTCACAGTTCATTCATTACCACCTGGTGTGAGTCCAGAAGAAGTCACCCAACTTATCACGGTCGGAGGGGGTATCATTTTGCGCTCTGAAAGTGGCTGGGGAAACTAAATGGAAATTATGTACGTTTCCGTGGCGTTCGAAACCGTGAAGAAGATTTCTGTCTTCTAAGATTCACGCCTGAGATAATTAAATGAATGGTACACCAGAGACATTTCACAATAGCATTTACTGGAGCTGATGGCTACGAAGTTTTCTATAATGAAGTCTCTATCTCCTTGGTTAGCGCGAAAAATTAAATTAATCTTATCTCATCATTTTTTAGAGCAGCGACGGGTAGATAAAAGAATTTGGCCTGTATCTGCCCTGAAAATGGACTGTAACGAAAGGCTGATGATATCTGATCTGAAAGTGGTCAGTTATTGGACAGAACTGGTCAGGATCTTAAAGATGTTTCAAATCCAGACCAGTAACGGACCACTTCCAGATATTAGTCTTTCCGAGCATTTACAGACCAGTACAGACTAGTTGCAGACCAATTACAGACGGTTACAGACCAGTTTCAGACCGAATATTTTTACTTTGCGTCCTTCCAAAAACAAAATGGTTCACATAAAAAATAACGATTCAACGAAATAAAAAATCATGCTATGCCTGAAATAGTAATCCTTTTTCTTGCACCCTCACCGGGTAAATTTTAGTTGATAAAGTGTTCTACAAATTTTAAATTCCTTCTTGCAAAAACTCAATTGAAATACTTAAAAGCACGTTAGAGGCTCATGGTGAATTATTTACCCAGCGATGAGCTAGGGAACAAATTTATGGATACGATCTAAAAAAATTCTTTTCGTTATAAAATGTTTGATAGTTTGTTTTACTCAAATAAGATGCCATATTTTTCACGAATAAGAAATCACTTTTTGTGCATCCCGAATTCTGACTCAGTTTCTAATTTAAAAAGAATGGCATTAATTTAATGTTTTATTTTTTAAAGATATTTTTTTCGTAACCTTTTGTTCGACAACTATCGTGTTGAATCAATACTTTTACCATTTGTTATTTAGGTTATACAATGTGGTTTTGGCAAAAACTTAAGTATTCTACGACTAAGCAAGAGGCCTGAAACCTGAAACTATCTGCTAACGAGGAGGATAGAATGTGAAGAGAAAAAATGTGCTTTTAACCAAACAAATCAGCACTGGTGGCCGCATTCTCGTTTCGAGCATACACGTCACGTGTAGCCCAGTCGCTTAGAGGGGTAAAAAGGGGTCCAATCCTACATTAAATCAGGTAGTTCTGATTTTTTATATGTTGTTTGGGATGGTTAGTGAGTGAAAACCCCAAGTTTTGGTCATCCCCACCCCTCTGTGCTTTCCGCCATCTTGAAAAAACCACCGAAAAACGGCACTTTTTCCAGTTTTTTGCTTATAACTCTTAAACGGTGCTTGTGATCTGAATTGTATCCGTGTTTGTTCTTGTAGAGGACAAAATTTCCTACAAGAATAATTTTTTCCTTTGTTTTCGCAACCAATAACAAAGGAGGTACAGAGCAGTAAACAAAAGGGTAAAATCGCAATTCCAGCGAAATTGTCACTTTTCCGTCCCTTTAGATCGCTTACATTCTATGAAAAACTGATTTTAGTAAATATTCACTCAAATAAGTCGTGGAGATGTTAGTTGCCTTTAAATTGCACATATCAGAGGGGAAAATGGGTTTTTTTCGAGTTGTCCAGAGGTGCTGTTTGATCATTTTGTTCATTCATTCTACTTTTCAACTACTTCCTCACTCACATTCGTGTGTATAAATGATAGAATAAACGTCATGTAGCCATGTTTTGGCAAACGTCAGTGTGGACTTGTGGGCCTAATAAATAGGCAGTAAATGCAAGACGAACGTCTGGTTTTAACATTCCTTGTGGATGGATCAAATAGAAATGACTTTGTTAACTCCACTAGACGTTTGTTGGCACGACCCGGGTTTCGGCACTTTGTCATCTTCACGTGCAAATACAAATTCAGTCATAGTATATATACAAGTTCATGGTAGGGGAGGGGAAGGACCCACCCTCTCCCAAGTTCCTTCCCCTCCCCCACTATGTAACTAGTGGAGTTAACAATGTCATTTTTATTTGATCCATTATGAATAAACTCCACAAAGTAAACCCTAGAACTTTGTGATTCCTTGTGGACTTTTTTTTTGTGTGGGGCAAGGGACCGTTCAACGTGGCCTAACAAAAGGCTCCCTATAGTACGACGGGCGAACCTCAAGGACACAAAGTAAGGGCCGCTATCCACATGGTGGGGTGAGGAAGCTATCGAAGGTCAGTCCTCCCTTCAGTGTACTCCGTGCAGCCAGGAGTTTTGCTACTTTCCAAGTCTACTTTATTTGTTCACGCGATATTTACAACGTGAATGTACTGTCCTATCAAGAGTTTTAGTGATGCCACGCTAATTAAATGCTAATTACAATGGTCTTCAGACAAAAAAGGCTATTGAAAAACGGGATCCTGCTCACTTGGTGGAGAAGCATAGTGTTAGGGACAATTTTTTGGAGGCAGCAGAGAAACTTGGAGATGAATGGGCTCTGAAAATTATTGATCGGGTCCCTCCAGACTTGGATCTTATTGCAGCTGATGCTCAGTATCATCGTTCTTGTCAGAAGAGACTGTACAGGCCACCAGTGGCGGAGTTGAAACGAGGATACAGACAGCTTATCAACATGGATAAAGGAGGATGTTTATTCTTTTTTGTATGTAAACAGCGAGGAATGTCAATGCTCATTTCAGCAACCGATGGATACAATCAAGGGAGGAGTTGAGGTAGACCCAAGAACAGTGAAATCCCGTTTGATGCAGAAGTATGGTGAAGACATCCTCTTTGTGAAAACAGACAAGACATCGACAATCTGTTTCAAAAATACTGGTTATGAAATACTTACTGACTATTGGTATGAAAATAAAAAAAATGAATCCCGAGGAAGAGAGACAGAGTAGCTAAGGCAGCTGCAGATATCATTACAGAGGACATTCGCCTGTACATGAAGGCCCAAAAAATTTTCCATAATGGACCACATCCACTATTGCGTGACGTAATTGCTCGGCTTCGTGGGTTTCATTTATTAATGTCCTACTTAGGGGCAATTGGCTCTATTATGGCTGGAAGTGGAATCAGTGAACTATTTGCTACTATACATACCGAAAATAGTGTCATTAAAATGATGTATGGCCATGCATATTCCCGAGCTGTGAGGGCTCACCTTTTGGCGTATCAGGCTTTGGCCCATTTCATTCTGGAAACGATTGAAATCACTGATGAAGAAAAAAATGAAGCCTTCAGGCTACTATCACATGCATATCAATCTATCATTTTGTTAGCTGACGATGCGGAAGCAATGAAATGTGTAAAGGAGAAATTCACGAAAGCTCTTGAGGATTTGGAATGCAGAGGTCCAACTGCACTACTGTGGGTGCAGTACTTCAAAATGGTTACTCTTGTACAACAATTCATACAAGCAGAGAGGATGGGTGACTTTTAACTCCACCTGGACACCACCAAGAAGATGATTCCATTTTTTCACGCAGCAGGTCATTGGCCACATGCCAAAAGTGCTCATTTATATGTGCAGGAAATGAGGGGATTGAAAGATAGAATGAGCCCGTTGGAGTATGCTAAATTTACTGAGGAAGGGAATTTTACCATTCGAAGATCAGACAAGTTCTGTTCTGGAATTTGGACAGACATAACCATAAGACAAAACCTTATGAAGGATATGAAGGTAGGAGGAGGGTTGACTTCTGGACGGGGCATGACAGACAGCACATTGATGAAATGGACGCTAGGCATGACTTACCTACAGGATATAGATCAAGAGATAGAGAAATTCACCAACGTCAATGAGCAGCATGTGGAGATGAGGCCCACCAGGATTACCAGAGACACCCAAGATGCGAGAAAACTGCAGGAATGGTTTTCAAATCATCCGCCATTCCCAGAAGCTGACGTGATTATGAGCATCAGATCTGGAATAGTAGGGAGCGATCAGGTCAATGGTCACAAGGCCCAACAAGTTGGAAAAGCAGGAGTTTCCGGAATTGTTGGTTCAACATTTGGTGAAGTTTCCTTCAAAAAGAAGGACAAAGTGGTAACCCTTGCGCTTGATAAAAACGCGGTGAAAGTTGGCGAGAAGAGGATTGCTGTGGATCCACTCACATTATTTCTAAGAATTTGCATAGCAAAGAAATCTCAAGAAGATCTGAAAGACTTCCTTTTCTATGAACTGGCGCCGTACCCATTGTCCCTGTTCAACGAGGATGGTATGCGTAAAGGCACCAAGTCTGCCTTGTATTCTGCATTTGTACCACTTTCAATTGACTTTGAAGTCCCTACGAACCACATGGTTGTTGGAGATGGTGGGCATCTACTGCATAAAGTCGTGTGGAATCGAAATGTGACATTCGAACGGATCTGCGCAGATTACGTCAAGTACATCCACCAACATTATGGTCACTCTGTGATGGTTGTTTTGGACGGCTACCCTGAGGATACTAGCCAAAGTACCAAGAGCGCAGAACGAGCGAGGAGGTTCAAGGTGAATGCCTCAGCTGACGTCATATTCGATAAAACAACTGTCAATTCAACACCTCAGAAGAAGTTACTATCTAATGAGCATGACAAAAAACGCTTTGTCAAACTTCTTCAGACTGCACTTGAAGCTTCTAATGCCACCACCAAACAAGCTGTAGAAGATGCTGACGTAATAATCGTCAGCACTGCTAAGTCCCTAGCCTCACAATATGAGGCTGTTGTGATTGTGGGTGAAGACGTTGATCTGCTTGTTTTGCTCACAGGAACTTCTCCTGCAACTGACAATGTTTACATCCGAAAACCTGGGAGAAATAATTCACCACATCTTTTTTTCCTCCCCCACATCATTGAAATATGATTTTTATGACATTTTACTGGTTCTCCATGCGATAAGTGGCTGCAACACCACGTCCAACATGTTTGGATTCGAAAAAAAAAAGATTTACAACCTTTTCCGTTAAAACCCACTGTTGCAGAAGGTTGTAAAAACATTTTATGACACTTCTGCCACCACTGCAAAAAATTTCAGAGGCGGGAGAGCGCATTTTGGTCGCATCATATGGAGGTGACCCCGGACAATCCCTCACCGATTTGCGCTACTCGACATTTATCAGCAGCTCTCCTAAGCTTGACTTGGCCAAACTTCCACCGAGGTCAGATGTAGCCCACTTCCATTCACCTCGAACGTACCACTAGGTGATGCAGTGGTTGGGTAATAACAAAAATCCCCTGGAATGGGGGGGGGGGGTGAGAGGGAGCAGAGGATTGGTTACTGTCATGATGGCAAGAGATGCAGCACCTCCGGAGCTCCAAAAAACTATCTCTTGTAAATGCCTCACCGGCTGTACTGCAGCTTTTGGCTGCAGAAAAGTTGGACTGAACTGTTCCAGCTTGTGCAAATATTGTGCTGGGCAGTTCTGCGAAAACAGACCAGAAATTGTGCTAGACCAGGACGATGGCAACGACGATGATTCTGCTGATTTAGCTCAAAATGAAGACGCCGATGATGACTCCCCTCAGCCTTTCCTGCCACCTGTAACAGTAAGTTCCACTATTTCACAATATTTATACGCATGTTCTACTTACAATATCCTAATAAATATAATTTTCGTGAATAATCATTGGCGACTTTTCATATTCATTCCCTCATTTTCTTGGATGTAAGTTTTGTTTATGACGACACTTCACTGATGTCCAAAAAACATGGCTACATGACGTTTATTCTATCATTTATACACACGAATGTGAGTGAGGAAGTAGTTGAAAAGTAGAATGAATGAAAAAAATGATCAAACAGTATCTCTGGACAACTCGAAAAAAAAACATTTTCCTTTTCTCCCTCAATTGTACCCCCACCCCTTGAGATTGGTGGTAAAAAAAACCTCTGATATGTGCAATTTAAAGGCAACTAACATCTCCACGACTAATTTCAGTGGATATTTACTAAAATCAGTTTTTCATGGAATGTAAGCGATCAAAAGGGACGGAAAAGTGACAATTTCGCTGGAATTGCGATTTTACCCTTTTGTGTACTGCTCTGTACCTCCTTTGTTATTGGTTACGGAAAAAAGTGAAAAATGATTCTTATAGGAAGTTTTGTTCTCTACAAGAATATAACAGATACAATTTAGCTACCATGCATCGTTTAGGAGTTATAAGCGAAAAACTGGAAAAAGTGCCGTTTTTCGGTGGATTTTTCAAAATGGAGGAAAGCGCAGAGGAGTGGGGAATACGAAAACTTGGGTTTTTCACTCACTAGCCATCCCGAAAAACATTTTTAAAAATCATAAAACTACCTGATTTAATGTTGGGTTGGACCCCTATAGCGATTGGACTAGTGGGTTGTTTTGAAGAAATCAGTTTCGTCTTCATCCAGCGGGATCGTCTTCAGGTGGAACCGATCACATTGCATTTGTATTTCGGTTTTTTTCCACGCTTTATCAAGACAACTATAATTATGTATAGATTTTTTTCTATTTTTTCTTCCTAATTTTTATTAAAAAAAAAAAAAATATATATATATATATATATATATTAATAACATTTTTATAATTATGGAAAATATGAAACGATTATTGCAAATTACAATTTTATTTCTTACTCATAGGTCTAAAAACATACGTTTTACATAATTAGTACAATTTAATTTTTAAAAACCATCAACATCACCAAAAGTCAACTTTTAGTGCGGAACTTGTTGTTATGTGCCTGTGATTGAAATATCAGTATCAGGAATAATGGAACTTAACCTCACTCTTAAGTACTCTTCATCACTTATTCTGTTTCTATGTTAACTTTTGCTGCACAAAAGTTACGAAAATCCACTCTCACACAAGTAACTTGTGACAAATGGCTTCAATAATAGCAGAGCTTACCGGAAGATCATTGGGTACTCGGTTGACGGGTAGCAGAGTAAAGTTTGCGTGCTCACGCACACAGAGGCCCTTACTAGCCTATCGCTCGTATCACCCACGCGTACCACATGAAACGTTCCCACCAGTGGTACGCGTACCACCGGTTGGGAACCTCTGATTTAGAGCGTTTGGCGCGAAATCGAGGGATCTGGGCTCGATTCCCAGTCCAGGCGAATGATATTTCCACTGTGAATTTTACACAATTACTCGACAAGTTATTTAAATGGGTGCTCAACGACTCACGATTCGTGGTCCAACCGCCCTAACACTAGAAAGACGGAGGAGGTCATTTTTGACCTTTTTTCGATTTTCGCCATTCGCCATTTCATCTACATCTACATCTACGTAATACTCTGCGAGCCACCACGAGGGTGTGTGGCAGGGGGTGAAGGTCACCAAACATGCACTATTGCCATGCAAGTAGGATATTTAAGGGAGACATGCTAGAGAACAGTGTCACATGCAGCTAGATGGTTAGTATCTACATAATAAGAAAGGGATTATTGGTTGTTATTACATGCATCATGCACTGCAGACTAACTATATTTCACCTACCTATCCCTTTGCTACGCTGCCTATCGTTCTCTCTTATGGTACGCGGGAAAAATGACATTTTATATCTATCGGTACGACAATCTATCTCTCTAATCTTGTTTATCTGATCAAACCTAGCATAATACGCAGGGGTTGTTAATATATATTTAACGTCATCTGTGAACAAATCGGTTTCGAATTTACTTAAGAGGTTTAACCTTTTCCAACCGCCCTAACACTAGAAAGACGGAGGGGGTCATTTTTGACCCCTTTTCGATTTTCGCCGTTCGCCATTTCTTTAGTTCTGCACGGGTCTTACTTTGAATTTGTGACTTTTATCCATTTAAGGTGCTCTTTAATATCCAATAATTTCATTGGATTATTCTTGAATCTTTGGCACCTGTGCGCCGTTTAACCTAGAAGGACGGGAAGAGGTCATTCTTTACCCCATCACTTTTTTTGCAGAACATCGTTTAACATTGTGTATTGTCTCTTGTGTTTACTCATTTTGGTTGTATTTTATAATTTTTAACAATAATTAAATAAATTTTCTCCAAAAACCAAATTTATAACAAGGGGTCATTTTTGACCCCCTACCGTCCTTCTAGGGAGTAAGCAAAGTCCTGTCCTTCTAGTGTTAAGAACTTGTCGAACATGCGCCAAATTGGTCCAGGATTAGGGGCGGGGAAGCAGTGCGGTGAATGTTAAGGTCGTCGTCGTGGGATCGGTGACAGGAGGCAGACGAGGGGGTGTTGGAGGAGGGGCTGGTGAACGTGGTGGACGGCGGTGAGGTGGGGGGTGGAGGGTTGGGTGGGGTGGGGAGAAGGCAGGGCGTGTCCCCCAGAGGCGTGGCGGAGAGAGAGAGGGGGGGCGCTGTGTCGACGAGAGCGTGAATGGCGGATGGGGGCGGTAGGAGTGGAGGAGAGGCGTGGGGGAGGGAGGGGAGGCAGGTGGCGGGGTGGAGGGGGGCGTGGCGGGGGTATGTTCAGACAGCGAGGAGGGGCATGAATGAACGGGCGAGACTCACTATATCTCCGAGGGCATTACGGGGGGTGTGTCGCTGTTACAGGAGCCGAAAAGGGAAGAACTCCCTCAGTGGAGAATGGAGACATCTGTTATTTCATTCATAACCTGTGTACCTATCGAAAAACATGTTCTTATCAGATATGATCAGCAAAATATTATCCTACCGCGCTCTTTTTCTCGCGAATTAAACTGAAACTCATATTCCGTTCAACGGCAGAATGGGAATAAAACACGTGTAAAAATGTAATTTTTTTTACTAAGTAACATAAACGCTACTTTTATGTAAAACTGATCTCTACGTGGTTCGATCGAGATATCATTTCACCTAGTAATTAATGAAATTGGTCTCGTTTTAAATAAAAATGTCTTCTCTACCAAAGATACCAAAAATGTGTACATTAGTAAATTATCGAAGGAAAACACCGTAAAATTGCAAAACTAGTGCGTCAGAACGTGCGCTGAAAGAAAATCGGGGTAACAAAGATTGTGGACTGGCCACGCCCACATTACAGCGTCCAGCATTGGCCTACAGAACAAGTGTCCTTACCACCTAGCTCAATGGGCGTCATAGCAGAGACGTATGAAGAGAGTTAACTTTATCACCTCTAGACTTGAGGTAGTTATCATTTATGGCAGTCCGAGCGAGATAGTTCCCTAGTCATAATGGAGACCATATTCGAACTATACACATAAGTTTCACCAGCTGTAGGGCTCATGAATTAAATATTGCATTATTAATGGTGCAATAATATAGTTTTATATGATAGAAATTATAAGTAAATAAATGAGAATATCTAAATAAGTCAATGAGCAATGCATCGCCAACCACGCGGTAAACCGATTCCAAACTTAACTTAAAGAGTTCTATTTTTCTCAACTTAAAGACTTCTATCTTTTTCAAATGTCTTGGGCGCTGGACTGCTGTGCAAAAATTTGTGGAGGTGAACGAAGAGTAAGTTGCTCGTGACTTTCCGAGAGCCAATCAGGGTACTGTAGGCGCGGCGTAGAGCCTCGTCAATTCAGTCGCTCTCAGATCTCAGTTGTGTGAACTTTGTGATTGTGGTTGCTGTGTTGCCAAACCTCATCACCACTGGGTCTCTCATCGTAGGCCACGCGGTTTTCCCGGCTGAGGGATGATAATCTCGGCAACGCCGAGCAAGAACCCCTCGCTTTCGGTGGCAGTTTCCTTCTCCCCGGGAGCGGAGGCCTTCGAACATTTCCGGACTGGCACGAATGGCGCGAGTCCCCACAAATTTTAGTCCAGCCTCCTAGACTCCAAGACATTTGAAATATATAACAGCTATATGAAATAATTTTACCCACGATTGAATTAATTTCTTGAAGAAACTGCTATAACTAAGAAGCAACTTAATTAATGTCCTTCATAATACCCTCTCCTTACAAGCAACTTTTGTTTCGCTTACAACCATGCATTGCTTTCACACACGCTCCCCTAGTCATAATATTCCTCCTATTTATTCTCTCTTCCACCACATTAACCCACGATTTATCCGGTCGACCTCTTCCTCTCGCACCATTAACTCCACGATCGCATATCTCAGCGTTTCCCGAACTGTGTTCCGCGCAACCCTCGGGGATTCGCGTGAGTCTCTCTTAGGGAGTCAGGGCTGTCTGCGGTGGTTATTAAAGTGACAAACAATGCAAACATGTAAAAAAAAGTGCTTCCATCTTGCGTATTTAATCTTGCTTTCTTAAAGAAAGACGATTCATCACGAAGTTGTGGCTCAAAATACCAAATTGTTAATTATTTAAATAAAAAATACCAAATTGTTAATTTTTTAAAATAAAAAATACCAAATTGTTATTTTTTTAAATGGTTCAAAATTTCTGCTTTCACTGATAGCGTGCATAAGCTATAGGGAACCAAAAATGAGGCACAAAAAATGCCATTTCATCCACCAATATATTTTAAACGAACCCTTGTCTGCTCAAGACAGACAACAAAATCAACCAGCATATTTTCTATACCTAAAGAATTTTATTTATTCAAGATTACTCTGAAAAAATACATAAAAAGAGATTAGACGTATTTTAACTGAACTTTTGAATTCTTGGGCGATTGGCCGCATATTAAATTTGGACGATTGAATAAATCTCGCAATAATTAAATAAGCGCAAAAATACATAGCAAAGTTCCAAATGCGGCTAGAGTGCATGAATCAATGGGAATATTATTTTTCTAAGTTTTAATGAATAGATATATTTCTTTATTCTCCAGGATTGTTTACACTAAAAAAATTATCAATTGAATTATAATTAATAAACTTCATTGGTTTTTTCCCTCCTGATATCGTTAGTTGCGTAGTTGATTAACGGCTACCTTAGGGGAAGTTAGTTTCTTATGGCCTCTGGCTATAACTAAAACTCTTGGACTTTACCTGTCACGAAAGGGAAAGGCGTGATGGGTATGAACACTTGCAGGCGAAATTATGTTAGATACGCACATAATCGTCCTAGGTAAGTCTATCACACACAATGTTTCCATAGATTTTTATAAACAATAATTAACTGTATTTGCCATCATTCCCCTGTGAAATTTTCTAAATGGATACATACACAGAATCACGGAAATTCTCTGAAAAAAACTAATTTTCCGGTGCATTTTTTCATTCGACTACACAATCACTAGGGGGGAAATTATTCCATGCCAAGAATCTGGCACGAAGGTGGGAGCCCCTAGAGACTCGGAGGCTACACGCTAGGCTTAATTTGCTTTAGAAATTCAAAACTAGTGTTTCAGAGCGACACAGAGATATTTATCATGACACCTCACTACATCTCCAGGTCTAACAGAGGCGATTGAACAAGAGGGATACATTGCCGAACTGATAGGTAGAAAAACTCGTTCTTTCCGCGCAAAATAAGCGAACAAAATAAAAGCAGAGATCCACTAAATACACTCCCATCATACGCGTCCCCATTTCACCTCCCAAGACCGCCGCATGGGCTTTTTGCATGGGGTGTTACGACACCAGCCTTATAAAGATGTAAAGGATAAGATTTTGGGAAGTGAAATGGTGACGTGTATTATGGAAGTGTATTTAGAGGCGCTCAGTTTTTATTGTGGTCGCTTATTGTGCGCGGAAAGACGGTGCTTTTGTACCTATCCGTTTGGCGATGTATCTCTTTTATTCAGTTGCTTCTGTCAGACCTAGAGATGTAGTGAGGCGCCATGAAAATATTCTCCGTGTCGCTCTGAAGCACACCTATTCTGAATTTCTTAAGAAAACTAAGCCTAGCGTGTAGCCTCCGTGTCTCTAGGGGCTCCCACTTTATTTCCTCTAAAAGTTGTGAATAAATATATGTTTGCTCGTAATAGTTTTTAACAAAGCGTGCGTAGAACGATATAGAACCGGCATACTGGCTTACAAGTATAATATTTATCATATTGACTGAGCTATCTGTTTTCATAATTATTGTAATTGAGGTTTGCATAACTCCCAGTAGGACCTAGTAAACTTCGCCAAATCACACGCATTGAGGTATGATTGGAAGCATCAATTCCCCGCCGGTACAAGTTTAATGGTCGTGTGTAACCTTTTAGCTCGGCACCGGTCATAAAGGATTCCATCCTCCGTCTCTACCACCGACTAGTTGACTATGCCTCGCGCTTGATGACGCATCGTAAGAAACGGGCTGGAGACTAATGACTGTTCGTGTTATTAATTATGAGGAATGTGAGAATTCTCATACTTGATTGGCTTTTGGTTTTTGGAGCTCGAGTCGTTCGTCATTTTATGCTCACTTTAAGGTAATTTGAGCGAAATAATTGGTTCACCTAGAAATAATTGAATTTTGTCTCAATATAAAAAAAAGATCTCACCCTACCCAAAAATATTAAAATATGTAACCTTACCCTTACCGTACTACTTTACGATATTTTGGACGAAAAATACGAGCCCTTTTGCATGGGAAATGGTACGTAACGTACTCCAGAGAGACCATATTTTGAAAAATGAGGAATTAATAACACTTAGCTTTCGTTAAAAAATTAAGTGTGTAGTTTGTATGTTTCCTTATCTTTATTTTTTGAAAATCATATTTTCACCGCAGCATTGTTTTAAGAATCGCAAAAAACAAACCTTCCGATGTGAAGGAGTTTGAAACGTACCGAATTAAATTATTCCTTATTCCGTATTAAAGGTGCCATAAGAAATTTAAAGAAACCGAAAAAAATAGTTAAAGGCATATGCAGATATTTTTGTATCATTACTGTAAATTTCAGTCGCAAAAAGTATATAATATGACAATATTTAGTTCATGCTTCTTAAAGCTGCTGAAATCAAAACGTGAAATTTGGATATCTATATATAAAACATAGTTTCCGGCTTCACCTGGTGGAAATTTATGATTTTACTCATAATAAAAGATAAGTACTTTGTTTTATTCCACACTCTTCAATATAAATCAACTCAACCATGGTTTCGACACCGCGTGTCATCCTCAGGTAAATCTTTTTGGGTACTTTGTGTGTGTTTGCTATATATAAGGGGAACGCGACCCAGAAAGATTTACTTGAGGATGACACGCGGTGTCGAAACCATGTTCGAGTTGGATTATATTAAAGAGTGTGGAATAAAATAAAGTACATATCTTTGGATATCTTCTCCGTTATGACTAGGGAACTATTTTTCTCAAATTATCTTTAAAACTTTTCAAGTAAATATGAAAAAAAATTCGTGGACCGCACTTCACCTGGATATATTTATTCAAAAGTTGTAAATAACCATCCGTGTTGTAATTCAAATGATGCTGCAGTAATTTCAAATGGCCAAATTCATCTGTCATTAAATTTTTTACTTCCGTCATTCAATTCTTCGGTTGAAAAAAACTTGAAGTTACGTGTTGGCAGTTGAGCTCCGTAGTCACATAAATATTGCAACACCAAGACCAAGAAATGAATTTTTTTGACAAAGATATCTCTTCTTCGGGCCAAAAATTTTATCCACCTTTCCAAAACATATTGTAACATTAACAAGTAAAGCTAAATTTTGTAAAGTGCTGAAAAAATGGTTATTTGATACTGAGGGTGTTCCTAATTTATTGTTGAAACAAGTGTGAATATGTAATAATGATACTTATACCTTTTGAGCATATAATCGCCAACTTCTTTGTCAAAATGTAAGTTTTCTTTTACTGTATCAACATGCTAACGCAGAGATGACGACTGTTAAAAGATGATTGAGTCGGTAACCCCAAATCGGGCATTCCCAAAGGGCCCGGCAAATATTCCCGGCAAATTTATTGTTGTTTATTTATGTTGTAATCAATTTAATAACTTGTCGTGGAATAAATTCCTTATTATTATATGTATGGGACGTACTTGCAAGGAAGTCAACTTTCACGTGCACAGCAGCCTTGGATCCCAAATCTCGCGGTCGATTTTATCTCTTTAAACGATACATGTCCTACTCAGATGGCACGTTACGACCAGATGGAGTAGTCGATTTTCTTTTCAACAGAAATGTACCATACTGTATTACTTCAACTCACGACTTGATGGTGTTTATGACAAAATAAGTGTATAAATTAAGAGGTTTACCTATCGACTACTGCCTTGATGAAGTGGAATGTTCTGAGCTAATCTCCTGCTCGATGAAATATTTCATGTACATTAACAAAACTTCCATATGTACAACTTCTATTCCCGTAGATTTTCCGGTGGATTGAACACACCCTGAGGCACAATTGTTTTTGTGAAGTATATATTGAAGGCAGAATGAAGGAAAAGTCCCGAGTGGAAGACTGAGGGATAGGTTTATGGACCTATTAATGAAAATAGTTTATAGGAAGAGCTACCAGGAAGTAAGCGAACTAGAATTAGATGGGGAAGGGTGGAGGGCTGCAGTCAACCAATCTTATGATTGAAAGACCTATGAAGATGATTTGTTGCCAGCCTTTGCTGATAAATGATTTTGGTCAAATGTTTTACGTGATTTTTACGAGCTCTTACTGTAATTCGAATGAGTGCTGTAAATATCGTGATGAATTAGAGGGTTGTATCCGGTTCATGATCTAATGCTTTGGTTATTTGGCATTTCGTACATCAATTCTCTGTCTAATTTAAGTTAGTTTGAGGAAAATGTCATCCCCTTACCGCAAGGACTAAATCTTAGTTAAGACTTAAATCCACGTATACGGAAGAGAGAAGCTGAATGTCAAAGTCACACGGAGAGGATAGAAATCGGAGCAGGTAGATTTCTTCACCTATCTTGGAAATACTATCACGTGGGACGGAAGAAGTACAACGGTTATCAAGCTGCGAATAGCCCAAGCAATGAGGGCGTTCAGGGGGAAAAGACAACTTCTGTGCTCAAAGAAGATAAGACTATAAACCAGGAAACAGTATGTGTAATCATTCGTGTGGAGCATGGCACTCTATGAATCAGAAGCATGGACCATTGTAAAAGCTGACCAGAGAAGACTAGAAGCATTCGAAATCTGATTTTTGAGCTGGATGCTGAAGATAAAATGGACGGACAAAATAAGGTATGATGAAGTGTAGAGAAGAGTAGACGAGGAAAGTACAATCTGGAACACCATGGAGAAATGAAGAACGAGATGGATTTGACACACTCTGAGACACAATGGGTTCGTGAAGAACATAATTGAAGGTAAAATAGAGGGAAAAGTCCCCAGAGAAAGACCCAGGAATACGTTCTTGGACCAGATAAAGAGGAAAGTACATGGGAAGAGATACCAGGAGCGAATTTCCACAGAGAAAAAATCATCCCCCTTGACCGGGATGGAACTCCGTGGCTAGTCCCGGATAGCTTGAAATTTGTCAAGATACCAGGAGGTAAGGGAACTAGCATTAGATAGGGAAGGGTTGAGGGCTGCAGTCAACCAATCTTAGGATTGAACGACGAATTATGATGATTTGTTTCCATCATCTGCTTTGAGTAAAGATTTGGGTAAAATGTTTTACGTTTCTTCTGCAAGCTCTTGCTATAATTCGAATGAGTGATGTAAATATCGTGAATTTCGTGATGGCTTAGAGGGTAATATCCTATTTATGATTTAATGCTTTACTTTTCGTTCATTGATTCTCTGCCTTATTTATGATAGCTTGAGCGAAATATTATTTCAACTATATATCAATGAACTTGCTCTCTTTTTGAATAAAAATATTTTGTGCATTACCAAGATACCAAAATATCAGACACTAACCGTACTGAGATTTGTTTGCGCAAAATGTCAGACCTTTAACAAGAGAAACAATACTTAAATGCCCTTCAGAAAGACCTTATATAACCCTTCAATTGCTGCCCATATTCAGGATTAGCTAGGATTGAATGTTCAATCATGATATGTACAACATACTAACTGTGCCTGGCAAGCGGTGCAATGCCAATTTTTCTTTCTAAGTAGGCACATTTTAATGCACAAAATAAATGAAAGACAATGGTTTTTTGTGTATTTAATTTAAGTTTAAAAAAATTCTTCAAATACTTTGGGATATACAATATTATTGGTCTTACCACCCTCTGCGAGAGCAAATTAATTTTTCCGCTGTCCCGCTCGTGAGCATGCAGCCATTGTCCATGTGAATTGTATTATGTCCTGTATGTATGAATGTATGTATGTGTAAGTGAATATTGCCCATAGAATTGTCGATGTGAAAAGCATGGATTTTCCAGATTTAATCCTCACACAAGCGAAGGACATTGTGCCTTGTTAAACGATCTGCTTCGATGCTTTCTTATCGTTCCTCGCTTGTTTGAGAATCTCACGTGCCAATACACTTTTGTTGAAACGACTAGCACTCCACGTATTGTACAATGGAATTAATTATTTAGAAACATTTCAAGGCACGTGCACAACAACTCACCAAAGTTTCATCGTAATCTAATGAATGGTATTGGAACGCATGGCAGACGAACAAGCAAACATTCATTTTTATGTATTAGATTTCCGTAAAGTACCGCCTATTCGTTAAACTCCATCCAAGGAGAGTCACTTAGACAGTGCTTAGATCGAGTCTGGAGGAATAGAGAGTATTTGAGAGTGGAGAGATTGGGGGCAGGAGAACGAAGTGGGCGGGGCGCAAGCACTTCTTCCTTCAAGATGTATCGATCTAGCTTCGATCCCCCACCCCTCTCCTCACTCCCCCGCTGCCCCTACACCCCTTTCCCTCATCTTCCCCCCTCCCCTTTAACCACCCCTCTTGGAGTCCCGTACACTCTTCTCCCTCTAACGCACCCTGCCACCCCCTTTTCACTCACTTTGGAATATTCCCTTTAGTTCAACCCTCTCCTTCTCCCTCTCCTTTCCCTCCCTCCCGCCAACCTCACTTTTTCAACCCTCTCTCTCCATCCCCCTACCTTCCCTACCCTTCTTCCCTTCCCTACCTCCCTCTCACCCCCTCTTTCATCCCCCTTCGCCCATTCATCCACGTCCTTCCCCAAAAATCTCCACTTCTCGTCCTCCCTTAACTCATCGGACCCGATTCAAGTCTCTCTCTCCCTTGCGCCCCAAGCTGCTTTTCTCGCCGTTCCCGTTTCTCTTCTAACTTCCTTTCTTTTCATATGCACTCTCTTCTCCCGTGTGGTTATGTATACACATATATATATATATAACTTCCAAGCCACTACCCTTAAACGTTCAAAGGTGATTTTATGGTCTATGTAAATCAAAACAAATATAAACTCGAAAAAAATTTGCCGTAATTAAGGTGTAGCTATAGGCTATAGCCACAAACTAAGGCTGTAAGCTATAGCTATAAGGCTTAGGAAAGACTTTTCCTTCTATTTTGGAATATACAGGCTGCATGGTATATACGGAGAGAGAATAAGAAGATGATAGTGAACATAAATGACCACAAGTAACCTTTGACTTCCTTTCCTTTCATATATACTCTATTGAATTGGATATTTTGGGGAGGCGACTGACTGCAAAAGTTATTTGCGCCATAGGGGATAGGTAAGGGAAGAAGGGTGGATAGAAACTCGGCGTCGGCAATATCCTGCTCTTAACGAAAGACGCCAAGGGGACCACGGATTAACGACTCATCCGACAGACGGAGTACTGTACTTGATGTGCCCTCCATTAGGCATCCAAGTTGGGATAGGGTTTCCTCTGAAAAACATCTTCCTCTGCAGGGATTTGAGCCCTGACCGTCCGTATGGTAAGCCAGTACTCTAGCCACCACACCAACCCGATCCTCAGCACTCTCTTCACCCGTCTAATTATATATATATGTTTTTCTAATTATGTATATATGTTTTTCTAATTATGTATGTATGTTAAAATTCCAAGCCACCACACTTAAACGTTCCAAGGAGATTTTAAGACCTATGTAAATCAAAACAAATGTAAACTAGAAAAAAATTCTGGTGTAACTTAAGTGTAGCTATCAGCTATAGCTATAATCTATGGCTATAAGCTATGGGTATAAGCTATAGCTATAAGATACTGTAGCTATAACCTATAGGAGAGAATATTTCTACTATTTTGAAATTTACAGATAGCAGACTATATACAAAGAGAGATATAGAAGACGATTGAGAACATAAATGACCACAAGTGATCACGATCTGTAAAGATCCATTTACTAACGGGGAAAACGAAATATCTCCAAGTGTAACAATTTTCTGTCCCTTACAAAGGCATGAAAAAAAAGAACCTACAGCTATCTCACTAAAGACACAATTACGAATAAGAGACCAGAATTTTATCTTTTTGTGATCATGTCAAAAGTATCTTCCCATATATGGCAATATTTTTAGCATAAGCGTAAGTTTATAGCATTTTTCTTCTCCTTTCAAAGCTTAAACTTTGGCGACGACCGTTATTTTATTTGAAATTGAAAATGAATGAAAATTTTTTAGCAAATACTAATTTAAAATGCAGTGATAAATTATTGACTTTATTTCGTGATTTCGGTACAATGAACTCATGAGGATTTTAATTTGTGAGGAGACAGGAGTTCATATTAGTACATTTAGAGTATTGTCTATTAACTTTACTAATAAAGTTTTATATACTGAAACTAATTATGGACATTGGATATGTGCAGCCTTCCACCATTCCCTATCTAATGCTAGTTCCCTTGCTTTCTGGTAGCTCTTTCTACGTACTTAAATCTTTGTTTGGTCCATGAGCTCTTGCCTTGTTCTTCCTCTTTGGGGTTTTTTTCGCTGTGTTTCCTTCAGTTATGTTTGTATACAAATCCATTGCGCCTCAGAGTGTGTCCAATCCATCTGGTTCTTTTATTCTGTACGGTATTCCATATGATTCTTTCCTCTTCTACTCCTCCTGAAACTGCATCATTTCTTATATTGTTCGTCCATTTTATCTTCAGCATCCTCCTCGAGGACCAGGTTTTGGAGGCTTCTAGTCTCTTCTGGTCCTCTTATTCAATGGTCCATTCTTCCGATCCATAGAATGCCAGGCTTCTTACGAATGTTATCACCTCCTCGTTCGTAATCCAATCTTCTTTGAGGGCAGAAGTCTCTTATTCATCATTAGCTTCTTCTGCTCTTCTGTACACTTCATCATTTTGTCCGTCCATTTCATCGTCAGCATCCTCCTCCAGCGCCAGGTTTTGAAGAATTCTTGTTCTAGTCTGCCTTACCAATGGTCCATGCTTCTGATTCATATAGTGTCTCACATAAATATAGTGTCCGATACATATAGTGTCTCACAACGTTTAGAGGGATTAAGGTGGGAGCCGCTAGCGACTCGGAGGCTAAACGGTAGGCATAAGTTGCTTTGGAAATTCAGGACTGATTCTTTTCAGAGCGACACTGAGAATATTATCATGACCGTGGTCATAAAGATTAAACCAAAAATATTAATGAATACAAAGAAAAGCAGCACGCTTCGCTAAAAACTGCTACGAGCGAACATATTGTGTCTCACAACTTTAAAAGGGATTAAGGTGGGAGCCCCTAGAGAATCGAAGGCTGCACGCTAGCCTTAGGTTGCTTGAAAAATTCAGAACTAATGTATTTCAGAGCGATACAGAGAATATTATTGTGACTGCTCACTACATCTCTTGGTCTGACAGATGCGACAAGATAAGAGAGATGCACTGCCGAACAGATAGGTACAAAAACTCGATCTTTCCGCACACAATAAGTGACCACCATAAAAATTGAGCTCCACTAAATACACTCCTATAATACATGTCACCACTTCATCTCCCAAAAACTTGCATCTTTACGCGGCTGGTGACCTAACATCCCCTACCACACGCCAATGCGACGACTCGCAGAGTATTATGTAGATGTAGTTGTGGATGTAGTGTCATGCTTCCCACGAATGTTATCACATACTGTTTTGTAGTTTGTAGAACTATCTATTTCGAATACGGCAGTTGTTTTTTTTACTATGACCACAAAATAACGGATCATTCACCAAGGGATGAAATTTTCGATAAAAAAATCACTTGACTTGACCAGAATGCGGAACCGGGTCTCCCAACTGCCGGTCAGTGGCGTAAGTCATCATCAATAGGTCTTCATTCAAGGCTGATTTTGTCGAGGATTAAGGCGAACAAGTTGTTGGTGTCTAAAGTCCATTCGGAAACCTCCCCACGCCAAGTCACTCTTTAGGAAGATGGCTTGTTGGTGTGACAGGCTGACTCACCTGGCCGGCAATTGAGAGATCTGGGTTCGCAACTCGGTCAGTTTAATTATTTTCATCCTTTGGAGTATATCCACCCGAGCTGGTGATGCTATAACACATCATTAGTACATGCAATGATTGGGAATTTGACGGATAATTTATTGAATTTCAAATGCAGTTTTTATTTCAACACACCTGTCGACACAGGCACGTCATTCCTCAAACTAGATCGTCGTTTTATATAAATTATGAGTGGAAATTTGGAAAACCATCTGTTATTTTGAGATTAATATATCTAACTCTCCTTGGTCTCTAGTGTTCTTGTATATTTAAACCTCTTAGTCTCCTAGGTCTCTAGTGTTCTAGTGTATTTAAACCTCTTAAGTTAATGGAAATTTTAGTCAGATAACCTGCCGAGACGTTAAGTTATGCGTATCCACGTGTGAGCAATTCGAATCCCGCATTACATTGAACGCGACATGAATTCTCAACTCCACAATACGATACTTATCAATCTTCTTGGAGAGTTCACAGCCGGCAAATCTATCGAGACACAATTTGCGATTATCGACGCTTGATTAATTTACGTGAAATATTTCATCGAGCAGGACATGAGTTTATTACTTTCCATTGCAGTACAGCGCATATCGATAAGTAAATCTCTCTGTTTAGATATTCTTAGTCAGAAACACCATCAAGACATGAGTTGAACGTATCAAAATGCGGGAATTTTTTTTTGCCACGTGATTGTACGTATGGTTCCTTTTTACATTTATGGCAAAAATCGGCAAAATGAAAAATGTCTCAGTACTTTATGATGAAAATATATTAATCAAAAATATTATCAAAAGATTCAGATCGATATTATAAATGCTAGCATTGTAAAAATTCATTCATCGAGGCAACACATTACAAATATACCTATGACACTGTAATTATATACCTTGAGAGAAAAATATATTTTTTGGTGAAAGAATGTTAAAAATATTATTAGCGCTTAATGGCACTAATCAGCAAAAATTTATCATTGCTGATGAAATTGCAAAATTTTAGCTTAAAACTGTAGCGATGTGGTTTCTTTGGTCCACATTGGTTTAAACCATTGGTGACTCATTAATCAAATCTTTATTTCCTCATGTTTGTGTCATAGTCAGGGTTTTGGTGCCGGGAGAACCTTTATTCGCGCGAGGGCGGGTTATATGTGGTCCGTTGATTTCCCCAAAGGTTATCGCGGAGATAAATCAAGCACGGTCGTCTCCTTGTCGACAGAATTAACCGCGCGCGGGTCCACTGAGTTATGCGATTTCGTTCTTCTCCGCGTTGAGCCCTAAGCAGGCGGAGATAGAGTCACCATTGAAAATTCGTGGCTCTACAGACGGGGATTCGAAAGGAATTCCCCAGACAATCGGTATGCTTGCAGCACACGGGCGGTTTTCCACTCGAAAATCTGCTGTATTGCTCTATAGAATATTGGATCGAAATTTATCGTATAAGATGGAAAAGGTTGTTTATTTATACATTTCTTCTTTCTGGGATAACTTATTCAACTGTGCCAGGCCAGATATAATCGTACACCATCCAATGGCGAGCCGGGATTTATGTTCTGGGGAGGGGGTGGAGTTAGGATAAGAAATTTGCAATGGATAATTTTTTACTCATTTTTTTATTTAATTCAATGTACAGGTTGATCATTGTATCGCCACGCTTAAGGGATTCTAAAACCAATTTGAAGACAAGTATACCTTCCCTGCGATCATCTTGTTTCTACTTTTTTCAAGTACTTTTATTTATATTCTTGATTTAAAATTGGAGTAGCTGCCCCCCCCTGTATCCTCCTGGCTACCCCCATGACAGCATCTTTTTATTAATGAAATACCATTATTACACTGTTCACTTTATTAAACCAAAATATGCACTTCGTGCTTTTCGGCTTTCTCGCAACCATCATCAGGTAAAGTGCATGGATAATTAGTCAAATTGCATTGCGATTAATTTCAATGGGAATATCCGTGTTTGGCAAACGCTGCTACCGTGGTAATTCAAACTCATTTTCTCTCATTGCAACTAGGTTTCTATTGCAACTAGAATTTACAATTTCTATTGTGGCCAAATGAAGCAAAAAAATTAACAAAGGAGTAAGGCAAGGATGCCACCTCTCACTAGCACTGTTCAAGCTGTGCTTAGAGGAGGCCATAAGAGAAGCACAAGAAATTGGGCAGAAGGGATTTAAGATTAACGGAAATAAATGACATGCTCCTTATCTGGGAATTAAGATGATCTGGAAAGATCACTAAACGCAATGGACCAAGTTCTCGAAAAATATAAAATGAAAAAAATTTGAAAACCTGAAGCTTTCACTTGGT
Source organism: Ceriagrion tenellum (assembly GCA_963169105.1). Taxonomy (NCBI): domain Eukaryota; kingdom Metazoa; phylum Arthropoda; class Insecta; order Odonata; family Coenagrionidae; genus Ceriagrion; species Ceriagrion tenellum. Next base: position 98,218,784 of record OY720642.1, read on the forward strand.
GAAAGGACGTCATGATAAGCAAGATAAGAATTTGTGGCTTCCACAAATCATTTCACACTAGCGACCGATTACGACTGTCACGCCATCATCAGGTCGAAACCGGTCGCTAGTGTTAAACGAATTGTTCAAGTCACAAATTATTATTTGGTTTATTACAACATGAAAATAAATACGGCTTAGACCAAAATCCTAGGGCGCGAAAGGGAAAAGATGAATGGAGAAATGACACCGAGAGGAGAAATATTGGTGTAAGTGGATTCCTTCACCTAAATTGAAATACCAACACGTGGAACGGAAAAAGTACAATGGGCATCGAACGAAGAATAGCAAAAGCTAAGAGAGCGTCCATGATAAAATAACAACTGCTCTATTCAAAGACAATAAGCCTAGGTGGCAATTTATGTACCGGATGCATGGAATATCGGAAAAGCATACCTGAACAGACTAGAAGCCTTCGAAATCTGTTGTTGGAGGAATATGCTGGTTATCAAATGAAGGGACGACATAGGAAATGATGACGTCCATAAAGGAATAGAAGAGGATAGTACCTTATGGAACACAATACAGAAAAGAGGAACAAGAGGATTGGACACAATGGGTTTGTGAGGAACATAATTGAAGGTAAAATAGAGGGAAAGTTCCCTATAGGAAAGACCGAGGAGTTGTATCATGGACCAAATTAAGAAAATTGTTAATTAGAAAGGAAGAAAGGGAAGGAAATAGAAGGGAAATACATAGGAAGAGCTACCAGGAAGTAGGGGAACTAGCATTAGATAGGGAAGGGTGGAGGGCTGCAGTCAACCAATCTTATGATTGAAAGACCAATGAAGATGATTTGTTGCCAGCCTTTGCTGATAAATGGTTTTGGTCAAATGTTTTACGTGATTTTTACGAGCTCTTACTGTAATTCGAATGAGTGATGTAAATTTGAGGGTTGTATCCGGTTCATGATCCAATGCTTTGGTTATTTGGCATTTCGTACATCAATTCTCTGTCTAATTTAAGTTAGTTTGAGGAAAATATCATCCCCTTACCGCAACGACTAAATCTTAGTTAAGACTTAAATCCTCGTATACGGAAGAGAGAAGCTGAATGTAGAAGTCACACGGAGAGGATAGAAATCGGAGCTGGTAGATTTCTTCACCTATCTTGGAAATACTATCACGTGGGACGGAAGAAGTACAACGGTTATCAAGCTGCGAATAGCCCAAGCAATGAGGGCGTTCAGGGGGAAAAGACAACTTCTGTGCTCAAAGAAGATAAGACTATAATAATAAGACGATAATCTGAGGATTGAACGACCAATGACGATGATCAGTGAAAATGCAAATAAATACGGCTAAAATACAGCAATCGGGGTAAACTGAAAAGTCTCACAGTGATCTTGCCACGACACCGCTCAGTATTGGAAGGTGTCTGGAAATGAAGATGATTCCTGGTATCAGTCCAATACCCTTTGATTTTGGCTGCCCGCTGTCTGATCGGCTGCCCGGCTATACTATGTGATATATACTGATAAACCGATTGTTTAAAAAATTGGTGATAGACAAATCATATTAAAAGCAATTTTAAGATGAAAATTAGCCAAAAACCTACTCATAATTTTTCCCTGCTCATTATAAACCATTGACGTGGAAGACGAGTTTTGGTTTTCATCGTTTCTACGGAAAATCTTATGTTAGATCGGGGTATTTCGATAAAATGATTTTGAGAAGAAAGACACTAGCAACAAAGCCGTCGAACGATAATTTTTGTATATTTGCTACTTCAACAAAATGCACAAAACCACTGACAAATGTCTATTTTAGCAATTAAAATTTTTTCAAAATTCAGTTAGTATGCTCTAGTTTTTTGTAGTGTAGTTGTATAGCAGTAAGTGGTAAGGAATAAGTAAGGGTCGAGGCGTTTGACATGCGGGTGCGGAGAAGGATGGAGAGGGTGATCTGGGTGGCGAGAAGGACACACGAGGAGGAATCGGACATGGTTGGAGAGAAGAGGAAGCTATTAGCGGAGGTTCAGATGAGGTAGAAGAGATGGATGGAGGACGTATTTAAAGGAGAGGGAATGCCGAAGAGGGCAAAAGAGGGGAGAAAACTGGGGAAGCGAGGAATAGGAAGGAAGAGGATAGGAAATAATAATAATATTCTTTATTCCATTCATATGTATGTACATTTGGTTATTTATACAAAGTATAGGAACGTAGGTACCCCAGAGGAACCACCTGATATGGGGTTACCATCATCTGAATGTTATCATGGCACAGCTGGCACTGGCCAATTACCAAACACATTATCTCAAAATAATCTAGTGTTTCTATTCCTTATTGTGCATTCATATTATAAAAAGAAACAGACAAGTTATTACGCGTTCACGATGACTTGAGTTTTTACAATAACTTGAGCGATGACAATCAATTAGACAAATCATCAATAACTCTTACAGTTAGGAAACAAAAAATGAATACGCCACACATAATAGATGAATTAACTTGACAATAAACAATCTCAAATCAAACACAACCCCATTTTAAATATTAGCATTTTTATTAAATTTTTAGACAATTTTCAGACATTTTTTAATACAATATTTCGAAGCCAAAACTCAACTTCCTCGTGACACTTTTTTAACAGTTGAATTGAATCCCGATTATGTGTCTTTCTTTGCCACATCCTTTGGCAGAGTACGAAATAGTTTTGGCCCCAGGTATAGATACGAATGAGGAAAAATTTCGTTCTTTGGCCTAGGTATTTTAAAGCCTGTCTCAAGTCTAATGTAATATGTTTTTGGCTTGGCCTTTTCGCCGCCACGATTGTAAAAGATTCTCAGTACTTTATAAATGAATAAGTGCCTGGACGAAATCGGGACGAAAGTAAAAGAAAGAGACGATATGAGGATTTTAAGGCGTATCTAATGGCATTAATCCACAGGTGTGGGTACATATTAGGGAATATACTGTCCAGAAACCTACCAATCAGCTGGTTGAATACTTAAATGAAAATTTTGCTCTGTCCCCGCATGCAGTTTGAAGGATTTTTAAGAATTTTTGATTATGTATGATTGCATATTCGCTTATTTACTGACGGGTTACCCCAAATTAAAAGAAGAACATCAAAATCCGAGGATTACTTTAAGAATTAATGAAGTTTCGACAAGACTCGGACGATTAGAAGTTGTCCGGTCTATTTTTTACCGCGCGTGGCTTGCTGTCTACATCACTGCGCTCCCCCATCTAATTGCGACCAACGCGTGAATCGCGACATGACGATGGACCTTTGTCCTTTTGACTCGTTAAGTTCGTATTTTTATTTACTATGCATGACATCTTATTAGAGTGCCCAGATATTGAATTTTCAAAAATTGAAATGGTTTTATAGTGTAAACATGCAGAAGTTTTTTTGTGGCATTCTTGAAGTCAAAACTATGTCGAGCTCAAATATTATAACTTGGATGCCTCAGTTGCACGTGTTATAATAGTAATTATTCCATATTGCTGTATTTTTAAATGAAACTTCTATGCATGCATTTTTATCCTGCCTTGCTTTTTTCTTGCAATGCATGTAAATTATATGAATACGTTTTATGTATAATGATGTATATTTTTCATGGTATGATTAATTAAAACCCAAGTATAAGTTCGCATTTGGGGTTCTCAAAACTTATTAGTATTTATTATGCTATATTATTATACAACAATAAACTAGATACCAATTTGATCCATAGTATTCTGTAGAAACGTCGGAAACCACTCTTCGGGATCTTTGACCATGGCTTGTAACTAAGGTATTTAACGAGTACCCCGCGATGAATGCAATTGTATTCAATAGATGTCGTGGGTTGTTTTGTGAAAAAATTTACGGGGAAGAAAGTGTAACTTTACTTCTCCACGATATCAGTGATCCGTTAAGCACATTAGCGTTACGTATAGTTTGACAAAAGTCTATTCTGTCGTGCATATTGATATTGTGTTTAGCTATTCAATAATTATTTCACCGGAAAGTCGACCGGAAAACCCTGATAGCTTTCCATGGTATACCTATTTAGATCAATGTGCTTAACTGATGCGAAAATTTCACCACTAGTTTTCCTGCACGCTATTGTTCTGAAATTACATTGTCCAAATCTCGACAATGTGATTAATCTCATAAATATAGATCAATTATTACTTTAATTATTTAAAAACAAACGAATAAGATTAATTCCTCGTGTAATTTAAGTAGAGGTGGGAATTTCGGTTCATTTTGTGGATTCGGTTCATGGGATTTGATTCGTGGCAATGATTCGGTTCTTTAAATCGTTCATAATGAACCGAATGAACCAAATCCACGAGTGGATCTCGAATCCATGTGAATCTCGAATCCAAGTGAATCTCGAATCCATGTGAATCTTGAATCCATGTGAATCTGTCGACTTACTGCACTTCAAATATCATGACGGATAGCTATTCACAGTAATTATTATTTTTAATTTTAACGACATCTTTAATAAATTGTTTTCAGATTTTAAAACCTCTTCAATTGGTCAGAATATTATGCTATACAAAATTAACTATAGTCCACAATTCATGTATTGTGAAATGTAATTTATGCCATTTCTTTATGGCCAGAAATTCACCGAAAATTTGGTGCTTGCGTCTTATTCTGCATTATGATAAATCTGGGTGTCACAATAAAAATTATTTTTTGTCATTATATGATTCCATTCTCCGCAAAACCCCTCCCCCGAATTTCATAATTACCGCTCTTGATACAGAACACGCGGTGATTTTATGTGATGCTCCAATTCGGAAACACAAGACCTTTGACAAGGTGTTTCAAGGGTATTTACAGGGTTCTTATTGAACGATTTGGATTTGGTGGATTCGGAGAATCGCTAGAAGAATCTTCCACACAAATCGCTCACATTGAACGATATGGGTGGACATCCAAATCGTTCAATTTGATCATCAAATCAACGATTTGGATTCGGAGGATTTGAATCTTCCAAAACAAATCGTTCATATTGAACGATTTGGATTCGGCGGATTTGAATCTTTCATCAAATCGTTCATTTTGAACGATTCGAGTGGAAAACGTAGATTCAATTCATTCGGTTCATGCCATTGAATCGTTCATTCTGAACGATTCATTCATGAACGACACAGCTCTAAATTTAAGGCCAAAAATAGGATTCGAGTATACATTCAATAGGATATGAATCTGGTGGATTTTGGGGAGGCGACCGACTGCTAAGGTCATTTGCGCCATAGGGGAAAGGTAAGGGAGGAAGGGTGGATAGAAACCCTGCGTCGGCGTTAGCCTACTCTTAACGAAAGGCGCCAAGGGGACCACAGCTTAACGTCTCATCCGACAGACGGAGTACTGTACTTGAAGTGCCCTTCACAAGACACTCAAGTAGGGATCGGGTGTCCTCTGAAAAACATCTTCCTCTGCAGGGATTTGAATCATGGCCGTCCGTTCGGTTAGTCAGTACTCTAGCCACCACACCAACCTGATCCCCGGGATATAAATAATTTCCTCTTTAATTTTGCTGCTAATTGAGACATAATTCCAATGATAGCAACCTTATATGAATGAAAACTACTCGCTCAAAAGAAAAGGTTTTGCATTATAATTCAAATTACATAATTAGTTAAATCGTTCATTATTCTGCTAGGCATATCCGTCGAAGATGGAAGACAGCAAAAGCAAGAGTGCGCATATTGACATTTCGTGCGTCAACTCATAATTAGCAGCGCCATTAGTGACTAACGGCTATTAACATCTACGATTCTGGTGGCTCGATTAGGCTACCATTGCACGGGCTAATATACTAACGACTCTATTGTGAACGGGGCACAGCGTTACCGTGTTACCCTCACCCCCTCACCGGTCCATCAAGACCTACAAGTAAAGAGCGAGGAAACGGAGTAAGAAATACAATATTTCTGTGGCGTTTTGAGGATTTCGATTTTTCATCTAGCTTATGACACATTTGTATGCTTATTTGTTAAGTAAAATCATCTCATCCACCTTAATGACTGTCTGTTTTCATTATCGTTATTCATTTTTTTCCGGTTTCTGCATGTGATACCAGTATTACTTCTGTGAAGTGACAACGCTATAATCTGTGAATTGCCATGACAGAGACATGTATTCACATCAAGAATACAGTCTACAGTCGTACGAACAATCGCACGTAAGATAGCACTGTGAACGTAATTGCAATCTCATATAAGAATCGTCAAAACTTACAGATAGCAGTCACAGGTAAAGGAGTAACTGGGATATTGCAGTTCCGCTCATATCTGTACACTTCTGGACATGACTAACGAAGTCGTTATCAAATTGTGATACCGTTGTGTAGCGTGCGGACGTGTGTGCGACGAGTACCGTAGTGCGGCCACGTTGGATTGTTTTGTTGGGAGTTGCGGTCGTTGTTCCCTGACAAATCGGTGTGCGGACACAGATCGTCAACTGCTGGCATCTTCTTCCGATGCCAGCGATGCTCCTAACGTTTATGGCAGGGATACCACATTTTCAGGTGGGTGTTGTGTTGATGTGGAGTGACCTCTAACTTAGTTTCGTGATATTTTGTGCGTTAGAAGGAAGAGATACGGTTTTGGCGCCTAATTTTCATCATCGTTGGTCGTACAATCCTAAGATTGGTTGACTGCAGCCCTTCGCCCTTACCTAAATAATGCTAGTTCTCTTACTTCCTGGTATCTCTTCCTGTGTACTTTCCTCTTCATTTGGTCCATGAACTTATTCCTAGGTCTTCCTCTGGGGGCTTTTCCCTCTATTTTGCCTTCAATTATGATCTTCACGAATCCATTGTGTGTCAGGATGTGTCCAATTTATCTGGTTCTTCTTCTCTCTATGGTTTTCCATATGGCCCTTTCCCTTTTACTCTTCTGCAAACTTCATCATTTCTTATTTTGTCCGTCCATTTGATCTTCAGCATCGTCCTCCAGCACCAGGTTTCGAACGCTTCAAGCCTTTACTGTTCAGCAATTCCAAAGGTCCACGCTTCCGCAAAGGGTGCCACGCTCCACACGAATGTTTTCGCATACTGCTTCCTGTTTTCCCATAGTCCTATCTTTTTTTGAGCACAGAAAATGTATTTTTTCCATAAACGCCTTCTTAGCTTGGGCTATTCTATGCTTGATGTCCGTTGTACTTCTTCCGTCCCACGTGATGGTACTTCCGAGACAGGCGAAGGAATCCGCTTGCTCTAATTTCTCTCCTCTTAGAGTTACCTCTACATTCAGCTTCTCTCTTCCACATGACAGGATTTTTGTCTTCGTTTTCTTTATTTTCATATCGTATTCTTGGAGAAGTTGGTCCATTATGTTTAGTGACCTTTGAAGATCATCGCGATTTTCAGGTGTTACTGCGATAATATCTGCAAAGCTGAGCATGCTTATTTCTTCTCCGTGTATCTTTATCCCGCTCAGTCCAATTTATTGTGCTTCACCTATGGCCTCCTCCTAGTACATGTTGAGCAGTGTTGGAGACAGATTGCATTCTTATCTTACTCAGTGGTAAATTTTAGCTTCTATTTGTCTCTCGTCTTCTCGACTTGCTTTCTGTAGAGTTGGTAGATTATTCCTCTGTCGTTGTGATCTATTCCGAGTTTTTCCAGTAATCTAAACATCTTGTTCCATTCAACATTATTGAAGGCTTTCTCCAGGTCCACGAATGTGACATATAATGTCTTGTTCACATGTTCTGTTTTCTCTACCATTACTCTTAGGCAGAGTATGCCCTCCCTGGTACTCCTATTCTTCCTAAATCCAAACTGGTTTTTCGAGAGGTTGTATTCAATTTTCCTGTCCATGCTTTGGCTTATTTTTTGGGTGAGTATTGTTCTAAACTCAGTCAAAATTCAGTTAGGGTCGTTTTCCGGGGATTGTGCTCCGGTACGCTTCTAAAAATTTCCTCAGCGACAGCAACATTACTCTTTCAGCCCCTGTGTGAACATTAGCGACCTACTGTCATCAGTGCAGTGTGACCCCTGTGGGCGCCCGAAGATTTCACCTTCGAGGCCCATTAGTGCCAGTAGTTTACGGCCTAAGTGACCGAATTTCGAGTGGACTTACTTTCATGTGCTCCCACACCCCTCTGCGAAACTTTGGAACGAATCGATCGAGAAAGACGAAGTTCACATGCCGTTACGTCTACGGATTCGAGTCGGTTTAACTTTGTTCGGGATGTTATATCTCCCGAACCGCTGAGGTTAGTGTGATTAAACTTGGTGTGTGTGATTCTGTGGTTGTCAGCTGCAGTCTCTGTGGGCTTGGTGCACGTTGCATTAAAACTGCCTGTTGCTTAGTAAATTGTCGCCCTAGCGGTTTACCGCCCCGCCCTGAATTCTCGTCCCTGTCGTCCGTCGTTTCTCGAACTGCTCCGCGAAGCCCCTCGAACACCGCAAGTGTTTCTCAGTGGGGTCCTTCCGCGGCAGTTCACAATTGCCATCAAAATTGCTGCTGCTATGGAACGTCGTTTAAAAATAATTTTTACGCTAATAATCGTCTTCTTTCCGTCTGCCTTCTCTCGTATCAACTGGTCGGCGTTTTCTCCTTTTATTCTGCACCTACTTATTACCCTGCAAGCCGCTACAAGGATGTTTGGCAGGGCGTGACTTAGCACCAACATAAAGTACAGCGAAGAAATTTATTTTCACCAACATGCTCCGCACTATCGGTGTCCTACAAATGCTACAGAAACTACTAAAATAATCCATAATGTAACTATGAAAACGTGACACAAGAGTCATGTGGGTAACATGCAAAGCGTGGTGTTAGAACTATTCGGCAGATTTAGTAACATAATTTATTCTTAGAAACATTATCCTTCTCCTCTCCAGAATTCTGTCTGAAGCATCATATTTTCTTAGGCCTTTCTTCCGTGTCTTCTGCCAATTTTTCCTTACGACTCATCTTTGGTCTTCCATTCACCACTTATGTCTATTTTCTCAACTTTATCCCTACATAATCCTCTGCGCATATTTCCATACCATGGTGGTCTACTTTTGTGTGCCTTTTTTCCATGGGTCCTCCTTTTACCATTCCTCTAATATGCTCCAACAGAAGGGATAAATAAGAGATATATACTGGCGAACAGATAGATACAAAATTCGTTTTTTCCACGCACAATTACTGACAATTATAAAACCAGAGCTCTCCTTTAAACGCTCTCATATTACACTTCACCTCCGAAAACCTCTTTTTTTACACCTTTTCAAGGCTGGCATCCTAACCCACCCTACCATACACTCATCTGGTGGCTCACAAGGTAGTATGTAGATGTAGAATCTTTATATAATCGTTTCTCGTTGCTCCACACATCCATAGCAGCTTTCTCATTTCAGCTGCGACTAGCTTTCTTTCTTTGGACCTTTGTAATCGGGCATCTTTCCGCCCCGCTCAGCATAGGCCTCTCCACAGACTTAAATACCTCCCCTTTCATCTGGCAGCACACCTTTCTACCTCAAAATACCAGCTCACAATTCGCCAGTTCAGCCATTCACAGGTTATCCTGTGTCGTACTTTGTTTTCCAATCCTCCATCGCCCGTTATATTTGATCAAAGGTACTTGGACTTCCGTTATTTATATATTTGCCTGACTATCCACATAATTGTATTTGGGCGTTGTCTATGCACAGACTTGAGGTGTAGCAAATGAGTCAATGATTATAGTAATTTCTTTGATAGATGTGTTAGTTTTGATCCGTAGGGTGGAGGATTTTTGAAATTTCACGCACAAAGTTGCAGGCGACCGAGATCTAGCAACACCTGATTTATGCATTAAGATTTTGAAGTCGAGCAAGAGTTTGTCAGCTTAAAGAACACTTATTGGTCAAACCTCGAATAAACAGTTATTTTTTACACCCGTTCTAAGCTGTTGTTGTTTAAACTGAAATTAAACCTGTTTTTGCGTTGTGTAAGTTGTTATATAAATACCATTAAGCTATTCACTTTTGTTGTTACGCGGGGTTAGAAGTTTTGAAAAGTGAAGACCGAAGAAGAAAAGTGGTGTTTAATTGAAGATGTGGCATAAAAGCTAATAGGAAAAGAATGCTTGTCGTACAGTTAAAAAATATTTGCAAGATTATGATGATGGAATAAGTAAATTGAACAACTGTTTCAGGTAGACAACTTGCAAGCAGGTTATTTATTCAAAATCGAAGAAGTAATGAAAGGGGAAACGAAAGCGAACCTTTATTTGGGGGTAAAATGCAAGCGAGGGATTAACTATCGCCGAAGATGGCAGCTTAAGGCAGTCCAAGTCAGTAATATTGTATGATGGTAGGCCACTTGTTAGAGAATTGTCAGGTAAAATGGTTTGAGTGTGAGAGGTGCAGAGGCAGTGATGCCTGGTCAGGGAAATTCATGGCGGTCGTGCCTCTTGTAGTGGCTCGACTCTCATTTGGTACAAGTCTTCCGTCTCCGCCGCTATGTGCAGGGCCACTTTAAAACCATCTCAACTCGGCAGTTAGGCACCTAAAGCAGTGAATTTTAGGACGACGCCATCTTGAAGTGTGTCCCAACTGGTAAGACATCTTGAGCGAGCCGTTTTAGGTGCTTCGGATTTAGCATAAATGGAGTTATCCCCATTGAGCTTCCATATTAAAATTCCCATAGTGAAAAGTGCTGCTTACGTAAGAAAAAACACCGGAAATAGCCATTTCCTCATCAACTATGGAAAAAACTCTCAGCTCTTGTGGGCTCCAAGACAAAATGCAACCTACGCTAAAATGAACCTAGAAATGTCGAAATACGATTAGATAAGATAGGACTACCCTTCTCAAAACTATGGCGTTATTGAGGGAATTAATTCACCATCTAATTCTCACAATGGAGCCAAAAGTCGTCAAGGCGCAGATAGTATTATAGAATCATCATATGAATCATGCATATCATGCTCATTTATTTCAAATCTCTTTCATATTTACCTTGTTTTTCATTTGTTTCCATCTCAGAAGATGGCAACACTTGCGAAGGGTGTCCCAAAGCCAGCTCCCTTCGCGAAAGACAGTAAAACATTTAGGTATATATACTTTGATGCATGCTTCCTAATGCCTAACGTGTGGGGCACAGATTCAATACGACCCTGCCTTGATTCTCCTCCGACAATTTCTCAAGAGTCTCAATTATGCATTGGATTTAATCCATATTTAAGCGGTGGCCGTTCACAGCTAAAATTGTATTTTTCATCGTATATGGTTTGCAACGATTCCCTTTTAGCGTCCTCCTCACGGAAAAATTAATAAAGAAAGAATATTTTACAATTGCTATGGTCTCTGGAAATTTCATAAAATTAATTAAATCAATGAGATAACCCAGGAAACAAAGTATAAAGGGTTTACAGAAAATGCTTAAGAGCATAGTTTGCAACAACTGTCATGCCAATAATGCGTATTGAATTTCGTCGCCAATGCCTTGCCATTATTCAACCACTTTTAAATATTTATCGAAGAGCAAAAAAATGAAATATATATATAAATAATACTTCTTGCTTGAATTTTTTTAGGTGCTAACAACATTTATTGTATTTTAATTGCCAGGAAATGTGCTATTATTTCATGTGATTATAATGAGTGTTTGTAAACTGCTCAGTTAGATATAACATTTTGGATTACCAGACTAAATCCTTGAAAATTATGATGACATTATTGTTTGAACGAATAAATTTGGTAATCATACTATTCAGTCATCAATTTTTGCTACTTTGCAAACAATTTACTGGCGTTTTAAGGAGATTTATTTGATACTGTTAAGCATTTCCCATTTTTAAATCTTCAAATGTAGTTGACTTATCTTGAGGGTGATAATGCTACCCTAAATCATATGCTGATCTAATTTCAGGCCCCTTGACGGATTGGAACAGAATTTGGCGCGCACCATCCCATCGGAACCAGTAAGGTTTATTTACTATTATTGAAAGGTCCTTGGGCGCAATGTTTTTCGTTGGTTGTGGATTAATCCATGTGACAAGCATGGAATTCGATTCGGCCTATCCTTTTAATCTTTTTTAAATTACTCTTGATATATGCTTGGACGCTTTAGTGTAATCGAACGGAAAATTATGTTTTTAGTTGCTTCATTTTATTTTAACATACGTTTCGATTTTCCTCCCAAAATTTGAGTCTGCCGATCCAAAATAGTCGTTTGTTTTAGCTATTTTAACAATGTGAATTTTTATTTACTTGGCAACCGCAGCATAGATTTTAGATGGGAATCCATACCCAATATTGTTGTTTATGGGTGGTTTCGATTTGTGGCGATGAACGGCGACCATGGGGTGAATTAGATTGACCGCAATTGCTGGACATCGCTGGCTTTCGGTGACTCTCCTCACCAAGGTGAGCCGAACAATTGAAGAATACAGTGCGTATTTTATTTTGTTTTTTTTTCTGCCTGATTAAAGATATTTTGTTTGAGAATTTGGTCGCCTAGCGATCGTCAGTCGCTTCCGTTAATATTTTATGCTTTGAAATATTTCTATACAAAATAAAAAACGCACCGTGACCTATTTCGAATGATCAATGCTACAGAAATACCGTTTTTTTTGAGTGAAATTGTTTGTCGCTTCCATCTCTAGTCGCCAGTCAGGCATGTGGACGCCAAAAACTTTGATTTTATTCATCAACGCATTTTTTCACTTTTATTTATTGTTTATTTTTTGCTTGCTTTTTTTAAATATTTTTTGATAATTGGTCTATCTATCGTCACAGAGATCACCCAAAAAAATTATAAATTTTAGTTGGATGCTCAAAGTACTTGAGGATCTCCCTTTCACTTATGACCCCTAGCTTTTTTCATGAATTGAGAGGAAAATAAGGTGATAGCGATATTCTTGATGTATTGAGAGGATAAAATATTCTCAATTTATAATTTTATCCCACATGAATGAATATTTTCTCCCTGAATACAATCCTAAACATTTTTTCTTGGTTTCAGAACTGAAGATCTAAGTATACTTAGTCCTATAGTAATGTTGAGAGAAGCGAAAGAGATTTTGAGAGAAGGTGACTCTTTAGCTGGATGCTTAAACTAATTGATTAGAGTATTTATACCAATTTAATGTTGTCTACACTCACATTCATAGAAAATCCTCCAGATTTCCTACGCTTGCAGGGGCCTGTCCTTCTTTGCCTCAGCATGCGATATAACAATTTTCATCACGCCTACAAATGTTTTTTTCTATTTCTTCCCCTTCCTCGCCTGTCCAACATCGTTCCATCAGTCTTCATTGGCTCACCTAATTACTTCCTCCAGCCACTTTACCTTCCTACATCTGCTTTCTTCTAAAAAAGTGTCTTTTCCTCGCCCACCATTCTTCTTCTTCTTCGGTTATCAACCCATGGGTTGGTTGGCAATAGCACGCCATTCCGCTCTTTGCTCAGATTTCCTCTTCATTTCACCATATGAGACGCATCCAGAGTCATGGATGATCTGCTTCATATAGCTTAATCTACGACTTCCTCTACGATTTGTCCCCTCAATAAAACCTTCAGCTATTAAGTTCTGTTGAAGGCTTCCGCGGGGCTTTGATGGAGGTTGATTCCTTTTTCCGGGTTTTCCGCCGCGTTGGTTCATGCTTGGGGACTGCTCTGTCCCCAAGCATGAACCAACGCGGCGGAAAACCCGGAAAAAGGAATCAACCTCCTTCAGCTATTAATTTTATAAAATCATTGCATCGTAGAATGTGACCCATTAGTTTAAGTCTCCTTGTCTGTATCTGTCTCTGGAGACTTCTATTTTCCTGTACTCTTCTCAGCACTTCCTCATTGGTGATTCTGTCTCGCCAGCTGATTTTCTGCATCCTTCGATAGCACCACATTTCTAGGACCTCTAATCTGCTCTTTTCATGTTTCCCGATAGTCAAACTTTCACACCCCTAAAGGGCCACACTCCAAACATAAGCTTTCATAACCCTCTTTCTTACTTCCAAACTAACATTTTTACAAGTCAGAAGAGTCTTTTTATCATTGAAAGCTATTTTTGCTAGTTGTATTCTATTCTCAATTTCTCGTTTACTCCTTGCATCTTCTGTTATCTTACTTCCCAAGTAGTTGCATTCTGTCTGCCCACCATACTGGCCTCATATTACCTCATCTGTGATCCTTTCCGTTCACCGCACCTTCTATTATACCAGTAAAAATATTTTTGTTGTCAGTGAAGGAAAAGCAAAAGCCATGGCTGGACAACCTCACTCATCATGTGCGGTAGGTGACAGCTAGGTAGTTCATTCATTTTTTCTAGTTGTCTTTCAAGGATGATTTTATCCTATGCCACTATTGACAGAAGAAGCCCGCTATTTCCCTAGAGTCCCCTACGTGAAGCAATAGAAATAGCGAACATGCCGAAAAATTTCAACTGAGTGGACGGATACACTCTCGCCACAGCGTGGAAACGGTTCTTCAGCAGAATGGACCAATCACGACATACCTCTACTTGAAGGAGCGAAAACTAAGTAACATATAAGGACGGACCAAATCCTGTATTGGCACTTCAGCGGACCTAAAGAAGCCAGCTAGAATGCTGGCGAAACATTGTCTTTAACGTTGGATAAACGCGGAAGACCACCCAGAAAACCATTCTCTTCCTAGGCGACTATTTTATTTTTTCCTAAAGTTAAAATTTAGCGGGCAGGATCTTCGAGTATATATAAAAATTTGATCTTCGTACCTTGAGGAGGTTGCATTAAAATAGCTCTAGATGATATCGAACATGTAACCAAGGAGTCACTTGGTACAGCAACAAGCGGGTGGAGATACTGGTGAGTTCTAACCACTCGGGTAACTTAAGTGTGCGGTATATTGTTCATTGCGTATCTAATCGCGATATTCATTTTCGTTAATAATTATCCCGCGAGAAAAACTCGATACAGAAGGCTGTTTGAGGTTTTTGCGAGAGTTTTGAATGCACCAAAATCTCGAACCCGTCGTGATTGTACCACGTGACTCCTTAGTTACGTGATCTGAATTACCTCGATCGGTTCCGTTGAGGCAGATTGATAGGGTGGCCGACGCTAGAAGCTGTAAAGTGGGCGTGGCCTAATCGACATCTTCGTTATCCCCGATTTTTCTTCAGCTCTTACTGTCTAATGAGATAATTTTGCAATTTTACGATGTTTTCTATCGAAAACTAATGAAAAATTAGCGTCCATTTTCTTTTTCAATGTGGATTCTTCTTACAGATATTTTTTTATTCATATAGATTAATAATTTTCCGCTTTCTCGTTGCAAAGTATGGTAAAATCGAGTAGAATCCTCTGCATTAAGTGATTTATGTATGTTTTAAGAGTCATTTTCTTAAAAGTTCAAACAAACGACGAGGATTTATCTACTTCACATCC
Organism: Ceriagrion tenellum; assembly: GCA_963169105.1. Lineage (NCBI taxonomy): Eukaryota > Metazoa > Arthropoda > Insecta > Odonata > Coenagrionidae > Ceriagrion > Ceriagrion tenellum. Next base: position 98,234,125 of record OY720642.1, read on the forward strand.
ACTAATTCGTCCATTCCCTTCGCTCTATCCATAGGAAAGTAAGGAAAGAGCAGGGATAACTAATCATCATTCATAGGTCGTTCAATCCGAAGATCGGTTGACTTCAGCCCTCCACCCTTAGCCTATCTAATGATAGTTCCCTTACCTCTTGGTATCTCTTCCTATGTACTTTCCTCTTTATTTGGTCCATGAACTTATTCCTGGGACTTCCTCTGGGGACTTTTCCCATTTACAACAAATATCAACAAATATAACGGAATTCGAACTGAACAGTCGAACCAGAAAACCGAATTAACAACCAATATGGTTGTTATTTCGGTCATCGGGCTGAAGTTTGATGGCAGAGTGCCTTCTCCATTCACCTCAATGGTGATAACTCACCCCCTGCCAAAAACCCTTGAGGATACTTGTGTTCAATTTCATACAGATAGTGAATATTCTTGCTTTACATCCGCTGATTCCTCTATTTTGTCGCGTTATCCAACGGAAATTGAGGGAAGAGCTGGGATCTATATCTACTAATTACGATGCATTCCACCACAAGGGTGATTGGCAGGGGGCGAAATATCACCAACATGAACTACAGTTAAGAAAATAACTTTCACCGACAAACACTACACTATCGGTATACTACAAATGCTACAGAAACTACTAACATAATCCATAGGGTAACTATGTAAACGTGACGCAAGAGTCAGGTAGGGAACATGCAAAACACTACTCGATAGATTAAGAAATAAAAGAAAGGTGTTAGGACTACTCGACAGACTAAGAAACATAATCAGCTACAGAAAAACAATATGGTTGTTATTTTGGTTGCCTGGCTACAGTTTGATGACGTAAATCCCTCTCCATATGCCTCAATGAGCAGATTAAATGCAATCTCCGTAAAGAGTCGATTGAAATCACGGCAGTGATTGTTGTTCAAATTAGGATTCGGAGATGGATGCTTAAATTAACCCTCTATGGAGAGAATTATGAAACATCAGAAAGAAAAAAATATTCCTACTCTATTCGTTTTTAAAAAGTGCTTTTATATAATTTAAAAAAATGGCAATTCGTTTGATAATAACATTTATTTTGAAATGTGACGCATTGGTATTGTACATACTTATTTTTTCAATAATTCGTTACATGATAATATTTACACAGGGTATACTTCAACATTACCTTCATGACATATCTTTTTTTAAACTTTCCCCATTTTTTTCATCACATGACAGCCTACACTATTTATTTCCGAGTTCGACCAGGCACGCCATCGTCAGTGAATAGCGTCACAAATTCATCTATTTAAATCGTTTGACAAACCAGCGAAAGAGATTCAACTTTCCACACACTAAATTCGAAGCGATACAATGCCGTGCAAGCCACCACTAGGGTATGTGGCACGGGGTGATTCCACACCAAACATGCGGCACTCATCCCGGTAAAAATCAGAACCGCTCACGTTCCCCCGAATGCCAGGCGCGGGCCAAAAGCAGTCAAAACATCAGTGCGCCGTCAGATCAGAAACCAGGTGAGTGATACGTAGAGGACCATGCTACCATGCAGTACATTACTAAAGATACAACTACTGGCTAATATTACTAATTCGACAGGTAAATAGCACTGCAAGGTATTAAATCACGCGAGAGATACAAGGCACGAAAACATGCTGGAGATTACATGCGAAGTTAGCAGCAAATAATCATGTCTATTACACTACTGAAAAACCTACTAAACCTGGTCAGCATCCTAGAACTGATCTATCGCAACTATTATGGTACTTTATTGTGCGTGAAAAAATGACATTATAAATCTATCGGTTCTGCAGTCTACTTCCCTAATCTTATTTCTGTGACCGTTTCTGCCATAATATTTTGACTCTAGCAAAGTATTTTGAAAGTCGGGCAAGAAATTGTATGCATAAAAAATTCGTAAAAGATTTAACCTATATTTTGCCCTTCGATCGGACAGAGATTTCCGCCCTAATCCCCGCAACAATTTTGTAATACTGCTATTTTTATCATGACATTTTTTAACAAATCTAGCTTCCCTCCGCTATCTAGTTGTCTAGCGCTGCAACTTGATGAAAAAGCCCCTTAGAAAGGAGATATTTGAATGATTTTGAAACATAACAAATATGACTAGCGTGTCCGTAGGGGGTTAGAATAGAAGAGAATAGAATTTAATTCCAAAACCTAGTCCTTCGGGCTCTAGGTTCAACAAAAGTACATTCTTAGAAACAAGCACTCTCTCAGTTACTTTTGCATAAATTACAGAAAATCAATTACAAAAATTTAAGAACATTAACACTGTGGATAATTTACCGAATGAAAAAAACAACAGAATGGTAAAAAAGAAAGAAAAAAATAATAGTTTCACTCTCACAGGTGCTACATTACATAGAAAAAATAATGATATTAATAATTATTTCGTTAGATTTATAACCAGTAGTAATGTATGCCTATACACTTTGCAACTCGCTTGATACACTTTGCAACTCGCGGGGTTAAGGCCGTTTCGCCGAATCTTGTACCCTGGCCAGGATTCTCTCTCTTCTCGGTCCATCCTCTTCCTCTCTCCACCCTGAACACGTGGTTGCCTTTTTCTCCCGGCGTTCAGTGTCCTTCTCCCGCCCCCATTATTTCCCGGGCTCAAACATTTCGACGCTCATCCCGCTTAACGTCTCCGAAGCACTTCAGCCTCCGGACCCCTCAACCCTCCGGCCCGCCACTTCGCCCACCCCTTGTTTACCACTATCCGCCCACCGCACCCCCTTCGTCTCCTCGGCCAACACTCCCTTCTCTCCCTCCCCTCCCCCCAACCGCCCCCCGCACCCACCAATTCCTGCACCCGACCTAGTCCCCGGACGGCCGGGTGAGGCCGGTGTGGGAGCGGCAGGTCCCTACACACCCCGCCTTGAAAACCAATGATACCTCCGCGTTCGGTTCCAGGCCCGGCCTCAAGTGCGGGGACTATCCGTCCACTTGGGATGCGGCGGGTTGAAGTCCGTTTTCTTCGAGTCGGATTTGGTCTTTTTGGGCAGTTTGCGCGAAATGGAATCTCGTCTATAAATAAATAAATTTGGACTAATTAAATAAATGGTCGAAGGCATAACTTTGTGGAAAATTTTTGCGGACATGACGAAAAAATTTCGTAGTAAATTCCACACTTAAAAGTTTATTTATGACCTAGGTTTCGACATCACAGCAATCATTTTCAAAGTTGTGCGGAAATAAGCTTTTAAGTGTGTAATTGACGAAGAAATTTTAATTAATTTTAAAGAAAAATATCTTATTCTTGAAGGATACAAAAATATCAACCCCTTTATCGAACTACTTTCCCAATACTTTTGATGAAAAATGCATTGAATTTTGCTTGGGATATGGTACGTGCATGCACCCAAGAGAGACCTAATTTTGAGAAAATGAGGAATTTGTATCTCATAAATCTCGTATGAATATAAACTGTGTGTTGTTCGTATTTTTTCTGGAATAATTCAAAAGATAAATCGTGTAGTCATCGAAATCTTTTCTTCAAGATCATAAAAAATTTTGCTTTGTGAGGGAATTTTAAACGTACCGCGTTAGTCAAGTTAAAAACTTATGTACTTACCCTTATTCCCAGGGCCATTCATATCCATGCTGATATTTAGCCACAGCAACATATTCCATCTATCTCTTTCGGTCCATTGCATCCTCTTCTGCAGCTCCAACCCTCTCCTTTAAAAAAGTCTATCTTTACTTTGTTCCCTCATGTCTTCTTGGTCGTTCGTTGTCTTCCCCGGGGTCGTCTTCCTTCTGGATTTCCTCTCAGAGCCTCCTTCATCACAAACCGTTATCTTTTTTTAACAAGCGTCCTGCTCACCTGAATCTTATGCATTTAATCTCACACATGATGTCGGTATTCTCGTGAAGGTTCCTTATTTCCTTATTGTTATTTCTTCCCCACATTCCTTGCTCGTTTGCAGGCCCATAGATCTTTCGTAATATCTTATTTTTAAATGCAATAATTTTTTTCTCCTCCTTCTTATTCAGTTTTCGCGTCTCGAATCCATAGAGCAATACTGGACAGATAATAATATTAATTTAATGCTCCTATAATTTGCAGACATTAAAACAGCAAAAAATTATATATGGAAGTTTTAGGTTACCCCAAAGATTGGAACCTGTGTTGTGGTAACCAAAATACCGTGCAAAATTTATATAACAAAAGAGTGATAAGATTACAAGGTTAAATATGGTGCTATGCAATAATTTAAAATATTAATTTACAATTTCTTGTCGCTTGAAACAATTTCATGTATATTTTTTAAATAATAGTTCCATATCAGCGTACTCGAACAGCCATTTTTTTAGGTAGTCCGAGCGAGATAGTTCCCTAGTTATAATAGAGACCATATTCGAATTATACGTTTTAATTTCGCCAGCTGTAAGATACATCAATCAATTATTGCATTATTAATGGTGCAATAATATAGTTTTGTATGACAGAAATTGTAAGTAAATAAATGAAAATATCTAAATAAGTCTTTAACCTGACTAATTTTTTTCGCACGGTGCGTTTGAGACTCCTTCAAAACGGAAGGTTTTTTTGTGATACCCAAGAACCTACTGCGGTGACAATATGATTAATTTTCGCAAATATTTGAGAAAACATACAAACTACACGCTGTTAGTTTTTTGACGGTATCTAAGTGTTATAAATTCCTCAATTTGTAAATAGTTTAATTTATTAATAAATAAATAAAATATAATAATTTAAATGAATTAATCAAAAAATATAATGTAATTTAATTAATAAAATTTAGTTTTTTGACGGCATCTAAGTGTTATAAATTCCTCATTTTGTAAATTGTGTCTCTCTGGAGTGCATACACTTACTGTTTTCCGTGTAAAAGGGCTGGTATTTTTTGTCAAATATCTCCGATAGTAATGTGGTAAGGGGTTAAATTTTTGGTGGCATTAGAAGGGTGAGATATTTTTCGTTAAAATGAGACCAAATTCATTGATTTCTTGGAAAACTGATATTTCGCTCAAACTACCTTAACTTGCTTTAAAAATAAATCTTTTCCTTTTTAACATTATCTGGCAGTAGGTTAAATATTTTTGGTACTAAATAAACAAAACAAGTCTGAAATAAGGTTATATGAGGCCTAGGGGGTAAAACTACTGATTGTATGCAGTAATTATTGTTTTGTACAATCTAATTTTTGTTTTCTACGACAGGAATTTCGAAGTTATGAGTCAATGACATGCGTGTAAGCATCTGTTGACTATTATAAAAAAAACAATTGCACTTTCCCACGAATTGGTTTTATGCGCACAACGCGTTTTGGCTCACAGGTACAAGACCTTCAAGACAGGTTGCTAGTGGCGGCGACGGTGGGGGAAAGAAGGCTTCATCATGAACATAAGTTTAGTATATTGCGGAATGTATACAAATTTTTTGGAAGTGGGGGGGAGGTTGAGTGCGGCGTCCACGGCGGGGGTTGGGGCGTCCTCCTTGAAAGGTATTGTGGCTCAGGGGAATATCCAAGAGGGGCAAATGGCTGACAAAAATATTCTCGCTAGCAATTTTTCCTTCCTTTAATTACTTTCTTATCTCCAGCTCCTCCAAACAGTCCATCCTTCTTCCCTTTTTCTCCAGGTGGAGAATCTCCGGGACAAATCACTCTTATGGTCATTTTCCCATAGATGCATAGCGAAATTGGATCTGTTTATGTCCCCATTTCGTAAATGTTTTTTATGATCATCTGCTCTCATTCTGAACGACCGTCCAGTCTGGCCAACATAACAGGTTTCTCATTCACCAGATTTAAGTTTATAAATACCTTGTTCTATCATTAATGTCAATTTTGTCTTTGGTTTTGTTTAACACAGCCCTTAAGTTACATAAATTCTTTAGAATGCATTTTCACCAAGTAAAGCCTGAAAAAATCGAGTTAATCTTGTAACTCAGCTGGTATGCGCCTCATTAGGATCACGAAATTCCGTAAAATGTAGGGTTTTAGCGGTGGAATGTTTTAATCTTCAAGTGGAATTCGTAATATTATAAGAGAAACAATAGCACTTTTCTACAAATTGCTTTAATGCGTACAATTCGGCCCACAGAGCGATCATCAGGTACAATACGTCTTGTACTTGATGATGGCTCTGTGAGCCGAATTGCACGCATTAAAGCAATTTGTGGAAAAGTGCTATTGTTTCTCTTATAATATGAAGAACTTCCACGATATCTCGCCTGAATCTGTTGAATTTATCTATTGACTAGATTTAATATATTTTTTTTAAATCACTGGTCCTTATCTGTTGTCATTTGATGTAATATCTCCTAAGTACTTAAAAAGGTCTACTTTTTCACATTCATGCCCCTCTATGTGTAGGTAACCTATATTTTCCTTTGGAGTTCCATAAAAAATTATGTAGATATTTTGAATTAATTTATTATAGTTACAGTCGAATAAAAGTATTTAATTGCACCATTATATTATAATATTTAGTTCATGCTTCTTTCATCTGCTGAAATCGAAACGTATATTCCAAATATGGTCTCTGTTTTGACTAGGGAACTATCTTCCTCAAACTGCCTTAACTGGCGTGCATGATCTTTTTATTTCGAAGTGATGTAGATAACTTTTTTAACATTCTTCTTCTAATACGGCACAGTTAAGTTTTAATCTTCCGCAATACTTGCTTATTTAGCATGGCGCCTCCAGTGTTAACGTGTGAACAGGAGGCAAGTGCATCTACTTCGGAATAAACACCCGGATTAATTCGCCCTTGAACATACATAGCTTGGTGGTATAACTACTGTCTAGTTATATACAGTCACGACACCCATTGTTACTTTCTCTGTACTAAGTTGCAGGTGACCATTGCGATATATGGAGAGGGCACTGCGTCATCAAACTGAAGCCTGACTCATGTGAAGCGTAATGAAAACCATGTTGTTTAATCCTGATCTTTCCTACAACTCCTTTGGATAGCATAACGGAATGGACGAATTAGTGGTCATGAAGTGGTAAAAAGAATATCAAAGTTCTGCTTGCAATAAAAGGCAAGTAACTCATCAAATTCCATTCGTCCAGCCACAGGAACCAACTGCAGCGCCATTTTTATAGAACTGCCGGATTTCACATTTCTAATTCTCAAATGCGTCGAACACCTCGAAAGTACCGTCACGTGGGATGGAAGAAGTTCACCGGACATTAAGCGGAGAATTGCCCAAGCTGAGAAGGATTCCATGGTAAAAAATCAACTGCTGTGTTCAAAGAAGATAGAACTACAAACTGGGAAACGGTATGTGAAAATATTCGTGTGGAGTGTGGCACTCTGTGGATCGGAAGCATGGACCATTGAAAAAGCTGATCAGAAAAGGCTAGAAGCCTTCGTAAATTGGTGCTGGAAGAGGATGCTGAAGATAAAATGGGCGGACAAAATAAGAAATGATGAAATGTACAGAAGAGTAGTAGAAGAGGAAAGGACCATAGGAAACACCACACAGAAAAGAAGAACCAGATGGATTGGACACGTCCTGAATGGGTTTGTAAAGAACATAATTGACGGTAAAATAGAGGGAAAAATCCCCAGAGGAAGACCCAGGAATAAGTTCACGGACCAAATAAGGAGTAAAGTACATAGGAAGAGATACCGGGAGGAAAGGGGACTAGCGTTAGATAGGGACGGGTGGAGGGCTGCAGTCAACTAATTTTAGGATTGAACACTAATGAATGAGTGTTGAATATTTGAGAAAATAGAAAAAAATGACGGAAAAAGAAACGGAGGGGTTGTGCGGAAATCAGCCGCCAAAGTAGCACGAATCAAGCAGCGAAACCTTCACGAGCCACATCATTGAATCATTACCTTGACAGGGAACGTTCCGTGAGAACTCAAACAACTGTTTCCACGCCTGAAATCTATTATCGCGGCCCTCTCCGCTATAAATACGTACGATGCGATTCCTGGCGAGTGCCCGAAAGTGAGGGTTCCCGATTCCGCCCCTGGATTAAGTCGTCCTTCCCCCGGTACATCAGTGGCGCACCCTCAAAATCCAGCTCCGCGCTCACACAAAACCCTTTTCAACTCGACTCCCAGAAACCCTTTTCCAGCACCGAGGGTAACCTTCCTGAACCCTTCACAACCCGTATCCTATCTCGCCATCTCCAACAGTTTTAACTTCCTCAGTGCCTTAACCCAATTCGCTATCTGCACCCATTATTCACCCTTCAACCCTCCTCATCCCTTGCTTCACTCCCCCGCTCTCCAGGAGGCGCCGGTGGCGCCTTTCCCCTAACGATCCTTCCCCCACCTACTCCCGTCCTAAACACTAATCTTCTCCCCTCTTCCCCCTCTCCTCCAATGTATCCCTTTCCCGCCTCCTACAAAACACCCATCGCATCCCCAAGACACATCTTTGTGTAGTGAGACCTGTATTGAGCGACCACCGAAGATTCACGCTAGGCAATGCTCAAGGTGAATTTCTCGACCTTCAATTTACTGAGAACTGTGAATAACAACTTAAATTATTGCCTGCCAGTAATTAAGAATGTGTAAAATTTTACGTCTCTTTTCCAGGAAAGTTACAATGGACGATTAATTCAGACGGCTGCTCTTATCCTCCGATCCTCTGATATCCTCCAAGCCCAAACTTAGATTGAAAACACAGTCCACTTTACCTGAAATGGTAATAAAGTTGCTCGAAAGCGATAAAATTAATCACTTGGTTGATTCAATTTTTTGTTATACGATGAAAGAGGTTGGTAGACTAGAGCTTTGTTTTTCTTCATAAGATAAAAATAACCCATTTCAAGGAATGGGTACATAAAAAAGGATACATTTCCATAATTTGTCAGAAATGACTTATTCACATATTTAACATATCATGTAATATATATAAATGAACGCTTGTTTGTTCGTCTTCTATGCGTTCCAATACCATTCATCAGATTACGTTGAAACTTTGGTAGGTTGTTGTGCGCGCGCCCGCTAAGATTTCTGATCATTAAATCCATTGTAAAATGGGTGGAGCGCGAGTCGTTTCAACAAATGAGTGTTGGCACGCGAGCTTCTCAAACAAGCGAGGAGCGATAATCAAGCAACGATCGACAAGGAAGCAGATCGTATGAGTTGCTCAATCACATGCATCAAAATGACATCAGTGATACTTAATATTGCGTGCATCAGAATCATATCAGTGAGACATAATTTGTGCTAAAAGGAACGTAGAATAAGATTTGATGCAGTTGTCTCTTTCTTTGCTTTTATAAATTTTTGGTTTCAATTTTCATATACGCTTTGATTTTTCCTAAAATTGGATTTTTAAGCTCGTAAATCTTAAATGTATGCACTTCTTCAACAATAGAATATTTTATTTACTTGAAAACCGCAGCATAGGCGCGGAATGGATACTCATGCCATCATTTGTGCGGTAAGAATTCCTGTGTACGAACGAGGGTGCATTGGACTACAAAAACCATTGCCTTAAATTTATTTTTCACGTTTAAATGTGTCTGCTTTGTATATACCTATGTGCCTACTTTGAAAGAAAAAGAGGCATTGCAACGCACGGTGAGAATTTTATATAGAACTAGCGGAAGGTACCCGCTGAAATTCAACGGGTGTGAAAAAGATTGAAGTTATTTTATACAACCGATAGTAATCGAATTATATATATATATATATATATATATATATATATATCGCGCTCAATATTTTTGTAAGTGTATTTCTTGTGGATTATTCTATTTCAATTACTGCGTTCTGGGCCTATATTCACCTTATATTCATATGTGGTTTGGCTTCAAAGGTGTTATCGGTCGTCATGGGAACGGCGTACCAAAAACGCTGAAATTTCAGGATTTTTTTTTAATTTTACGTAAATCATTTGAAAAACAAAACCCGATTACATAAATAAAAATATTTATTTAATTTTCTTTCAAATGGTCTTCGTCTCAACTTTGTGCAGACATTAATTCTAATTTAAATATGCAGAAGAAATAAGGTCTGCATGTCAGAAAAACGAACGCTATACGCATTTCTTATGGAAACGCTTTTACTTGTCTTGGAGTTGAACAGGAGATCATTAGGTAAACAAAATGTAGCCATAAACCTTTCGAGTGACATAATGAATCACGTTAAAAAGTTTTACATCATTCTATTCTCTTGTTTGATAGTTACAACTGACCGCACAACACACTTTCATCTGCATGGATAAGAAAGAAGAAGACAATAAAATATTGGAGACACGTGTGGTGAAGCACGGTCTGTGGGACCGAAAGTAGCTGTAAGTAGCGATATACTTACAGAAAATGATTTTTTGGCTTGTAAACCGGGGGAGCAGTATAAAATAGGAGGCTATTGAATAGCGTAAAAAACGAAATTACATCCTTCGACTGCGTCACCAGAAAGATTATATTGTCGGTCTGAAAGTCCGGGCGTCACCACCCTAGGGTTAAGAGGAGTGGTCGTAAGATAGGGGTTCAGTTTCTGGGAGTATTGCGCAAATGAACGGGCGGCAGTTTTGAAGGTAAAATGGAAAAACTTCAAAAAAGACGGTTTTGTCAAAACCTATGCAGATGGCATTCGTTTCCTCATAATTTAGTCGCTCCTGGGAAATTTCAATGCATATTAATTTAAGGAATACATTGAGAGAAACGTGAATTAAGAGACATACGACGGTTCCGCTCACAAATTGGTCGTTATGAGAGGTGTTCGTGGAATAGAGGTTCAGTTTTTAGGAATATTATGAAAATGACATGGCGGCTGATTTGAAAAAAAAAATGGAATTATTCTTAAAGCGACGGTTTAGTTCAAACCTCAATAGGTGGCGTAAATTTCCTCATAACTCAATCGCTCCTGGGAAATTTCAATGGATGTTAATTTTAGATGTAGGTACATACAGTGTTCCCTGAAGTAAGCGGGAAACCGACGGTTTCGCTGAAAAATGGTCGCTTGATAGGAGGGTTTCACTATCTCTTTCATCGGAGATTACCTGGAGTCGGGTTGGTGTGGTGGCTAGTGTACTCGCCTACCACTTGGGCGGCCAGGGTTCAATTGACGGAAGTATCGTGTCGATACTTGTGTTGAATTTCCGATCCTGGTATTAAGACGAGACGAGAAAGTCTCAAGACTCGCGACAGCACCAAAGATTCCCTCCACACTAAACAATTTCTCTCCCTAGTTCCTCAGCATTTTGGAAATCCGTAACACATGTCCCGAAATCGTCCACTGCTCATCGCTAGGAACTTAGACGAATCATATGGAGAAGAGATAACTAATCTGAAACTTTAGCTGGCAGTCTTATACTGGTTTAATATTTCGGGACAATTTAGGACAATGTATTCTAAAAGGATGACTAAATTCCACACTCGAAAACTAGATTATCACACCTATTTAAATCCATTTAATACAGTCGATACCGCATTAATGGTATTCACAAAAGCAACAGTATTATAAATTACCAATCAACTAGAGCTTGAACCTAAAATGAAACTGTTAAAGATCGAGCATACTACATATTTGGAGTAATACATTAGTACTTCGTACGGTGGGCGAGGAAATCAAACTTCTAAATGAACTCCGGGATTGGCAAGGCAGGTGTCTGGAGGATGTACGAGGATATGTCAACAAATAACACGCGCAACTGGATAGAGGCAATAATAATCAAAGTAATTTCCTGAAATTTATTTCTCTCTTCGACACATTCACCCAGTACATTCAAACACTCATCCCATCTCTTTACAAGTCCTTGATAGCCGGCAGCAAAAAAGTCTTTTGTTTGCTGTCGCTGCCAACGAGTAACCTCTTGGACTACGGCATCGTCAGTTTACCACGTCGGCCACTCAAATGATTTTTTAGGGGTCCGAACAGATGAAAATCACTGGTGGCTAATTCGTGACTGTACGGTGGATGTTTCATACGTTCCCAATGAAATGTTTACGACTGAGGCCGATGATAAAAGGCTGACGTTTGCGACTTATTTATTGACTTACCCTCGTAATATGGAGTGACTGGTTACTTTGAAGGAGAGAAGGATTTTAGGCAAGCGGGGAAGGGAAAGAAACAGAATAGATTTTATTGACGGGATGAAGAAGGGTACTTCGTTCACAGAAGCAAAAAAGGAGGGGATCGGGTTGGTGTGGTGGCTAGAGTACTCGCCTACCACTTGGGCGGCCAGGGTTCAAATCCCTGCAGAGGAGGATGTTTTTCAGAGGAAGAGATCCCTACTTGAGTGTCTTGTGGAGGGATGAGACGTTAAACCGTGGTCCCCTTGGCGCCTTTCGTTAAGAGCAGGCTAATGCCGACGCCGGGTTTCTCTCCACCCTTCCTCCCTTACCTATCCCCTATGGCGCAAATGACCTTAGCCAAAATATCCAATCCAATCGAGATTCGCTTTAGAAATAGAGTGGTTTGTATTTTGCCTGCCAGTATAATTTCGATTCCGAAATGTTATCTCAACCGAATTTATTCATATATATATCTGCAGAACCTTCCTATAGATGCAGATATCTTCCAATGTGCATCTATAGATGCAGATATCTTCCAACCACCCCAAGTGTGGTGGCTGGCATGGTGTTCTGCAGATATAGATGCAGGGGGTGGGTTTCAGCAGAAGCGTGGCAGGAGGTGGGTTTTTCACCAACAGATAGTACACTGCTCTAAGAAAGTTAACGAAACTGCGACTGTTAACGCATTAGAAAGAGCCCGTAAAAAATTGCCCCAAGGGTAACTTTCAGCCACCTACTCTATACTATTGGTTTGCTACCAACGTTAATGAAACTTTGTATAAATGTACATTGTATCTGCATAAACGCACAGAGGTTGAGGATTCGTGAAGGAATCATGCGAGAAGTAATGCTGTGACGGCGTTGTATATTAATTAAGAAGCAATAGGGAGCAAGTCAACAAATTAGCGACACTATCTATCGACCTATTTTAAGGTCTCCTTTTCAGTGAAATCCTAGTCTCATGACGAGAGGATCCTAAAACCTTTTATGCATCAATGCCAACGGAAGTACACAGATTTTAGAGTTTGTATTTTTGAAAGTATCTGCTATGAATTGATTTCTTCTCGATAAACTTATGAATGGGAAATTTACGTAGTTTCATACGTGCAAGAGTTTACCAATAAATAATTTCCCACATTTTTTCTCAAAAGCTATTTATTATATGAAAATGAAATGTACACACATGGGAGAGTGACGTTGTGTGTACTCACTCTATTTTTCCGCATTTCCTCTTTCAAGTTCCATTGTCCTCTGCCAGCTATTCACAATGGCGCGTATGCCCTGTCGATACCAGTCCTCGCTCTGGTTAAGGAACCAGATTTTCACTGCTCTCATCAACTCATCGTCACCTTAAGTATTTGTGTGAAGAAGTAATTAGTGTTATTAGTCAAAATGGATAAATCACGAAGATAAAAGCATGGAGGTAAATTACGAAGAAATTTATATTCTTTCACGTCTTTAATTTGTGCCAGACACCAACAGGCACTTTTTTTAGATCATAGTAACAACTTTTCACTGATCAGCCGGCCATAATTAAGTTAAATTGAGGTTGGCAAGTCATACACACTATCAATATAGTAACGTATGACGTTGAGAGAGTGAAATGAAGCATCGCTTTGCTTGCCAAAAGATCGTTCACATGATATGGAAGTGCTTTTAAAGGGGAAAAAGAGGTATCCGAACTACTTAGTCAATTCACGCTTCATTTTTGCCATTGACTACCATAGGAACGTATACATCTACATCTACGTCATACCCGGCAAGCCACCCAAAGGGTGTGTGGCAGGGGGTGCTTTCGCACCAGGCATGCATGAATGATATGGTAGAACACCGAAATTACATTAAAACCAGCGTACCACACATGTAAAGCGCCAATTAAAAATATAATACCCAAGAAACGTTCTATCTTCAATCGCTCCAACATGCAAGGGATACAAAGACTACTACTACAGATTCTAAATATCAGGCATAAATAAGAACATCAATATTTACATAATGCATAAATAAGAGAGTAGAGAATATAATGAGAAAGATTTACTGCCTTCCTATTGTCAGTACTCGAACTATTCATGACGACGATCACAGCTGTTATGGTCCCGAATGGTACGCGGAAAAAATGACATTTTATACCTATCGGTTCTACAATCTAGCTCTCTAATTTTATTGGCGCGATCTAATCTGCCGTAGTACGAAGGGGTTAATAGTATGTTTTTTACGTCGTCAGTAAAATGATTTTCCTGAAATTTATTTAGGAGGTTAAGCCTATAATTTAATCTACGCTGTGATAGCGATTCCCATCCTAATTCTTCTAACAGTCCAGACACACTAGCCAACTTATCGTAGCATCGTTTCACAAACCTACAGGATGCCTTATCTTTGTGGCATTTTGTTGAGAAACGTTTATTACCGAGAAAGGATGCCTTTTAATTATTTACTTGTAGAGTAATTTTTTTACCTTGTATAATAATCTCTCATCTCTCTTCCATTTCAGGTTGACGTGATACATTATGGTCTCCCGGAGTGTGTCCCTGAACTTTATCCAAGTCCTTCAACATCGGGAATGCATAGAAAGTACTTTCGAGTGAGACCAGTCGTAAAATGTTCAGAAAGTTGAGCTACCCAGCCAGGATTGGTTTTTAGATTCCCACGGTAGCGAAAAAAAAACGTTCTTGAAGAAGGGACTCTCATGGTTGTCAGGTGGCCTATTTATCCAACAGCCACCGATGGCGGCATTATACCTTTTGACTCGCACTAGCGCCGTCAAAATTTACTCCAAACGTTTTAGGATATCCTTGAGTTCTCTGTGTGATTTTACTGTGAAATATTGAGGCCATTGAATTCTCTCGCTTTTCTTTCCCTTGCAATGTACCCAAAGGTTAAAAGACGACTGCTGTGTTCAAGGAAGGTAGGCCTTCACACTTGAAGACAGTACGTGAACACATTCGTGAGGATCGTGGAACTCAATGGATCGGAAGGATCACATTTTTGTGATGAGGTGACTGTTGGCGCTTCGGAGGGACTGATGGTATTTTCTGAGAAACGAGCGTTGGGACGAGGGGTGTGGGCAAATGAGAGGGGTTCTATACGCGGTAGGCTCACAGCCTTGTGGAAACATTCGTGTGGAGCGTAGTGCTCAACGGATCGGAAGCATGGGCCATTGGAAAAGCGGACCAGAAGCCTTCGAAACCTGGTGTTGGAGGTGGATTGCGGAGGATGAAATAGACGGACAAAAGAAGCAATCGTGCAGTGTATAGAAGAGTGGAAGAGGAAAGGACCATAAGTAACGCCATACTGAAATGAAGAACCAGATGGACTGGGCACAACCTAAGACACGATGGGTTTGTGAAAAACATTAATGAAGGTGAAAAACGGGAAAATTGGCGATAAGAAGACCCAGGAATAACTTCGTGGAACAAATAAAAAAGAAAAGTACTTAGGAAAAGCCACCAGGAAGTAAGGAAACTAGTATTAGATAGGGAAGTCAACCATTCTTAGGGTTGAACGACCGCTGATAACGCAGTGTGCCATTTCGAATTACCTTTACCCTAGCTATGTCTTCTACCTCATCAGAGTTGATTGTTTTACAGTGCTCCGTTTCGTATCATTTTCAGTGGCTTTTGTTTTCAATACATTTCAGTGACTCAGTGTAACTTTTCAAGTAAGTAGCGCTTACCCCTTCCCTCGTTGTACGTACACTAATCTGAAAACCAGGAATTGTGGTGTTACCTCTATTCATGTTCTCCAAAATATAGCGCATTTGAGTGCATGAGGCAACCGTCTAGTTTACTACGGGTCCAGAACTCCTTAATTTTTCCTTGTCCCTTGATTGCGACCTCATCTATTTTCAGAGTTACCCTTGTGATTGACTGGTGAAGTTTAAGTGCTAGTTTTGTGCGTGTGAGTGTGTGAAAGTGTAAAAAAGTTTCGTGAGAAATTGATTTTCGTGTGGAGGATCGAGAAGTTGGAAGACTGAGAAGAAGAGGTCTGGCGGTGCCGCGCTGTTGACTTCGGAGGTGAATATTCTAAAGGTGAGAAACTGGCTGTTCGACGATATCGTAAGTACATGATTCCGATACTGCCTAGAAATACTTATACACACTCATGTCAGAGACTGGAGACCTCCCTTCCATTTCTGATTGGTGAGCCGCGGAATATGGCGGGAAAAGTAATAATCGCACATTTTGAACAAAGAACGTCGCAAATATTTATAAACATTTGACAAATTTAGTTGAAAATGTTCTCTAATGGTCGTAATTATGGCGCCTCTCGTCAAAAGAAAAAAATTTTTAAATACCTTAAATAGTGCACCGGAGTGAGAGGGAAAGAGGGTCTGGGCCGTTATAAAAGGCAGAAGTTTGGAGGGAAGTATGAGTAAATTGGTTAATACTTATCGTGAGAGGTAGGGAGGCGAACGAAAGAGGTCACTATTCGGATGTGGCGAATGCCATGGGTAGCGAAAACGAGGATGATATGCTGTGTTGGTTTAACGAAAACGTCAGTGGCTAACCACGGCCTCTAAACCAGAAAACCCTCCCCCCCCCTGTGGTAGTTTACGAGAACGTTAATTCCTCGCCAGTGACCCTTCACCGATACAAACACTCAACCCAAAATGGGATCCTTCACTGGGTTAAAGAGACCCCGTTAAGGACGCTTGTCCTCCAAGGTTGAGCGTCCGCTTTCAACCTTGTATTGTCAGTGTGTTTTCCCTTCAGTTCGCTGAATAGGGCCATCATGCGTCCGAAATACGCGTATCCGACGCACACCCTCGTCTTTTCCTGTATGCATTTTCTTTCTTGGGCCAAGCTCATCCCGAGTGTGATTCTCCCAGAAGTTGGCCCCATTTGAATGTGTGAGAGAGTGATTTTCTGAGTGCGTCTGAGAGTGGCTGCTCTGTGTTTATCACTGGCGTGGAATTCAATTCCTGTAAACATTCGCAGATTGTGTGTTTGTGGTTATAGCGAGGAATTAACATTCTCGTTAACCACCACAGAGGTGTTTTCTTGTTGAGATATTGTGGTTGCTCACTGACGTTTCTGTCAAACCAACACAGTAAATATTATTTTTCTTTCTTTTGACGAATGGTCCCAATAATTACGACATTTGGAGGAGATGTTTTACCTAAATTTGTTACATAGCGAGGCCGGAGAGCTCAAGATTCCTTGAATTTGTATACATTGCTTAGTAACAACGTAGCATCGACTTTTTTACGAGTGTTATTTATAATTAAACATTAAATTTCGTATTTTATATTGGAAATAAAAAATCTCAAATTAAAAATTTAATAATCAAACATTTAAGTGGTTAATTAACTATTTGATCAAACCAAGCACCCGGAGCGGGCCATCCAACATGGCCGGTTTCTAGTCTCTGACTTGAGGGCCTCTATTAACATACAGTCGCGACAACAATTGTAGTAAACTCACAACTCGGCGAGGTCGCTCATTATTGATTGTATTCTTCCTTCAATACAGGTCTTGAGAACGCAAGCAAGTTCGCTATTACTGTACTTATTTTAGTGTATTCTCTATAAGCATAGCATAGGATGTTTAACTTTTTTGATGATTTGTCAGTGCATTTTTGTTCAAATTAATGGCTGGCACCGCATACTCGCCGATTTTATTGGGTGATTAATGGTGGTAAATCCTCAGTTAGCACATAAATGGCGGTCGTATGGTGGAAATCGTTGCGAAGACCCATATTGATGGAGCTGCTAAAGAGTTAACGAAAGGGACGACCCTGGCAGGTCGGGGCTCAGTAGCGCCGTGCGGTGGTGAGAGAGTAAAAGCTTATTTCAAATAGTTACTAGAAATAATACTACTAAAGTCTCGCTATAAATATTAAGGCATGTCATTTCATCTCCATTTTGCAAGAGGTGAGAGTTTCTGGAGTTAGATATTGTACTGTTATATTAAATCATATCCTGTACTGAGTATGTGTAAAGGAAAGTACCGATGTCTTGGATAAGTAAAATCATCCAAATCAGAATGACTCGTAGCATACGTGCCTTTAAATTTCCGTTTTGAAGCAGTGTAGTTTTTGCTCAACTGTAATAAATAATCTCTGACAGATAACTTATTATATCCATTGCATTTCCTTAGCATATCCCTTGGAGTGGGTCCATATTACTCGCTGGCGTACTGAGGCGCTACCATCGTCAGTGCAACTTTGCATAGGGAAATTAACAATAGATGTCGCGACTGCATATATTTCTACTCTGTAATTCCAACAACATTTTATGTAAGCACACACATAAATTATGTTAGAATGATTCTTTGGTTGGTAAATGATTCCTTGGTTGTTTTTTCGGAAAAAATGCTATGGTTTTTTGAAGGTAAGAGAATAGATGAATACCTTAGTGACAGATTTACCTTTACCCCGCCATGAGAAGCAAAATTGACTTGCTGGGACTCGAACCCGGGTCTACCGATTACGGTTCGTGTGTGTATTAGCCAGTTACACCTGACAGTGATTTTTTTCGTGGAGAATCACATTTCTAAGTCTACAAAACGAGTCATAGATTTGGAAATAGTTTGCGCATTACCTACTTAAGATGGACGGAGTGCGAATCGTGAGTATTTGAGTATACTATTTCAAAACCTTTCCAGTACATACATCGCCGAAGATTCTTGGACCTCGCCTCATACCGTCTAACTATAGGTTGAAAATAGCCATGCATGTTGATATATATGAATGTTGCAAGAATTTACAAGGATTACATTTAAAAAGTTTGTCATAAGTAAAGCATTATTGTGACACGGGATTTACGGCGCAGGATTCGGAATTCAGGAAAAAATTCATGTAAATACGTGTTTTTAAAATCCTGTATGCTATCTTAAAATTCATTAGAAACCATTAAAATAATATAAAATTATTCATTTGGCATTTAGTGGAAAATATTTACCGGTATCATCGAATTATTTTGAAATATACCTTAAGTGTCTCACTGCTACATGTTAAAATAGCATTAAATTGCAAAAAAAAAACAAGTCGATGGCATACATTTTTTTCGCATTAATCTATAAATGTTACTAATGAGTCCTAATGAAGTCCTATAGTGATCGTCGATATATAGAGATTGCAAAGAGCCACCATAAAGAATTTTTTAAATAAACCATGCTACAAATGATACTCATAATCATATCGAGGGACACCGCAAGAGGTATCATGAAAGACTTCTTTCTTTGAATGTACTCCTGAAACAATCCCGGGGTTTTCACATATATCCTGCACTTCGCATACGGAAGGATATGGGCATCTCTGTTTGACAAACAAACTCCCTTTCAAAGGCACCAGACGTCAGCTGGTGTCGCACGGCATCAACTCCCCAACCCCCTCTTACTGATTCAAGGCCAGCCAAAGGGGGTCGTTTTATGACACTCCTGAGCCCTGCGGTGCGGATGCGGTCTGTTTCCGGTGATCATATTTTTCTGGTTGTAGAAACTACAATTCACTTGTTAAAAATTGAAAGATTATTTTGATAATAATGAAATAGGCTGATTTATGTCCAATGATATCTAAATCAATTTAAATATTAATTTTTACCTCCAAAGGATGTTACCGTCAAGAATTCTTGTTAATTAGTGCTTTTGATATCTATTTCTCTAATACGGTATAATGAGTCGAACTAAATAACTACTTAATGACTATAGTTACACATCACATACATTTGTATGTATTTATTCTTAAAATGTTGACTCTTATCTGTAATGCAATAGATTATAATCACGCTGATTCGAAGTCTATAGTAGTAAATGATATTTGATCCAGCCGTGAAAAAATAATCTAAACAAAAGAACATAATTAAAACTTTCACCACTCTCCAAAAAACTTCAGGATATATTTTTAATCTATGAATAAATGTTCCTTCGTTCTTTTTTATGTACTTTCTAAAGCCTTTTTCACCTTCACTACCTGAGCTCAGCAATTGTTTTTCTCACCACTCTCCACCACACACCTCTCGCACCATTCACTTCACTCTTATATATCTCTTTCGTTATTCGACTCTCATCCATTCTCTCAACATGGCCAAACCAACGAAGCACACTCTTTTCATATACGTCCATTACTGGAGCATCTAGCCCACATTCATTCATGACCCACTCATTCCTGACCCTATCCTTCCTACTTTTGCCGCAAACACTCCTCAAATAACTCATACCCACGGCGTTTAGTCTACTCTTGTGTCTATACTGGCATATCCATATCTCACTACCATACAACAAAGTGGGGAGAAGTACACTTTTGTACACGGCGATTTTTGCTTCCTTAGACAGGCACTCATTCCTCGATATGCTCCAAATGCTACCTACCACTTTCCTTCCAGCATTCGCACGTCTCTTTATCTCCCCATCTATCCGTCCATTTTCCGCAAACATCTTACCTAAGTACACAAGATCATCCTCTTGTGCAATTACTTCACTATTCGTCCTCATCATACAGTTATTCTCCCCATTCTTTTTAGTAGAAACTACTGCTTTAGTCTTGGGCGTGATCTTGGTTTAGAAATTCCTCATTTATTTTTAAATAAGGTCTCTCTAGAGTGCATTTCCCATTTATAAGGGCTGGTTGTTTTTGTAAAATATTTCGGAAAGTAGCTGGGTAAGGGGTAACTATTTTGGTATCTTTCAAAGGTTGAGATATATTTCTTTAAAATGAGTCCAAATTCATTGATTTCTGTGCTAAATGATATTTCGTTTAAACTTTTTTTTAAGGCAGGTGGAATATCGGAAGTAATCGATTTGAGGAGATAAACCAATGAGTTTGTATGTGCATGGCACTTTTCACGTTCCGTAGGTGTTGACGGCATGTTACCGATTGGCATTATCTGCCGGAGCAACCAAAAGGAAAGACTGCGGTGTTCTCCACTAGCACAATAAGTTTATTTCCGTACACACAGACACACAAATTATTTTCAATATGTTCAAAGTTATTACCCACAATTACCCACTCGAGAGAGGTGACGACGAACCTCAAATGCCGCTGGCACACCGACTACTGCCATACAATGTGACTCCACTCTGAGCGGCCAGGCTACACATCGCCCTCTAGTGGGGAAACGAAATGCAAAACAAAGGAATGGCGGGAGCGCAACTTCAAAAGGCATTTTGAATTCAACAGTAGGTTTTTGTGAACTTTATAAATTTGTGTAAATTGTGTTAAATACTCCAAGCATGCAACATGGCAATAAATAAGACGATGGCAAAGATCCAAGTATGGGAAAACGTGGTTTTGTTGCTAAGTCGCCTGCGGGTACGTTAGTGCAAAAATACAAAGGAGAATATGATCAACGTAGTGCACATAGATACCCTTACATATACAGCACACCTTCTATTTAACTGTTCTTCAGTTGTACCCATTATTACCTGTTGATATAATCTCTAACTAAGCTGTTTATTTTGCAGCTGACGACAACTATCGAAACTCACGCTATCGATAGGCCTCATCGATGATTGTAAGATCGACTTTGGTAGCGGTGCACCATGATTGGTTACAAATTTTGCTCACTGGTTGCTTTCGGAGCGATAGAAGCCAAGTAACGCCGTATTTAAGTTGTTGCGAACGAGCCCTCTTCCTCCAATCATCCCACCCCTGCCAACTCCAGCTGTTCCCTCCCCTTCGCTTCCTGCATTAAGCCCCGATTTCCTACCTCAACTTCGCAATGGGGATATCACCCCCGTCCTCGCCCTCTTCGCCAGCCACGCCCTCTGTCTCGCAGTTCCGCCACCCCACCCTTTCTCCCCCTCTCCACTCTTTCTCCCCCTCTCCACTCTTTCTCACCCTTTCTCAGGAACCTTCTCTCTACAACGTACGGCGTTCAAAACCTTTGCCCCTCTCGAAAGAAAGAAAGAAATCCCTCCCTCCAGTTCTTTACCCTTCAGTTGGCACGTAAAATTTTGTTACACGATCGGGCGCGCGGGCCACACCGCTGGGGCCCAAATTCAATTTCAACTGTCTAAAATTTTAAATTTTTTTGTGAACTATTTTTACAAGCAATAAATTTACACTAATATCTATCGTTTATTTAGTTTTTTTAGTCACTGTGGAACATATTTATAGTCATTAGTGGAACAAAACCCAAAGCCATTGAAAAATCGTAAAATATTTTGAGCATCGAACATCCACTGTGATAATATTTATATAAAATATCCAACAATTTTAATACTATTGATTATTATATAATGATGTGTAAATACTATGTAATAATATAAAACGTAATAATGCCGACAGAATAAGGTTACATAGTCAGTCACATGGGCCACATTTGTGGCCCAGTCACGCTGGCTTCCTTTCGCACGCTATCTAATACCTACTAACCATGCTATAATTTGTTACAAACGACCATGTGAGACTTTTGAGGACATAATAATGCGCAGTTACTGAAACTTACAAGTATATTATGCCATCCTATGAGAAACGGCACACAACTGAAGCACAGTGGACCACCCCTGTGACCCTCGCGCCTACTGAAGGGTTAAGCACTTAAAGGTAGTTTGAGCGTAATAGTTCTCCAGTCATAATGGAGATCATATTCGAATTAAACGTTTTAATATCAGCAGATGTAGGAGGATGGAATTAAATCTTGTATCGATAAAGCATACATACATATCCAAATCCTGTTCCACTCAAAGTGGGTCTAGGAGTTCACTAAGCCTCGTCATTGCCCTCTATCGTTCCATAGCTCCTGTCGGACAACTTCATCGCAATGGTACCCTCTTGCCTCCACGTCCCTACTCACTTCGTTAATAACGTTTCCTCGGCCTTCCTCTCGGTCTTATATCTTCCTCTATTGTGCTTAGCATTAATTTTGGCATTCTTGTTTCTTCCATTTTTTAACGTGTCCTTACCATCTAATCCTATTGTCTACTATTTTTTGTCTAATACTTTTTATATTTAATTGCTCCCTTATGTTGGTATTTCTTACTCTGTCTAGTTTGGTTTTCCCCAGCATTGATTTGAAAAACGTCATTTCTCCTGCTGTTTCCCTACTCCACTGTCTTTCCGTCATTGTCCAAATTTCAGCTCCATATAAAACTATTGGTAGATAGCACGTCTTGAACATGATCATTTTTGCCTGTTGTGTTATCTTCCTATCCCATACTAGATGCTTATCGCTCTGATGAAATCTACCTCCCTTACTTAGTGTATTTGAAATTTCATGTTCTATCCTACCATCATTACTTATTGCAGTACGTAGGTATGAAAAATTATCCACTTCTTTCTCTGGTTGACCATCTATTGTTATATTAACTTGGGTGTTTTCATCTCTTCCGGCAATCATTCTTTACACTTTTTTCAGTACTTATTTTAAGTCCATGAAGCTTAATTTGCCTATTCCATTCATCTAGTTTGTCCTGCACTTTATTTTATCAATAATGGCGAAATAAAAGACTTTCTTGCGGCTGAAATTGTTAAAACTTAAATGAAAATATATATGAGTCTATTACTAGAGTCATTTTTTTCTACTCTTTTGGAGGAAATCAACTGTTTTGACGACTACCAGATATCCTATGGGGAGGCAGAACAAGTGAGGCCATTTGCTTCACTTACCATACGTTGGTAGGTTTGATAATGAAGGTTCTTTTTTGAGAACGGAGGGAGAATGGAGTGACATCCGGCGTCGGCATTAGCTAACTCTCACAATCATGATTTCATTGATTGTAATTATGTACATTAATTTACTTCATATTTTGTAATCTATATAAAATAGTTATTTAAAAACCTGTAATCTGATGTAAACTAATAGTTCACAGAAAATAAATTTATTGAAACGTAGCTTAACTGGCTAAATCACTCGGCCTAAAATCGAGGGATCACAGTTCGAACCCCGGTCAAGGCGGATGAATTTTCCTTTGTGGAATTTCGCACAGTTGTGCATTGCGGGTGATTCCGTATGGTTTAATCCGTAGCTAGTCTCGGTGACTCGAAATTTTATTTAAAATTCTCCCCACAAAGCTGCCTAGTAGGGATCAGATTACCTCTGTATGATGTACGCCACGAGAACCCTAAGTTAGAAACAGAATTACCAGGTTAGGAAGACAGAACTTCGGCAACCACATCAAATGCTTTCTCGAAAATTTACGTATAAGGCAGTTGTATCGTGGAATATGATCGGAACAAAAACTTAATTTTCAACTATACTTTGACAATAAGAATATAATAGAAGAGAATAATAGAAAATAATTTATACTTTTTCGGCATTGGAATGAAATATGTTGGTATATCTCCTCCTTCTTAGGGGTGGGGGGGATCATCTTACTTTGTCTTGTGAAGACGGGGGGCAGGGGGTCTGGAACCAATTTACGTAAGATTTTTGTCCATCTTGAAACATTGCGTTGTTTACAAATATCCTGTGATTGTTCACAACTTCGTCAGCTCTGGTACTGTTTCACACGTAATGTTAATGAATGTGGGACTCCAACTCTGCATAATTATACGATATCCAGTGCTCAAAGCTCTACGATAGCTTCTATGAAAATATGAAACAGCAGATAGCGAGATTTTAACGAAGAATCGATATAAATATCTAAAATCTTACGTAAGAATGTGAGGGAGAGGGGGGTAGGGAAAATCTTACATTTTTTACATAGGGGGAGGTTGGGGTCAAAAATGCCATAAATCGTCTTACGTAATACGTGAACATAGCAGTTACCTTCTATCTATGATATCCTAAAATCAGGTGAATAGAATAAGCAAATCGGCGCGATATTCCTTGATTTTAAGAGGGCATTCGACAAGATTCGTCACAAAAAACTCATTTATAAATTGTATTCATGCGGAGTTAATAATAAAATAGTGATCTGGATTAGGTACTTTCTCATGAATCGAAATCAAAAAGTTTGATGGTTTAAGCTCTGATAAAGTCGAAGTCACATCCGTTGTTCCTCAAGGAAGTGTGATTGGCCCTCTTTTATTCATTATTTATATTAATGACCCAAGTTCTCGAATTATTAGTCAATTAAGATTATTTGCAGACGACACAGTAATCTACCGTAAAATAAGCGAAGACGCGAACTTTGAAGTTCTATCATCTGACCGTAACAACGTTCAATCGTGGTGCCAGGAGTGGGGTTTGGAACTAAATATTAGTAAATGCACCACAGTTCTCTTCCTGCGAAAGTCATCACACAAAAGCCATACCTACACCGTTGGTGGAGTAAACATGAAATCTTCAAGTACAGTAAAATGTCTTGGAATTACCTTAACTTCAGATATATCGTGGGGAACACATATACAAAACATATGCGGCACAGCATTAAAGAAACTAGGTTTTGTTAAGCGTATAATAGGAAGGTCCTCTGATTAAAAAGTAAAAGAGAGATGCAACTTCGCTCTGGTTAGGCCACACCTCGAATACGCCGCGAGCATTTGGGACCCTGGTCATAAAGATGTAAACAAAAAAATTAACAAAGTACAAAGAAAAGCAGCATTCTTCGTTAAAAACTGATGCGAACCAACGTATAGTGTTACACAACTGTTTGAGGGATTAAGGTGGGAGCCCCTGGATACTCGGAGGCTGCACGCTAGGCTTAGGTTGCTTGATAAATTCAGAACTGATATTTTTCAGAGCGACACAGAGAATATTATCATGACGCCTCACTACATTTATAGGTCTGAAAGATGCGATAAAATAAGAGAGATACTCTGTCGAACAGATTGGTACAAGAACTCGTTCCTTCCGCAATAAGCGACCACAATAGAAACTCAGCACTTCCAAACACACTCTCATAGGACATGTCACCATTTCATCTCCAAAACCTTTACATTCATTACACGGCCGGTGACCTACCACCCTCTGCCACACACCCAAGCGGCGGCTCGCGGGGTAGTATGTAGATGTAGATGTACCTTGGTATCAGTTTCTCCCCTCCTTATGAATGTATCCCGACCTACGTTGCTGGTGTCTGGTATCGTCGAGTGGATCGATTTTCGCAAGCTTCCTCACTTTGTTAGTTAGAGTTATTTCGTAAATTTCACTTGTCGGTAAACTTTACACCTTCAGGCGTCACTTCATGAAAGTATTGTATGTTCTACATCTACCTAATACCTCGCGAGCCGCCGCACGGACGCGTGGTAGGGGGTGGTAGGTCACCAGCCGAGTAAAGATGTAAAATTTTTGGAGGTGAAATAGTGACATGTCCTATGGGAGTGTATTTGGAGGAGCTCAGTTTTCATTGTGGTCGCTTATTGTGCGCGGAGAGAATGAGTTTTTCTACCAATCTATTCGGCAATGTATCTGTCTTATTTTATCGCTTCTATCAGACATAGAGATGTAGTGAGGCGTCATGATAATATTCTCTGTGTCCATCTGAAACACACCACTTCTTAATTGCTCATGCAACCCAAGCCTAGCGAGTAACCTTCTAGTCTCTATGGGCTCCCACCTTAATCCCTCTAAAAGTTGTGAAATACTATACGTTTCCTCGAACCTTTTTTAACGAAGCGTGCAGCTTTTCTTTGTATTTTATTATTTTTTTGATTAAATATTTATGACCAGAGTCCTAAAGGCTCGCGGCGTATTCGAGGTGTAACCCAACCAGAGCGAAATAGAACCTTGTGATGTTCGGATACTTTCGCGGTGGTGCGCCCGCTGGTATTCTTTTATTATCTTTATTGCAAACACAGCCGCGGAGTCCGCTGCTCTTGCGGAGGGTAAGTTGTAAGGTGTGGTAAAAGTTTTCTTCGGCGGGCCGAGCGGAGAGAGCGGGTAGTTGGCTGTGGGAGAAGTACGCTCGCTATCTCTACCCAATATTAGACTTGTTATTATATATACAATTAGGCTGAATCGTTGCTATTGAGTCTTGTCCAGTTAGGTTAAGCTACCTCGTTTTTTCTTTTGCGTATTCAGACCTTTCTTGTTCCTCTTCCTTCATTTCTCCCCCTTACTGTTCTCTGTGATGATTGTGTCTCAAAACCTTTGAGTGTTTGGTCGTCACTAATTACACGCGTTAAAAATTATGGTAACCTGCGCCAACCCGAGTAACTCCAGCGTGGCTACAAAGTTGACCATGGTTAGCGTCAACCTGCGTTTACACAGTGAACATTTACTAGGGTAGGAATTAATCTGGTTATAAAGCTAGTTATGTAAACAGGGCATATGGGAATGTGAGGAGAACATCATTTCACCTAGAAATCGATGAATTTGGTCTCACTTTTGAAGAACTGTTTTTGTCACTCATATGCTTTCGCCGGAGTGCAACCGCTGTTATTCTTTTTATCCTTATTGCAAAAACAGCTGCAGGGTTCGTTGCTGTTGTGGAGGGGAATGTGGTAGGTGGGGTATAAGTGTTCTTCGGCCGGTCGAACCGAGAGAGCGGGCATTTGGTTTAAGGCTCCCGTGTAGGAGAAGTACGCTTCCTATCTTTACCCAATATTAGGCGTAGCCTGATTCGTAGTTAATCGGTCTCGTTCCATTAGGTTAGGCTACCTAGTTATTTTCCTTTCTGTGTTCCGTCCTTCCGTGCTCCTCTTCCTTCATTCCACCTCCTTTCTGTTGTCTTTCGTGATCGTGTGTTCGAACCATCGAGTTTTGACACTAGTTCTGAGAGAACTACAAAGCCTATTCAAAACCCAAAGCCCTTCCTTTTGACTCCCCCGTTGTACTTTCCCTTAACCTCGTTCGAGTGCGAGCGGAAGATTCCTCCCCATTTGACTCGCACTGGCGCCCAACCTCGCTCCCCGCCTTCCTGAAATCACGACCCGAGCTACACCCGGTAGGAAAAACGTCACTTCTCTCTGTTAGATTTTCATCCGAGGACCTTCATATTATATTCGAATCTATTTTAAAAATTATTTGTGTACTTTTCTAAAGTTAGTAATTAATAATAATTATAATAATTTTATTGCCCCTTGAAACTTGATCCAAGATTACATAATCACTTAGCAAAAATAGTCGACAGGAGCTTTAGGCTACCCCTTAGGCATTGCACGTTGTCGGGGCCACCTTCAGGACAGATGCAATACATATAGCACAATGATCACTACAGAAGTGACAGTATAAAAGTTAATACAGAAAAAAAATCAACAACCAGAGTTTAACCAGCTTAAGAAAATATTTAATTCGATTGGTCTATTTTATGTTGTGGCAAAGAATTGATACAAACTAGAGATATAATAAATTGAAATTATTGCTAGAGCTTTATTTATAAACACAGGGATTCCCAAATGGTTGTTACAACAATTTCTAGAAATTATCCTTACCAAATTTGTTGCAGTCAACAGCCAAAGTTTAACTTGCTTTAGAAAAGATTTTTACATACCTCATAGATTTGATTGTTTGAGGCAAACAATGAAAAAGTTTGGACGCCACATAGATAAAAATCGTTTGTACTATTGTGAGAGTACCACGCATTTTGCAGCTTGCTGCATCTTCAGGCGAAATTGTTTACGAATAAATTGTACCTGAAGATGCAGCTAGCTGCGAAACGTGACCAAATGTTGCAAGAAATAACTGTGGAAACGCGCAAAATATATTTTCAATATTTAGATACTTGTCAGAATCACTGACAAAGGGATATTTTCCCAGGAAATTAGTCGCCTCTCTCAGTGCCGTTTTAATTCATGTGTATGTCTGGTGCTACATTGCGTTGGTTATAAATGGATTGGTGCGATAGTTATGGACATATTGGAAGGAGTGAGCTTCATTTTTTTGGTCATGCCAAGGCAATTGATTATAGTGGAATGATGAAACCGATGCTTATCATCCTCATTGGCCGTTTAATCCTAAGGTTGGTTGACTGCAGCCCTCCACCCTTCCCTATCTAATGCTAATTACCTTCCCTTCTGGTATCTCTTCCTATGTACTTCCATCTTTATTTGGTTCATGAACTTATTCCTGTGTCTTCTTCTGGGGACTTTTCCCTCTATTTTACCTTTTATTATGTTCTTCACCAACTCATTGTGTCTCAGGGTGCATCCAATCTGTCTGGTTCTTCTTTTCTGTATGGTATCCCATATGATCCTTTCCTCCTCTACTCTTCTGTACACTTGCCTTCTTGTACACATATGTACATAGGGAATGCGGATGATTATTAATTACAATAAATAAAAAAATACGTAAAAAAATGCATATTAAAGAAGTAAGTATGTGCTGATTTCTAGAAAGTTATCGATGGAAAACTGAGCAAAAATGAAAAATTAGTTCGTTGGCCCGCAACCACCATGGAAAAAAGAGTGTCGACGAAGATGGTGGACGGACTTCTGCTTCTAACATTGGCCAGCGTAGCAAGCGCCCGTTCCATATGGGTGCTATCATATGGCTCCATCTGCTCTATTCTTTAACCTATGATATGAGTGTGGGTGGATGTGGGCATTGGACTCGGGAAGGGCTGAGTGGAGTTTCATTTGGAGTTGGAATCTTTGAAACGCACAATCCTATTCGCTATCGGCTTTTTCGTTCCCCCTTACTCATCCGTTTTCCGCGGTAAGCTTCTGAAATGCCAACCGCGGCGCTGCTTCCCTTCAAGTACACTTCCAATCCTCTTTTGCAGCCATCTCTCTTTTTCTCTCTCCGTGAGGGCTCCATACCTCTGCCCGGCCGGCTCTAAACCTCACCTCCACACCACGCTCCCTGTATTTCTGTTCAACCAGCTCCCTACCGCACCTTCATCATCTCTGTTCCGTCTCTCCCATTCATCCCCGATTGCCATATGTCCAAAAAATCTAGTGCCTCCAAAATAGTTTCTCCTGTAGCACACTGAACTACAGGACGCACAGTGGTCGGAAATCGAAAAAAGCCGGACAAAAGTCCAAAATGGCTTTTTTTTTTAGGTAAAGACCTGTAACCTGGAAGATGTACTCACAAATGGTTGCTAATTATGGATTGGTGAGCCATTTTCCTTAAGTCTTAGCCATTAATTGAACACAGAGCCTTAATCATCATCTAATTTCCAAATAAATGCCCATTTTCATTTTTATTCGAAAATCTTAAAATTTTCACAGATGGTGAAATAAAAATTTAATGAAATAAAAAACATTACCATTTGTCAACACGGTTCTATTCCTGTATATTGGTAAAGTATGAGAAATTTTTGTCCTTATTTGTGTGGTACTACATAACAAAATGGCGGTCGATTTTTTCAGGCAAAATTTTACATAAAGCAGTCATTACCTTTGGTTAGAGGAAAATGGTCATCATGATATTTTATCAGGGTATTAAGTAAAAATTTTTTAACGTTATTTTACAAAAATATTGAAAAAAGTCTGCGACACCGAGTGTAAGATCATTTTGGACTTGATTTTAATGAAATAAAAAACATTACTATTTGTCAACACGGATATTTACCTGTTCATTGGTTTAGTATAAAAGATTTTTGTCGATATTTGTGTGCTAATACGAAACAAAATTGCGGACGCTTTTTTCAGGAAAATTTTTTCATAAAACAGTCATTATCTTTGGTTTAAGGAAAATGGTCATCAGAATACTTCATCAGGGTATAAAGTAAAAATATTTTAACGTTATTTTGTTAAAATATTATAAAAATATTGGCAACGCCGAGTGTAAGATCATTTTTGACTTTTGTCCGGCGTTTTTCGATTTCCGACCACTTTGGGACGGTTGTAATTTTAGCCGCTTTACATGGTACGATATCCCGAATTCATTTATTTGTTTGTACAATAAAATTTGCCGCGCGAAGCGGCCTGAATGAGGAAAATTGTACCATGTAAAGAAGCAAATAGTATGATTATCTGAATGACTGACCGGGAAATAAAACCATTCCATTCATTTTCTTGCACATTCTGTGATACATTCGTTTGCACAGTTAAAGTTGAAGTTATTCGGGTTCTTGCGTATTTCGGTTTCATCTCTGTTAATTCAACTCGTGAAAATGTTTCCTTGCGCAAATATATTGTTTTCCCCATCAATTTATGACACTTTGACTGCGTTTTCAATGAAGGCAGTTCGGAGAGAGTAGGTGTCCCAGTCTAATTACAATCTTGTTCTCTAATCGGGATTCACACCGGGTTAAGTTTTTGGCTACTGCCAACGTATCGATGGATAACACTTCCATCGTCATCAGCGTAATGATCATTACCCTGATGACGATGGAAGTGTTATCCATCGAAACGTTGGCAGCAGCCAAAAATTTAACCCGGTGGGAATCCCGAGAGATTTTCACACAATATTTGCTGGGAAAGTACTAAATCATTTTTTGGTTTCTTCACTTCTGATTTTGACCGTCCTCCCGATTAATAAATTTTAACTTTTTTGGCACATCATACAATAAATCGGGTATACATATTCGATTTTGTGGGCACCCGTTCTTTGACGTTTCTTAAGAGATCTCATAGTTAAAACTTCGGTTCGGATTCTCACTTAGTGCTTAGCTTACTACGTAGAACTTTGCCCACTGTTAGAGTGCCAGGATACCTCACCAATTAAACCTCAGTTCAGTCCAGGAGCTCAAGAGGAATGTTTGGGGTTCCAATGGCCTCTTAAGTCTCCAAATACTTCTTTCTATGTAGCCCCCAAATGAGTGACCTAAAGAGCCCTCCGTCTTGAAACTTTGTGCGTAAGTATATAGTAGTTATCTCTCTTTAAGCAATATTCTGGTATAAGCGGAACCAAGTAATTACCATTTTCATATTCTATGAGATACATAAAGTATAACGGTGTATACCTGTTTATACAAATCGACCCTAAACGTGTCCAAGTGATCCCATAAAAAGATATGAATAGAGATCATTTCTGCTGCTTTCAGACTTAATTTCTTTTAAAAATTCTATCGGAAATGAAAATCGCACAATTTAGATTGTTTGCTCTTATATTTACTGTTTTAAAACGGAAGAACTTCATTGAAAAAGCTTAGGCGCACAACCAGGCTATTTATACTTAGTCAAAATATTCAGATTATAAATGGGAAGTTAGATTTTCTTTCGCATGGATAGATCTGCTATAATATTTCTTAATCATAATCCACTCGCTGAGAATCATCGGGCATTTCTGACAGCGCTTTATAATCTTCTATTTACTGCCGTATTCTTGCATTCTTCTTTTGCTTTAGTTGCACTCACACGTGTCATGTGTAACCTTTTGTTGTAAGCCAGAAGGTCTAAGCCTAACTTTGCGCTTCGGAAGCTTCTGCTAAGAATTTTAACATCTTTTTGTCGCTAATTATTCTTATGCTGGTCTCTGTCACGTTATCGAGTTACTATACCATAATTCACTCTTTTATCCGTAGAAAATTTTGAGTTACTCTGCCTCTCTGACCGTGTTATCTTTTCTCCTCTCCTCCCAGAGGAAATCCTTGAAGAATCACTGAACCCACTATTCCTTAACGACTAATCCTTAACGTTCGCATTTCAGAACCTTACAGAATCATGCTGTAAGCCATGATCTAAACTATTTATTTTTCATTTTTAATAAAGTGATAAGTTAGTTGTCATTAGTAAAAAAAATATATCGATAGCTCCACTCAGTGTCTTTTGTCGACAAACCTTGAGACCTCATATGCTACACGAGACCTAAAATTTTTTGTCCCTTAGATTTCAAACTCTTCCACCATTATCATCTACTTAGGATTGATATCTGAAATGACTTTACTAAGTATTTTGATTTAATTTCTTCCCATAATATTTTATGAAAGAGGCTACTTTTCTTATTCAATCTCAATCGGTTTCATTTCATTTGTACAATTTTTTGTTCACGATATGTGGTAAAAAAATCCTTGATATTTGGTCACGTAGGAGAATGGAGAAAAAGTGGCGGGTGAAAAGGAGGGCGCAATCGAGGTTAAGCCTAGTATAGTGATTGATTAGTTAAAACTTCTGAAGGTGATTAGGAGTATGTATATTGAATGGTTGAAATAGGGAATGTGGAGTAGGGGAATACTGAAGACTGTGATAGAGTGGAGATAGTTGAGTAAGCGGGGAAGGGGAGAAATAGGAGATAACTTACTGATAAGGCATTAAGGGAGGTAAGACGTAATTTAAGATAAAAAGAAACTGCGTTATGAGTTTTTGGCCTGCGTGTACATATATCAACGTATTTTTACTTTCTTCCTTCTGAACCTTCTTAAAAAAGTTCATTACTCTTCAAGCAATAATCTGGTGTAAGTGGAACAAAGCAATTACCATTCTCATATTCTCTAAGTCTGCTTCTTATGACCTTTACCTACATGTTATAATACGATTTTCATGCGCCTAGCTTAGTAATACATTGTTTCAATTAAATATGTTCCTGTTATCTTCCTTATTTTTTTAAAAGTATTCTTCCGGTTATCGATAGATTATATTGAGTGTCGGAAAAAATCTTCTAATTTTTTTGTTACTTATTCATTTATTTTCAAAGTAATATACCAATAAAACGTAGATAAGTTGAAAGTTGGAGAAACTCCTCCCGATTTTCTACACTTTCGTGTCCTATCTGCCTCAAGTATTTCCTTTTCTTCTCAGCAAACGCTCTACCCTTCTCCTTCCCGTCCAAAAAATCTATTCTCTTTTTGATTTTCTGTACTTATATTTGCTTTTCTACTCCCTGACACTTATATCAACAGTTTATATGACTTTTTTTATCACCTCCTGATCACTGTTTAACTTTACTGCATTCCCTTCCACCACGAATTTTTCACTGTGTTTTTTCCCCATAACTGAGTATACCTGTTATTCCCTTCCCTCATTCCTTCACAATTCGTGTTGATTTCTTCTGAGACAGAAGTCCTATTTTTTCCGTCATCGTATATGATGTGCTTTAATTCACCCAGCCTCGAGTATTATCTCCCCATTTACCCTCATATGTGATAATTTTGGTAAACTCATTGGTCATTTGATACTCAAGCGCTTCAAGAGCTTTTCGGGTCATATTTGTCGGCGTGAAAGTACTGCCTCTAACACACACCGACGAGCGCGTTAGATTCACTTTCCTTGTTCTTTTAGCATTCGTGTTCATATATAATGACGTGTGTGTTAGAGACAGTACTTTTAAATGTACTAAAATAGATTTAAAACATATCGCTCAAATATAATATTCGGATACAGTAAAATATCTTGGAATTACTTTAACTTCTGATATATTGTGGGGATTACGCATACAAATCATATGTGACAAAGCATCAAAGGAACTAGGTTTTGTTAAGCGTATAATAGGAAGGTCCTCGGGTAAAAAGTAAAAGATAGATGACTTAGCTCTGGTTAGGCCACACCTCGAATACGCCGCGAGCATTTGGGACCGTGGTCATAAAGATTTAACCAAAGAAATTATTATAATCAAAGGAAAGCAGCGCGTTTCGTTAAAAACTGCTACGACCGTACATATAGTGTCTTACAACTTTTAAAGGGATTAAGGTGGGAGTCTCTAGAGACTCGGAGGCTACACGCTAGGCTTAGGTTGCTTGAGAAAAAATTCAGAACTGATATTTTTCAGAGCGACACAGAGGATATTATCATGACTCCTCACTACATCTCTAGGTCTGACAGATGCGACAAAATAAGAGTGGCACACCGCCTAACAGGTAGGTACAAAAACTCGTTCTTTCCGCGTACAATAAGCGACCACAATAAATACTGAGCTCCACTAGATGCACTCCTATAATACATGTCACCATTTCATCTCCCAAAAACTTACATCTTTACACGACTGGTGACCTAACACCCCCTGCCACACGCCCATGCTCTCAGAGTATTATGTAGATTTAAACACTTTAATCCTGTCATCTATAAGAATAGCAATCAAAATTTTCAATTTCCTGAGTTTATTTCCTCATTTTGCTATGATTTTTTTCGTTAAGTTATGAAAAAATTTCCAAACCTCACAAGGACTTTCTAGTAGCAACACTTTTATGTGATATAATTACCTATACAAATGCATAGTTGTATTTGTAAGTGTACGTAGTATCTATTTCAAATAATAATGGCATTTAAAAAATGCACATTCCCAATTTAGGAGAATAAAGGGTATATTTGAAGGGCTTTCTAGGAAAAGGAGTAAGGGAGGGAAGAAATCCGGCGTCGACATTAACCTGCCCTTAACAAAAGGCGCCAAGGAATACACAGCAGAAAATTCCATCCAAGGATGAAGTATTAAGCTATTTGTACCTATCTACATACATACTCTCTCTCTGTATGTCAATCAAATACTTTCCACTGAGTACCCAAATAGAGATTTGGAATTGACTGTAAAACCTCCAATTTCGCCGGATTTCCAACCCGGACCTTAGGGTTGGTAAGACTTCTCTAGTCATTAAACCAACTCCATCCCTTCCTGTGCTTCAGCCAGTACTTGTCACATGGAGGTATTCCTTTGTCGTGCGCATCTTGATTATCTAAGATCATTTGAAATTTAGATCAGGCGGGTCTCAGTGCGACGCGGTTGATATTTCGTGTTGTGACTCCGAGCTACGTATCTACGACAAATTTACATCGACAAAAATATAGAGTAATATGTTGGAGTATGTTGGAGCTCGTTAGATATTAATAACTTCTTCGGAAAATGATTTAGATTTGAATTTACATTAAAGGTGGAGTCTAAATTTCAACCAAGCTCTGGAAGCGATTTCCATCCCATTTGTTTATCTGCAATTCATTCATTTGTCGTTCAATCCTAAGATTGGTTGACTACGGCCCTCCACCCTTCCCTATTTAATGCTAGTTCCCTTACCTCCTAGTATCTTTCCCCATGAACTTTTCTCTTTATTTGGTCCATAAACCTATCCCTCAGTCTTCCTGTGGGGACTTTTCCCTCTAATTTACCTTCAATTATGTTCCTCACAAACTCATTTTGTCTCAGGGTGTGTCCAATTTATCTGGTTCTTCTTTTCTGTATACCGTTTCACATGGTCCTCTCTTGTTTATCTGTATTAGGGGAAATTTTTTTACCCAGGGTGCCCATCAAAGCAGCGATGTTTGAATTTATTATCGATGTGTCCCTATTTGACACATATGTGTCAGTGTATGCTAAAGTTGCGTGCAAAAATCATTGCTATCGAAATTAAATCCTACCTCATGCTCTCATCACCCGCTTATAAGCGTGTTGGACGGAGCTCTTTAAGTTTAATGGAGGTTCATGTGTAATAAAGAGTGAAAGGATACCTATCCTATTGTTTACTGAAATGTTCGTTCGCCTTACACGTCTAATTGTGAAGGACTATATGATGCCTGTTCAGGTGTATATTATCATTCATATTACATGTTCACATTTTTATGTATATATTATGTACATACCTCTAGTTGCAATATCGCCACAGCTGACGTTGGCCCGCATTGACTCGGGGAACGTGTGATACCTGGCGCTTTCGCCATGTTCTGTTAAATATACTAGTTTCCCGAAATTCCTTTGTTCTGTCTTACAACACCAAACGCCTATTATGCTTAGGGAACTATCTCGATCGCACTATCTGAAGTGATAAAGCCCAGCCAAGGCCTTCTCAAATTTTATTTGTCAAATTGAATGTAAAACTAAAATGCATCAATAAACGTTACAATCTTCATTTTTGTCCAAGCTTAGAGAATTAACCCCAGTCTTCCAGCAAGCGCATACTCTTATCGTTCTGTTTTGAAAATCGTCGTCTATACCTCATGCCTACACACCTCACTCTGTCGCATTACCTTGAGGTCTGTCCTTCGTACTCTTTTGTATTCGCGTTCAGCTCGTGACCTCATTCTCCTCATCCGCCTTTCCTTCTTCCTCCCCCCACTGTATGGCTTTGAATTCCCACCTCTCGACATCCTCCCGACGAGTGAGCAAGCACTTCCTCTTTTCCCCAATGCCTTCAGATCCCATTTCCCAGCTATCTCTCTCTCTCCCCTCCGAATACTCTCTGATTCCCTTTTGCACCCTCTGACATGCACAAGGACTCACCCTCAGGCGACCAAAGATGCCTTTAGCCTTGCAGGAATAATGCACACACCCCACCCCCTCCCATCCTCAATAGACAAACGTATGTGTGAGACACAATGCAGCAAGGCCTGCCAACTACGTATCGACGGGAGTGACCCTGGCGACAAAAGCGTCTTTTCGTCGACGTTAATGGGTCTCCATGGGGATTTGAGATTTTGTATTCTTTGGACTCTTCCCCCTCCCCCCTCCCCCCCGATATCTTCCTCCTTCATTTCCTCCTCCCCCCCAATCCCACTCCCCCATCGGACTACGGAGTGAATTGATTGCGCTGAGTTCGCGCCGAGGGGAAGGTTAAACTCAATTGGAATGGCCGGCAAAACGTTCCGGTTCGAGAATTTCACGACCCCTCTCTTCTCTTCACGTTTGGCTGCCGTTGGAATCGGAGTAGGAGTTGTGGCCTTCAAATGAGAAGCGTTTCAACTGAAATTGATGCTCCGTTGTCCCGCAGCGTCACTGAAGAGTGCATCGTGTTTGTTTCATAGGTTTTTCGAATGAGTAATTCGATATAAAGCATTAATTTAACCAAAGGTTGAAATTTGCCTTAAAATAATCATTTGACTTGACCGGCATTCGAACCCTGATCTCCCAATTGCCGGCCAGGGGGGTTATTTTGTAATTCCACCTCGGTGGGAGAGCCGTTTCGCTCACTGAATGGCTCAATGAATGGCTCACACTCAGTTCAATGAATGGATCACATTGACTGGCTCGTGAATTTTTTCGACATCATTTACGGGAGCACCATGTATTTCATGCTATTATTCAATCATATAATAATAGTTTAATGTAATAAACACTTTTAAACATAAAACCACCGTTGTGCTTAAGATTATCAGTGGTGTGCGTAAGCTGTAAGTTGTACTACAGTCTATATCAACGATAAATAATTTCAAGTGAAGGAAGGAAAGCAAACGTACTTTGGAATAAATTTCATTAGCGTATATTGGCGTACTGTAATGTTCTCTTCATTTATATAAATTCTTGCTACAGTGATGAATATTTAGAATGGGTTATATATTGGCACAATAAGAATTTAATGGACAAATTTCAGTCACAGACTTTCCTTGCGAGAAAGGGACATCTTCGGAGTATTCGCGGTAACATACGATATATATACAAGTTTCCTCACAAAATATAAAGCATGGGTCGACATATGACTATAATAACTGTGTTTGCGTACAAATAAAACTCTTAGACGGAGTAAAAAGTATATTTTTTCGCAAAACATTATTGGAACCGGCGACTGGAAGCTAGTGGAGGCCACATGAGGATGACACATGAGTTTCCCTCGATTCAAATCCACTAGTGGGCATATTTTTTTGCTAAATGTTTTAGTCCAATTATTTCTTCAACTCATAATTGAAAGTATATTCATTGATTTTTCCAGCGAGTCTCACCCTAAATAAAATTAAAACATTTGTTTGGGTGTCTGGTAAAAATTTCCTGAAGGTGAACATTATTTCGGTGACTGTAAACGTAGGATTCGAGATCCTTCGTCTGCACTACGGGATGGAGCCAAAGTATATGTGCCTGATGCAATCGGTTGTCATCGCCATCCCCGTTTCCATTTCGGTGACATTTTTTCCCTGTAGATTTTGACTGCAGCACTTCAATGAAGTTACCCGAAGTTAAATTGATTCCAAGGTATTTGACTTTATCTGAAGACTTTATGTTTACTAAGCACGCCGTGAAGTTTGTGTGATAAATTTCGAATGAAATATTCTGAGCATTTCTGGGCATTTTTTGAGATTTAGTTCTACCCCCCACTCTCGGCACCTTGAATAAACGTTGTTATGGTCCAATGGCAGAATTCATATGACCTTATCTTCGCTTATTTCACAGTAGATGACTTTATCATCTGATAATAATCTTAATTGACTACTAATTTGAGGAAGTAGGTCATTTATATAAATAATGAATAATAGGGGGCTATCACGCTTCCTTGTGGAACACTGGAATCCACTCCAACCATATCAAAGCTTATACCATTATTAATCATTAATTATCTTTATTTTTGATCACTGAGAACGTATCCAATTCACTTTTTCAAGGTATTTGACTTAATCTGAAGACCACATGTTTACAAAACACACACTGAAGATAGGGTGTTTGTGTGATGACTTGCGCAAGAAGTGTACCTACTGAGGTGCATTTACTAATATTTAGTTCTAGTCCACTTTTGGCACCGCTATTGAATGTTGTATACATCCAATGATGCGCGCAGCTTTCCTTTATTATTTTATTTATTTTTTCTGTTATAAATTTCTGCATAGAATGATCCTTTAGAGCAGTCTTGCGGAAACATACCCAAGATTCCCTGAGCAGGTAAGATGATGGGTTAAAGGGACAAAAGGGTTATAATATCATTTCTACCTCCCTGCATGCATCTCCTTTGTGTCTCGAACGGCTGCCCGAGTGACCTTCGCGAATGCCTCCACAATTCCGATCCCGATATGCCCTGATGGCTCCGCTCTTGAGAGCCGCTCGAAATCCAAAGGTCTTACATTCCCGTTTTCCTCCTTCGCTTTCCTCGCATAGGCGACCGATTGGCCTCCTTTGTGTTTCCGCCAGGCTGGTTTGATCCCTCTCCTCGTTTTGAATGCCATAGCGTATTGTTAACAAACGTATTTGAAAACTTATTTTTCTTCCCAACCTTTACTCTTTGTGCTAAGGACTGGGCGTCGGTAGTTTCCCCAAATGTTTATATTTAGGGTATCCCTTACCACAATTTTTCATATGATTTCTCACCAAATTCATCCACCTTTTCCGAGGATTACCTTTGCCTTCTTTTCAGCGATAATCTTCTTCCTACCTTCTATTGGGCCGTTCAAGTATT
Organism: Ceriagrion tenellum; assembly: GCA_963169105.1. Lineage (NCBI taxonomy): Eukaryota > Metazoa > Arthropoda > Insecta > Odonata > Coenagrionidae > Ceriagrion > Ceriagrion tenellum. The sequence continues at coordinate 98,273,779 of OY720642.1, forward strand.
ACGACCCATACCATTTTTGACCTCTCTCCTCCCAATATGTAAGACAATGTAAGATTTTTCCAACCCCTCCCTCCCTCTCATTCTTACGTAAGATGTTAGTTATTAGTATCGACTCTTCGTTAAAAGCTCGCATTATGCTGTTTCATTTTTCCATAGAAGCCATCATACAGCTTTGAGCACTGGATATCGTCTAATTATGCAGTGTTCGAGTGCCACATTTACTTGGATTAAGAGCGGAACAGTACCACAACTGATGAAGTAGTGAACAATCACTGCATAGGTATATGGAAAAACACAGGTTACTTGGAAGGATACAATGTTTCTAGACAGTTGAAAATCTTATGTAGATTGGTTCCAGACCCTCTGACCCCCTCTTCATAAGACAAAGTAAGATGATCCCCACCCTCCCACCCCCAAAAACGTCTTAAGTAATGCTTGAATGGTCCCTTTCCTGTAAAAGGTGCTGAAAGTCGTTGGGTATATTTGAACCATCATTGCCTACTCTGTCCATTTCTTTTTACATGGAAGAGCAGTTGTGATGGTCATGCATTGCTCTTAAAATTCATTTTTATTTTTTAGTTTGCATTTATAAATACTAAGAAATTAATATTTATCAGAATGAATTGCTTCATTATTGAAAAATTTTCTCCTTAAATTTTAAATATTCTCAAGGTTTTTTGGGTGACATAGTTCCTTAGTTATGGCTCGTATTCGAATTTTACCTTTTTAACCCTTAGAGTGCCGGGAAGCGCTATCGCGCTCCTCCTGTCTCTCACGTACAGTGCCAGGAGCGCGATAGCGCTCCTCCTGCAATGTCACACTTAGATGCTGGTATTTCACTGATTGTTCACAGATGGCACCTAAATGCAGATTACTTATGAAGATTAACTCTTGTAAATTCTAAATTGACCAATGGCATTTTTCTTCCTTTGGTTTTACATGTGCTACGTTTTTATAAAATTTACTTATATTTTGCTACCCCAATACGTCAAAATGGCGTAAATACTTACTGAACTCATATTTTGTAAAAAAAAATCGTCAAATAATATATTAAAAAGGTGAAACTACATAAATAAATAAATAATAAAGTTTTCCTTGATTTTTTGAGTATTTACCTTCACTTGTATTTGAGACAATTTTTTTCCTAAACTACTTCAAAATCAGCAAAATGCCTCGGAAATTTTAGCATTGTACCTAGAAAATCGGTTGGCACTCAAAGGGTTAATTTCAGCGACTGATGGAAGCATAGATTTAATATTGCATTATTAATGGAGCAATTATATACTTTAATACGACCGAAAGCATAATAATTAAATAAAAATGTACCCTTCCCTCAGATCGTTAAAAAAATCATGATATCAAATCCTAACGAAAAGCAATGGAGGCTGGTTTCAGTATAATTAATGGCTTTTGTTTAGAGGTAAAAGCTACGGTTAAACGATTTGTCGTATGGGACGCTAATTTGGCACTAATAGACTTTTAATTAAATTTAGAATATGTGCATGGCAGCTCTGAGCCTAAATTCACTAATTTCAGCACATATCGCCATATATTTTAAGAAAATAGGACGTCGAAGCGCAGGATCCTCCTGAAGACTCATTTTTCAGAGAGACACAGAGAATATTATTATGACTCGTCACTACATCTCTAAGTCTGACAGATGCGACAAAATATGAAAGATGCACTGCCGAACAGATAGGTACAAAAACTTGTTCTGTCCGCGCATAATAAGCGACCGCAATAAAAATTGAGCTCCACTAAATGCACTCCTATAAAACATATCACCATTTAATAAACTTTTCTCGGGCTCTGCACCAGGTGATTGGCTTCATGTTTGCCGACGTTTCGGAAAACGACTTGTTTTCCATTTTCAGCGGTGTTACTCTGTCCGTGTCAGATTGTAAACGGACAGAGTAACACGCCTTCAAAATGGAAAACAATTCCTTTTCCGAAACATCGGAAAACATGAAGCCAATCACCTGGTACAGAGCCCGAGAAGAGTTTATTAATACTATTCACCAGGAGAAACTTAAATCTTATATCACCATTTCATCTCCAAAAAACTTAAATCTTTACACGGTTTGTGACCTAAAACCCCCTGCCAGGCGCCCATGCGGCGGCCCGCTGGGTATTATGTAGACGCAGATGTAAAAGATAACCTAATTGGAATGAGATAAAACGGGGATCGGGTTGGTGTGGTGGCTAGAGTACTGGCTAACCATACGGACGGCAAGGGTTCCGATCCCTGTGGAGGAAGATGTTTTTCAGAGGAAACCCGATCCCTTCTTGGGTGTCTTGTGGAGGGCACTTCAAGTACAGTATGCGTCTGTAGGATGAGACGTTAAACCGTGGTCACCTTGGCGCCTATCGTTAAGAGCAGGCTAATGCCGACGCCAGGTTTCTATCCACCCTTCCTCCCTTACCTATCTCCTATGGCGCAAATGACCTTATCTGTCGGTCGCCTCCCCAAATATCTTATCCAATCCAATGAGATAAAACCTGTATTTGTACATATGTATAGGTGGGTGACATGCCGGTATAACCGTTTTGGAATAACACACTTTAAGACTTGAAGAGTTTCGTGTTTGATTATCAAGCGGTCTTTCGGTGTCTGGATTAACTTCATGCCTACGTCGTTGCAAAAATTGACTGAAGAGTTTTCTTATTTATGGTAGCCGTGAGAGTATTAACCTGCTGTCACAACTCCCTACCATAACATAATGGTCAATCGGGGTCATTTGATCCCCGAGAAAATAATAGCTGTTGTTTCATTGTGACTGGAGATAAATTGTTGAAAATTTAACTGAGTATGCTAAAGTATGTACCCTCTAAGATATCGTTGCGCAGTTATGCAAACTTTATTTTTTATATTATCAGTTTACAATATTAAAATAAAACGTGAAAATCCACTTATTTTATCAAATCTCCATTCAATCTTCAAATTGCAATATTTTTCTCTGAAATATTAGGGTTACACTCCCAAGATACTAACCTTTAAAATGATAAGAGTTTACATCCCCATGCTGGAAAAAAACTTATTAATTCTGAACATTGAAGTGCTGAATTTTAAGCAAAATTTGAAAACAATATGGGATTATTACAGAAGCAATTTATTAGTGTTTACTGCTGACTGCAGATGGGAGCACAAGTTCGATTTTGAGGCGTAGCCTCAAAGATATGAAGCCGTGAACTGCTGGGGTCTTTTTGGACCATTTGGTCCTCGAATGAAAAAGTAAAAGAGAGATGTTACTTTGCTCTGATCAGGCATTATCTTGAATACGCCGCGAGCATTTGGGACCCAGATCTTAAACATTAAACAAAAAATTTCAAAAACCACAAAGAAAAGCAGCGCGCTTCGTTACAAACTGCTACGAGCCAACATATAGTCATTCACAACTTTTACGTAGAGGGATTAAGGCGGAACCCCTAGAGACTCGGAGGCTTCATACAACACTAACGTTGCTTGAGAAATTCTGAACTGGTGTGTTTCAGAGCGACACAGAGGATGTTATCATCACTCCTCACTACATCTCTAGGTCTGACAGACGCGATAAAATAAGAAAGGTACACTGCAGAAAAGAACTCGTTCTTTCCGCGCACAATAAGTGACCACAATAAAAACTGAGCTCCACTATATACACTCCCATTATACACGTCACAATTTCACCTCCCCCAAAACCTTACATCTTTACACGGCTGGCTTTCTAACAACCCCCCCCCCCCGAATGCCACCTGCTCATGCGGCGGCTCGCAGGGTAGTATGTAGATGTAGATATACTAAAAATTGAACTTTATTTGATCAGAAACCGCAAACAACCAATACTAAGGGGACACCACAAATGTTCAGTCAAGGGCTCTCTGTGATCAAAACAGTATCATCCGCATGTAGTAGAACTCGCATGTTTACATTTCCAATCAGAACACCGTCGTTTTCACTACGCATATTTTTGCACCATAAATAATATGAATTAAGCACTGCATTATTTATGATATATTATTGCACCATAAATAATGCAGTATTTAACTCATATTTCCCGCAGCTGCTGAGGTCAAATCGTTTAATTCAAATATGGTCTCCATTATGACTAGGGAACTATCTGGCTCAAAGTACCTTAAAAGGTAAACTGTGCTTATTGTCTCTTTTTCACGCTCCACCCTGATGTCACGCTTTCTGTAGATGACTAACACCATGCTTCGCCGCCGCTGTAAGAGTCCTCTCATTGTGTATCCCTGCCGTAATTGTCCCTCACCACTATTCCGTCCCGACCGTATACTAACTTCTCCACGGTCCCGGAATAAAATGTGACATTCATAAGTGGATTTTCCTCTGCGTTCTCCCCTCACTGAAAATGCCCAGTTTTATTATTTCAACTCGACGTTGAAAAAAAAACAAGTTTCTCTGGAACGCGTTCAGATGTTTTTTTTTGGCTCGAAGTTCGTGTGAATCTGAGGCGCTGTTTTGTTTGAGTTCTTATATTTTCGAATTCAGAGGTTCAGGGTTGGTGATTATTGTGGGCGTGTGTTTTCAGAGTGCTCCGCTTGGTGGCGCGCGAGTATAATGGATAATATGAGATGTAAAAAGAGTGTAATCCATCGTCTCGGGAGGTGATGAACTCTAGGCTCAGGCTGTTTGTGCGATTTTCGTTCACATAGAGTTTTGCACTAAAAATTGCATACTTGTTATTGTTTGTAAGAAGTATGTCAAGATTACAGTGGAATAATGTGTATGTTACCGATTTGGATGCTAGATAATTTAATGAAATCTAGCAAAAAGCTCTGTGTAGGGATGCCACATTGACTGAAAAATCATGGAGTAGTAGATTTTTCGATGTTTATAAAAGTACTCACCGCCCACTGAATTTTCAGCGGATTATTTATACCACTCGATGTTTTAGATATCTCGGCCAAAAAACATCGAGTGGCCCGAACCATCTATATTGATCTGACATCCCTTTATTTATACCACTTGGCATATATTTCGAAATGATACCATGACATATATACATATAACCTCCTAAGCACGAAAACATACATACATACCAATCACGTCGTTCCCTTCCAGGGTAGATGCAGTCACAAAGTTTCATTCATAAATACATATTTGTAATCCTAACTCTGCTTCAATAATTTTCTCCATACTGACCTACCCTTGCAAACCTCTCTTGCCTCATCTAGCCCCATACCTACACTGCCTCATACATGCCCTCCTTTTTTTAAGACTCCTATTATTCCTCCTCCTAAGAATTTCCTCAACCACATTCAACCACAACTTTCTCGGCCTACCTCTACCTCTCGTACCATTAATTTCACTCCTATATATCTGTTTCGTTATTCAACTCTCATCCATTCTCTCAACATGACCAAACCTACGAGAGAGACCCTAAGAGTCACAAAGTAGTCTCAAACGGCCGATGCACGAAGACATTCTTGTTATATTGCTATAATGTTTCCTAATGATTACCAAGGCATCATGCTGAATTTAAAACACACGTTTACATGACCTATTCGCCTAAATTTCGAATACCGCGCCCGAAACCAAGTCGTAACAATGCTTAGGGTAGTTTGAGCGAGATAGTTCCCTGGTCGTAATAGATACCTTAATCGAATTACCTATACGTTTTAATTTCAGGAGATGTAGGAGACACGAAAAAAATATTGCATTATTAATGGTGCAATAATACACTTTTATATGACTAAATTTCTGCGTATTTTAATTAAAAAATCTAAATAAGTCTTTGAGTTGACTTATTTTTTTCACGCGGTGCATTTAAAACTCCTTTAAAACGGAAGGTTTATTGTGATCCCGAAGAATTTACTGCGGTGATAATATGATTAATTTTCAAAAATAAATGAGATAAAACACAAACTACACACTTTTGACTTTTTGATGAGATCTAGGTGCTAGAAATTTCTCATTTGTTAAATAAGGTCTCTCTGGAGTGCGTACACGTACCACTTCCCTTGTAAGAAGCTGGTATTTTCTGGCAAATATGTCGGAAAGTAATGTGGTAAGGGGTTGAATTTTAGTGTCAAAGTAAGGGTGAGATGTTTTTCTTTAAAATGAGACTAAATTCATTGATTTCTAGATAAAATGATATTCGTGACAAGGATTGCTCGACTATCTAATAATCTGTTTTTAAGCACCCATCTAGAAGGTGGTTTAAGCGATATCATATTACCTATAAATCAATGAATTTGATCTCATTTTAAATAAAATTATCTCACCCTTCCAATGACACCAAAAATGCAGCCCCTTACCACACTACTTTCCGACATATTCGCCAGAAATTACCAGCCCCTTTACATGGGAAATAGCTACGTGTATGCACTCCATAGAGACCTTATTTAACAAATGAGGAATTTATAGCACGTAGATCTCGTCAAAAAGTCAACAGTGTGTAGTTTGTGTTTTATCAACTATTTTTGAAAATTAATAATATTGTCACCGCAGTAAATTCTTCGGGATCACAATAAACCTCCGTTTTGGTGGAGTTTTAAACGTACTGCATGAAAATTAATGAGTAAAGTTAAAGACATGTTTTGATATATTAATTAAAATACTCAGAAATTCAGTGATATTAAAGTGTATTATTGCACCATTAGTAATGCAATATTTTATTCATGTGTCCTACACCTTCTGAATTTAAAATGTATAAGTCGAATATGGTATCAATTATGACCAGGATATGGCGAAAATACGTTTTCGCCAAATATATTGGCATCTTCAGTGCTTTGCAACACAAAAAAGAGACATTTAGTCAGGTAGTTTGAAATTTAAAATTTTATTTGCTCCGTAAAGAAATATGCATATTCTTATACACATACGACGAAAAGCAATCTGGAGCCAGGTATCCCCCAAGGCAATCGGACTGAGGGTGGGTACACCATCAAAATGAAATGATGCAATAATGCTGACCCAGCTGACCTACAATGACATTCAACATCACACACATCAACAATGATATTTTGCACGTTGCACCATACATACACATAGATAACTAAAGATTTACCACATAGCATAATACAGATTTACGATACACTTTGAGTACAATCAAGAGCTCATTTAAGGAAAAAGAGACAATTTACATGTTTTTATATACAATAGCCATGGTTTTAGTCAACTTAAGAATCCATTTAACCTCTTTGCGGTCTTAACATTCGTAGGAAACGTATAAAATGCCTTTGGTCCTATATAAATGAAAGAAAAATTATACCAAGTTAGGTGGGGTTTCGGCAAAGCATAACAAGAATTACATCTTAAGTGCTTAGGGTTTTTTAAAAATATTTTTGGCAAATTGCCACTGCGAATAAAAAAATAATCTAAAAACCTTGAATGTATAGAGGTGCTTAAGCGGTAATAGACCTAGTGTCTTAATGGGGAAGGAAGGTTCAGAGCAACCCTGTTCGGACTATCACTCGGACAATACCCTTAAGGTATTGCGAGCGACATATTTCTCTAATCATAATAGAGACCATATTCGATATATACGTTTTAATTTAACCAACTGTGAGACACACGACTTAAATATTGCATTACTGATGGTGCAATAAAATAGTTTTACATGGCAGAAATTGTAAGTAATCAAATGGAAATATCTAAATAAGTCTTTTCACGCGGCACGTTTGAAACTCCATCAAAACGGAAGATTTAATGTGATCCCGAAGAGTTTACTAGGGTCGAGAAAATCGACGAGATGAGATCTATGTGTAGGAATTGCCTCATTTTTAATATATGGTCACTCTGGAGTGCATATACGTACCATTTCCCATGTAAAAGGGCTGGTATATTTTGGTAAATATGTCGGAAAGTAATGTGGTAAGGGGTTGAATTTTTGGTGTCATTAGAAGGGTGCAATATTTTTCTTTAAAATGAGACCTAATTCATTGATTTATAGGTAAATTGATATTTCGCTCAAACTACCTTAAGTGCATTTTCTGCTCTTCTTAGAGAATTTTGGTAGGCTCCTCCCCAGCATATTAATCAATTGTTCATTTTAGGGTATGCTCGTGCATAATAGATGGGCTTATACATACATAAGTACAATCGGGAAAAAATAAGTACAAAGAGGAATCGAAAATTAACCTAAACTTAAGATTGAACAGTAACAAAGTAAATTACATCTCCAAACAGTAAAGAAATATATAAACAGCTCACGATTAAATTAACATAAACCCATCTCGTCGTTATCCTAACATGACATCGTCGACCTGAAGATAACGTTAACCGTCAAAACCATAGTCGCGTGATATTAGATGTGGATGTTGTCGAAGAAATATGAAACACTCTATTGATGAGAGCACGGGCACAACTGGAACGCGGAGAACCTCAGAAAAACCTATTTTGCGGCTCGGGAAAAAGGGAAGAAAATCCGAATCCCACCAAGAATAATAAACAGAAGCGGTCAAATCCATCACCCACAACGGTACCGCAGCAGAGCAAACGGTTTCCTCAAAAGAAAAAACAATGGAAGGAAAAACAAAAGAAGGCAGACAGAGAGAGAGAGGGAGAGAGAGGGGGAGCACGGACTTTTGGGCGGAGAAAGTTTTTATGCGGGGAGGTCGAGTAGATTGGGAGTAGATTACGCGCTCAATTCTTTTATTTTTTTACTTTTCGGCCACGCCCTGGTGTATATGGTGAGTGGGACATTATCACGAAAGAGGTGAGAGAGCACAGACAGCATTGCGGACAGTCGAAAGCTCACGAGACACATTTATTAAAAACGCGACGCGCCCATCTCAACATTAATAACCCCCATGAAATACCCGTTGCACAGTCCTAATTGAAATGTATAACTACTCGGAAAGAATTAACCGGAACATGGTTCTCAATCCACATGCAACGAGATACATGTAGCAGGTAAATTCCTGGATTACCTTGCAAGTTTAAATAAAATTAAAAAATTAGCTGTTGAACGTTTTTTTATTTCGTTCAGTTTTCACTTTAGCCGTGCGAATGCTTCGAAATCGATTCGAAACGACTCAAATCAGGCTTAATTCCATTCGATTCGCCTGTGAATCGTGGTGTTTCGTAACCGAATGATTCGAAATATTGAATCTGATAGATTCGTCTTTGAATCATTATTGCATGTATTCAAACATGGCGCTCATTCCAAAAATGGTGCGCCGTCCGTTTGGACGATGTTTTCCTCAATTGAAACGACAATTGAAACGACCATATGTTATTCTGTGCTATTTTTTGTGCCACTATAGATATATAAGCTAATGTAAGGTCCTGAAATATTGTGAAAATCTTTATTAATTCAACTGCACATAAGCTTTTGCATTTTATTTAGATTAGAATTCGATTCGCAAGCGAGTTTTTCAGGATAATTCGATTCGCTACCGAAATAAAAAAAAGCTCGTTTCGATTCGATTAGAAATATCTTTTGGGAGATTCGATTCGGTTCGATTCGAAATGCAAATCCTTGATGCGCACAACACTAGTTTTCACCATATTCGTAAAAAAACTATGGGATAATGCATTATCCGCGACTTTTTAAAAAGTTCTTGGCAAATGAGGCGATAAAATCAGAGTATTTAGATACTTCTCTCTCGTTAGAACCCTCTTGCAATACAGTGCAAGCATTTTGGATCCTCATGCGGTAGGCTTTAAAACAAAGTTGGAACGTGCGCAGAGAATATCGCCAAGATACGTAAAAAGGCCGTTATGATAGTCTCGTAAGTGTTATCGACCTCCCCCACCCACTGGAATGCGAAACGCTTTCAGGACGTCGATTTAAAATTAGACCAAATCTTTAACGTAAATTCGCAGTCAATTTATTTTCTGACAATTTTATCATTATCTGAAGAACTCAACATACTGCAGTAGATCAGACCGTGAGAATAAAATAAGATAAATAAATATTAGAGAAATAAACATTAGAGCATACTGATTTTAAAATGTCGTTGTTATCGCGTTTCGCTGAGGGACCTGTTTGGCTTCCAATGAGATTTTGAAGTAGATTATTAGACAGGTAGTTTAGCTGTTTTCATCTACATATATGAAATACCGTGCAGGCCACCACTATGGTGTGTGGCACGGGATGATTCCACACCAAGCATGCAGCTCTCATCTCAGTTTAAATCAGAACCGCGTACGTTTCCCTGATGCCAGGCGCAGGCCAAAAGCAGTCAGGACATCAGTGCGCAGTCAGACCAGAAACTAGGAGAGTGATACGTAGAAGAACATGCTACCATGTAGTACACTACTCAAGATACGACTACTGGTTAGTATTACTAACACGACATATGAATAGCACTACAGGGTACTAAAACATGCAAGAGTATATCATGGCGGAGATTGCACTTGAGGTTAGTAGCTAATAATTATGTTAAGATATTTAGCACTACTGAAAAACCTATTTAACCTAGTCAGTATCCTAGAACTGATCTATCGCAACTATTATGGCCACTTATTGTGCGTGGAAAAAATGAAATTTAAAATCTATCGGTTGTGCAGATTTGCTTGCAGAGGGGTCATGCATTGCGTGATATAAGCACTACGTGGCAGATTTAGAAAGAAGCATTTGGAAACAAATCACGCAATCAGCTACACTACCTGTCAACTGAACTACATAAAAATCTCATTGGAGGTCATTATGATCCCCTCTTTTTTGCCTTTTCCTTAGAAGCTGTTCTTTAGAACTTGCAGAATCCTACAGAAATTGACTCTTTTTCTTCAGAACTATCTTTTTCTATGGATCTGTACGGAACATGAGAGCCTGACTCTAATGAACATATGTTCTGTAGAGTTGTTTTCTGCGGAGCAAAATAACTCCTTACAAGCTGTTCTATAGAACTTCAGCAACTCTATGGAAATACATGGAAATACGGAAACTGCAGCATGTCGTGGGGAATTCTGCAGAACGTCGTAGGAATTTCCACACAACGACCTAAGGAATTCTGCAGAGCCTCATATGGTATTCTGCAGATCATCCTAAGGTATTCTGCAGAACGTCGTAAGGAATTCCGTAAAACGACGTTTCAATACTTTAAGGAATATCTGCAGAACTTTTTAAGATTTTCTGTAGAAGTCTTTATAAGGAAACTATACAGAATTTTTCAGCAGGGAATAGCACGACGGAATGGACGAATTAGCGGATGTAAAGCAAGAATATCCACCATCTTTAGAATTTGAGGCAAACACCTAATTCTACCTCTACATAATACCCTACGAGCAGCCGCATGGGCATGTGGCAGGGGGTGTTTGGTCTCCAGCCGTGTAAAGATGTAAGGCTTTGGGAGGTGAAATGGTGACATATATTATGGGATTGTATTAATTGAAGCTCAGTTTTTATTGTGGTCGCCTATTGTGCGCAGAAAGAACGAGTTTTTGCACCTATCTGTTCGGCAACGTATCTCTCTTAAGTTATCGCCTTTGTCAGACCTAGAAATGTAGTGAGCGTCACGATAATATTCTCTGTAACGCTCTGAAACGCACCAGTTCTAAATTTCTGAAACAGCCTAAGGCTAGCATGCAGCTTTCGAGTATCTAGGGGCTCCCACCTTTATCCCTTTAACAGTTGTGAAACATCATATGTTCGTTCGTAGCAGTTTTAACGAAGCGTGCTGATTTTATTTGTAATTTATTAATTTTTTTTGTTAAATCTTTATGCCCAGGATCCCGAATGCTCGCGGCGTATTCGAGGTGTGGCCTAACCTGAGCGAAGTACCATCTCTCTTTAACCCTGTCATCCGAGAATCTTCCTAATATACATTTAACAAAACCTAGTGTCATTAATGCTGTGCTGTATATGTTTTGCATGTGTGTTGCCCACGATATATCTGAAGTTAAGGTAGTTACAAGATATTTTGCTTTATCTGAAGATTTAGTTTACTCCACCTACAGTATAGGTATGGCATTTTTGTGATAACTTGCGCAGGAAGTGAATTGTGGTGCATTTATTAACATTAAATTCGAACCCCCACTCCTGGCACCACGAATGAACGTTGTTAAGGTCCGATCGCAGAACTTATAAGCCCACGTCTTCGATTATTTTACGGTAGCGGTATTATCTGCAAGTAATCTTCATTTACTGCTAACTCGAGAAGTTAGATTATTAATATAAAATATGAATAAAAGAGGGCCGATCACGCTTCCTTGAATAACACCGGATATGACTTCGTGCATATCAGAGCTAATACCATCAATAACTACTTTTTGTCTTTGATTACTGGGAAAGGGACTCATCCTATTCACTATTTTTTATTAAATCCGCATGAATGCAATTTATAAATGAGTTTTTTCGTGAGGAATCTTGTTGAATGATCATGACTCATGGGTGAAGGTGGCAGAGGAAACCTAAAAAAAGGAGTATTATTGGCAGCAGTTAGAATAGAAAATGTTTATGAAGCAATATGTGAGTGCAAGACTAGCAAACGATGCATACAAGTAACGGAAACTGTATATGTGAATTAGTTTTCTGAGTATAACAGCAGTAATTATAATGAAGATGCGAGCTCTTACGGCTTGTATACAATAATAATTGGATGAAATTCCAGAAATGAAATATGGGTATAATTCCAGTATTGAAACTTAATTTTGTTTTCAGCTGTTGGAGTTTCACCCTTATTATAGAAGCAATTATGCTCTTCATCATAGACTTGTCACTCAGGGAATGGGATGATGGATATGTACGCCAGTAAAAAAATTTGCGTCATTGTACGTCATTCAAATGTGGAAAATAAATCTTAGGCATGTCCCTCATTCCAATCCGCCAGGACTCCTGGTCGACAATGTTTTTCCTTTGATTCAATGAAGCTCAGGAGAAAAAGGGTAATCGCTCTCCAATTTGGCATTGACTGTCTAGGATCGTCAGACCGCCGAAGTACTTCCTTATTTCCTCCGATCGTTTTTGAAATTAGAGGCTGAATTACAGCACTGGCTACCTGCTCTTCGAACTCTTTCTTAAGCAGAGGAAATTTTTTCTCTCCTAGGCATGCCTTAAGTGGCCAAAATGGCTGGGAGTAACAGGACTCGGGCGTTTCGTTGCCCTATTTGCCAGTCTTTTTAAGGGAGGCCCCGGAGTATTTCAACAATCCTTCCATCTCGTTTGCCGCAGCCGGAGGATGAAATTTGAGCAGGCCACGCGCTTTTCTCACCGGCCTTTCTTTCTCATTTCTCTCCCGCGGCCAACTTCCTTCGGCGATACGGGTTTCTCCCATATGAATCTAGGTCACATCGAGTGACCAATTTCGTTTTGTTCCTAGATCTCGCATCGATATGCGCTATTTTTAGGACCGGTCGCCGCTCCGTCACCGCGCAAAACCGTGCGGTAGAGAAAGAAATAAGCGGAGAATGGGAGCGACCACTCTTTCTCTTCATTCCTCCAACACCGCCCACCCTCTCCTATCCCACCCCCTTAACCCCCCGATGCTATCTGTCGACCTTTTCGCCGTTTATCGGTCGAAACGCGCGCGTACTGAATCAATTGAAGTGAGTAGGGGGGCCAGACCAAGGAAGCATGGAAGGCAAAAGGGCTTCTTCTCCTGCCGCGAGGGCTTAAACTCGTAAATATCGAATGACTTGGACGTTAAGTGGGAGAGGAGGCCTTCCGCTGTGGAACTAGAGGGGAAAAACTTGCCCAGGGGGTAAGAGATATTTGTGCCGAATTCCGATTCATTCTGCGTGTGCAAAGAGTTATGCCTCGTTCAGGCTACAATCGCACGAATCAACGCATGTATGATTCTACTTTTACATCTACATAATACTCTTCGAGCCATTACATGGACATGTGGCAGGGGGTGTTAGGACACCAGCCGTGTGAAAATGTAAGATTTTGGGAGGTGAAATGGTGACGTTTATTATGGGAGTGTAAGTGAAACTTCTGAGTGAACTGAGATTATGGCTGGGCTGAGCCATTCCATTAGATTTATCTGCTAATTTGCTCCCCAAGGAAGGGATGACATGAGGTCATTTAGATTAGTGAAATGAGCTCAGTGGGTTCCTCGGGTCATGGTGTGGGTGCTCATCTATGGAGGCTGTTATCTAGTTTTTAATATTGCTGAGCTCACTGGGATTCATTTAGATAAGAGCTTGGAGCCTTTGGCAATATGGAGTTGGTGACCAATGAGATGGACACAGGATGGTCACACGGGGACGCCAACCCATGGTTTCTGGGTCACGAGGAAGAAGAAGAAGCGGGTGAGCGGCAGTCTTGAGAAGGCGAGGGGGAGATGAGGTTGTGAAGGTGGTAATTGTGAATAAGGGAAGAATAAACGCCTTATTTCCGAAGAAGTGTCGTTCCCTTAAATGACCCTCGACCGACCCTGAAGGTGACCGCTTACAGGAGTGTATTTAGTGGAGCTCATTTTTTATTGTGGTACCTATTTTATTGTGCGCGGAAAGAACAACGGCAATGTATTTCTCTTATTTTATTGCTTCTATCAGACCTAGAGATGTAATGAGGCATTGTGACTCTATTCTCTGTGTCGCTCTGAAACACACCAGTTCTGAATTTCTCAAGCAACCTAAGCCTAGCGTGTAACCTCCGAGTCTCTAGGGTCTCCCACCTCGATCCCTCTAACAGTTGTTAAACACCGTATATTCATGTACATGTATTCAATTCAATACATTTATTATCGGCCCAGGGTCCTGAATAGTCACGGCGTATTAGAGTTGTGGTCTAAGCAGAGCTAAGTAGGTTTTAGGTAAGAAAAATATTTTTTTCTGAGGTTCTCCGCGTCTTATTTGTGTCCTTGCTCTCGTCTATAGAGCGATACAGATTTCTGCGAAAAAAATCGACTTCGAAGAATGCGATGTTGCCAAATTTACCCAAAGCGTGCTCACCCTTGGGCCAAGAATTTATTTCTGTGTTATTCTTCGTGGGATTTAAATCTCCGTCCTTTTCTCCGAGCCGCAGTTGTTTTTTAGTCTGTTCTTTCCATTTCCTTTCACACCCACTACCTTTCTATAGAACGTGGCAAATTTCGGTGATGGTATTGGCCTGTCAATACCACGTGGTCCAGTTTGGATGCTCTAACATTTTAGAATAATTTATATTCACAAAGGCGATAGTCTCATTTGCCGATTGTTTGAAACATATAGTTTATTTAATTACATTTTTTCTGCTTTTCATATGGCGACAACTATGAATTTCGGTGCAGACTATTTTCTGTGTTTCCAACATTTGAGAGTATCTCTTTTTTCTCAGCTGTGGTCACTTATCGGACAAACTAATAAAATTTGTTGTTATTTAAGTTAAATTCCATAGTTTCATTCGCCTAATATCTAAAATTACTCATGCTTCATAAATAATTTTACTACCAAAATGTGGAGTTAAAATTACCAACATGGCTATTTTCCTATATTTTTCTGAGGAAGAGTTAGTTTTCGAATTTTTTCACTTCCATCTTTTAAGTATCCTAACATCAATGCTCCTTGTCAAAATAACGCTATGAAGGGAGCTTACAAATAATTTTCTCAGTGCGTCGTAAAAATGAATTTTTTAAATTTTGTGATATTCAAGGCTAAATATCTCTGGTGTAAGAATATGGGAATACCCCTTAACAAAAACACTCTCTATACGCTCTGCTTTGCAGACGAACAGATTGTGTTGGTAAAAGACTAAGAAGATCTACAATATATGACTAGAAAACTAATGTAGGAATATAAAAAATGGGGGTTGGAGTTCAATTTGTTTAAGACACAATATATGAATATGGGCGGAGTGAGGCAGGACCTGATTTTAGAAGATGGGGATAAAATAGCTTACGCTGATCACTATAAATATCTTGGAGTAAAAATTACTGATGTCAGGACCTTAGATGAAGCTATATCAAACCGAAATAAACAAGGGAAGAAGGGTTATTAGGCTATTAAACAGCATCCTGTGGGACCGAAAAATATCGAAAGCAAATAAAACAAGAATATACAATACCATTTTCAAAAGTATAATGACGTATGGATGTGCAGTCTGGCCAATGAAAGAACGTACTAAACAAACATTAAAAGCCACTGAAATGGATTTTTGGAGACGGGCTGCGGGACGATCAAGGGTAGAATGATTTACGAATGACAGAATACGACATATAATGAAATTCGAGCACTTTATGACGGAGGACATCATGACCAAGCAGCTAATCTGGTACGGGCATGTAAAGATAATGAACGAGGATAGGTTTCCAAGAAAGATCTTGGAGCTAACAATCCAACGGGAAAGAGGAAGACCTAAGAAGAGCTGAAAAGAGGGAGTGGACAAAGAAATTAGAGCGATAGGATTGGAAGAAATCTATCGAAGGACAAAGAGACTTGGAGGCTAGAAATAGGATGACGTCAGATACATTATGAACCGATCCTACATGGATAAAGAACTCCAAATTATGCATTTAAAATAAAGAGCCTGAGTTTGTGACTAATCTAGTTGAAAAGCTAATGTCATGTAAAGTATGTAAAAATTCTACGCGTAAAAAAACAACCACTTCCAGACTTCATTGTATCCATGATGGGGGGGAGGCATAAAATATATGCAAATTTCAATATATAAAAATATGAAAAAGCGCAGCTCATTTTTAAAACCGCAGCTTTGAGATTCTCCTCGTAAGAGATTTACTTGGCAGTGGCATTGTGGTGGTTCATTCAATAAATATTTAATGGCTGACTCACCGGATTGGATTTTCAGCTTGGGGAGTCCTATGAATAGATTCCCCTGGTAACACTCGATTAGAACCTACAATTGAAGGAAGCTGGACATGGAATTACATCAACAGTTTGTTGCGTGGCAACCAAAAAAATAACCCCAATGGTTATCCCTGCTATTTTATTACTGCGAGCCGCCGCATGCGCGTGTGGCAGAGGGTGTTAGGACACCAGCCGTGTAAAGATTAAGGGATAAGGTTTTGGGAGGTAAAATTGTGACGTGTATTATGGGAGTGCATTTAATGGAGCTCAATTTTTATTGAGGTCACTTACTGTGCGCGGAAAGAACGAGTTTTTGTACCTATCTGTTCGGCAGTTCGTTTTGTACCTATCTCTTATTTGATCGCTTCTGTCAGACCTAGAGATGTAGTGAGGCGTCATGATAATATTCTCTGTGTCGCTCTGAAACACACCAGTTCTGAATTTCTACAGCTGCCTAAGCCTGGCGTGTAGCCTCCGAGTCTCTAGGGGCTCCCGCCTTAATCCCTCTAATAGATGTGAGACGCTATATATTTTTTGCTCGTAGCAGCTTTAACAAAGCGTGCAGCATTACTTTGTATTTTATTAATTTTTTGATTAAATATAATGGACAGGGTCTAAAATGTTCGGTACCATGCGTAAGTTTAACCGTCATCATTAGTTTTTTTTACTATCATAATGCTTTGCACAGAATAGTTTACAGAACGTTTTCACGTTTAACGGAGTTTAAGGAATTTGCGGAGTTTCAGCAGGCACAAGACAATTCGCGGCTGCGGGCTTTGTAGTTTCGGGCGTTGCCACGAGAGGGCACGCCCCGCGAATTAGGTAGCATGCATATATTCTCAAGGTCTTAGCGCGGAGACAACGGAGGATAACGTGAAAATATTCGAGAAGATATGTATAAAATACGTATATGAAAAGTTAAAAATGAAAAGCAGTAAATGTTGTCATCATTGGCTGTTCAATCCTAAGATTAGTTGACTGTAACACTCCACCCCTCCCTATCTAATACCAGTTCCCTCAAGTCCTGGTAACTCTTAAGAGGAAGCATCATACCCTGCGGTAAGAAATAGTTCTGTCGAAAATCCACAAGATGGCGTCACTCGCACCCGATCGAGGCGTTTTGGCGTCAGGAGTCTCTTACTACAGGATAACTCTCGCACAAGGCAACAGTCGTCGGTAAGTTGTAGCAAAGACTCCGACGCGTAAGTACAGGCAGCGCTGACATAAGATCTGTGAGAAATGACTGAATTATTTGCGACAACGTCCGAGCACATCATGGCCGAAAACCATTCAGGTAGCTTGTCGGAAGATACCAATTACAGATATCATCTTACAACCGTGACGACTGCTACTTAGCATTCTGACAGAAGAAAGATTGATGCATCTCCATTAGTTTAAGATATGTCAATAATGATAATAGTATTTGTAAAAATATACCCCACATCTTGCCGTTTTCTCGATGGTTTAATTATGCTCTGGGATAAATTTTTCATATTTCAGATGCAAGCCTCCCTTGGCAAAGGTCTATTCTTTATACCATAAACATTTCATGTTGATGACGTAAGAATTTAACAAAAAATCTGGGGTTGGAAATCATCACAAATTCGGCCGGTCGAGCGGGTGTCCGGCGTAGCCATTAAACTTGAACCCTATGTATTTATCTCTTTATTTGGTCGATGCACTTATTCTGGGTCTTCCTCTGGGGGCTTATCCTCTATTTCACCTTCAATTATATTCTTCACAAACCCATTGTGTCTCAGGGTGCATCCAACCTATCTGGTTCTTCTTTTCTGTATGGTATTCCATATGATCCTTTCCTCTTTTACTCTTCTGTACACTTGCCTTCTTCTTGTACAAAAATGTACATCGGGAATGCGGACGATTATTAATTAAAATAAATAAAAAAATACGTAAGGAGAATGCATGTTAAAGAAATAAGTATGCGCCGATTCCTAGAAAGTTATCGATGGAAAACAGAGCAAAAATGAAAAATTAAAAAAAGAATAACAAGATTTTTCAAAAAAGAAAAATCTTGTTATTTTTTTTTCTATGGTGATCCATATGGTCCTCCTCTTCTACTCTTTTTCACAGTCTTCTGTACTTACCAGGTTTCGAAGGCTTCTAGTCTTTTCTGGTCAGCTTTTCCAATAGTCCATGCTTCCGATCCATAGAGTGCTACGCTCCACAGGAATGTTTTCACATACCGTTTCCTGGTTTGTGTTCACATATTCTGTGTGCAGAGCTGTTGTCTTTTTCTAATGAACGCCTTCTTAGCTTGGCCTATTCTCCCCTTGATGTCGGTTGTTCTTCGTTTGTCCCAATTTTGTACCATGTGCTATATTTGGCACGTATGAGACGTGTTTCGGCTAATACAATGCCTTCCCCGGTATTACTATCCGGTAAGTTCTCTTCAAGTACTATCATCTTTTTTTGGTTAATATATTTATCCCTGGACCTTCCGTTCGGGACTTTTACCTCTACAGTAATAATCGGCTGTAATTACTATTGGTTAGCATTGGATTACATGCAAAATTCAAGCAATACCTTAGAGTAATAACTGTGTATAGTGGTAGCTGATTCATTTTTGAATCATTAAATTACTGAAATACGTTGAAATCGTCACGAGAAAAATTCGGCGTCCACCGGGAATCGAATCACGGGTCTTTGGTTTGCCGGACCATTGTGTAGACCGTTACGCTATCCAGGATTCCTAATTCTCGTGGCAATCTGCTTTTTGGTCCAGCAAACCTAAAATCCGCGGTTTGAATCCAGGTCCAGGCCGAATTTTTCTCGCGGTGATGTCAACGTATTTCACCTGCTATGGTTTAAATAATTTCATATTGGCTAACATCATCATGAATTGAACAATCAAGTTTCGTTTCCATTGCTATTCCTATTTATATCTTTTAGAATAACAATGCCAATAGTATTTTATTAAATCTCACAGCAATTTCCTCAGTGAATATTAAGTTGATTGAAAATACTTGTCGTGTAAATCGGTTTTACTGTTCACCGTGTTACTAGTCGACTGCGATTGTCCTGTTAAGCACTAAATTATGCATATACGTTTATATTTGCCGATTGCAATAGGCCGAACACAGGTTCCCTACAGGTAAAATTAAGTGGATGGTACAACATAAAATGTTTTGCATTTCTGGAAGTACCGTCCCACCACAACACGCCGGAAATGGTTGACCTCGAATGATAAATCCTTAGTAACGACAGAGAAGCCGTAAAAATCGCGGAATGTTCTTTGATCGCCAGGAAGTACTTTTAAAAAACGCAAAAAAGGCGAAATTTTTTATGTTCAAGCTCACTGTGCCGCCTCTTTTCCTTATTCGGCCTCGATAATTGTCCGATATCGGTGTCGTTATTTTTTCAACCAAATGAAATGATTTTGGATGATATCCGAAAATAAATTCACCGGAAAAACTTTTCCAAAGTGTAAGGATCAGTCTAGGTCACAAAGCTATCATCAGGGAGGCCATGAGAGTTCAACGTCCACATCTAAATATTACCCCTGGCTAGCAATATTGGGATAATTAGCGGTGTAAATGTGTAAAGGTTTCTGGAGGTGAAATACTAAAGTGAATTATGGGAGCGTTTTGATTGGAGATCTGTTGTTACTATGGTCACTTATCGTTAGTGTAATAAACAAACTTTTCTTTTTGGAAATGTCTCTCTCTTATTTTATCGCTTCTGTTGGACCTAGGGAGGTATTGTGGCGGTAAAAGTATATCCTGTGGTGCTCTAAAACGCACCTGTTGGAAGGGAAACTGGCGTTTGGAAGGGAAGGTAGTGGAACATGGATAAAGGACTAGTGAGAATGGAATGATTATTATTCAGCAAAGAAATTTTGAGGATTTTTGACCTGAGGATGACACGCGGTGTCGAAACCATTGTCAAGTTGAATGATATTTAAGAGTGTGGAATAAAACAAAGTACAGTCACTTCAAAAAGTATCGCAACACGCTCGACTAGCGGCTCGTATAGGTCGGCTGTCGATGCTCGAAGTACGTTGGCTATCCTGGGTCGTCTCTGGTAGCGATGAGAATTTGCAGGTACACTTTCCATTTTCCATTAGACAAAGCGCCTGGTTAAGTGAGACTGCATTATGGGAATGCTCTTGTTCAGAGGCTAGGACAGAGTTCCTCCTTGACTCGGCCTTGAGGATGTATTCGGTGAAAGAAGTAAAAAGGGAAATGTGGTGAAAAGGCAATATTGAATGGAGTAAACGATTGAGTGATTATACGAGTGAAGTCGCACGGAGGTAAAACGAAGAAGAGACGAATGCATGGGAAAACGAGCTCCAACCTATGTATGAAGGAGAATGGGGACTGCTATCGTCTAAGCTCAGCGAACCAGAGAGCCTTTCGGGCATCAAAGGCTGATATTTTAAGTTGACCGCCTAATGGACAACATGAGATATATTGACTAAAGCAACTGGCCAGAATTATTATTTCAGTGTATAGTATCCTAAAGTTGTGAAACCATTTTCGTGATTATTTATAAAAATGCAATATAATAACAATTTTGAGGTAGAGAATTGAAAAGGATAAAGTTCCGTTTTTACTCCTTTAATTACCAGCAGCTCACCTGTTGAAAACACACCGCTTTTAAGTCACAAATAAGTAATAGCGTAGTTGTTAAAAAAAGAAACGCGACAATGTATATATCAAACATCCACAGGGAAAAAGGTGATTAAAATTGTCAGTGATTTTAGTTATCGAGTTCCTCTTGTACGCCAAAGGCTAATTTTTCCGTCTCCATTACTCTAGAAAAAACTTTTCATCGCTGAACATGGTGAGGTACCGAAAGGATTCATCATTGGTGATATTTTTTGTGATAGAATCCAAACGGGCGGCCCTCTGGTCCTCGTTCAATTTGGGCTTCCGCGCCGGACGATAGTGTCGCAGGCCTGCTTCGTGAAATCACTGTTTTTTTTTAACTACACCGTAGTCTTAAATCCCTTTTAAGAGTTGGTATGCCACCAACCGTCAAAGGAGAATCCATCATTTAGGCAAATACTGCCTCATCCACGTCTCGTTCGGTAAAGCGGGGCCTCCCAGTTCGAGCGCATACTTTGGGATGTCTCATCCTCGTTTGCCCCTCTTAGCCATCTGTGGAGAAGGCTCATCTGTGAGGAAGGTGAAGATGGACTCCTACCTCGGCAGCCGCTTTGGACTGCCCGCCTCTCAACAAACCCACCATCAGAGCGCACTGGGTCGTGCTGGTTTCGCAAAGAGGAGCTCTTTTCACTTTCTTCTTCGTAAGAGAACTGCCGAGTATGATTACGATGCCTCTGAGTTGCGAATACCCTTGCTCCGCTCTGTGAATTCATTTCAGTGTTAGCCTTCCAACGCGAACGAAGTCCATAGCACTGTCGGTGTTTAGTCCCACTTGACTTAGAATATATGTCGTAGTGTACCAGATGTTTCTCATAGTCATCAATGACGTCCCAGGATAGCCAACGTACTTCGAGCTTCAACAGCCGACCAATACGAACCGCAAGCGTATTGTGTCGCGATACTTTTTGAACTGTACTTGTCTTTTATTATGAGTGAAAGAAATTTTGTCGAAATGGAGTGGGGAGGGGTGTGGAAAAAGTGACTCGTGACAAAGATTGCTCGACTATCTAATAATCTGTTTTAAAGCATCCATCTTTTAGGTAGTTAGAGCGATTTATCATATTACCTATAAATCAATGAATTTGATCTCATTTTAAATAAAGTTATCTCATCCTTTCAATTACACAAAAAATGCAGCCCCTTCCCACACTACTTTCCGAGATATTTGCCAGAAAACACCATCCCTTTTAAATGGGAAATGGTACGTGTATGCACTCCAGATAGACAGTATATTAAAAATGAGAAATTTCGTATACTTAGATCTCGACAAAATATCAACAGTATGTAGTTTGCGTGTTTTCTAATTTTTTTTAAATCGATCATATTGTTACCGCAGTAAATTCTTCTAAACAAGAAACCTTCCGTTTTGATGGAGTTTGAAACGAACCGCGTTAAAAAAAATGAGTCGAGTTAAAGACTCATTTAGATAAATTCATTTGGTTACTTTCAATTTCTGTCATATAAAACTATAATATTGCACCATTTATAATGCAATGGTTAATTCGTGAGTCTCACAGCTCTAACGGGAATACGAAATTAAAACGAATAATTCGATTATGGTCTCTATTATGATTAGGGACTATCTCGCTCGCAATACCTTAAGCCTTTCGGGAGAACGTGTGACATTTTCGGACCGAAAATCTCATGCATGGTTATTATCAAGCAATTGCTTGGCAAATTGGTAAATGAAATCCAGTGGTAGTGGTGTTTTTGAGGGTTTTCGACAGTAGCGGTCATTTCGCACCGCTTACTCTATCCAGGGACCCATTACATCAAAATACTGCATGACGTGTTAAATTATATATTTTTTGTGCAAATCGATAGCTCGGGAATATATCATTTTATTGATGTTTTCATGATTGTCATCCAATACTTTATCGATTTTACCTTGAATTAGTAGTTTTGCACTAATTGACCGGTACTTTTTGCACTCCGTCAGGAGATGTTTAACGCTAGGAGTTGAGTCACATTCTTTTCATTTGGATGGTACTTTCTCCTCTGTAAACAGATAAGAGTGTGTCAGCGCACAATGTCCGATCCTCAACCTGGTGATGGCAACTTCTTTAGCGCGATTTATCCTGATGGAGGTGGACGAAGCTAATGTACCAGGTTTAATTGTACGTCATTTTTTATTTATTGTGCTGATCCATAGATTCTTCCTCTTTTCCAGGGCTTCATTCCCTACCGTAGACATAATATCATATGGAGGTACAAGGACAGATGCAAAATCAGTTTCACTTAGGGATTCTTTGGCTGCTGAGTATGCTTTCTCATTCCCAATAATACCTACATGGCCTGAAGTTCATAAGAATGCAATTTTAACTCCATTTGGGTTAAGGGACGAGATTGATGCGTGTATTTCTCGTAAAATGGGAGTTTTGAATGAAAAAGTTAAAATAGCGTGTAGAGAGCTTACAGAATCCGTACAAATGAGGAATGATGAACCATTACAATAAATGCTGCGCAGAGCTAGGCCTATGGCATATAAATCTGCGGTGTAAACCGAACACATTGGGGTCAGCTTTGCCTTGAGGATTCCCTGGTAGGTAGATACGACACGCAACCGCAGGATGAATCCGACTTTGACCCATCTGTATACACGGGGGTGAAGTCTGAGTATTTTGAAGTTATTTTCCTGAATAATTGTCCATATTTCAAGGGTGTAGTCGAGGACATAGGGTCGATAAGCAGCTCAAAAGTACATTCTGGTTGGGGTACCAACCATGGAGGAAGTTCAATTTACCCAGAGAGATACAAGTGAAATCCATGTTAGCTAAATATTAATTTGGACTCTGATATTAGATACTTCTTTGAGGTGAAGCCTGGTGTCATCAACTTTATGAGTAATGGTGACTCGACTAACCGCACATGTCCTAATTTTTACACCAAAAACTTCTATTTCACCAAAAAACTTTGCGGTTCAACTTGAGTTTTACCTTATTTTAGCCAAATTTATTCTTAACCCTTTGAGTGCGGTATGACGTGATATCACGTCATGGGTACCGTAAGTGTTCCAGCTTTCACTAGGGGGCCTAGTAAAAGTTTTCTTGTGAAAGCTGGAACACTCACTGTACCCTTGGCGTGATATAACGTCATCAGTTTCAGCGTAAAGACAACCATGACGTGATATCACGTCATGCCGCAATCAAAGGGTTAAACTAATTTTTTTCCCTTCGGATTTTATTTTTTTCTTCATGGACGCGAGCCTAAAAGGAATTTTGGAATTCCTCAAATATTCTGCCTTTAATGCGTTAATTTGGCGATAATATTTTTCCGTGAATCTGCTTTTACCTCACTAGTGTCGGAATCCACGGAGGGCAGCGGGAAATGTTTTAAAGTTTTTTGGGCGTCGAGGTAGCTTCATCTGCGCGATTCACCGAGCCTTTTGTTACACTTTTTTCTATCGTTAAAAAATGGACCTCAGTTACCACTGATTGATTTGCGTGCGCCGCTTTTTATCCCTCTGTCAGGATTGTCGAATGTGAAAATATTTTGAAAATCACCCTAACAAATATTATTATTTGTTCTCGCTTTGAGGCAAAGCATATCGGAAAAGAATTCTGGGAATGATCGCGAATGATAAACCCGTTTATGGGTTTAAATATTTTTCATTCTCTGCCTTTTATTCATCTGTGCCATCGCTGTACTGCTGTTGAATTTTTTCCGAACTAAAATTGTCGATGTGTAATTTAATTTCAACATTGGATTATCGCAATGAACTGCCGAATCTCAAATACTCATCTACAATTTTGATACTTATCCAACGTAGGGTGGTTAAGTTTTGCCTTAAAAAATTAGTAATCCTTATCGTATATAGTCAAAACCTAGTAGGGGATTTACGCCATCCGTAAAACCATCCATTTTAAAGAAAATTCAAATTTTTATCGTTTACTATTACTATTAAATGACTAATCCATTGGTGGGCTGAAACGTTACAATCACTGAATTTTATTTTCCTCTCCGTCACTGCCGTGGGTTTTTTCCAGACCTAAAATTATCAAAGTGAAACATAATGTTAACATTATTGGTCGTTCAATCCTAATATTGGTTAACTGTAGCCCTCCACCCTTCCCAATCTAATACCAGTTTCCTAACCGCCTGGTTGGGAACAATTAGTTCAGGTTACTGCCATATTATTTGCATGTTTACTTATTTAATGAGAAATAGTCATTAAGAAAACAGGGTTTTTACTTCTTGACTTTCACTGACTGTACTTCTTCTGTAACTTCATGCCTTGCACAGCTGCTTGAATTGAAAAATGATATCAACTTGGCCAGTGAAACATCTCACTGGAACCACCTTTTAAGGCTCATCTTAGTTGGAGCACCAATCATGAGTCATTGAGTGACAATTTTCATACATTTTCAAGCTAGTCGAAATAAATATTTGGACCATATCTCACTCAAGTACATCTTTTTATGAATTGGAAATAACCAAGACTTGTTGTAACATATTTGATATCAGAATTATATTTTATAACGTTAAAATGGCATCTCTTTCTATGCACTTCTATATTTTTGGTCCATACACTTATTCCTGGGTCTTCCTCTTAGGAATGTTTTCTCTCTTTTACCTCCAGTTATGTTCTTCACAAACCCTTTGTTTCTCAGGGTGCGTCCAATCCAATTTTTTCTTCTTTTTTGTATGATGTTCCCTATAGTCCTTTCCTCTTCCACTCTTATCTACACTTCATCATTTCTTATTTTGTCCGTCCGTTTTATCATCAGCATCCTCCTCCAGCACCAAGTTTCTTAGGCTTCTATTCTTTCCCGGTCAGCTTTTCCAATGGTTCATGCCTCCGAACCATTTATTTGCCACGCTACTCACGAATTTTTTCACAAACGATTTGCTGGTTTGTCGTCCTATTTTCTTAGGGTGCAGCAGATGTCTTTTTCCCAAGAACGCCTTCTCAGTTAGGGCTATTCTTTGCGTGGTGCCCGTTGTACTTCTTCTGTTCCACGTGATGGTACTTCCTAGATAGGTGAAGAAATCCAATTGCTCTAAAGATGATAACATGGCATAAATATTCTAAAGTAATGATTCCTAAATATCCATTAGCAAGTTCGATACTTATCCAATGACGGTACGTAAATATCCTCTCAAAAAGCGATAAATGAATACTTGTCGGGAGTAATTAAAAACAGTTTGGTTTCAGGCTAAACACACCCATACAATTTTTTGTATATACGAAAAAATATGCTATATGTTATTGAAATGGACGCCATTGTTGTTACCCCCGGCCAAATATCCATTTTTAAGCACGTAAAATACATTTTGCCGACCCACCTTTTGAAATATTCATTCAGCAAGAGTTTGAAACATTTTAATTCCCATTCATAACCTGCAATTTAAATTGAGAAATACTGGGAACAGTTTGTTACTTTAATCCCTCAGATATTTAATATATAATGGAAAACTTTAGGCCCCTATGGATGCGAATTAAATTTTATCGATGTAATCACATTTCCAAAATGTGTCATATGAGTTCACACTATCCAGAACCCTTCACAGTACTTCCATTTCACCAACAAAATAATTAAAGCTGCATTTATGACTGCAGTAGACATATTTTACGGTAGAGTTATTAAGTGGTTCATAGTATTTTATCGTGCACAGTAAAACGCTAATACCGGAGAATATATGTATGAAAGAAATGGTGATATTGACACCATTAGGGAGGCAAGGAAGATAAGAAGTATAAGATTCGCAGATGACATGGTAATATTAGCTGATGATATGCAATCACTTCAAAGGTTGATAAAGGTGTTGGAAGAAGGCATGAAGGAATATGGGATGAAGATAATCCTAGGAAAGACAAAGATGATGCCAGTAAACTGTGAAAATTATACGAGTGTGAAAATAAATTAAGGTGTAATAGGAAAAGTGAAAAGCTACCGGTACCTAGGAACGATGGTGACAGACGACTGGAGAAGTATTGCAGAAATAAAAGCAAGGATAGCAATGGCAAAAGAGGCCTCCAGCCAGAAGAAAAACTTGCTATGCAATAAAAGCCTGTATCTGGAGCTGAGAAAGAGACTAGCTAAATGTTATTCATGGAGCGTTTTCATGTATGGATGTGAAGCGTGGATATTAGGTAAGAGAGAAAGAAATAGAATAGAAGCTTATGAAATGTGGGTGTGGAGAAGGATGGGAAAAGTAAGATGGGTAGATAAGATGAGAAATGAAGAGGTTTTGAGCAAAGTAAAAGAAGGAAGATCGCTCCTAAAGGAACTAAGGAAAAGGAAAGGAAACTGGTTGGGCCATGTGATGAGAGGGAAAAGTGTAATAACTGTGGCACTTGAGGGTTCAATTGAAGGAAAGAAAAAGAGAGGAAGGAGAAGAATTAAATTGGTGGATCAGGTGAAGAACATCAGCCATGAGGAAGCAAAGAAGGAAGCTCGGGACAGAAGCGGATGGAGACAGCAGTGGTGTACGGGACCTGCCAGCAGGCAGAACACCAGATGATGATGATGAAGGGAGGCAGAATTTGAACTTGGATTGAAATCAGAATCATTGCTAAAATTTTATCAGTTAATAAGCAGGTCTTGGCATGCAATTTTACCATCGCTGTGCATTTTTGACCTCTCTGTTGATAAGCTACATGCTTTAACTGCGTTAGTTTACATTTCAGCTCCTAAACCTCCTCATGCCACCCCTCCGAATGCCACACCTCGAATACACCGCGAGCACTTGGAACCATGGTCATAATGATTTAACCAAACAAATGATAAAATACAAAGAGAAGCTGCACGCTTCGTTAAAAACTGCTACGAGCGAACACATAGTTTCTCTCAACTTTTAGAGGGATTAAGGTGGGAGCCCCTAGAGACTCGAAGGCCACACGCTAGGCTTAGGTTGCTTGAGAAATTCAGAACTGGTGTGTTTCTGAACGACACAGAGAACATTATCATGACGCCCCCCTACATCTCTAGGTCTGACAGAGTGATAAAATAAGAGAGATACACATCCGAACAGATGGGTACAAAAACTCAATCTTTCCGCGCACATTAAGAGACCACAATAAATAGTGAACTTCACTAAATACACTTCCATAATACACGTCACCATTTCTCCTGCCAAAACCTTACATTTAACACGGCTGGTGTCCTAATAACTCCTGCCACACGCCTATGCGGCGGCTCGCAAGGTAGTATGTAGATGTAAACCCTTTTGCAACTTAAGCTCTTGAGCAACCTAAACTCTTGAGCAACCCATTATTGCATCCTCCAGTCACATACCCTGCCTATCCCAGATTTAATTTTGACGTTTCATTTCGTCGTCCACTGTTTCAAGCACTTCCTCGTTTGTCTTTCTTACCGTCCATCACACCTTCTCCATCCTTCTCCACAACCACATATGTAATTCCTTCTGCCTATTTAAGTCCACTTTTCTGAGGGTCAGCGTTTCTGCCCCATGCAAGCTCTACACCAGCCTCTTCGTCACCGACTTAACCATGGTCCCCTTCATCAGCTTTCTTCTTTTACTAAACGCCTCCCTAGCCTACGCTATTTTTCTACGAATGTCTGTTTCAAGTGGTCCATTTTCATCAAACGTAACGCCTAATTAATTAAAATGCTGTACTTGCTCAAATTTGTGCCCTCCAAATTAAATGATATTTCAATTTCTTTGTCTTGGAGAATCTCATTACTTTTGTCTTCACCTACATATATGAAATACCGTGCAAGCCACCACTATGGTGTGTGGCACGGGATGATTCCACACCAGGCATGCTGCTCTCATCTCAGTTTAAATCAGAACCACGCACGTACCCCGGATGCCAGGCGCAGGCTAAAAGCAGTCAGGACAACGGTGCGTAGCCAGACCAGAAACTAGGAGAGTGATACGTAGAGGAGCATGCTACCACGCAATACACTACTCAAGATACAACTACTAGTTAGTATTATTAATGCGACAGATAAAAAGTACTACAAGTTACTAGATCATGCAAGAGTACATCATTCCGGAGATTACATGCGAGATCAGTAGCTAATAATCATGTTAAGATATTTAGAACTACTACAAAAACCTATGTTACCTAGTCAAAATATCCTAGAACTGATCTGTCGGAACTATTATGGTCCCTTATTGTTCGTTGAAAAAAAATGACATTTTAAATTTATCGGTTCTACAGTATATTTCCTTAAACCTATGCATGTGATCGTTGCTATCATTATAGTTTGGCTCTATCAAAATGTGTTGAACGTCCGGCAAAAAATAGTCTCCATCAAACTTTCGCAGAAGATTTAATCCATATTTTTCCCTTCGATCGGACAGAGGCTCCCACTCTAATGATTTTCCTTTCTCATGATATATCTTCATTCCACATATCCCGTTAAAGCATTAACTGATATTTGTAGTCCTTTGGAAGATTTACTAATCAACGCCACATAAATGAACTAAATACAACATTAAATTGAAATGGCCAACTTTTATTCTCTTTCGACCGCAGAGCCCTGGGAGAGAGGATTCACTTGTTCCGCCCGCGGTGAGCTATTATATGTCCATACACCGTTCGCTACCTTCGCCGAGCAATGAAAATGTGGCGGCCGCAGATTAAAAGTGGAGTGATATGCAAGTCGAGGGAGGAACAAATGGGAGATGACGGGAGGGCTGGCAGCAAGCCGTGGTGCAGTGCACATACTGACACTCTGCATTTGTTCCGACCCTTAACAGTTGCGGAGGAACCTCGTGAACCAAGTTATTGAAAATACTCCTTCATTTTCTTGAGCTGGCCCTATATTTTGTTCCTATCAACGGTGGTGATATCACATGAGGAATGATAAGGGGCCTATGACACTTCCCTGGGGTACACATGACGTTACTTTCACTGTTTCTAAATCCAGGCTGTGTTAAACATTCTTCAGTGGAAGAATGTTCTACACGGTCACACGCTCTGCTCGCGCGAGGCCACGTTCATTTGTTTATTTTTTCCCGCCAAACTCCCCGGCGCCTTCGATCGCTCGTCAAAAGGTGGCGGGGCTGGCAACACGTGCGAACGTGACGCCCTCTCCCACGCGCTCGCTGATTCCGAAGGAATGAGGATCGCCAGGGACACTCTCGCACACACCCTTCGCCTGCCCACCCACCCACCCACCCACCGACGCCGCGTCCGATTGGAACAACCCATTCGCGACATTCACGGAAGGCGCGCGTCGGAAGGGAGAGGGATGGTCGGACAGACAGATAGAGAGAGCGAGACAGAGCATCGACGACGCGACCCTCTTGACACACTTAGAGAAATTCTGCCGGGACTAAAGAGTTAGAACATGGGCTGAATCCCAACCTTTTATCCATAATTTTGCTGTTTTTTTTTATTCATTCATGTCAGTGTACTGCTAGCTGATTGGATAGTACTTATTCTAACATCCTATAACCTGGCATATCGTTCCGTAGAACTGGAAGGCTTCCGCGGAGTCGTTCAGATGGCAGTAAAGGCTTTTCGGGCTCTCTTCCGCGTATTTCCACTGTCGTAGACGACAGTTTTGACAACATTGCAGCTATCATCTTTGGGTAATTTACATATACATTTACATAATACCCTGCGAGCCGCCGCCTGGGCTTGTGGAAGGGGGTGTTAGGTCACCAGCCGTGTAAAGGTGTAAGTTTTTGGGAGATGAAACGGTGACATGTATTGTAGGAGTGTATATAGTGGAGCTCAATTTTAATTGTGGTCGCTTATCGTGCGCGGAAAGAACGAGTTCTTGTACCTATCTGTTCGGCAGTGTATCTCTCTTATTTTTTCGCATCTGTCAGACCTAGAGATGTAGTGAGCAGTCACGATAATATTCTCTGTATCTCTCTGAAATACATTGGTTCTGAATTTTTCAAGCAACCTAAGGCTAGCGTGCTGCCTTAGATTCTCTAGGGGCTCCCACCTTAATCCCTTTTAAAGTTTTGAGACACAATATGTTCGCTCGTAGTAGTTTTTAGCGAAGCGTGCTGCTTTTATTTGTATTTTTTGATTTTTTTGGTTTAATCTTTATGACTACGGTCCCAAATGCTCGAGGCGTATTCGAGGTGTGGCCTAACCAGAGCGAAGTAGCATCTGTCTTTTATTTTTTCATCCGTGGACCTTCCTATTATACGTTTAACAAAACCTAGTTCCTTTAATGCTGTGCCACATATGTTTTGTACGTGTAATCCCCACGATATATCAAGTCAAGGTTATGCCAAGGTATTTTACTGTACCTGAAGATTTTATGTTTACTTCACCCACAGTGTAGGCATGGCATTTTTGTGATGACTTTCGCAGGAAGTGAACTGTGGTGCATTTGTTGATATTTAAAGTCAGAAGTGACTTGAACTTGAAGGCAGCTGCAATGCTGTCGAAACTTTCGTCTACGGCAATGGAAACAGGCGGAAGAGAGCCCGAAAAGCCTTCACTGCTATATCATTCCGTTGTCCCTCCTATTCATGATCCGCCATAATATCCCAGTTAAAATCCTATTATCGTCTTCCTCTTCTTATTGCGTCAAAATTTCCTATCCTCTTCCTTCCTTTTTCACGCTTCCTCATTGTTCTCATCTGTATCAGGGGAGCTTATCAAAATATACTTAAACCAATTATATAACTTGAATAGAGAATAATCGGAATCGTTGCAGGCAAATATCAATACTGTCACTCGTTCCCCCTATTTATTTCATTAAAATTGTTACCGTTAAGACATTTATATATTTTTAAAGTCCTTAGGGTATTTTATTTGAGAAGTGGTAATAAATCTCTGCAAAGAATGCACCACAATCTTAGAAACACATTCTACGTACCATTAATTAAACCTAACAAAACACTCTTTAAAAGATGCTTCATATATATGGGACCTAAAGTGTACAACTTGTTACCAGAGAATATAAAGGTCAATATGAAAACAAAT
Organism: Ceriagrion tenellum; assembly: GCA_963169105.1. Classification (NCBI taxonomy): domain Eukaryota; kingdom Metazoa; phylum Arthropoda; class Insecta; order Odonata; family Coenagrionidae; genus Ceriagrion; species Ceriagrion tenellum. The sequence goes on from OY720642.1 coordinate 98,305,895, forward strand.
TGTCTTCAAATGGCAGTAAAATGGCTTCTTACTCAGCCCAGTGTTGGATATTTATTTAATATTATTGTGTAAAATTTCTTGTAATTACTGTATCAGTCCTGTTTCGCTATTTGGAACTGTATTGTAATATATCAATTATTTTTATTTTTTTTTGAATTTATAAATCCCCAGTTATTACTTTTTTTTAAGAAAATGCGCAGCTATGCATTGCTATGAAGGTAGCTTCACCTCAGTTTTTTTCTTAGAGGCTACCTAAAGCTTCCCAAAAAACGTATGTATGATCTTTGTATTTTTTGTGTGAGATGGGAAGTAATAAAACTTATTATTATTATTAATTTGTTCAACATTCCGTCGTTCAGAACGTCCTCCATCCATCTCTTTTGCCTCCTCCGAACCTCAGATAATACTTTCCTATCTTCTCCAATCATATCCAATTCCTCCTAGTTTGTCTTTCTCGCCACCCAGCTCACCCTCTCCATCCTTCTCCACATCCACCTCTCAAACGCCCTAAGTCTACCTATATACATCCTCCCTTCGCAATTATCAAGTCTCCGACCCGTAGAGCATAACGCTCCATATTAGAGTTATCAACATCCTTTTCTTTGCGTCTCCCTCGCGACTCCCTGTCTAATACCCCGTGACTCCCATCAAGCTCAGAGTGTCTGTATTAAAATGTAAGTACTTATAAATTGCGGCCAACCTAACCGTTGTTATTCTTCCTCCCTTAATGTCCACGACGACATTGTGTCCTCCCACCCTTATATTCAGACACGCCTTCTTGTTCCAGAAAATCTCATCATAAAGAAAAAGTCCAGAAATTCTTCAGGTAGGATTTTATGGTTCTCCATCTGTCTTCACATCAGCATCTCAAACGTTTTAAATCTACGTACATCCTCCCTTCGCAATGACCATTCATTTATTTTAGTATTCTACCATCTGATTGGTAGGTCTTTGGATGGTACTTGTTCTATCGTCCTAATTTATGGCATATTGTTTCGTTGTCCATGCTATTCCCTAATCCTCCATTAGATCACTCTTAAAATCCTCATATCGTCCTCCTCTTCCCATTTCGTCCAGATTTTCTACCCTCATCCTACCTTTTCCACGCTTCCCCAGTGTTCTCTAATACTCTCTTCAGCATTCCCTCTATTTTCAAAATATTCTCCATCCATCTCTTTTGCCTCCTCCAAACCTCCACTTATTGCTTCCTATCCTCTCCAATCATATCCAATAGCTCCTCGTTTGTCTTTCTCACCACCCAACTCACCTCATCCATCCCTCTCCTTACTCACATCTCAAACGCCTTATGGTACTTTGAGCGAAATATCATTTCACCTAGTGATCAATGAATTTGGTCTCATTTTTAAGAAAAATATCTCACCCTTCCAAAATATTGAAAAATTCAGCCCCTTTCCTCGATAATTTCCGAGATATTTGCCAAACAATTACCAGCCCTTTTAAATGAGAAATGGTACGTGTATGTACTCCATTTAAAAAAAATTAGGAAAATTCCTGACGCCCTGGTCTCGTAAAAAGGTGACAGTGTGTAGTTTGTATTGTTTCTCAACTGTTTTTAAAAAATAATTTATATAGTCACCGGAGAAATTTTTCCAGGATCGCAAAAAATCATCTGCTTTGAAGGAATTTTAAACGTACCGCGAGAAAAAATGAGTAAAATTGAAGGCTTATGTAAATATTTTTATTTAATTACTTAGAATTTCAGTCTTTGAGAGGGATGTTATGGCACCGTTTATGATGGAATATTTAATTCTTCATGCTTCCATGCTGCTGAAATTAAGTTCGAATATGGTCTCCATTATGACTAGGGAACTATCTCGCTCAAACTACCTGGAGTCTACGCATATGTATCCTCCCTTCGCAATGGCAAATCTCCGATTCATGAAGTGCCATGCTCCATATTAGGCTTTTTACCAGCCTCATCATTTCATCATCTCAAAATTTCCCTCATCTTTGAAAATATTTCTTCAGCCACGGTAATTTTGCACCATAAACCCTATTATTTCGCAAATTTGGATAAGGTGTTAGCGAAAGATGGACGGATAGATGAGGAGATAAAGAGACGTGCGAATGCTGGAAGGAAAGTGGTAGGTAGCATGTGGAGCATATCAAGGAATGAGTGCCTGTCTAAGGAAGCGGAAATCGCCGTGTACAAAAGTGTTCTTCTTCCCTATTTTACTGTATGGTAGTGAAACATGGGTATGTCAGGATAGACATAAGAGTAGACTAAACGCCGTGGGTATGAGTTATCTGAGGAGTGTTTGCGGTATAAGTAGGATGGATAGGGTCAGGAATGAGTGGGTAATAAATAAATGTGGGTTTGATGCTCCAGTAATGGACATATGTGAAGGAAGTGTGGTTCGTTGGCTTGGCCATGTTGAGAGAATGGATGAGAGTTGAATAACGAAACAGAATATGAGAGTGAAATGAATGGTGCGAGAGGTAGTGGTAGACCGAGAGAGTTGTGGTTGAATGTGGTCGAGGAAATTCTTCGGAGGAGGAATATTAGGAGTCTTAAAAACAGGAGGGCATGTATGAAGCAGTGTATGGGGGTAAATGAGGCTTATTGAAGAAGAGTTAGGTGCACAAATATGTATTTATGAGTAAAACTTAGTGATTGTGCCTACCTCGGAAGGGAACGGCGCGATTGGTATGTATGTCCTACTAAACCCCTTCTCATTCAAAATACTACCAAGATACGGACACTGCTCGACTTGCTTTATCTTGTGTCCTCCCACCCTAATGTTAAGCTTTGCTTTTTTTGTTCCAGAGAATCTCATCACTTTATGTAGTACATTTGGTTATAAATGTTGCTTTTACTATCAGAAACTATTTATCTTCTAGAAAACATGATTATGATTTAATATAAGACGCTCTCCCCGTCTCCGCCGTGAACCCTTTGTATCCTACCTCACCACGAAATAAGAATGTAAATTATTCGAAAACTGTGCGATAAAATTTTTTTTGCCATTGAAACCAACTGCAGCGTCATATATATTGTTCTAACTCATTTAAACTCCAGTTCCTTTTTAACTGATAATTATCATTATTGGTTTACTGCAGCCTTCCTCCCTTCTCTATCTGATGCTTGTTCCTTCACCTCCTCGTATTTTTTCCCTATGTAATTTCCTCTTTATTTGGTCCATTAACTTCTAGAAAATCTTATCCCTGGGTCTTCAGCTGGGGATTTTTTCTTCTATTTTAAGTTTAATTGTGTTCTTTACAAACCCATTGTGACTCAGGGTGAGTCGAATCCATCTGTAAGTCATTGTACGAGAAAAAGATACCAGATGGATTGGACCCAGACCAGTTATTAGCTACTGACTCAAAAGTCTACTGGGTTTGTTGGTTTTGTTTCATCTCCGTTCATTTTCGTGGGAAAATTTGTCTCTCACGAAGAGAGATTTTGAAAAAAAAACTTTAAGTGGAAATACTATTTTGAGCTATGTATACAATTCTCACATTTTGCGCCATGTAATCGAGAAACAATAAACGAAAAAGTAAGTTTTTGCGGTTCACCTAAAAAGAAACTAGGCATTCCACGAGCAATAAGAAGTAGACTTGAAATGTTATCAGCTTATTGTACGGCCGAAGTATCTTAAATCAATGAATCATAAGGGGAAGGAACATTGACGTCAGTTTCTCAAGGACGACACCAAGAATAATTCTTTACTCCGGTGATATCTGCGGACACCTAAAGTGCTTCTAGTATTCTTTAGCCATGGCTATTCTACATCTTTTCCTCCAAAATACTACCCCAAATACGTACACCACTAGGGCGTGTGGCAGGTGGTGTTATTACGCCTGCCGTGTAAAGAGTAAAGTATAAGATTTTGTGAGGTGAAATGGTGAAGTGTATTATGAGTGTGTTTTAAGTGGAGATCCTGTTTTTTAATGGTCACTTATTGTGCGAGGAAAGAACGGGTTCTTGTTCCTATCTGTTCGGCAATGTATCTCTCTTATTTTATCGCTTCTGTTAGACCTGGAGATACTATTTAACCTGTATTCGAGATACTATTTAACCAGAGCGAATTAGATCTTTCTTTTACGTTTTCATCCGAGGACCTCCCTATTCTACGCTTGATAAATCCTAGTTTATTTTTATAACCAAGACGAATGTGTTTAGTATTTGTGTTCTTCGCCATATGTCTGAAGTCAAGGTTATTCCAAGTCATTTGAGTTTATCTCTACTCTGCGTATACTACAACCGCAGTGTAGCTAGGTCGTTTATGTGATGACTTCCGCAAGAAACATACTGCGAAGCGATTGCTAAGATTTAGTTCTAGCACTGCGACGGAATGTTGTTTAATTTCGATGATGGAACTTCTACGTCCGCGTCTTTGCCAATATCGCGGTAGAGTAAAATCTTGCATAACACATTTTTAATTCCCTTACTGCCCTCAAAGCAGAACATCGAGCTATGGCGCGACATTGTCGTAGAACGTAAATGAGGGCTGCAGAAAAATATCGTATACACTGAAAAAATATTGGAACGCTATTTACTAAGCTGAAAAAATCTTAATGATTCATCGTATGTTAATTGCTTTATTATTCACCTATAAAAAAATATTAATTTATTACTAAAACGACCGAACTGGCAGAGAGTTTTTCGTCTTAGCATCAACCGTTGCAGAAAGATTAAGCACGTTCTGCTTTGGGGCTTGCTGCTACTGGCAACATCGCACCTGATGGAGATTTTTACAGGAAACGATCAAGGTCCGTATTATCACCTAAGTGAGAAACGTTCTAAAGTAGTCTTGGCTATTCCCATACCCCCTTTGATCCATAAACACGAGCGCCCACGTGGCCGGGCGGGTGAAAGGAGAGGAGTGCGGCGGTTAGGGAGGCAGGCAGGCGGGCGGGCGAGAGAGTAGTCCCGTCCTTTCCTCACCGAAACGCGGCCACCCTCTTCGTGTCCTCGTCCACCGCAAGAGACCACCCCCGTCGACTCGCTCCCGGTCCCTTCCGCGCGCCACCTGTCCGCGCCCGCGGCAAACGCGCCCTCTCATTCCCGCCTCGACCGCAGCCCGAAAGAGCGGCGCCCCGAGAGCGGGAGAGGGAACTCGGCGGCGGGCGGAGTGAACGAGAGTGAGGGCGGAAAAGTTGTTGGGGGGTTGGGAGGGGAAGTGAGGAGAGGGTATGGACGTGTGGGGGGAGGAAGAGGGTAGGAGGATAAGGAGGAGGAGACTCATATACACATAAAACATACACACACAGACATACACGCAACCTCACCTACTCCCTTAGCGCTCTCACGCACACGGTTACACGTTTTCAAACGCCTAGCGTGCTTTCCCCCGTCTCCATCGCGACCCCTCCTTGTGTCCTTCCCCACCACCCTCTGCCAAACCCTCCCCCGCACCCCGTCGAAAAACTTCCTACGGAGAGGGAGAACCCCGTCTCTCCTGACTCCCTTCCCGCTCACACTACCACCGGCGCTCCGCCCAGCCGAATCTCCCGCGACGGGAGCGAGCAAGAAGTGAGGGAGAGCACAGGAGACAGAGATCCCCTCGGCCTTCTCCCCTCCTAACCCCCTCACGCAGCACAACATTGAGATCCCCTCGGCATCCCACTCGCTTCAGGGGGAAGGCCTGACGCGGACGGACGTTCGGTGGCACCGGCGGCGGCGGCTCTTGGGGCGTGCCAAATCGTGGGGGCGGAGTGGCCGAAGAGCTGTCTCTCCTCCTCTGGGAGCGGCCGGTTGAGAGGGAGCGGTGCGAGGGAACAGGGAGAGCGGTCCTCCGGCCGCGGAGAGGAAGGACGGGGAGGAGTCGGAGGAAGAGCCGGGAGGCGTTGCGGGCAGCGTCGCCGTCCACCCGATATGTGGGCGGAATCGAGCCGAGGGATCCCGGAGGGAAGGCGGAGGGAGTCGCCGGCGACGAGGTGGAGCAGCAGCCGCGGAGGAAGCCGCGGCCACAGCCGGTGAGCGTGAAGACCTCCTCGGGAGGAGGGAGCGGAAGATGAGGAGCAGCAGCTCGGAGCTGCTCCTGGACAGGGGGGCCTCGAGGAGACACCACCGAGGGGGCGGCGGTCGAAGGCGGCATGAGGAAGACGACATCGCCGGCGAGGAGGACGAGGAGGAGGCAGGCGAGGAGGAGGAAGAAGATCGGAAGGCCGAGCGTGTCGGCCGGAGTCCCAGCAGGAGTCGGCGGGTCAGGCCCTCGGAGAGTCGCGCGGGGGGAGGCAGGAGGGACGCCGAGTCCGAGGAACGTCGCGAGGCCCTCCTGGGTGGTCCCGCCGGCGGCGACGGAGTCGGCGGGAGGCGGTGGGAGGCCTGGGGGGAAGGCGATGGAGTCCGCCGGGGTGTCGTCGACGAGGCCTTCGGAGTCCGGACCGAATGGAGCGACGAGGACTCATGGGGCGCCCGGGGCCTCGGGGGCGCCCCGGGTTTGCCCCACGGCAGGGGCCTCGGGAGGGGCCGAGTCGACAGCAAGCGGAAGAAGAAACGGCGGTCGTGGAGTCAGAGGATACGCTTCTACCTCACGGCCTTCCTAGCCCTCGCGCTAGTCTCTTCCGCGTCCGCGCTCCTGTTCCTAGTGCCCCTCTACGTGGACCCCGCGGTGTCGACCCTCCGGGCGGACTTCCGGCCCGAGCCGGCGGTGTGCGTGACCAGCAGGCGCGTCGACAGGGCCGGCCTGGCCAACTGCACCCTCTCGACCGGCGCCACGACGTCCAGCACGGCTCCCCTGCCCGCGGCCTCATCGTGCAGGGAAGGGTGCACGTCCGACTTGTACCACTGCACCCAGATCTTCGTCCTTTACTCCCCGGCTTCCGTGTACACCGTGGAGAACGACACGGAAAGCTCAACAGACGGTGCTACTACTAGTCCCCTTTCCACCGCGCCCGAAGAACCCACCGTCCCCCCCTCGACCAAGGGCACGACCCTCCCTACTTCCTCCTCCACGTCCACCACCACCACCAGAGCGGCCTCCAAGACGACGACGACCTCCGTGGCGACCACGACGACCATAGGGCCCACCGCGAGGTCCACGACGATCCAGGCGGTCACTCCGGCGACGGTTCTGTCGGCAGTGACCACCTCCTCCTCCCCCGCGACGACCGCGGACACCGCCACGAAGCCTTCAGCGGGCAGCAGGGTCCTGAACGCCACGGAAGCCTACCCGGCAACCAGCACCGTGAGCGGCGGCGGTGCCGTGCTCTCCTCGCCTTCGACGGACGCGACGACCGGGCGACCACCGACGTCTTCGCCGCCGTCGGTTCCGGCGGCACCCGCCGACTTCTCGACGCAGACGGCGGAGTCGACGTCTCCGCGGGCGGACGCGGCGAGTTCGCCGACGAAGCGGGAGAGGAGGAGAGTCGAGAGGTCGGTGAAGCACCACGAGCAGGACGAGGAAGAGGAAGAGGAGGATGAGGAGGAAGACGAGGACGAGGAGGAAGAGGACGATGAAGAAGAGGAGGACGAGGACGGTTTGGAAGAAGCGGTGCTACTTGTGAATATAAAGGGCTGCGGATACCCTCCCGAAGTGTCTTGTTCCGATTTCCTCAAACAGTACGGCCTAGCTGGATCTACGTTTCCGTGCTACTATTCGAGGTGAGTTTCCCTTCCCTTTGATCTCTATGCACATACATCTCCCGCTCTTTCTTCTCCGCTTGGAAGAATTTTAAGGCGTTGCCTCGGAAGCGAAATGGCCGACGCAGGGATGCTATTTTGGGTGAGGCTTGAATATGATATCAAGTGCCATTTGGATCTCCAATCAATTCTTAATTTAATCATCCGAGTGCGTTATCAACGTGTGATGGTGTGTTGTGAAATTACCAATCAGTGATAAGTGCCGTGTATTTGATGGTAAGAGCCAAATTTTCGAAATGACTGTCGAAATTTATTACCTCTCTCAACAACATTTTTTTCCATTCCCACCATCTTTTCCGCGTTCATTGCCTTCTTCGCACGTTTGACTTGGCCCCAGTTTTTTTTATGGAGTGTATACTCAAGGAGTGATGATTCTACGGTGCATGTTTAACACGCATAGGGGACTCGTGTTTCTATTCTATCTACAAGTCCGTTCCTCTTTTCATTCATTTTATTTCATCTGCAGAGTGAAGTCTACTTCTGTTTGCACGTTCTTTTCCTTCGTCCTTTGTTTGAATCCACTCCAGTTTTATCACGGGAGTGTGTTTTCGACAAGTGTTGATTCACAAGTGCTCATGTAGTTCGCATCAAGTGAATCGTGCTTCCATTTCATCCTTCCGTGGATTCCATCCCGAAGTAGGTACATTAAACCCTCTGACTTTCGCACAGCAGTTTCCGTCGTTGCGGATTTCGGATGGTCTTCCTTTATTTTGCTGTTCTTTGAGAGAGCGAGAGGGGTATGCTACAAGTGGCGCGTGATCAGGAGACTCGTGCGCCCGGCACACGAAATCTCCAGATGTTCCCCCCGCCCGTACGTTCTCTTACCGCCTCTTATCGGCGGACGTGTGCGTAGAAGTTCGATCTCTCATTCAAGCTTTTCACCTCATGGAGAAGTAGTTTCGCTATATTTTATTGTGTTCCCCTTCACATTTGCTTCCAATATTTAGATTAAGAAACATCTAATGGCATTGGATATCCATTTCAAAATAAAAGACAGTGTTAACTTTCCACACAGAATTTTTAATAATTACCAACCATGGCTTCAGCACCTAGTGCCATTATCAAGGTGCTGACATCATGTTCGGTAATTATTAGAAATTCTGTACGGAAAGTTACCATTATCTTTCATTTTGAAATGGATATCAATATAAATTACTTCCACATAGTTGAGCCTGAGACGCTTTTGTATAAACATTTAATGGTCTCTGAATGGTGTAAGTTGGAACATACCCCCGATTTTTTTACGCTCTAATGATTTTCATGATTCATTTGCTCACTTCGAGTAAGCCGATCAGAAGACGTTTTAACTCTTCCACTGCTGAAAACGTACTTTTAATGGTCGCACGGCAGGCTGCTGTGAACGTACTTTTACGTCCGGGCTTCATTGAACGCTTCGTGGTTACTCGCCAGCCCTCGAACGTCTTAAAATATCCCAAACACGGGCAACTTTTTAAACGTTTCTTAGTCTTCAGTTAACAAAAATTGGTATTGTTAACAAGTGTGTCTTGACATTTTCTATGGAATTTTTTACTCGAGGAAGAGTTAACACGCGAGGGATTCACTTTTCAGCCGCATGTTAAGCCTCATGATCGGAAGACCGGATCGCAGCGAGCACTTATCATGGAAATATTTAACTAATCCCTTGAAAACCGAACCCTAATGGAAACCTTGCGAACTATCAGCTCGAAACACGGATGAAAAATAGCTTTGAAGGTTACTCAAGTGCATATTAGCGTAATATTTTATCTTCACCCTCCTAAAGTTAAAGTTTTATCACAGTCCAATCAGAGATGTATACGTGACCCTTATCGTTACTTGACTGTGGTTCGATCATTTCCTCGCTGGAGTATTTTTTTTTGAAACCCGAGAGGACATGTCGTTTTGCGTGATTCAGTTGTCCCCAGAGGAAGCGAACATTCTCTCTGCCGTTTGGTTTACATTTCGGAAGTGACTCTGAATAGCTCGGTTTGGGGGGGCGGGGTAGGATTAACCGCATCACGCGTGATTTATGACATGTCTGTGGGACAATTACGCGGAAGCAATATGCATTCATGATTAAGTGGTTACGTTGCAACCTCACAAATAAAAGGGGATTATAATGGGATTTCTGGGTCGGCCTCACTATGACCAAGTGACACGGCCTCATGTAGAAATAAACTAAAGAGGTTGTGCCAGAATGATACTCCGGTATCGAAATCACACTGGAAAAATGTATTTGCAGGGTTTTTCTTTTGATTTAAGGTTTTCCAATTTATACTATTAACCATGAAAACGCTTAGTGTAACAGAAACGAAATTTCACTTTTCCACAGGATGTTTTAACGAGTACGACGCGTTACAGCTTACAGAGCCACCATCAAGTACAAGATACATTAAGCAGACATTAGGAGAACATTAAAATATGCTGTGGAAAAGTGCAATAGTTGTTTCTGTTATAAAATCACGTCCTTCCACGATATCTCGCCCGAATCAGTTGAGATCTTACGAAAGCGCTTCCCTAAATCATTAAATAAAACAGGAAATCCATACCCAAGGTGGGAAACAAACCTGCAAATTTTAGGTTGTCGATTGGGTAACTTAAAAAATACTAGCTATTGAGGTTATCGATACTCACCTCATCGAAGGTGGAGTCATTGACTACGTAAAGTACTTAATTATTCATCTATATATTACCCTGTAAGCCATATCTAGGATGTTTGGCATGGATGAGTTATCACCAGCATGCAACATAACGTTCATGTAACTATCGCCAACATGCGCTTCACTAGAGGTATGCTACCAATGCTACAGAAAACTTAGCAGTCACACACTACCTGATGTAACAAAATAGATGCCTTCTGCCATTCCATTGGTATAATTTATATCCTAGAATATCTCCAACCAATCCGCATAGAGTGTCTTACGTTGATATCGTCGTAACTTCATCCCAAGTGACGTACAAATCCGCGTTTTTTTCCTGAAGATTATCTCCCCGGGACCTTTCTCATCGAAGGGGAGTAATTGGCCAAGAAATACCCTTGCCCGCCCCACATATTACCTTGCACAACAATGCAACTACTTACCGCCATTCCATTGTTATTGTGATTTACATGGTCCAATTTTTACAAGGAATCCGCAAGGAATGTCTCATACAATGACACGGAAGTAATTTCGCCCCAGGTAACCTGGGAATCCACCTTTTCTCCCCATGAGATTGTCCTCTCGGGACCTTTTTCCTGGCCGGGAAGAGGAGTATTCTTTCCTTTTGTTTCCACGAGGGAGAGCAAATTTCGCGTAAAACCCGTGTTAAATCCATCGTAAAATTGATATTCAAAAGTTATGGGGGAGAGCAAAATGGTCTGACGTCGCCTTCCCAACGGTTTCCGCCATCAATCATCAATTCGCCTAAAACCCCCTCCTCTCCCATCCGAAGTCCCTCCGCGCCTCCCCCCCCCAAACCGAAATGTTTACGCGGGGCGGCATGAGTGTTTTCTAAACGGTTCAAAAAAAGAGATGGAGTGAAAAAAATGAAAGAGGGGAGGCCACCCTCCCACGGAGACGCCGGCGACAACGGCCGGAATTCAAATTGCTGCATTATCGTCCGATGTCTCCCCAGGTCGTCGCATGAGCGATTGGGCCCCACGCTTGAACTCTGACATACCCTCTAAAAACTGCTCTCAGACCGCCCTCCCACTGCGATACCGCCGTTCGTCCTTCGTCCTATGCCACTCCTTTCAGTAATTCTCCCACTCTTTACACTCTTCATGATCTCTCTCCCCGAAAAAATATGAAATATTAAGACATGAAAACAGATTTTTTCCATCCTTGCCTCACAGGGTCCCGAACACACTCTTTAAAACTGTGGGCTAACCTGGCGATCCTACCGTTTCCAATCCTTCGTCCTATCCTACTGTTTTTTATATCCATCCCATCTTCATACTCTTGAAAATGTTAATAAAATTATGGAAAATGGTGATAGAAAAATATATTTTCCCAATCCCTACTTATCTTGGAGCGATAGCTTCTCATAAATAGCATTGAAAACAGCCTTTATTCTACTCTCCTAGCGGTTCTACCGATCGTCCTTCCTCCTACTCGGCCATATTTATTATTCATTCCTTCCTCACCTCCTGAACAACTTCATTCCTACAAAAGATTGAAAATTTTTACACATGTTAACGTTTTTTCTACCTCTTTCATGAGCGATTGAGTCACACCAAAAACTATTTAAATCAACCCTAAACTTACCCTTTCAGCAAGCCTGCCGTTGATGTTTCATCTCTTCTCACTCTATGTAATATCTTCCCTTATTTCATTCCCTTCTAAATCTCTTCTCTTTGAAAAATGTGAGCATGAAGACGGATTAATATCGTTCTTCCTGCATCTCCTAATATTTCGGGTTCCAAACGGATTAACATCGTTTTACCAACCTCTTCCATGAGCGATAGCGTCTCACCCAGAGTATGAAAACTGCTATAAACCCACCCTCTTAGGATTTATACAGTTTCTTCCCGTGTAATCTCTCTCCGTGTAATGTCTCTCCAAAATTTCAAAATATCATAAGTCAACTTATGGAGAGAGGTGACTGAGAACATTTCAAAGAATTTACTTGTAATTTTCTACAAAGTATACTTATGTTTCCGCAAACTTTGCCATCGGTAAGTAAAGCCAAATTTGATAATGGCACACGTTGCCGAAACATAAGTGTTTCTAATAAATATTCTGTAGAATTTTCATATATTTTTTAAAAGTTCTTTTCTATCATCTCTGCATTTTGCAATACCCCACACTTAAAGAATGGAAGAAAGGAAGAATGAAAGGTAAAAATCATGGTTTTTCCGACCTCTTTCATGTGTCTCTTAAACACTCCCTGAAACGGCTCTAAATCCACCCTCTTAGCAATCCTTCTTTACGCCTTTCGTTCCATTCCTCTCCCTCATATGTCCCTACATTCTTCATACTTATCGCAATGTTCTCCCTTAGAAATATACGCAAATATGACGATAGAAAAACATCCTTTTCATGTGTCCTATGCACATCCTTTAGAATAGCCCTCAACCCACCCTTATAGAAATCCTGCTCTAGTCTTTTGTCCTATTCCACTCTGTTTAATATATATCTTTCCGCCATACTCTTTGCAATCTCCTCCCTTAAAAAAAGTTTTTGAGGATAGGGAAAAAAAAACAATTTTTTCTCCTTCCAACCCAACCGATGCCCAATTTTTTTTCTTTTCCGTTCGAAGAAGAGGTAGGGAATAGAAGACGGATATGATCCTGGAAAATCGCATTACCCCGTCGCGATGAGGGTTTTCTGGGAGTGCAGGCTCTTGAAGGGGAAGGGTTTATTTTTTCGGTGGGGCGGGGGCGGGGGGTAGGAAGAGAACCCAAAGGATGAAGGCAAAGCAGGAAGGAAGGAAGAACGGTTTCACTCCTCGTGGAGAGGACGCGGGGACTCGTCCTGAATGAGCGGGGAAGGAACACAATAAACCCCGTCCCCAGCGACGCGATGGTTGGGCGGGTGGAAAAAGGGGTTGAGGCGAGAGGGTGTGGAAATGGCGCAAGTCGGGAGGGGGTGGTCTGAAGGCCGGGACTGGCGTAGACGAGTTCAAGGACATCCCCTTAAAAATATCAACCGTGGGTAAAAATTGTCATTTATAGTTGTAGCAGAACTTGGTGGCTATCACTCGGAAAAAAAATGACACCAGAGAGGAGAAGGCGTGGTAAATAAATCTATATCTACGGAATACAGTGCAAGCCACCACCAAGGTGTGTGGAACAAGATGATTCCACACCAGACAAGCAGCACTCATCTCGGCTCAAATCAAAACTTTCCACTGGCCATTTGGCGCAGGCCAAGAGCAGCCAGGATAACAGTGCGCGCCCCGAGACCGTGGTTTGACTAGTAACTAGGAGAGTGCTACGTAGACGAACATGCTACCATGCAGTGCACTAGTTAAGATACCACTACTGGTTAGCATTATTAATGCGGCTAATAAACACTACTGTGAGGTATTAAATCATGCAAAAGCTAAACCATACCAGACATTGTTGCGGGGTGAGTTGTTAGTAATGATGTAAAGATATTTAGCATAATTTCAAAGACCTGTTCTATCTAGTCAGAGTCAAGGAGTCCTAGGACTGATATGTCGCAACTATTACGGTCCCTTATTGTGCGTTGAAAAAATCACATTTTAAATTTATCGGTTCTGCAGTCTATTTTCGTAACCTCTGTGTCTGTGTAATGTCTGCGTAATGTCTGTGATGGCTTCTAACATAACAGTTTGGCTTCAGGAAAATATGTTGAGCGTCTGGCAAATAAAAGTTCACATCAAACTTTCGTGAAAGGTTCAAAATTTATTTTTTAGACGAAGTAGCCGAGGGCTTTTCAAGAGGTCCTTACAGGGGTACTTCGGTCTGTTTATTGATGCTTAAATTGTCCTCTCTCACCTCAGTCAGGGAATAGGGAAGGGTGGAGGGCTTCACTCGACCAATCTTAGGGTTGAACGACCACTGATGATGGTGATGACCTCAGACTATCCGCTGTCGAGTGCCAACGAGTTTCCCTATTCCCATGCTGCCCTTTGTGAAGACTTTAAAACACTTTGCACAGTCCACTTAAATTTCATTTCCATCCCGGGTTTCAACTGATCTCTGTCAGTGATTTGGCTATATGTCTTAGCCATTTTCTGCGGAACTAATACCACCTTACTGTGTATTACTATATGTGGAAACTCTATGCCATTGATATTGTTCGCGTCTGCTATTTTTAGTTCAATGCATTTTGATGTCATTGACAACACTTAATCTTGCGGGCTACGTCTCATCAACGTAAAAGCCTACATTAACCAGCGGTTAAAGTAAACTAGACATAATTTATCTGGTATATTCAGGGTTTTGACCCAAGTCGGCAACATATCGAGCTAGTGCACCATTGTGTAATAATGTGTAGATCAAATCATTACACCTAAAAGTGTTAAGTTTATCCCCTTTCACCTAGTTCAAATTTAGGATTTTATACATAAAATATGCGTCAAAAATTAGTCTTGTAATTTTGCATTCTTTAGCATTGGTATTTGTCACAAACACTTTTTTGATCATATAATACAAGCCCAGCTTAAACAATAGATGACCCTTAATATTAATGTCCTCAACCAGCTTTGGGTGCGATTTAAGGTTTAATCACTTTGAAATACACGTGCTAATTTGATATAAAATTGGGAAAGGCAGTGGTATTTATATTTGTTGTAATTTAATGTTCTTGAACAGTTTTTAATTTATACAAGCCTGGCTCGAACGGTAGAGAATCCTTAATACTGGAGTACTGTGCAAGCTCTTGATGCCATTTAAGTTTTAAACGCTTTCAAATATATTTTTAAATTTGGATTAAAATGAAAAAAAAGCAGTGGTATTACTATTAATTGTGATTCAATGTTTTTTAACAGTTTTTTGATCGTACAATCGTGGTTTGAACGGTTGAATTTCCTTAAAAGTAATCAACAAGCTATCTATGCTATTCAAGGTCTTAATGCCTATAAATGTAGTTCGCAATTTATATGAAAAATGAAAAAAAGGCAGTGGTATTACTATTAGTTGTGCTTCTATGTTTGGAAACAGTTTTTTGATCGTACAAGCCTAACTTGAACGGTAAAATACCTTTAAAAGTAATCAACAAGCTATCGGTGCAAATTAATTTCCAACCGCTTCGAAAAGCGCTTCCGAGTTCTCACATCCCTCCTCTTGACATATCCCGGATCCGCCCATGCCGGAAAAGGCCCGAGAAGATGGAATATGAGAGGATATCGGGAAGATGTGGTCGAATCTGAAAAGAGGGTTGAAAATATCCGAAAAGGGGTAAAGGAGTGTTTAGGCGAAAAATCTTTCGAGGATTCGATCATGGGTTGAACCTGTCGTAATTGCGGGGAGACGAAATGGGTCGGAACCCTCTCCAGATAGCTGTGACGCGACCTTACGCGGGGTGGTTTTCCAACCCCCTTCGTCCTTGCCGAGCGGGAAAAGGGGGTGCGTTGCCAACGCCCCGTGTCTCACGGCCGTGTTCCCCGACTGAGAGGGGGTGGGCAAACGCGTGCGGGCGAGGGAAGTAGTGGCTTGAGGGAAGTCTTTTGAGGGGAATTTAGTAGTAGGTAGTGCCGGGGGGGGGGAAATAAAGAGGGTGAGTGAATGCCGAGGAAGGGGGATGGCTTGTTGACGGAATATAAGTCGATCCCTAGGGATCGCCCAGTTCACAGCCATGCTTCCCTCCACCACCACCCTCCCCGTTCAGGCTATCGACCGTCCTACTCCCCCGCCGGTTCCTCCACAACCCCTCCACGCCCTTCCTCCGCCGCCCCTGTCCTCCACCGACCACCCCTTACCCCTCTCCCACCCCATTTCTCACCCTCCCCCACTCCTACTCCAGAGGAGGGCCCTCCCCGCCACCCTGTTCCCGATGCTCCACCACCGACCGACTCGCTCAACCCTCCTCCAAACCCTCCGGAACCACCCCCTTCACGCACAATCGCCTGGGAAGGGGTGGAAACGACACCACACCAAGGACCCCCCCCCCAATGGGCGGAACCAGGATTCATCCATTGGGGAGGAAAGGGATGCGATGCTGGAATTTTGCGGGCATGCTCTTAACGGGAGTCGGGTCGCTCATTAAGTGCTGTAATGCGGTGGCTTAGAGAAAAAAAGGGTGGTTTTGTAATCGTTGTCGCTGCGAGGGGGAGGGAAATGTAATATAGATGCGGGTAGGGGAAAGAATCAATTACATTGCACAGTATTACTAAAATTTTAACTTTATCAGTCCGCTGTGGTCAAAACTCAGAGAAAAAATTGTGCTGTAACTAAGGTTGATTTATTCTCGAACTGAACTGTAATTAGACTGGAAGTGTGCTCAAGACTGTACATAGATTGAATTTATCCGTACATTTTGTCACATTACACAGTATTTTTTTCAGTAAATTTGTTGCAACATCTGTTCCCTATCTGTACAGTAACTGGACTGGAAGTGTGCTCAAGTATGTACTTCAGTTTAAATAAACAGTACAGTTTTCCACGTTACACAGAATTTTTGCACTACAGTTGTTGCAATAGTAAACTTCCAGCAATGTAATACAGCACAGTTTCAGTACACTTTTAACCACAGTACAGTTCCTGCACTGTCATGCAACACTTTTTCAGTAGAGCCCCTCCACAGTTCAGTCACTATAGAACACTTTCAGTGCAAATAATCCTCAACAAGTCAACCGTAGTAGTGTCCTATACAATTAGGAAGACCGCAACTACACTTACTGCTGAGTTTAGTACAGTTTAAGCTAATGTACAGTACTCCCGCAATAGAGATTTTTTTTCTCAGGGAAATAAAGCCCTCACCCTCTTTTTGACCACTGTAAATTCTAAAAGTCATCATTTTTGTATTATTAAAATTGAATTCTTCAAAGTAACACCGAATCTCATTTCGTTTATATCGCACAGAGTGAACATAGGGACTGTCACTATCGCTTGCAGTAAACTCTGAGACTCGAGGTTATAGCAGCTTAATTGATTAATATGAAACAAAGATCAACCTTTTAATTATGAATGGGCTAAAATGTCGGTCTTAGAAAAATAATTAGACGATGCTGCGGGAATGTCCATCTCAGGAATTTTAGCGGAGTAACCAGCTCAGAAAACTCGGGTGATAAGATTAGCAATTAAATTAATCGGGAAAGAGAGTCTATAGATTTGGGTGATGTATTCATTACTATTTTCTCATCTCCGCGACAATTTTTCTATCTGTAGTTTGAGTGGACTGAGTGATATGTTTAGCGTGTGTTTAGCGACACATTTTTACGTAACCTACAGAAAAGTGTGAGCATCAGTGAAGATAAATAGATGATAAAAATCACTCCTGTATTGGGATTATGCAAAATGAATGTCAGGTTCATGAATAATCTAGACGACACCATTTCTGAACGGTATAGATTATTTTAAATATTTTTTTCCGAATAATTATTTGCTTTTAACACTAAATAACCCGTTTTTTCAACTTTGGTGTCCTTTTTGTCACGTCTAATCGTTCAAAATTCCCATCCTTAAACAATTTCTTCATTTTAGTACTAAGAATTGACCTAAGGGAGATTAGAATAGAATTTTATTGCTCATTTTCAGTAGGAATTTCACATTTACGGCGGCAAAGGAAGTTCATCAAGGTACATAATATCGTAAACAAACAAAAAAAAAAGACATCAGGGAAAATTAATCACGTAATCTGTAATTGAAATAAATTATTACATAAAACTAGTTTTATGTCTTCTTATGGTGCAAATCTTCTCTTGAAACACATTAAAATTTATAGGAAATTTATTGAATATTTCACAAGACAAATTATTCCAGTCACAAATAGTCCTCGCCATAAAGGAACTTCTTGCTTTGTTGAAGGCAGAGAAGATTGCTTTCACCTTGAAATGATGGTCATGACGACCGTAATGAATCGGGTTCTCTATCTGGGCACTTTGAGTATAGTGTGCTTCAACACCACAGAACACTTTATAAATGGCAGTCAACCTTGCTCTCATGCAAATACTGAGATTCTCCCATTATATCTCACTCAACATCAAGCTCACACTTTCTCGCATGCTATTCTTAATTTTAACGTACCGTTCGGCTTTTCGTTGAATAGCCTCAATTTTATGTATTAAATAACATTGATAAGGATCCCAAATAGCACATTCGTATTCCAGGATGTGATGCACCAGAGTTAAATAAGCTATTTCTTTGACTTTTGGGGAGGCACTTTTTAGATTTCTTAAAGCAAAATGAAGAGTTATAGATGCCTTAGCAGTTATTTAGGCTAAATGGTTCATCCATGTCATGTCCGAGGAAAAGAGTAAACCCATTACCTAGTATTGGATAGGGAAGGGTAAAGGGCTTCAGTCAGTTAATCCTAGGATTGAACGAACAAGAAATGAATGATATAATTAACCACCCCAAACCTGTTTTGATTCACCTAAAAATCATAAATATTCATCACGCCATTCGCTTTCGGGATAAGCAAA
Source organism: Ceriagrion tenellum (assembly GCA_963169105.1). Taxonomy (NCBI): domain Eukaryota; kingdom Metazoa; phylum Arthropoda; class Insecta; order Odonata; family Coenagrionidae; genus Ceriagrion; species Ceriagrion tenellum. Next base: position 98,324,517 of record OY720642.1, read on the forward strand.
GTCTGAGAATTTAGTAATTGCCGTTAGCCAACGGAAATTGGATCCATTTCAATAATTTCATCCGTGATTCCCTACCCTATGAAATCACTTTTACTTCTCATAAATTCATAAATTTCCCCTTCTTGCTCTCCTATTCGTAGGGCTACAAATATTCCATTTATTTAGATTTTCTTCTACAATATTCACTCGTATCCTCCGCGGTCAACACCTTCATCTGTCACCATTCACGCTATTGTCATATATGTCACTTTAGTTATTCAATTTTCATCCATTCTCTCCTCATAGTCCAACTAATGAAGCACACTCCTTTCATATATGTCCATTAATGAGCAGGTAACTCACATTATTTCATTTCCTAATCATTCATAGTACTACATCATCCATATATTGCTTCAAACACTTCTCAGTCACCACCAGACGTGTAAAGATTTTCTTATTAGTGCGAGAAGTAACATTTTTAAAATTATTGTAGTTGCTGGTAACAAATATTGATGTCTCGCTGAGTGCAATACTAAAAAAAATTGAAATTAATTTTGTCAAAATGTTGAATACAGCTATGGGATATCTTGTTCCAACTTTCTTTTATTAAGAAAATTAATGCCTACTGCATTTACTCTGCTCGTATTCTTCTTATGATGACTTTTTGCTCGTAAATATCGAAAATCCACTGTCCAGTCCTCCAAAAGTGTGAACATGAATGAGTACCTAGTGCCTTCTCAACATACTTCATTATTACCCAAGATGTTAGCTTCCTTTTCACACTATCCCGCAGTTCCTTGAAAATACTTCCTACCTTTCTTCACAGCTCACACAGGTCCCAATCTTCCCTTCCCTATCTCACTGCATTGTGGGATCGCTCCATCATAAACGGCTTTCGTTATTCCCGCACTCGTCATACTCCCTGAATATAGTCTGATCTTCATTTCTTAAGGTGGTTGGAGCGATATTGTTTTTGTACAGCAAACGCTGCATGCATGTTCTAATTAGTGGCATATGTAAATAACAGTAAAAATTATAGAGAAATTATTTTTTGCACCGAATGAAAATGAATTATACAAAGACTCAAATCCTAGTATTGGGAAGGGAGAAGCTGAATGGAGAAGTCACCTTAAGAGGAAAGAAATTCCGCTCTGTTACTATTAGCCTCAGGAATATAACTTTATCACCATATCTACCCAATAATTTCGATAAACTAATGATTCACAGCTACACAATACCCTGTGATCTCCACCTTCCCTCCAAATTTCTCTATTTTCACTTTTGTCATCCGGCATAAACTTTAGCATGGAAATATGATATTTTGTAGGTTTCTAGAATTGCTAGATCGTGGTGATCATCTCACTCTCAGGAGTCACCCATTCCAGGATTACTTGTCGCTGCTCCTTTTGCATTTGCCCTTCGGGTAATGGCAGATATCGGTGTTTGGGCAGTGGAATTACAAATGGCCCAGTTAGGTGGTAATTCGATAGATTAATAACTGCATACATACCCATCACGCCAATCCCTTTTGGGGTGGGAAAATTCAATGAGTAAAGCTACTGTCCTTGGACCTACAAGACCTTTTAGTAAATTCCACCATTGTGCCCAATGCTTGCAAATTTTGATGGCCCTTTAAAGTATGTTGCCATTTAGTAAGTGCATTGTTACGGATCTAATTCCTATTCGTAAATTTCCTTAAAAAAAACTCAATTGTATCTATCTAAAGGCCGCTTTTCCAAGTACATTTTATTGCACGAAGGATTGAACCATAGAATATGTAATAAAATTAATATAAATATTGCAGGTTCCATTCTATTTTTCGTTCAGTCATTCGGAAAATCAGTTAATTTGCCGCTTTACGTGTTACAATTTTCCTCGTGAAAGATTTTATGGATTTTTTTAATACAATAAAATGTACCGTGTCCAGCGGCCTCATGAGAAGAAATGGATTGATAGCTATGTTAAAATTCACTAATACCATTGCAAGATCCATGCAACTGCATTTACGTTAATGCCAAGGTTTTAAGTTTTATGTACAATGACGGCATTTGGCGTGAATTGAAAATAACAATAAAAAGTGGCGGGTATAAAAAATCACATAGTAAAATTACACACGGATGAAATTTCTCGCAATAATTGCGATTTTGGGTGTAAAATATGCGAGAGAGACTGTGTAAAAGTTAATACTAGTTAATACAAAAATTATTTTCGTATTAATATTTCAATCTCTTGGCTAAACATTCCGTGGGCCCTCCTAGTTCATGGGCTTTGGGCGGAAGCCTCCCACCGTTTATTTAGTTGGACACATTGCTTAAGTGCACTTTTTAGTAATATGAATAGATATAAGCGAAAAAATTGCATGTCAACGATTTGGTTTTCTCAGCAATTAAATAATATTTTAACATTGAGGAAGTCATATCGGGTCTTCCACCGGGATAAGCTCGGGAAGCCCCAAGAAGACTTCTTCAATATTATTCGCCGGGAAAAAACGAAATCATACTTCACTATTTTAACACGTAGCCTTTTGTCACATGGCATTTGTTTCGAAATAATTAGATGAAATCAGTACAGACATTCAAAAGCAAGTAATAGACGTTTCATGTTATTATAATGGTTCCTAGTAAATATGAAGGTATCATGGTGATTTAAAAATACGTACTTACGAACAATTTTTGCTTGGATCTCGAATTTCTCGCCGTAAACCCACGTCGTGACAATCCTTTCTCGCATCTTTCACTGAAAATTGTGAAAAATAATTCTCGCATACTAACTTATATTACAAGATCTATGGTTGATACGAAGGCTTCCGTGGTTTTCTTGTCATCTAGAATTTTTCGGGTTCTTCCTGCGATGAAGTATTACAGTGGACAACCTTTTCGCCGGCATTCCAGTCGGCATCATCTGGTCCGAATGGTTATGAGATTTGTAGGTCGCTTGATATAACGCTCTGGTCTTTTAAGTATCCGTTTGGGTTATTCCAGAGCGCCCTGATTGGCTGAGGAGTCAGAAGTTCTTGGATTCTCGAAAATCCCTTTAAACGTTGAGTACAGTCCCCGAAGTCACAGGCTGAAACCGGCCATGTTGGATGTCCCAATCTGAGTGTTGTATTTAATTATATGATTAACGAAATATTTAGTCATAGAATTATCATTTCAAATAATTTATTATACTTCATTAAGATATTTAGTTCAATGAAATATAATTAATAATAAATAACAATCACATAAAATTCGAGGTTATATAGTTAATATTGTTACAATAAAATGTTTACAATTATTTCTGCAAAGTGATTTTTTGGCTTGTATATCGGAGGAGCAGTATAAAATTGGAATCTACTGAATAGCCTCATTTATCATTGATCGCTAAATCCTAGGATTGGTTGACTGCAGCCCTCCACCCTTCTCTATCTACTACCAGTTCCCTTACCCCTTTGTATCTCTTTCTATGTACTTTCCTCTTTATTTGGTCCATGAACTTATAACTTATTCCTGGATCTTCCTCTGGGGACTTTTCCTTCTATTTTGCCTTCAATTATGTTCTTCATAAACCCAATTGTGTCTCAGGGTGTTTACAATCCATCCGGTTCTTCTTTTCTGTATGGTGTACCATATGATCCTTTGCTCTTCTACTCTTCTGGACACCTCATCAGTTCTAATTTTGCCCGTCCATTTTATCTTCCGCATCCTCCTCCACCACCAGGTTTCCAAGGCTTCTAGTCTGCTTTGATCAGCTTTTCCATTGGTCCATACTTCCGATCCGTAGAGTGTACTGAATAGATAAAAAAAACTTTCATACTTCACCTCCTTCACCAGAAAGATTATATTGTCGGTCTGAGAGACCGGACGTCACCACTCTAGGGTTAAAAAAGTGCACTCAACGACTCGCGATGCATGCTCCTACCACCCTTAAGTGCACACCCGGGTACCCGAGTGTCCATCCTGTCATATTTTTGCTTTTAACTACAGAAATAATTTAAATTTTCATCTGAGCCTCAGTATCCCTATTATTAAACACCTTTAAAAGCAAAATTAATACTGAATGTTTTTTTTTCATTATTGTTAGGTAAACAAAGTGGCGTCAAAGGACATGTGCTCAGCGGACACTTCCGGGTACCCGGGGGCCCAATGGCTGAAAATTGAAGTTAATTCCAGTAAATTGATTGATGACATCTATAAATGAGTTTTTGAGATCACGGGGCTTAATAAATAAATAATAGCAACAATTTTATGGCATATTAGTGAGTACTACACAATGGTCCACACAGGTGAAAACGCTCTATTTGCGACTTGCGTGGCTTAACTTCTGTCTCTCTTTATGCATCTACATCTACATACTACCTCGCGAGCCGCCGCTTGGGCGAGTGGCAGGGGGTGGTAGGTCAGCAGCCGTGCAAAGATGTTTTAGAGGTGAAATGGTGACATGTCCTATGAGAGTGTATTTGGAGGAGCTCAGTTTTTATTGTGGTCGCTTATTGTGCGCGGAAAGAAATAGTTTTAGTACCTATCTGTTCGGCAGAGTATCTCTCTTATTTTATCGTATCTGTCAGACCTAGAAATGTAGTGAGGCGTCATGATAATATTCTCTGTGCAGCTCTGAAAAATATCAGTTCTGAATTTATCAAGCAGCCTAAGCCTAGCGTGCAACCTCCGAGTATCTAGGGGCTCCCACCTTAATCCCTCTAACAGTTGTGTAACACTATATGTTCGTTCGTAGCATTTATGGAAGCTGTTTAAGGCTTGGGGACCTCAAAGTGCTTACACACTTTCCAATCATGTTTATTTAGTTAAGAATATTGATTTGAAATTATTCTGTTCACATGCTGACTCAGAAATAAATAAAAACTAGAGGTGGGCACCCGGGTACCCTGGGTGTGTAACAACGTGGTAAAAGTTCTACATCTACATAATACTCCGCGAGCCACCGCATGGGCGTGTGGCAGGGGGGGTTAGGTCACCAGCCGTGTAAAGGTGTAAGTTTTTTGGAGATGTTATGGTGACATGACTTATAGGGGTGTATTTAGTGAGCTTAATTTTTATTGTGATCGCTTATCGTTCGCGGATAGAACGAGTTCTTGTACCTATCTGTTCAGAAGTGTATCTCTCTTATTTTATCACGTGTGTCAGGTCTAGAGATGTAGTGAGGAGTCATGATAATATTCTCTATTGGTGAGCGTAAGGGTTAAATCCGCCACTGCCTTTGGAATGCCTTTTCCTTCACCCTCGTTCTCATGTTGAAGAAAAATATATAGCCGACTAATTCATGAATGGGCGAGATCGTCGCTCGGAGATGATTCCGAACGTGTATACACCGCCATCTATTCATTCGCTGCCGCCTCCAACCACCTCAACCCTGCCCCACCCCGCCGAGTCTTATGTCTCCTCCTCCCACCCTGGCAGAAATCCACCCCTTTCTGCACCATCCCCCTCTCCAACCCTCCCACCCCCCCCCTGCCACCCGTCTATTCCAGGTTTGAGTGAGTGAGGAGTGTGCCCCCGCGCCGACGCGCCGACCGGGGGGTGAGGGGCGGGGGGCGAGGGTGGATGGTGGGAAGTGGCCATTTATTCGAAAAGGGGCGTTCCACCGTATCCTTCTCAACTATGTACCCTTTTATTTCGCGCGGACATGTGTGTGTGAGGAGTGGGTGAGCGGAGGAAAAATTAGGAAATTTTTTCATTCGTTTCATCCGCGATTTTCCCTCTCGAGGTAAGAGAGCTGGTTCAAATTAGAGCCATATGATGGTGGCGGAGATATGGGCGGGGTCCCGCCCCATGATTTAGCGCCTGGTCGAGGCAGCAGTCGCGGGCGTCTGCCCTGTCGTTAGCGGATAGAGATGTGGATTGAAGGGTTCGTTCGGGGAGATCCCGGAGTGAAGATGGTGGCTGAATTCGTTTGGAGCCTCGCGTTGACTTGATCATCAACTGATTTTCTCCGTTTCGTGAACATATATATAAGCAGAGTGCTCACTGTAGTTTGCACGATTCCAAGTCTCTGAAGCACTGGTAATTCTACGTCTAGTTCTCCCTTACTTACGTCGGACAAAAACGGACGTCTTAACGTAGTTTGAGCGAAATATCATTTTTCCTAGTAATCAATGAATTTGGTCTCATTGTAAAGAAAAATATCCCAGCCTTATTACTTATTCTCAGTCTAAGACATAAGATTCTCGGGTATCACAAAAAACCTTCCGTTTTGCAGGAGTTTCAAACGCACCGCGCGAAAATAATGAATCAAATTGAAGACTTTATTTTTACTATTTTCATTTAATTACTTACCTTTTCTGTCATTTGATACTAGATTATTGTACCATTAACAAGGCAATATTTAATTCATGTGTCCTACAGCTGGTGAAATTAAAACGTATGATTCGAATATGGTGTCCATTATGACTAGGAAACTATCTCGATCGGACTACCTTAAACCTCACACTGAATCCTCTTTCAGGATCGGGGCTACAGATGGTGGAAGACCAGGAGAAGTCTGATCCATGGGCGCCATTGAGTGTTAATAATGAGCATGATATTAATATGGTAACAGTGATATTTACGACTCATTGATGACAGGATTTCATGTTGACAAGAAAAACTCTGTACGAACAAATGAACTTTAGGTGACTCTTAAAAACATTCGGGCCACCTTCAGAAAAATGGCAGTGCCAACAAGTACTAGCAACTATATTGAACTATATATACAACTGAATGGCTGATTCGTTTAAATATGTTGTTAAATACACATACAGTTTCAGGAAAGAAACTGTTGTAATTTACAGGAAAAGACAAATGCAACTATCCTGGGTAAAAAGCCACTTTTTTTCATTAAAAAAAATGTATCATTTCATTGATACCATAAACCGAGGAGTAGCCGGCATATTGTTTGAGTTTTTATTAGGTCTCCGTTACTTGCCTTTCTATTTTTCCAATGACATTATTTCTGGAAAAACTAAATCTATCAAATAATCGTTTCAAGTTTGAAGTTTAGCTATCAAACCACTATAAGGTCAGAAAAAAAGAGTTAAATTTGTACGACCGTTCTCCCCGCGAAGTGGGGTGAAGATGGCACACCAACGTTTTTCGTCGAACGCCATAGAAATTAGTTTATATTTCAGCTTCGCACCATTAATTCCATGTTCAAACACATCCTATAAAATTCTATTTACTTAGAAAACACCTTACCACCCGTCTGCAGTTATTAGATTTTCCATAGCTGCGTACTTGTATCAATAAACCCTAGAAACAATAACCGCAGGAGCACGAGTATAGAGATAGTAGGTTTCTGAGTGCCTTAGAGAGCTATAAATCCGACAATGCCTATCAGAGTTGCTTCCATATGTTTGAAATTTCCTACCTATGGAGATGTATAGCACTAGATGAAAATTATCTCTCTTTTATATTACCGTATTAAAACTCACTGGATCCGGATTTTTCAAGTGATTTTTAGTCTAGTGTGTTCTGTTTAATTCTTTGATAGCTCTTAATGGATTGGGGATCGGGTTGGTGTGGTGGCTAGAGTACTGGCTAACCTTGAATGGCCTTAGCTGTCGGTCACCTCACCAAATATCTAATCCAATATTAATGGAGTCCACCAATTGGCTGTGCTTCACTCTCTTATCTCATGTCGTAGCCCCCTCAAAAGATCAGTAATTTTCCATCCAACCACTCTCCCCGAAATAAGTAAAATGCAGACTTATAGAATAGAATAGAATATTATTAATTATTCAGGGGGCATGCCCCTTAAGAACACATGCAATATACATAGTTGCACGAGCTTAATCAGGAATAAAAATCATTAAAACAAAGTCGATATTGCTAGGTAATTGAGACATCAATTTCCATGTAGATATATACAGTGCAAATAAAATCATTTGACAAGAATGCTTACAGAGATAATTAAATTACAAATTCAAATTTACACATTCCTGATTTATGTTTAGAAAGACGGCATTAAAGATCTGAAAGTAATACTTCATAATATATAATTTTGAAAATAGTGAAGGGAAGAACAGTTTTTTAAGAGTTTATGGGGAGTGTTCCAGAGATGACTCACGGTTACTATGATGGCATTAAGGAATTTCACAGAGCGACGACTGAAAAAATATATAATTCAGAATCACATGAGGTGAGCATTTCAATGGTAGATAGTTTAGAGACAAGCATGCCAAACGAGTATTTAGGAGATTTGTCGTTGAACAAGGAATACAAATAGCACCCCAAGAGTTATTTCCTCCGTGCCTCAAGGTTAAGCCATCGAAGTTCACTAAAATAGGTGGTCAAGTGGCTGTCCTTTTCTTGAAGAGTTTTCTAAAATTCCCTGAAAAAAACAAGCATTTCAGTAGGCTGTAAATAAAACCGAGATCCCGCCCAAATTTATTGTATTTTTTTCCTCTTCTCTTAAGATTCAAATCTCACATTTGTTTGCTCATCAAGTCTTAATTTTAAATGACAGTCTGAAAGTGATTTCCGTCTGCATTCACATTACAACCGGCCATCCACCTTAATGATGCTTGGCAGGAAATGAGTTCTCACCGAGATGTTCTCCAATTCAGTTAATGCCACTTGACCAAAATATTTTCTAAAAATGTAATATAAGGTTTATATCCCTAAGGCATGAGGACATAATTATGGTCTTGAGATTTCCCTACCTCTTGAGTGGGAATAGGACTTGAAGTCACAGAAAAATTAAATTATTGTATCGTATGAAACACTTTTTCTGATTTTTTGTCCAAGCCCAAAATAATTTTGTGCAAATAATCAGTGTTATTCTATATTTGGCTCACGGGTTTTATCAATTGCAGTTAACCATAAGACGTGTCGATGAAAGGAAACATTTTTAAAGCATAAAAAACTGGTAGTCTACCTTAAATAAATACAATCGCCTTTTTCTGTAAATTGTAGCTGCTTTCTCCCTTAAGGTGCACAGTTAGTTATCACTATTGGTGCCTTTGAAAAAACATGACTATATTTGGCAGGAATTGACGTATCATCAACATACATACTGTAATATAGAGATGCCACCTATGCTATAAAGACTACATCTATGTGATACCCTGCGAGCCACCACGAGGGTGTGTGGCAGGGGGTGAAGATCACCAAACATGCACTATTGACATGCAAGTAGGATATTTAAGGGAGATATGCTAGATAATAGGGTAAAATGGAGCTAGATGGTTAGTATCTAGCTCCATGACTAGTTGTTGCATAAGAAACACCTAGGAAATTATCACGACATTTTGCCAATCATATTTCGTTATCAGGTACTTTCGTCTCAGATATACAATTTTTTTCAACACGCGAGTTTACCTCACTAATAGGAAGTCATTGAAAATGATGTCCCTTGATACGTACTATTTTACCTGTAAACGGCCAACAGTAAAATAAGGATAAAATTCAATGTATAATCGAGACTGTAAGAAATTATCGGTGGAGGATAGAGGCAGGGCCGAATTGAAACTGTCCCATCTCGTAAGGAATTAGGGAGCATGTGTTAAGGTACCTAAATATTTGACTGCCTTACGTGGAGGAAGCTCGAGTTGGGACAACCTTCAAAAATGCTGCCATCTACTGTGATGAAAACAAATGAAATATAAGAGAATTATGAAAGGAATTTGAAATAAATGATAATGAAATCTATTATACGTATGATGATTCTATAATACTATCGGTGCCTTGGCTACTTTTGGTTCAGTGGTGAGAAACAGATGATGAATTAATTTTCTCATTAATGTCATAGCTTTAAGAATGGTAGTTCTCTCTAGATTTATCATATTTTGACATTTCCAACTTCATTGAAGCGTAGGTCGCTTTTTGTCTTGGAGCACACTAGGGTCGTGACTCTTTTCATCATGGATGAGGAAATTGTTATGCCGGTGTTTTTTCTTACGCGTGCATCACTTCGCACCATGGGTATTTCAATATACAGGTGCATAGAAATGGAAATAAATTTATTAAATTGCACTGGGTACAAAGTCCTTTGAGCAACAAGGAAACAATACATTTCCTTCGATGGTGTTTGTATTACAATATATATTACTTCTTACAGAGTAACAGAAGAAATTGAAAATGTAACAAACACAGGAATATGGCAATAACATTGCATTAAGAAATTTTAAAATTTATCCTTGAAGTTATGAGAAGTGTTTCAATTTTTTATTTCTGGCGGTAATGAGTTCCACAAAAAGTTGATTGGACTACAAAAGATTTGCTGTAGGTTGTAGTGCGATGAGCTGGGCAGTACAAAAGTGATTCGCCACCCCATGTATTTATGTGTTTGGACACAGGTAACGTCTTAAATGCGTGGAAAACTTACAGATTGTACATTGAGACAACTGAAATAGGAAGCTTCCCAAAATTTATCTTCGTCTACCATTAATCTTTAGCCATGATTGATTGTTTTTTTCCTGTAGGGAGAAATATGGCTATCTCGGCGAAAATAAAATATAAATCTAATGCAAGAGTTTTAAAGCCGTTAAAATTGTGTTCAATGAATCAGACAAATCATTAATGACTTAAGGAGCAGTAATTGAAATTGAGAAATATTAATGAACAAATTTAAGATTTTTAAAAATTTCGATCGGAAGAACATTCCTATAACTTTTTATTTGGTATAAACGTCGCGTTAATCTTATTACAAACGTGATACACCTGATCAGGCCAAGTTAAATTGGTGTTCATATGTAAACCTAGTTATATGTTCTCCATTATTCCTCACTTAGACTACTGTAGTCTCGTGTACAATGACTTAACTGAGGAGTTGAATATTAAGCTACAGCGTTTGTTCAACTCCTGCGTGAGATTTATCTTTAATCTACGGTGATATGAACACATTACCCCTTATTTTAAAAGGCTCTCCTGGCTTGATCTTAAATCAAGGAACAAAGGGGAAAAGGGCAAAGGGGGGAAAATATAACATGGCCTGCTTCATGTTCAATCTCCTCAAATATGGGAGCCCTCAGTACATAATGGATCTATACACTAATGTTGTTACTAGACAAGACCCCTGTTTTTGTATCCCCCCAAGTTCCGGACAGCTACAGTCCAGAAATCGTTTACAGTTGTTGCCTCAAAGCTGTGGAATGACTTGCCTAAACTGGTAAAAGACAGTGCATCACTGGTAATATTTAAGAGAAAGATTATCACACACTTACTTTCCGGAATGCTGACCATGTAACTCATTTATCAGTTCATTGATGTGATAAATGTCCATTATTGCGTAAGAAGAAGCAATTCAGTTAAGCTAAATTTCCTTTTTAAAAGTTGTGTTATTTGTATATTGATATGTTTAATGTTCGTTTTTCTGTTAGAAGAAGAAGTTCAGTTCTTTTTCTACATTGCTAAATGATAATGTTGTATATGTCTATTGTTAGCAATTCGTATGAAAACTTCCCTTTTTTGTTTCCTGATTGGCTTATTCACATATTAATTGTCTTGCACACCACTGTATTTCATTTCTATGTTCCAAAGGAGTTCACTCCTAGAACAATAAACGAGTTTATTATTATTATATAGGTTAAATTCCAATGATCCATAATTCGATGCACAAAACTTTTTTTTTAAATTCCGTTCCCTAAAGATGCCTAACGAACTGGGGCACACTTCAAGATGGCGTCCTCACTAAATGTACCGATTTGGGTGCCTGATTGGCGAGTCGGAACACAGCTCAAGGTAACATCGAGCCTATCTTTTCTTGTGGCTATCAACCAAGAAATTCTACCATGTCGCCAAGAAAATTTTTCCAGCATCTGGTTAACCTTGCAAACCCAAAAATGCTCGCTCCAGCCCACGATGCCTGTTCTTACAGAGTTAAATCTTGTAGGCACGCTTAGAAATCTGTTCCGCAGCCAATAAAATCTCACTCCGCCGGGTAGGGAGCTGATTCGGCGCCCCTGGAGTCTGGCCCGACCCGGTCGTTGCCTCCGATCCTCGCGCCAGTATCCCAGGAGCGCGGCGGCGATGTCCCGGGCCCACAAGATCCTTTATTTACACCCTTGTTCCCTCCTTAACTCCCTGGAGTGAAGATGAGGTCAGGTTGGGCGACGAACGAACTAATACTTCGCTCTTCGAGTCCTCTTCTAACCCACGCTCCCTTGCCCTCCTATTCCTATCCCTACATATTTACAAACACCATATACACCCATATTCTTTACAGTACGACATGCATGATTTTACACCCCATGCATGAATTAAAGAATTGCAGAGTGGTAGCGCTACATACCCTGGTCATAATGATTTAACCAAAAATTAATAAAACAGAAAGAAAAGCTGCAATTTTCGTTAAAAACTGCAACGAGTGATCATATAGTGCCTCTTAACTTATAGAGGGATTGAATTGAGAGCCCATAGAGACTCGAAGACTTCTAAGAAGACACTAGGCTCTACTCAGAGAAAAAAAATTAAAGGAAATGTTTTTTTTCATAATCTTTATCAAAACTCAAGGTGGAATATTCATATTTTTCTGAGCAAGATAAATGAATTTTGTTTCGCGTTAAATGTTTTTGGAAAAGAAATAATGATTGAATTATGAGTAGTACCCAATCATGTAAACTATGACAGGTATTTTCTTTAGTTGAAGTGATTAGTATACTAGGCTTTTTAAAAATAAGCTTACATATCCAATCCTTTCTGGCGTAAACTTATGGTAGTCCATTATTGAATAAATAATAAGAACACCAACTATGTTCGAATCCACGGAGCTTTTTTATTGGTTCTTAAAAAAGTAAGGTGATATAAAAAAGGAATAGGTACAATAAAAAAATCTGTGGTTTTAAAAATTGCTGGTAGAGCCATAATTTGCACAAATGCCATACTTATACTGTGGGTGGAGTAAACATAAAATCTTCAGATACACTAAAACATGTTAGAATTATCTAAAATTCTGGTATATCGTGGGGATTACACATACAAAATATGTGGCGCAGCATTAAAAAAACCAGGTTTTGTTAAATGTATAATAGGAAGTTTCTCGGATGGAAAAGTCAAAGAGAGATGCTACTTCGCTCTAATTACGCCACACCTCGAATATGGCGCGAGCATTAGGGACCCTGGTCATAATGATTTAACCAAAAATTAATAAAACACCAAGAAAAGCTGCACTTTTCGTTAAAAACTGCAACGAGTGAACACATAGTGCCTCACAACTTATAGAGGGATTAAATTTGGAGCCCCTAGAGACTCGGAGACCACACGCTAGGCTTAACTTGCTGGAGAAATTTAGGACTGGTGTGCTTCAGAGCGACACAGGGAATATTATCAAGACGCCTCACTACATCTCTAGGTCTGACAGAAGTGATAGAATAATCGAGATGTATTTCCAAACAGATAGGTATAAAAACTCGTTCTCTCCGCGCATACTAAGCGACCGCAATAAAAACTGGGCTCCACTAAATACACTCCCATATTACATGTCACCATTTCACCTCCGTAAACCATACATCTTTACACGGCTGGTTTCCTAAAAACCCCAGCCACAAGTCCATGCGGCGGCTGGCAGGATAATTTGTAGGTGTAGATGAAGATGTACATCTTTACAAACACCTTATTCGCCGAATGAATAAAATGTCGTCTTTGGTTATTTTGTGGTGTTCCATGTTCAATAACATAATGGACAAGTAATAAAAACTTTTAATAGTAGTTTGCTCCGTTCGTTTTTTAGTAAAAGTTTTTATTACTTATCCATTGTTTTACCGTTTACACCTATATTCTTTACTCTACGATATACATGATTTTACATCCCATGTATGTATCATAGAATTTCATAAAGGAAGCGCTATATAGCGGCATTCGTGTATAAATATGTCGTTCTTTTTCATTCACTTTAAGTATTCTACCAGCCAGTGGCGTAGCTAGTGGCGTAGCTGCCCAGGTCAGCCCTAGAGTTTGGTGCCCCCGGCTCCACAAAATTCACATTTTCAATACATTTTGACAGTACTTATTGCCAACAGGTTTTTCTGTATTCCTCATATCCTCTTCCCCTTTTTATTTCGTCCAGAATTCCTGTCCTCCTCTTTCATCTACCGCACTTTCCCAGCGTTCTCCCCTCTCTTGCCCTCGTTAGCATTCCCTCTCCTTTCAACACTATCTTTCCTTTCGTTGTGCTATCCTTATTTATTTTTACTCCTTTGATCAACCCAAAACGTGCTCGACAGTTAGAAAACCTCGTGGAAAACTAGAAGAGGAGGTATAGTAGGTTCTTCATGTCGAAAAAGCCAGTCACCATTCCGGGAGAAGTCGTTAAATATCGATATCTCAAAATATTAGATACGTTGCCATGTTTTCACACAATTTTTATTTTAACCCAACGACTTTGGTTTCAAAAGTCTAATTTTCTTCTCAAGGAGAAACATTTTCTGACTGTTTAAATGTAAACGTATCCGGTGATACCTTGTGGAAATTGAGTAAAGATATCATCCTCTCAACACAAGGGGTACTTGGTTAAATCTGGGAAATCACCTTGGGAATGATATGAGTTATATCAAAGTATACATCGGTGTGTTGAAATAAAAGTTGTTTGGAAAACTGACAAATTGTCTATTATATTAAGATCATGTTATCTATACTCAATTACCTCAAGATATCGCCGGATATGGTAAGCGTAAGCAATCTGTTGGGTCACTGACGAAACTTTCATCTATAGAGAAAACTGCATTCGCGGAAATGAAACTGGAAATACACGTGAATAAACATAAAATCTCCACGACAACCTTTGGGCCAATATTATGTCAGTCTCTCGATATCACGCATGAAACAGCAATCAACCCGAAGAGACCCATCCTACATAAATCACCTCCACTAGTCTTTGGACAATTGAGATAGGCTGAAAGGGCGGTTGCCATTGAGGCCAATTCTAAAAGGTGTAACGAGGGCGTGGCATATTTGTTAATCCCGAGTTTTACTTAGCGCTTACAGGCTGGCGCAATGGTTTTGCTATTTCACTATGTTTTCCATCGATAAATTTCTAGAAATCACCATACATTTACATGCTTACTGCGAATTCTGCGCACATTAAGTTTTCAATACATTTTAATGGATAATTATTCGTATTCCCGCTGAAAACTAGGATAAAATCGAATGAAACTCATAGCACTAAGCAACTAATTTATGTTTTAAATGTTATTTGCCTTACATTTCAAATAGACGTTCAATATTCTAGCTTTACATCCGATAACTCACCCATTCCATCGTGCTACCCATATAGGAAAGTAAGGAGGGAGCAGGGTTAAACAATATGAATGATAAACAAGATAAATATTTGTGACTTCCTCAATTTATAGAACATTAGCGACCAGTTTTGGCTGTCATGCCATCATCAGGAGTGTTCAATAAATTGTGGAAGTCACAAATTTTTATCTTGTTCATAATGACGTCTTTCCACCACGTGAAAGCTTCAAGTTTCCATTTTAAACAAAATGGTTGTTATTTCGGTCTTCAGACTTCAGTTTGAAGACGTAATGCCCTCTCCATCTACCTCTATGCTTTGGACCATTGGGGTAAAAGAGAGAGAGAGAGAGAGAGAGAGAGAGAGAGAGCACATCAAAATGTGGACTGACAACCGAAAAAACAGTCATATTGCTAATTTCTGCACTCTCCTTTTACTTTCTTATGGATAGCACTACGGAATGGACGAATCAGCGGATGTAAAGCAAGAATATCCACCATCTGTTTGAAATTTAGGGCAACTAACTCGTGAAACAAAAATAGGTTACTTCATGCCGTGTATTTTAACTCAATTTTACCCTAGTTTTCATCGGGAATACGAATTTTATTTTGTTTTAATAAATAAACAATTAACGCAAGGAGTGTGCACACTAAAGAAGTAAGCGCATGCTGATATCAAGTGAGTAACTTATGGAAAACATTGTAAAATCGAAAAATTAGTGCTTAAGGTAGTTTGAGCGAAATATCATTTTACTCAGAAATCAATGAATTTTTGTCTCATTTTAACGAAAAATATCTCACCTATCCAATGACACCAAAAATTCTAACCTTTACCACATTACTTTTGGAGGTAATTGCCCAAAAATACCAGCTCATTTACATGGGAAACTGTACGTGCATGCAATCCAGAGAGACATTATTTACAAAATGAAGTATTTCTAACTCTTAGATGCCGTAAAAAAACTAACAGCGTGTAGTTTGTATGTTTTCTCAACTAATTTTGAAAATTAATCATTTTGTCACCGCAATAGGTTCTTGAGTATCACAAAGAAACCTTCCGTTTTGAAGGAGTTTCAAACGAAACGCGCAAAAAAATGAGTCAGGTTAAAGACTTATTTAGATATTTTCATGTAATTACTTACAGTTTCAGTAATATAAAACTATATAATTGGACCATTAATAATGCAATATTTAATTGATGTGTCCTACAGCTGGTGTAATTAATACGTATAATTTGAATATGGTCTCTATTATGACTAGGGAACTATCTCGCTCGGACTACCTTAAGTCCGCTAGCGCTGTAAGAAGATGAGGGTGAACGAAGATGGCGGACTGGCTTCAGCTTCTAGCATTGGCAAGCATAGGAAGTGCCCTCTCCTTACCTTACCTTAAGTCTTCGGACCAACATTGTCTCGTTAATTCGTCCCACGTTCCATCCACATTCGCGAACGGAGAGACGAAGGAAATGAGGAGTGAAATCGCAGTGCGGTAGGAGAGGCTGAGGGTAAAAACAAAAGCAGGTTAGGAAGGGGGCGGGGCGCCGACGGCGCTTTCGACACACGTGGCCGTTTGTTGGGAAACCCCGCCACTCGTTCTTGTCTCGAACGCGCGTGAGCGAAGAGTTAAAAAAAAACTTTTTCTTTTTATCTTCCTTCATATTTTTTTCGTCTCTCCTCCTCCTCTTTTTCCCGAATCGCGAAATCTCTTACGCATGTGCGGACGCGCGTAGACACGCGTGTGTTTGAGGAGAGAGGTGGGGAGAAAGGCGGGGAAGCGCCGGGAAGTAGAGGCAGACACGGAAAGAGCTGGGTCACCAGTTTGCTTGCGCCCTGGGAGCAGAAAACACGCAACTTTTTGGGGAGAACGGTCCGTAGTTTTGTGGAGCATGGGGAGCAGAGGGAGGGGTGCGGGGGTCTCTAGTGATTTGGGGAAATGGCAGGGATGGGGAAGGGCATTGAGGCGCCGCGGCGCCCGACAAACGACGCGCCTCCCTGACCGCCGGAGAGATTTTGCCGAACTTCGGCGCGGTATATATCAAACGTGTGATGGCTGGGTAACGACCCCAGAAGTATGATGAACGCAATTCTATTGGTCGGATGAAGAAGGGGCAAGATGTATAGGTATGCTCTTTAGACTGTGGACGGTCGGATCGGCGTCACGTGACTTAGAGATGCTCCAACACGACTCTGTGAGTCAAAACAAGCACTACATTCCACATTCTCCTTTTTCATATTGAAAAGTTATGTTTCCACTAATTACATAGCTTAGATATCTGAAAGCGCAATTAAAATGCCAAATAGGACAGATTATTCGACTATATTTAACTATTTGACTACATAGAATGATTTCTGGTTTTGCTTATTAAAATGTCAATATCCAAAAAATATTTTTAGTATTTCTTGTGATAAATAATACATACCGGCATGCATACCCATCACGCCGGTCCCTTCCGGGGTAGGCACAGTCAAAATATTTCACTCATTAATACATAATTGTACACATAACTCTGCTTCAATAATTTCCACCATACTGATCTCTCCTTGCAAACCTCTTTTGCCTCATTTACCCCCATACACTGTTTCATACACGCCCTCCTGTTTTTAAGACTCCTAATATTCCTTTTCCTAAGAATTTCCCCAACCACAACTTTCTGGGCCTACCTATACCTCTCACACCATTCATTCTACCCTCGTATATCTGTTTCGATATTCGACTCTCATCCACTCTCTCAACATGGTCAAATCAACGAAGCACATTCCTTTCATATATGTCCAACACTGGAGTATCTAACCTACATTCATATAATACCCACTCATTCCGCACCCTATCCATCCTACTTTTGCCGCAAATACTCCTCAGACAACTCATACCCTCGGCGTTTAGTCTACTCTTGTGTCTCCACTGGCATATCCATATCTCACTACCATAAAACAAAGTGGGGTGAAGTACACTTTTGTACACGGCGATTTTCGCTTCCTTAGACAAGCACTCATTCCTTGATATGCTCCACATGCTACCTACCACTTTACTTCCAGCATTCGCACTACTTATTCGAATTACTTCACTATTCGCCCTCATCATACAGTTATACTCCCCATTCTCCTCTTCAAAAACTACTACTTTAGTTTTGCACGCATTTACCTTCAATACAATTCTCTCCGTTGATTCACAAAACTTATTAGGAGCTTCTGTAGTCCCTGTTGACTGTCTTAGATCAAAACAGCATCATCCCCATATAGAAGAACTCGCACGTTTACATTTCCAATCAAAACACCGTCGTTTTCACTACATGCGTCTCTAACACATTTATCCATAATTACATTAAACGTCCATGGAGACATTAGGCATCCATCCTTTACACCCCGATTTATTACAAACCAATCACTCAGAGCGCCGTTAACTCTTACACTTGCCTTACTATTGTCATACATCGCCATCATAACATTCAATAACTGCCCATTCACTCCATAATATCTCAAAACCCTCCTCTACTTCTTTCTATTTACTCTGTCATATGCCTTCTCTAAATTGACAAACGCACAGTCCACTTCCTTTCGGACACCCATACATTTTTCTATCACTTGCTGAAGTGCAAAAAGCTGATCACTACATCCTCTCCCAGGGATAAATCCACACTGCACACCCCATATTCTATCGGAAGTAATATTCCTCAATCGTTCGTTTAATATTTTACTGAACACTTTTCCCGGGATGCTCAATAAACTAATGGCCCGATAATTATTACATTCGGTTTTTCCTCCCTTCCTTTTGTACAACGGAACGATGATAGCATTCATCCAATCCGCTGGCACAACAGAAACCTGTAAGCATATATTGTATAGTTCACGCAGCCTACAAATTAGTAATTTACACCCACACTTCAACATTTCACTGGATATCCCATCTGTGCCTGCAGTCTTCCCATTTTTAAACATTCTCACAGCCGCTGTGACCTCCTTCTCACTGATATCCTTTTCCATCCTCACATTCTCACAAACCACTTCACAAGGCTCATCCTCAACGCCTGCAATATTATTGTACAATTCTTCAAAATACTCCCTCCAGCAGTCCCTGATATTGCTCTCGTCCTACATGATCTCTCCACTTTTGTTCTTTACCGCATTCATTCCCCTACCTTCACCAATTTTAGCCCTTTTTACCCACTTCCAAAACAGCTTTTTAGTACCTTCAAAGTCACTCTGCATTTTGTTAGCTTCATCCGCACGCATTCTTTCTTTGCTCTCTTTCACAACGATTTTGCATACATTCTTTTTCTTTCTGTAAATCTCACATGCCTTAGTACGCTCTTCCTCAGATTTGGCAGCAATCATATTCTTGTACGCCTCTTTCTTTTCTCTGACTGCAATTTTCACTTCTTCATTCCACCAAGCATCACCTTTCGTTCTTCCTACCACTCTTTTTCCGCATACACTTTCGGCACATTCCACAATCACTCCTTTTAAACACTCCCACGCATCATTTACGTTCTCGTTTCTGATATGCTCGTCCCATTCTATCTGCTTCAACGATAGAGCATCTTCAAGCATGCAACCATACCGCATTCTTACCTCGCTGTCTAGCAACCTTTCCACTTTTACTCTCAACTGCTTACGCGCAACATTCTTCCTTGGCACCCACTTTTTGCCCAGAGTCACTTTGGAGAGTACCAAATAGTGTTCTGTTCCACATTCAGCACCCCTCATCACTCGCGTGTCCCACACTAACTCTCTCAATCTCTCATCATACACAATAAAATCAATCATGCTTTTACAATCGCCCCTTTGCCAAGTATGCATATGTATTCTCTCATGTTTAAACCATGTATTCGACGCAAACAATCCTTTTTCCAAGCACACACTCACCAAGTTTTCACCATTATCATTCACTCGGGGGTCACCAAAAGGTCCAATCACTCTCTCACATGCATCCCGCCTCACACTAACCCACCCATTCATGTCACCTAGTAAAATTATTCTCTCACCAGGATCACAATCATTCAAAACCTCTCTCATTTTTTCCCAAAACTCATCTTTCACACAGTCACTCTATCCATCCACTGGTTCATAGCACGCGACAGTCACAACTCTCCTAATACCTACTTTCATGCGAACCCAGAGAAATCTATGGGATACAAACTCGTACTTCCTTACTAGCAACTTAGCTCTCTCATTGAGAATGAGTCCTACCTTGACTGCCTTGTACATTATCTTCAACTCCTGACCAGAATGCCAGACTATCGCCATCTAATCTAACAGAATCCCACCCCTTACGCTTAGTTTCAAATACACACAAAACATCCATTCGTCTCACAATCATTTCATTCAGCAACTCATGCTCCTTTCCATACACTCCTCTCACATTCCAAGTACCGAGAGTCCAGTTCGTTTCCAGTCCGTATCTAGATGGGCCAACCTAATTCAGCTTCCGCCGCCCATCGTGGCTTCGGCTGTCCGAGGCAACATTTTGACGTTTAGCAGTAAGTTGTAATCGAGTATGCAAGGTTACCAGCCTTCGCAGTACCCGCACCACGTGCAGCTTTCCCTGCTAACGGTTACGGCGTTCTACCGGTCAGTTTTGGCACATTTTCGCTAGTATGCCACAAGAGAAACCAAAGCATAGTAATACCCTAGGTCCGCTTTCCCTATTCTGCTCAAGCTAGGATCCCTTCTGGAAGGACTACCTTGAGAGCCAGCATGCTGTTTCCCGCGACCACCACTAGGAGGTATATGCGGTGTACTGACACACCGGGTCACGTGATAAATAATAAGAGATATATTCCTTTTTTTAATGTTAAAATTATTTTAAATTCGTTTTCACATGGTATCAAATTAACCACAGTTGATACAATTATTCCAGGGACTTTGTCGATCTCCTCAGTAAATGGACCTACTTTTTGAGCTTACGTAGTATTATAGTTGTATTCATCAGTCGGCTGGCGAAAATATAATATATGCTAATGGTATATATATCTGGGTATATAAGCATTTATAACAGGTAAAATCAATTGTGTCAGGCGAGATATTTTGGAACAGCATCTTTAATGATAAACGAAAGGTTTCTTACTGTCCACCTTATGACTACTTGTTACTATTCGTGTTTCGACTGTCACGCAGTCATTTTCTATTGTACTACACGTGTTTTGACGGTCGTGCAATAATTTTCTATGTTTAATTGAACTTGATGTATTTTGTGTGGCTCACAGTCGTTTTATAGTGCAATTAACTTGTTTCGTCTGTCACGCAGTCATTTTATGTTGCACTACACGTCTTTCGACTGTCACGCAGTGATTTTCTATTGTACTACACGTGTTTCGACTATTGCGTAGTTATTTTTTCTAGTGCTAAACGTGTTTTGACTGTTATGCAATCATTTTCTGTTGTACCTCATGTGTTTTGACTATCACGATGTAATTTTTTTGATTGTAATACGTTTATTTCGATTGTCACTTAGTCATTTTCTATTATGCTTCTCGTGTTTCGACTGTCACGCAGTCATTTTCTATTGTACTTCATGTGTTTAGAGAGTCTCACAATCATTTTAAATTACAATTAACTTTCTTCGACTGTCATGCTGTCATTTTATATTGTAGTACACGTGTTTCAATGGTCGCGCAATCATTTTAAATTGTACTTTGACTTTGTTTCGACTGTCACGATGTTATTTTCTCTGGTGCTAAACGTGTTTTGACTGTCACGCAATCATTTTCAATTTTACTACATGTGTTTTGACTGTCACGCAGTCATTTTCTATTATATTACACGTTTTTTGACTGTCATGCAGTCATTGTCTATCGTACTACACATGCTTTGACAGTCATGCAATCATTTTCTCCGGTGCTACACGTTTTTTGACTGTCACGCAGTCAATTGTTATTGTACCTAATGGTGACAGTTAAAACACGTGTTGCACCAAGTGGTAATGAAGTGGACAGTACGAAATATTTTTTCATTTATCATTTATAATACGTCTAAAACCTTTGAAAGTTTTGGATTTTTCTTCTTCTTTGAGCATTATGATCTTCGTTCGGTTGGTACCTATTTATGGGAATTGAGAGCCCTCCTGCGGGATATATAAGTAAGTGAAACAAGGCAAAGAAGCGGAACGTCGAACTTAATTTCCTTCGGGGAGGAAGAGGCCCTGTAGTGTAGCGAGAGAGGGAGAGAGGGAGGAGGGTATATATACACCCGCTCTCAGGTCGAATGAAAGCGGAGGAGAGTGTATCCTCGTCTCGGTAGAGGGGCACGGATACAATCATTCTGAAAGCATTTTCGTGAAGGGGGATTTCTTAATATCTCGCGGGGAATTAGGGATGAGTTTTCGAAACCGCTTTTGCGGCATTCAGGGCCCGGTTGTAGATCTTAATTTTGGATCTCGTGTTCCTCTCTCTCTCTCTCTCTCTCTCTCTCTCTCTCACTCTGAGGCCGTCCATTTCGCTATCCTCGGATAAAAACACCTTCGTCTCTCCCCTTCCCTAAATGTACCTCTTTGTCGAACACTCTCATTCAGTGGTCGTTCAGCCCTAGGATTGGTTGACTAGAGCCCTCCACCCTTTCCTATCTAATGCTAGTTCCTTTGCCTCCTGGTATCTCTTCCTATGTACTTTCCTGTTTATTTGGTCCATGAACTTATTCCTGGGTCTTCTTCTGGGGACTTTTTCCTCTATTTTGCCTTCAATTATCTTCACTAATCCATTGTGTCTCAGGGTGTGTCCAATCCATCTGGTTCTTCTTTTCCGTATGGTGTTCCATATTGTCCTTTCCACTTCAACTCTACTCTACATTTCATCGTTTCTTATTTCGCCCGTTCATTTGATCTTCAGCATCCTCCTCCAGCACCAGGTTTCGAAAGCTTCCAGTTTTTCCAATGGTCCATGCCTCCCATCTATAGAGTGCTTCGCTTCATACGAATGTTTTTACATTCTGTTTCCTAGTTTGTAGTCCTGCTTTTTTAGTTGTCATTTAACCATAAATGCCATCTTAGCTTGGGCTATTTTCCGGTTTATATCCATTGTACTTCTTCCGTGCCACGTGATGGTACTCCGAGATAGGTGAGGGAATCCACTTGCTCTAATATCCCTCCTCTCAGGGTAACTTCTGCATTCAGTTTCTCTCTTCCGCACAATAGGATTTTAGTCTGCAAACCACGAATCGTATCGTACGCGAATCATAAAAATTTCGAGTAATGACACCTCGCACCCAGACAGATAAACAGATCGTGTATTAATCCTTAAAGAACTTGACCCGTAATTGTTTGGGCAGAGAGTAAAAAGAATGCAATGTTATCGAGCAAATAAATTCTATAACGGTAGTCTTACCGCTAATTACTTGAGAGTTCTCTAGTTTGTAGTTTCACTTATTGCCGGTTGCAGTAACATCTAGTTATGGAATCAATAGTTATGATATCTAAGAAGTTATAGATCTCATAAACATTTTCAGGTTGTAATAACACATCTACTGGTTACGTAACTTATTTACCAATGGTTAATTGCTTCGAAAGTATGATATAATCTTCTACCGCTGGATAAAATTCATGAAAGTTTAGCCCATGAATAATTGTATTAGGATTTGGATTTTGGGGAGACGACCGACAGCTAAAGTCATTTGCGCCATAGGGGACAGGTAGGGGAGGAGTTGAGTTTTTACAATGAATTGACCAATTAATAACATGTCGCAATGTGATGTATTAGATTGATTCTTCAATCTTTCACGTCATTCTGCCTTTGGATTCCGAAAACTCCTTAATTGGATAAGAGCGTCAAGATATGCCATGAGTAGTCGCATTAGATTCACGAGTAAGCTGAAGGGTGACATTACAATTTACAAACGGATTGTTGTGACGCACTCACGGCCACTTTCTGATCATGCTCGACACATTTCATATGTCAGTTACTTATAATATCCGATTATTTAAACTTTTGAATATGCTTATATATGGTCTTACTTACGATGAAACCGAGGCAGTTCATAAAGGGAGGAGGGAACAAACGTGAATTAAGAATCGCATATTTTACCTAACTTTACCGTTAAAGGAAAGTGGGAATTGAAACAGGGACATTGAAGGGATTATTGCTTGGATTGGATTGGATATTGGGGGAGGCGACCGATGGCTAAGTTGATTTGCGCCATAGGGGACAGGTATAAAAGGAAGGTTGGATGGAAACCCGGCGTCGGCATTAGCCTGCTCTCAACGAAAGGCACCAAGGAGACCACGGCTTGACGTCTCATCCGACAGACGGAGTGCTGTAATTGAAGTGCCCTCCACAAGACACTCAAGTAGGGATTGGTTTTCCCTAGAAAAACATCCTCCCCTGCAGAGATTTAAAAACCCTGGCCGTCCGTATGGTTAGTTACTCTAGCCACCACACCAAGCCGATCCACCCCATGAATCATCGCTGATGCACATAATTATTAGTCAGTAAGAATTTAAAAAACTGGCCGGTTGTCTAAAAAATATCTTTTATCTTGTAATTAAGCCTCCAAGCGGTTTATTGCGCAACCGCCATCTTGGCTACTTATGGAACTCATAACTTGATGGCATAAGTTATGTAACCAATAAATTTATCGAATGTTTCTGCGACACTTATTGAATGGATTCGATGGCTTATGAGTCCTATAGCTTTATTATCAATATATACTTTAATTTCCCGTGAATAATGCTTTAATTTTCCCAAGTCTTCAAACTCACTGTTATGCGAGGGAATAAAGGGGGTCAGAGGCATC
Source organism: Ceriagrion tenellum (assembly GCA_963169105.1). Lineage (NCBI taxonomy): Eukaryota > Metazoa > Arthropoda > Insecta > Odonata > Coenagrionidae > Ceriagrion > Ceriagrion tenellum. Next base: position 98,349,358 of record OY720642.1, read on the forward strand.
TATATGCATATAAAACTACGTAATACCTTGGTAGCCAGCATAGGTTTGAGCGAATTATCATTTCACCTAGAAATCAATAAATAAGGTCTCTTTTCAAAGGAACATATCTCTCCCAATCAGTGATTGGAAGATATCAGCTCCTAACCAAAATACTTTTCGTGATATTTATTTGCCAAAAGATACCAGCCACTTTCAATGAAAAATGATTCTTTTATGCACTCCATAGAGACGTGATTCGTAAAACGAGGTATTTCAAACGCCTAGATCTCGTAAAAAGGTACACAAATTTAGTTAAAATGCTTTTTCGACCATTTTATATAATTTATCATACGGTCACCGGAGTATTTATCAGGATCGTAACTAACCTAACGCAGTGAAAGGATTTTAAAGGTATCGCGGGAAGAAAAATAAGTCAAATTCAAGAATAATTTACATATTTTTAATTATTTATTTAGGATTTCTGTCATGCAAAAGTATTAAATCTAATTTAAAATTAGTTTAAGTTCCAAATAAAAAAACTATGCCTGGGGTAATTATAAGCTTTTTCTCGTCTAATAGAAAAAGTTAAAAATTATAATATTTTGTGAGAAAAACATATTCCAAATGTGTATGTCCCACTATATTTTCACTCTCAATCAGACGGAAGTAAAAAATTATGCATGATTTGTATTATTAGAGTAGGTATATAAAAATGTATCATTCATATTTATTGAATGTCATATCTAACCTAGGACTAGTTTATTTACAAATCATTCAAATCTGGACATACGGAGAAGGATAGATACACGTGTATTTAACTATGTACAGCTGTTTTATTTATTTTTATTTGAATATTCTCTATATGTGGTGACGATCTCAAGAAAGGTAATTATATTTTTACTGGAAAGCCTTCTTTTCTTCTACTAGTATTAAAGAACCGACCCTTTACCCGTCCGAATTCCAGAATTTTTGCAATCTTTCATAACTTTGTCAGTGGCACCTACCGGCGGAAAGATTGAAACTGTTTTGTTTGAACATATTTTACGAATTATTTGGAATTAACTATACTCAGAGAAAAAATTAAAGGAACTGTTTTTTTTCATAACCATTTATCAAAACTCAAGTTGGAATATTCATGTTTTTCTGAGCAAGATAAATGAATTTTGTTTCGCGTTTAAATGTTTTTGGTAAAGAAATAATGATTGACTTATGAGTAGTATCCAATCATGTAAACTATGACAGGTATTTTCTTTAGTTGAAAGTTTAGGTAATTTTCTTTAGTAATTAGCACACTAGGCTTTTTAAAAATAAGTATATATATCAATCCTTTCTGGCGTAAAATTATGGTAGTCCATTATTGAAGAAATAATAACAACACCAACTATGTTCGAATCCACGGAGTTTTTTTTATTGGTTCTTAAAAAAATAAGGTAATATAAAAATGAATTGGTACAATAAAAAACTCTGTGGTTTTAAAAATTATAGATATATAGATTAATTAAATAGAGCCATTATTTGCACAAATGCCGTACTTATACTGTGGGTGGAGTAAACATAAAATCTTCAGATACACTAAAACATGTTGGAATTATCTAAACTTCTGGTATATCGTGGGGATTACACATACAAAATATATGTGGCGCAGCATTAAAAAAAACAGGATTTTTTAAATGTATAATAGGAAGTTTCTCGGGTGGAAAAGTCAAAGAGAGATGCTACTTCGCTCTGATAACGCCACACCTAGAATATGGTGCGAGCATTAGGGACCCTGGTCATAAAGATTTAACCAAAAATATTTGTAAAATACGAAGGAAAGCAGCGCGCTTTGTTAAAAACTGCAACGAGTGCACATATAGTGTCTCACAAATTTTTGAGGGATTAAGATGGGAGCCCCTAGAGACTCAGAGGCTACACGCTAGGCTTAGGTTGCTTGAGAAATTCAGAACTGATATTTTTCAGAGCGACACAGAGAATATTATCATGAATCCTCACTACATCTCTAAGTCTGACAGGCGCGATAAAATAAGAGAGATACAGTGCAGAACAGATATGTACAAAAACTTGTGTTTATCCGCGAACAATATGAGACCACAATAAAAAATGAGCTCCACTAAATACACTCTTATGATGTATGCCACCATTTTATCTCCCAAAAACTTTCATTTACACACGGCTGGTGACCTAACACCCCCTGCCACACGTCCATTGTGGCTCACAGGGTTTCATGTAGATGTAGATATATTTATTCATTAAACATATAGTTTAATAAATATAACAGAGGTTTTTCGTCTGTTCAGATTTTTATCATTTTAACTTAATGACAGTCGCCGGTCTAGTACGAAACGGGAGCGACTTCAAAAGTCCGTTGTATTAAATCCTCGACCAATTTAGAATGCAATTTGTATTTATTTTATGAAAAATCGCCTTTGTAACAGCAAAGATTTTCCATTGAAGATAATGTTTTTATTACCTTGACGAGAGCGTATTTTCCATTGAGGAAAATTAATTGCTACATAATTGCAACTCCCTTCAGCTGGTGCTTTCAAATTTAGAGAGGAGGAGGATCGGCATGAGTAATTTCTCGATCGCAATACAGACCAACAATTCCAACTCTTTAGGATGGATTGCTCTTCACATTTTTTTCCCGAATTGTTTTTCGCCACAGCGAAATACTTTAGGAATTAAGATGTATATCCGCAATTCCAGCCGTTTGTTAAAAGAGCCGTTCTCTCCACCCACCCCCCCCCCTTCGTGAAAACCTCCTCCCATAACCCACTGCGGCAAATTAATCATTCCATTCATGTTCTCCGGGGGCGATCCGCGCCATGACTCCGAAGAATGGTGCTACCAGCCTTCTGCTGAGTCCTCCCGCGTGAATTATGACTTAAAATCTCGCAATTTGGTAGCGTGTTTCGGAGGGTAAGGTGGAAGGCAGGAAGGAGAGAGAGAGAGAGAGGGACGAGGGATCAAAACTTAAAATGCTTCTAATGGAGGAATTACCGCGTCGTTTTGGATCTGAGGGACGGGCGGAGGGTCCCCATGGGCTTCCTGAAGGTTCTGTTCTGCTTCATCATCAGCCGCTTGAGTACGCTTTTGATCCCGTTATGCCCTGTTTACATTGCTAAATTTCTAACCAGAGAAATTCGTCGGAGGTGTGTTTCAGAGCGTTACTTTGCCGAGTAGATAGGTACATCAGTTTTTTCTCTCCACGCACATTGAGTGACCAAAATGACAACTTATCACCACTTCTAACACTTCCATGATACACTTCACTCCCAAAAGATTATCCTTTATCCGGTTTGCGGGGGATCGGGTTGGTGCGGTGGCTAGAGTACTGGCTAGCCATACAGACGGCTAGGGTTCAACTCCCTGCAGGGGAGGATATTTTTTTAGAGAAAACTCGATCCTTACTTAAGTGTCTTGTGGAGGGCACTTCAAGTACAGTACTCCGTCTGTCGGATGAGACGTTAAGCCGTGGTCCCCTTGGTGCCTTTCGTTAAAAGCAGACTAATGCCGACGCCGGGGATCTATCCACCCTTCCTCCCTTGCCTGTCCCCTGTGGCGCAAATGACCTTAGCTGTCGGACCCCTCCCCAAATATCCAATCCAATGGTTTGTGTGTTTACATCCCCTGCCACACGCCCCAGCGGTCGCTCGCAGGGCAGTCGTCGACCTGGTGACGTCGATAACCAACGAAACCACAGTCATGATATTTAAATATATGGTGGGAAAACAATGTATGACCATTTTATTAAGTATTTATAGCAACTTCCATGAAGGCACGCCGGAAACCACCAACTCTACATAAGTATTAAACTTGAGCCATTTTTTTCACGCGGTATGTTTAAAACTCCTTTGCAATGGAAGGTATTTTTTGTCAGATAAAAAATGCAGTAACTGTATGATTTATTTTTAAAGAAATCAGCGTGAAGTTAGTAGTTACGCAATCATTTTTTTGACTAGATCTAAGTGCTAGAAATTCCTTGTTTTTGAAACAACAATGTCATTCTGGAGTAAGACGTTACATTGGCCGTGTATGAATGCTAATTTTTTGTGGAAAATATATCTAAAAGTAAAGGTTTCTCGGGTTTTCCACCGGGTGAGCAGGTCCATGGGGCCCAACGTTTCGGAGAACGACTTGTCCTCCATCATCAGGGGGGTGGGGTTTCAGCTTCCGAATGCCGTTTCCTCTAGTCTAGTCTAAATATGTTTATTTTCACACCAAACAATACAGAATAACAAATAACAAAAACAACGGTGTGAACCCCGCTTTAGGCTCTCGCCTCTTCAGGGTATTCACTGGAAATTTACACGTGCGGGAAGATATTGGCCCGGCATTCGCCCTAGGACGGTGGGAAACCCGCTAAAACCACAGCCAGGCCACAAACTTAACATAACAAAACAAACACAAAAAGGAAACAACAAACCGTAAATATTTATAAAAGTTAACACTGAATATATATGTCTCTGGTAATAAATAAATAGATAAATGAGTGAATAATGTCACTGGTGATCACCGATCAGGTAACAAAAGGCATAAACTATGAAACACTGAAATTGTTCAACACTAAATATATGTCTCTGTAATAATAAATAAATAGATAGATAAAGTCACTGGGTATCACTGGGGTAATAAATAAGTATGGATATCACTGGGGAGGTGGGGGGGAGTCACTTGGGGTTAGGGTTGCTGGGGGGGCCATTGTGGATGACGCTGATTCTTCCTTCTTCTTTCTCTTCTTCCTCAATTTTGGCCGGTATATATACTCTCTCCTCCCGGGTCAGGTGCCACCTGATTGGCTGTGGCGTCTGCGTGTTTTCCCGCCTTCTCTGACGTAATTAATGGTGGCCACGATTGATTTCCAAGTGTTACTCAATTGGAAACTTGCGTATCTACTGATGATTCTCAGCTGCAGACGGATCTCGATGGCTTCCTTAACGAGGCGATCCCAATAAGCATGAGTGCAGCTGATTATTTTGGTCTCCTCCCACCGTATGGCGTGGTCCTCACAAATGCTGTGCTCCGCTACGGCTGATTTCTGCGGTTGCACCAATCGGAAGTGTCTCTGGTGTTCTTTCAGTCTCTTGTCTCGATGGTACGCCCAGTTTCTCCGATGTACATTTTTCGGCACTCACAGGGAATTTGGTAGACCCCTGGCGTCTTCAAGCCGACCGGATCTTTAGCCTTAACTAGCAGAGCCTTCAGCTTTGGCGGTGGTCCCGGGAGGAGAGAGTATATATACCGGCAAAAATTGAGGAAACGGCATTCGGAAGCTGAAACCCTCCCCTCCCCCCTCTGATGATGGAGGACAAGTTGTTCTCTGAAACGTTGGGCCCCATGGACCTGCTCACCCGGTGGAAAACCCGAGAAACCTTTATCCATCAGATACGCCGGGAAAATCTGAGATCCTTCAGATCTAAAAGTAGTTTGGTAATTACCTGTTTACATTACTAGCTTTCAAACCAGGTTAACCCTAACCCTAATAAAAGTTCGCCGTGTAGACGCAGGTTGGCGCTAACCCTAGTCGACTTTTTAACCACGCTGCAGTTATTAGGGTTGGCGCTGGTTACCATCACTTTCAACTCGTGCAAACGCAGGTTAGAATAGCAGTGATCCAGTCCACACGTAGAGTCTATTTGAAGCATACAATATATATAACGAGAGTTTGTCTAGTCAGTCATCTTCCGTATCCAAGCATCAGAGCCAATATGCTTGATGTATTTGAATGAATGAGTGAAAAGTAAAACGTAATTTAAGTTCCAAATTTACCTTTAAGAGTACTAAATTTTCGGCCCTTTTGGCCCCAATACACACGATCACACCCTTCACACGTGTGAGAATAGACACCACTTTTTTCTTGAGGGTACAAATCTGTCTTTAGCATTAGAAAGCAATTTTTCGAGATACGTTGGGGAATAATAGAACGCTCTATATTTATTCTTGGGAATTAGGTTACTAATACTGTAATAGATGGGTCCTAGGAAGGGTAATTTGAAGCAGTATTTTGTTTTTTTCCTGGAGATAAGTAGTAAATTGGATATAGAAAATAATGTTTTTTTGTTGAATTTTTTGGGGTGATTTTTGGACAATCAATTGATTCGAAACCTTAGATAGTTCATCAGGAATGCTTAAAACGAAAGTAATGTCGCCTTTGTTGTTTAGCCAATTTTATAAGTGTACAGTTCTCTATGCATAAAGTAAGTTACTTATATTTACATACCCCTAGGGCGGACATGGAAAACTGGAGGCCTGCATGCGGTCCTTCGGTAGGACACCTGAGGCCCGAACAAACGAAACTCATTCAGTAACAATTTTTATTAAATTAATTCACTTGATTGTCTTGCGTGGTCCTCAGGATAACGCTGAAGTAACCCATGATGGCCCTCGAGGGACCTTCTGTGCGACATGCTTGCTTTTAGTGGGTTGTGCTTTTATCCCTATTGATAATTTCGATCGCGAAGCTGAGTTGCGTGGCACGAACGGTTCCAGATTTTGGCCTGTCTGAAAAAGTCGAATGAGGGGGATCTGACGTATTGATTATTTCAACTCTAATCGAGATATTCGACTCCGTAAACGATATCCAGGATAAAAAAAACGGATCGAACAGGCAGCATGAGATTTTAACGAATGGTTCCAAAGGCGGGTTTACTCATGGAAGAGGACTAAGGGGACAAAGGCGGCTTTACTATGGAAGTAGCTTGCGTAGCGATATCTCGAATCGTATCGCCACTCACAGGGAATCGTTATGCTTGCACATAACTTCTGGCTTTTTCCAAACAAATGGATGACAGAAGTAAACAATGAATATTATAATCACGAAAATCGCCAAAGTTTTGCAACAATGGCATTCGTATATCGCTGTTTGAGTCCCATAGACATTCGTGAATTTAATAAATTTGTATGAATTACAACAATAATGCATTATTACTTCGAATTACGTGCGTCAATTGTGACAATAATCATTATTATCTAATAAGAGATAAGTCATGAAGCTTACATTATGGGTTCTTTAGCATTTAAGATGTTTTAAGCACAAATAAATATTTACTTCAGCAACAAAGAGTCCTCCTCTCACTAAATTATTAGTTGTTTGCAGATTAAGGAAGGGGCCAGATTGTGGCCTCATCCTGCCCAGGTAAAAGGAATAAAAGTCCAAGTCAAAGTTATATCTCCGTTAGCTGTCACGCCACCAAGATTCCAACGGATGTGATGTAATTTTATCGCAGAATGGATAACTAATTGCAGTCAAAATAGAAACAAGTCTATCTTCCTTGCAAGTAGCAACCGCGGTTACTACCTCTATCGACCCCTACTGCCATGGAAGTTAGTGCTTACACATCGAAATGTCGCTCATAGGCATCACCCAAGGCTACTGTCATGGAAGTGACTTCAAAGTGTAAACCTGCCTTAATATGACAAGTTCACTAACCATTTGTAATTGTTCCACGCGTCTCCTTAGCTACGTGATCGGAATTAATAAAACGATTAGAACTAAACCACACGGTGAGTTGAAAAATCCAGTCAGACTGGACTCGAACCCACGACCAAAGGATGAGCAGGTGAGAACACAGTTCGCCGTCACCTTTGATGGGAGATAGGATTGCATCAATAACGAATCGCATCCAGGTTGCTCGCAAGGCAGGCACGAGCATTCCTTCAGAGGGGCATTTCTGCTTGATAAGGAGAACAACAAAGCAAATGTCAACTTGGTATGAGTGAAATAATGAACACCAAAATATTTCCTCACAAACACATGATGCATAGCATAATATATTAGCGGAAACAAACTAGTCCGTAGCATTTGTCTCGTTTTTAATGGATAAAATATATGAATGTTTACCTTTAATTCACCAAAGCCTTGCAATAGGTTAGTTTCGTGGTGCCATTTTGTATTTATTCTTCATGACTGATCGTTTATTTTTTTAATTGGGCTACCTCGACCGAACCCTTAGACCTCGACCGAAAGCGACCTTTTAGTTCCGCCTTCCGACACAACCTGGGAGACATCTTCGCCTTTCCCTCCATTCCAAACCCCGGACAACAGCACCACTGATGGCACTGGAAAATGCGTTGCAAGGGTTAAGGAAAATGTTCGCAGTAACGTTATAATACTCGATGTTCAATCTTTTGATGATACTCCTTAGAGATGAAGAAATCCCATTTACAATAAGTGTAAGGACTTCAAGAAATTCATCGCCTGAGTTTCGACAAATTCACGTTTCTTCTTTTGTGGAGATTTTTATTGATAAGGATAAGAGCGGTAATTTACGTCACTCATTTTAAGTATTTACTTTTATTTTTGAACCCTGCGCAAACAAATTTATGTAATGAAGCAGAGCCTTAAAAAAGAAGTGCGTAGACGTCTACGGAAGTCGACCGTGATTATCGATCATGGTACATACAGCCCCCTTAATAAAAACCCTGTACTCCTCCTGGGGGGTGTGTACTACACAAGAAGCGGTGTATTCAGACCGTTTGCCACTCTCGCTTGAAGCTGATGTAGTTGACATAGAACCAATATTTTTGACCTGCGCCAATAGTTATTGAAAATGGTCCAGTGATCAATTATCATCATCCTCTAGTTACTGATAGGTAATGATAAGGAACTATGGTGCACGTTGCAGGTAGTTAATAACATGTAAACGTGAGTTGACCACGTTGGTTAAAGACATATGCGGGTTAGCTTAGAACCCACAACTACATTATCTACATATCACCCTGCAAACCACCTCAAGGGTGTCTGGCAGGGGATGAATTATCACCCTAAATGCTCTAAAATTATCGTTAAATTTCACCAACATATACCGCACAACAGGTATGATAAAAATGTTACAAAAATTATTAAATTAGTGTTTTATGCAATTATGTAAACGGGATACAAGAGTCATGGAGGGATCCTTTGAAACGTGATGTTAGTACCACGTGGCAGATTGAGAAACAAGTATTAGGGAGAAAATCACTTAATTAGCATGATTACCGGTCGACTAACTTACTTAAAATTCTCAATGGCAGCCATTATTATCTGTAATCGAGCGCAGGATAAAGACATTTTATATCTATCTGTTCTGCAATCTAATTCCCTAATTTTACTCTCATGATCTGACCAACCAGAGTATGTTGGAGTGCGACCCAAAGTCTTGTACGATGATAAGAATCTAGAAATGCGTACGGGAAATAACAGCTTGCATAACTTTGGTTCAACATATAATGTCCTATTTTAATCCACTAATCGTTCACCATTTTAGCTAGGTCGTCTTTCATTACCAACTGAGAGATTTCACTTCAACGAAATCTGGTGAGATGTTATGGAAAATTGTTAATCAAAAGAATAAAACTGAATAAAACTGTTTTACGTTGTAAAGTTGTACATCAGGTACAAAAAACCCGATGTTTTTTTGTACCTGATGATGGCGCATTAGCGTCGAAACGCGTTGTACCAATAAAAAAAAATCCAGTGGTCATCGCTAAGTTTTATTCAGTTATATTCTTTTGACAGATTTTATATGAAAATAAGCAATTATTTCTACAATATATTCAGAACATTAAAGAGCTTGACTATTTCTCATTAAGTTTTGATTTATGAGTCAGAAATTTATTTTTCTCTTTTACTTTTATAGATTGCCTTACTCTGTAAATCATTGAAGAGTTTTACGACCTTTGTTATCTGATAGTTTTTCCCTGTCATTCTAAAGATACGAGAAAATGAATAATAAATGAACTAGCACTTATCTTATTTACCTACACACTTTATCTAAATCATAACATTTAATCTCTTAATTTAATGCTGAATTTGAATTATATCTGATGAATCATAGTGACGCTGACGCTAGAAATTTACCGCTACGTTGACGATCAGCGATAATATGCATTCTCCCCCATTATATTTAGAGATGGGTACGCCGTTTCATATCTTTCGATGAATACGATTAATTCATGGAGCGTACTTGTGCATAAAATTATCACATTACTCATGATCATTAAGAATAGAAATACCGGACTTCGCGCGATACCTCTTGGTAATTCAAAAGGACCATTTGAAGGGAAAGAAATAATATTTACGAAATTATACATGACGTTTTTCGTTAAATCAATGCGAAAATTCTTTCAAAAATATCTCTTATCTAATATTGTGCATTAATTTTCAAGCATGAGGCTTATATCAACGTACTATAATTTGCCATGTAAACATATAAGATGTTGTGCCTGAGGGCTTGGACCCGGGACCGCTGTCCTGTGTTCCAAGTTCTCATGCGAAGTGAGGATCCGTCGGGTCTTCGTACAGTAATCCACTTGGGTGTCAACGCCCGGCCACCAAAATGACCATAATATATTCAAGAAATGACAATAAAACTCGATTCTATAATGAAATAACTCGAATAAAACATAAGAGAGATTTACACGGGTCAAAATTATCCCTCCTGTACTAATAGATGGAAGATTATGTATGTACATTAAAAACCATTATTGATATGAGGTTCTTAGTTTCGCCGTATATTTTCCTACTAAAGATAATTAAATTCAAGAAATATGCAAGAGCTGGTATGATTCACTCAGTGTTAATGGCTTGTCAAAAATGAAATGGGGTCAATGATGATCCCTGTGGTACTTCTAGTGTAGTGTTAACTGGCTGCAACATGTGAATAAGAAATTTCCCCGCCAGCGAAGGTGAATATAGGATCGCTCAGAGATGAAATTTTTCCATAGCCCAGTTTAAAATAGGAAGTGAGGAAGTATTCTACTCATAAGATCTCACGGAAGTTTCAGCTTAGCGATGGACTTTGATAAGCTGTCGATCAGCATTTTGAGTAGCCATCATCTGACCAGCCTCAATCATCACCATAATCAATGCAATGTTCAATGTTCTCTCAGGGCATTCACATGGAATTTTTTTCTGGTAACGAGCCTTTTTCTTTTCAACTACAGGTTGAAGTGAATCTCCCTCGGAAGTCAGGGTCAGTCAGTCAGGAAGTCAGTCAAAAATACCCCACAGGGACAACTCAAATAAGGGTTTAATGTATCTTATCGCTCGGGTTTTTATACACCCTTGATGTGTACAGATAAGCTTTATCAGTCTGATCTCTTTCAAAAACTTTTAAGAAACACAATATTAGCTGAATGTGTCTCGCACAAGCTATAAAACATTCATTTTTAGACGAAGAAAGATAGATAAATTTCTTAATGAAACACAATGGTTGCGATCTCATTTTCGACCCATTGAATGGATAAATAAAAGTGCACAAATGTTATAAAACGGATAATCTTTGAAGGTTTGTACACAGTGGAACGTTAAGGTATATTAAAACTGAATATTGGATTTTATATTGTCGTTGAAGTAACGCTTGAGACTCCTTGTATTACAGCGACTTTCATGCATTAATTCCATGCTTTACTCAAAGACAGGTAAGGATCATGACCACCATACAACGATATTTTTTCAACTAGATCCATCTTTACATGTCTTGCGCTGTGAATTAAACTTCTTTGACTACTCATACCCCAAATAAGGGAAGATCGGCATGATTGGTATTAATTTTTATGCAATTTTGAGAAATGTTAGGAATATCTTTCTCATAAAAAAACAATAAACCGTTCTCAATCTAAAAAATTTTTTTTTTAAAGTTCGATGGTCTGACTTTATACTTGAACTAATCTGGCCCAAAACAATAGCCTAAATTGACGGATTGAGGTCATCGAATCAAGCCGAATTTTAGATTTGAGTTAAAAAAATTGACTGAAGCCTACGTTTTGGAACCGATTGCCCACCTCCTTTATTATCCCTCCCGTTAATTATGTTTCCTTGTATCCTCTCTTTAAAAATTACTCGTCAAATCGCCACAAAAACAGTGGAGCTCAGTTTTATAATTAAGTGGGAATTGTCCTGTACAGATCGATGCCAATAAATTAGACGGGTGGTCTTTGGAGGTGGAGTTTGCCGAGAAGAAGCGGGTATTTTCAATGCTTTCTGAAGTGTGTCAGATTTCACAAAAAGCTCCTGTCCAGGGCGTAGTGGTAACGAAACATTGTGGCTGTCGCATTAGTTGAACGTGGCTTAAAGGCGAGGAAGATTCGTGCAGATACGTTAGGCTAAGGAGTGGAGGGTAGAGAATAGGACTTGGCAGGCAAAGGATCCTAAGCTACCGCATTTTATTCGAAAAGACGTTAAGTTTTAGCGGTCTCTATCTCGACAATATTTACAGCCATGCAAAGCAATGTCTACGTTCAATGATTATGTTCGCTGCTTTTTGGTAAAGCCCACCCAGAGAAGATTAAGATCCCTGTAGAGCTCTAAATTTAATGGAAATGACATAATGGGCATTTTGACATTGGAAAATAAGGATTTTGACCTTGGAAACATTGGCAATCAGAAGCAGAAGACACCAAATTCCTCCTGGCGGATTAATTTCATAGGTACTGTACTTTTCATCCGAAAAAGAACTTTTTCGCAAGAGCCACCGTGCCTTGCTACCACTATAATTTACGATGAAATGATTCTAACTCATGTTCCATGTGTCTCTACCTAATGTTTTTTTCATTTTTATATGTTTATTAGAATTTTCGTCTGCGTAGCGCTGTCTGGTTTCTAGTCTGATCGCCTATTGCTATCCTGACTGATTTTGGCCTGCACCTAGCGGCCTGGGGGAAAGTACGCGGTTTGTATTTGAACTGGGATGAGTACTGCATGCCTGTTGTGGAATCATCCCGTGCTACATCCCATTTTGAAGGCTTTCACGGTATTTCTTAGATGTAGAAGTTAAATGCGGGTCGTTATTTCACCATCAGCTCTACTTCGAATGATTATCAAGATATCTTTCATGGCTTTATTTTCCTATTCTGTATATAACGTGCCAAGGATGATTTGGCTCTACGACACGAGCTGTTTTCTTTGCCATATCAGAGATTTCTCCGCCGCTGAGTGGAGAGAGGGTTTGGGGAATAACCGAGCGCTTGTTTCTTCATCCGAAGGCAAACATGTGAAGGGCTCGTTGTGCTCCCTTACTTAACGGCGGCGGTTCAAGCGATCTCCTCCGCACTCTTTGCACCGTTTTAAGGAAGATTAGGGAAGAGGCGATTTCTTACCGTCTCGATCGTGGAAATCCCTGCGAGCGAGTGAACTCCCTTTGTTTCCCCCGGCCAATTATTTGCGCAGCCCCTTAAGGTAGATGGAGAGGGCATTACGTCATCAAGCTGTAACCTGGCAACCGAAATAACAACCATATTCGTTATCCCTGCTCTTTCCCTTAAATAGCACGACGGTATGGACGAATCAGTGAGTATAAAGCGATGATATCAACGATCTGTTCTACAGATTTAAGGCAATTGACTCTTCAAGCACATATTGGCTACTTAGTGCTGTGAATTCCACTCCATTTTACCATAGTTTTCACCGGGAATGTGGATTATTATTAATGTTCACGAATATAGACAAATATGTAAGGAGAGTAGAAATTAAAGAGGTAAATGATTGCTGATTTATTGTAAGTCATCGGAGGAATGCATCGTAATATTGCTAAATTAGATTGATATATTGAATAGATAAATTGAAATGTCAGATTAGAATTGCATATCAAGTGAACTTGATCTAAAGATGAGTTCAATGGAAGATCCTAGAGATGACGATGAAGACTGGAGCATTCTGAGATTTTGCGTCATGAGCTCAAATAATTTCAGAGTATTCGTGACTTGAAAAATAATTTGGTCCATACAGTTGATGCATAAAAATATTTTTTTTTAAATCACTAATGGCCATAATTAAGAAAACAGCTGTAAAGAACGTTAGTTAAAAAGTAATGACTGTTAAAAAAATTACCGTTCTTTGTTTTCATCACATGTGAAGTACTTGCATTGTGTATAGTGGTACATTACAGTTTAACGTGAAGAACATATTTGTCAATTTTTCGTTCATTTGTGGAAAAGGTCGTATATATTGCAAGGGAAAGAATATACAAGTACGGAGTAGGAATATTCATGTTAGAGTATCGCAACCCTAGTCTGATTTAGGAAAAAAAATCTAAATGGAAATGATCTGCAGCCAGAATCAAAATTTCTACACCCTGCATGCTACGAAAATTTCTCGGCTCAGGAGAGATCCCAGTTGGGAGCACTGCTGATTTCAACTAAGACGCGTATACTGGATGAGGACTTAATTGTTGTGCACAGCGGTAAAGGTGACTAGCAGCGCAGCTATCCACCCTTAAGTGATAAATTCACATTCGAGAATTTTAATCCCGTGGCGGTTGGAGCGCAAATCGTTGGTCAGTGAGTTCATTATCAGCACATTTCAAGTAAGTAGAAAAAAATAATCTTGGAATACACATCCCTTAAGTACATCTATTTTACGTAGGAGATAGCCATGCGTTTTGTAAGATGAATGATACAAGAATTACATTTAAAAAATTTCGTCTCGATAAGAGAAATTTTATGACTTGGATTTAAGGCGAGGAATTTGAAATTTTAGCAAAGATTTTGCGCAAATACGTGCTTTTATTTTGGCATTATTCCTTCATATTTAATAGGGACTATGATAAAAAATGCGAATTGTATATTTTCACGATTTGGAGAAAATCTGTACTTAGATAATCGTATTACTTTAAAATTTATGTAAACTTCCATTAGGATACATACATACATACATACCAATCACGCCGTTCCCTTCCGGGGTTGACACAGTCACAAAGTTTCACTCATAAATACATATTTGTACGCCTAACTCTGCTTCAATAATTTCCTCCATACTGACCTATCCTTGCAATCCTCTTTTGCCTCATTTATCCCCATACACTGTTTCATACACGCCCTCAAATTTTTAACACTCCTAATATTCCTCCTCTGAAGAATTTCCTCAACCACATTCAACCACAACTTTCTCGGCCTACCTCTACCTCTCGCACCATTCATTTCTCTATTATATACCGGTTTCGTTATTCGAGTCTTATCCATTATCTCAACATGGCCACGCCAACGAAGCAAACTCCTTTCACATATGTCCATTACTGGAGCATATAACCCACATTTATTCATGACCCACGCATTCCTGACCCTATTTATCCTATTTTTTCCGCAAGCACTCCTCAAATGACTCACACCCACGGCGTTTAGTTTACTCTTATGTCTAATCTGACATACCCATGTCTCACTACCATACAACAAAGTGGGGAGAAGTACACTTTTGTACACGGCGATTTTTCCTTCCTTGGACAGGCACTCATTCGTTGACATGCTCCACATGCTACCAACCACTTTCATTCCAGCATTTGCACTTCTCTTTATCTCCTCATTTTTCCGTCCATTTTTCGCAAACATCTTACCTAAGCACACAAAATTATCCACCTGTTCAATTACTTCACCATTCGCCCTCATCATACAGTCATTCTCCACGTTCTCCTTATCAAAAACCACTAATTTAGTCTTGCACACGTTCACCCTCAATTCTATTCTCTCTTTTGTTTCACAAAACTTAATCTAGGAGCTTCTGTAATCCCTATTGGCTCTCAGAGATGATCTCCATTAGGATAAGTGTTAAAAATGCATAATTTTGCCAAGAAGCCTAATCGATAACATGCATTTTGTTGCTTTTATCTTACATATTCCTAACAAGTGCGCATGTGAAACTTTTTACGCAAATCTGCGAAGAGAGGAAAATTGCTCCACACACCTTGAGGCAATGCCCATGTACCTAGATGCTCTGCTGAAAGTTGCGCGGCTAGCCTAGAATATTATAGAGTAAGTTATATTATGCTGTGGGTGTCCCCATAACAGCAAAAAAGAAAATACTTATCGAATTCTGCTTTTAACAAAATCAAAACAAAAAATATACCTCGCCAGCATCTCAATGTGATTAATAACAAAACTTTCACAGCCATAGTTAATTAACTCTAACAATTACTACAAAATGGAAAATGTAGTATGACTCAGAAAGAGATCAGAGAATAACAATAATTTCTCAGAGCGTTACGTAAAACGTACAATTCTATAATAGGATAAAAATTTTTGTTATAGACATGTATGCTCATTATAGTTATAATTAAGTAACTTTACCTTAACGATAGACAAAGAGGAAGAGTTTTTCAATAGATAGATAGAATAATGGCAAAGAATTCCAGAGATCAGAACCAGAGGAGAGAAAGATTTAAGGCAAGTATTTGTCCGAGGTATAGGGCTTTAAAGGTAGGAATGGTCAATTCTAGTGGTTCTATGAACAGACACTGAATTCGATTTAAACTTGGAAAAAAGATAGTTGATAGAAAAAGATAGATGTCTAGTTACGGGGAGAGGCGACTGATTTTGTAGGCTGCACAACTGACTATTTGCCTACTCAACTAGCTGCCTGGTGTAATTGCTTCTATTTCTTCAATGCTCCACAAAGAGTTTGTCTAATAGCTGCTTTGGCCAGTTGCTCTGTCGCCTTATGTACTAGAATGCCATGGTGGCAATTGCCACTTCATATTCTCCAGTGGTTGCTACGATAAAAGAGTTTACTTTTTATTGTAGTTTTGAAATATGGCCACGAAATCTTTTTGCCGCGAGCGAATCTAATTTTTCAGCCTGTTATTACCGTAGTTATTTCATCATTTTATACTCCACAAATTTCGGGAAATAGAAGTATATTTGCATAGTAGAGAGTGTAAAAATATTTTAAC
This sequence comes from Ceriagrion tenellum, assembly GCA_963169105.1. NCBI lineage: Eukaryota > Metazoa > Arthropoda > Insecta > Odonata > Coenagrionidae > Ceriagrion > Ceriagrion tenellum. Next base: position 98,365,974 of record OY720642.1, read on the forward strand.
GCCTTCTTTCTGGCGTATTTATCGAATGAGAAAAGCGAGACCAGCAGATGAGTCATCGTCAAGTTTGACTTTCGTAAAAATATTAATGTACGTTTTTTCTCTCTGATTCTTGGGGTGTTCTATATCGGAAGATCAGATTGGAGCCGTAACACGCTAATTATTCCTAGTTTTCCCCGAATCCATGTTTCGGAATTTTTAAAAATACTCCGCGCTCTCTTATCGCGGAAGTTTTTATCATGGGACCGGGATCGGCCCGTTGGTTTTTTTCTCTCTGTTTAGTTGGAGACAGGAGGATGGATGTCTTCTCCCTCTCTGAGTCAATACCAGCCCCTTCCCCCCATTCTTCACTCCCTTATCCCTCGTTTAACCCGAATTTCAAGGAATCGATAGCGAAGTCTATAACCCCCACCGATCCCGCATCACTTAATTCGAGAGAGATTTCACATCCGCATCCACGAAATACCACGCAAGCCACCGCTAGGGTGCGTGGCACGGGGTGATTCCACAACAGGCATCCAGCACTCATCTCAGTTCGAATATAAACCGTGGACTTTCCCCATGCTGCTTGGCGCTGGCCAAAAGCAGAACAAAGAAGACCGTCAGGCTAGGAACTAGAAGCGTGCTATTAGACGAACATGCTACCGTACAGTGCACTATTTATGATACGACTACTGGTCAGTTATCCCTTAAATATCCCTCTTGTTTGTGCAATAGTGCATGTTTGGCGATCTTCACCCCCTGCCACACACCCTCCTGGTGGCTCGCAGGGTATTACGTAGATGTAGATGTAGTATTATTACTGATAAGTAGTACTACACGGTACTAAATTAAGCTGAAAATTTTGATCGGAGTGAGTTTATAAGAATTATAGTTAGATATTAAGTACAAATACAATATCAACTCAACCTTGTGATGGTCAAAGTTTAATAAATGTGATCCATCGCAATTATCAAGGTCCTGTATTGTATATGAAAAAAATAACATTCCAAATCTATCGGTTCTGCAGTCTATTTATTTAACATGATGCCTGAGATTGTTTCTATTGTAATAGTTTGATTCTAGCAAGATATGTTTAACATCCGGCAAGAATAGTCTAAAACTGAAGGTCTGAAACTAGTCTTACTTTTTAAGGGCCCCATTTACGAGCGGAATTGGGGCTCGATGCAACAGTGGGAGAAATATTATACCAGTACCGCGCCACTGCCTGAAATTGATCATCCATTCGTCTTGCTCCTGTTAAACTAATCCCCACACATATTTCTTGGGAGCTGCTTAAAACTCGGAAGCTGTACGATAGGCTTAGCTTTTGTGAAAAATTCAGAACGGATGTGTTTCAGAGCGACCTAGAGCATATAAATTTGACGCCAAACTACGTCTCTAGGTCGGACGGAAGCGATAACATGAGAGAAATACATTACGGCAAAGATAAATACACAAGTTTGTCATTTCCACGCACCTTAAGTGAAAACAAATTACAAATCTCAGGGTCTTCCAAAATAAATCCATAAAACACTTCACCATTACACCAACCAAGGGCCTATGCTTCACATCATCACATCAGCTAATGTCCCAACATCCCCTGCCCCACACGCCCATGCGGCGACTCGCAGGGTAGTATGTAGATGTAGGTGATTGAATTTCTAAATCCTGGGAAGGCGGAAATGATGGCCGTAAAGGATAGGCATGAAGGACGGGATGAAGAGATATCGGGTGTTTACACGATGAGAGTCTATGAGGGATAAAGTGTATAAGGAAATGTTTTGATGTGGGAAAAAAACAGAGCGATGAAAAACTGATCAAAAATTTACAAACATAAAGATTTAGCCCAAAAACATTAACATATAGTGTTTCACAGCTATTAGAGGAATTTAGGTGGGAGCCCCTGGATACTCGATGGCTACTCACTAGGCTTAGGCTGCTTGAAAAGTTCAGAACGGATATGTTTTTCAGAGCAACACAGAGAATATTATCATGATGCCTCACTACATCTCGAGGTATTACAGAAGCTATTAAAATAAGAGAGATACACTGCCAAAGATATAGGTACAAAAACTCGTTCCTTCCGCGCACAATAAGCGACCACAATGAAAACTGAGCTCCACTAAATAAACTCCTATAATAATGTCACCATTTCATCTCCCAAGAAGTTACATCATTTACGGCTGGTGACCTAACACCCCCTGCCACATGCCCATGCGGCGGCTCGCAGGGGTAGTATAAATGTAGATGATGAAAAGCGGGAAGAGAAAAGTGAAGCATATTAGTGTTTCACAACTTTTTAGAGGGATTAAGGTGGGAGCCCCTAGAGACTCGGAGGCTACACTCTAGACTTTGCTTGCTTGCTTGAGAAGTTCAGAACTGGTGTATTTCAGATCGACACAGAGAATATTATCATGGTGTCTCACTACATATCTAGGTATGACAGAAGTATTAAAATAAGGGAGATACATTCCCTAACAGATAGGTACAGAAATTCGCTTTTTCCGCGCACAATAAGCGATCACAATGAAAACTGAGCTCTACTAAATACACTCCAATAATATGCGTTTCCATTCCACCTCCAAAAACTTCATCCCGTACATATTTACATCAGCCGGTGTTCTAACACCACCCTGCCATTCACCCATTCAGCGGCTCGCCGGGGTAGTATGTAAATGTAGATGAAGAAAAGCGGTGTACTGACGTTTGGAGACATTATCTTTGCTTTTAACCCATCTATTTGAGGTCCATATCTATTTGAGTAAGTCGCCATAAATGTCAAATTCTAGATTCTAGAACGCGGAAACCATTTACACTGCCGAGCTAAAAATGACCAATTTCTTTAAACCGTGGATTTCAATGCGTTTATAAGTCGCTCTTTACGAGTTCGATGGTTAAGGTACCGCACAGACAAGTACAAAAACTCGTTCTTTCCGCGCACAATAAGCGACCACCATAAAAATTGAGCTATACTCAAAACACTCCCGTAATAAACTTCACATTTACATCTCTCAAAAGCTTATACTTTGCACCTTTACATGGCTGGTGTCTACATCTACATACTACCCTGCGATCAGCCGCATGGGCGTGTGGCAGGGGTTGTTAGGGCACCAGTCATGTATTGATATTAGGTTTTGCGTGATGAAATGGAGGTGTGTTATATGGGAGTGTATTAAATGGAGCTCAATTTTTATTTTGGTCGCTTATTGAGCGCGGAATGAACGAGTTTTTGCACCTATCTCTTCGGCAGTGCATCTCTCTTATTTTACCGCCTCTGTTAGACCTAGAAATGTGTTGAGACGTCATGATAATATTCTCTGTGTCTCTCTGAAACACACCGGTTCTCAATTTCTCAAGCAACCTAAGCCTAGCGTGCAGCCTCTGAGTCCTGGCACCCTCTGCCACACGCCCACACGGTGGATCGCAGAGCGGTATGTAGATGTAGATCCTAGATTTACCTTTTCAACCTCCCGCTCGCTAAACACGCAAATCATGCGAAAATGGATTCGCCCGCTGAACATCCTCCCATCACCATTCCCAGGCCTCTTCTCCTTTCAACCCTTCGCTGCTCATCATCGCTCGTACTATCGCGTGGTGCCAAAACTTGGCACTTCAGAGGAACAGCGGGAAGTCCTCCAATTTCATTTCGTCCGTCGACTCTCGACAGCAGCGCCATCCTGCCTGACGAAGTGGAGACGTCTGGATTGGTTGGGAGGATTTAAGGAGAAGACAGGACGACGGGTGATGAAAAACAGACGTCGTCTTCAAAGGAAATTGGTTTGCCAATGAGTACCAGAAAGCATTCCTGTGCAGGTGTGCGGTATACGACTCAGAGGTATGGATCTTTGGAAAACCGGAGCAGGAGAAGAGATAGGATTTTGAAATCAGGTGCTGAAGGCGGATGGTTGATATCTACATCTACATACTACCATGCGAGCCGCCGCATTGGCGTGTCACAGGGGGTGTTAGGTCACCAGCCGTGTAAAGGTGTAAGTTTTTTGGACGTGAATTGGTGACGTGCATTATGGGAGTGTATTTAGTGGAGCTCAGTTTTTATTGTGGTCACGTATTGTGCGTGGAAAGAACGAGTGTTTGTACCTATCTGTTCAACTATGTATCTCTCTATTTTATCACTTCTGTTAGGCCTAGAGGTGTAGTAAGGTGTCATGATAATGTGTGTCACTCTAAAATACACCAGTTCTGAATTTCTCAAGCAAGCTTAAATCCGAGTACCTCCTATTATACGCTTAACAAAATCTAGTTTCTTTAATACTGTGCCGCGTATGTTTTGTATGTGTTCTCTACGATATATCAGAAGTTAAGGTAATTCCATGATATTTTACTGTATCTGAAGATCAATCGGGCGTACGGGATCAGAAATATCTACATCTAGGAATTATCGTGCAGGCTACAACTGGAGTGTGTGGTACAGGGTGATTCTACTCGAGGCATGCAGCTTTCATCCCAGTTCAAATCTGAACCACGCACTTTCCCCCAGCCATTTGGCTTAGGGCATAAGCGGTTGTCCATAATCCACGTAGACACCAAACAGGGGTGGGCCTGCAGTGGCGGATGTTTTTCAGAGGAACCCGATCCCTACTTGAGTGAATTGTGGAGGGCATTTCAAGTACCGCACTCCGTCTGTCGGATGAGACGTTAAGCCGTGGTCCCCTTGGCGCCTTTCGTTAAGAGCAGGCTAATGCCGACGCCGGGTTTCTATCCACCCTTCCTCCCTTACCTATGGTGCAAATGACCTTAGCCGTCGGTCGCCCCCCAAATATCCAATCCAACAGGGGTGGGGGGCATGAGGGTTTTCAACGACGGTCCTCGTTGGGGGAGGGTTAGTGGGGGCTGGAGGGATGTCTACGTAGACAATGACCGACACACGACGCCTTTCTAGTTCTACACTTTATAGTTTATAGTAAGTGACAGATTATCGTAGCTAAAAGTGTAGTTTTTCCTTAAACTTACCTTTCCTGAAAATCAGCCTAAATCTGGAGGTAGTCTATGTCAGTCAATTTATACCCGTTTCACAGGTTTTTACGCAAAAAAGAAAAGTCTGCGTGGACAACAGGGGGATAAGATGGGGTCCGGATGAAGTTCACGAGAGTCCACGATGGAGGGTGGGGGGGGGGGGAAGAAGTGGCCTATTTTTGTCTACGTGGAATTATGGACAGCCTCTAAACTGGATCGTTCGCGTTGATATATCCGTAGCTCTATCGAAATGGGTCTTCGCAACCATTTCCACAACACGCCCGCGGCGAGCACGTATTTGGTTACGTCCACCTCCAGCCCGATGATTCCACCTTAACCTCTATCTTGAATCATACCTTCCTCAAACGCATTCCCGCCCACCCTCTTCCGACATAATATAAATACGTGCTCGCCAAACAACGACTTGTATTATCCCCCTTGAGAATGACACGAAAGTGTTGAAACCTGTCAGGCTTATACCAATTAAAGTTCATGTGGATTATACAAAGTGATTTTATTTCATCTCAATATGGTGTCAAAATTCCACAAATTAAGCTCGAAAACTATTGAAGATATAGGGAAAAATTTGCCATCGACCCTGCATCAGCGTGGACGTAACATCGAATCAGACGTAAATCGAAACGAGGTGTACCGAGGACTTACTCCGTACATATGATACAGGCTGGATAAGAGACTTCTTACATGAGCGCTTTCAAAGGGTGGTATTAGATGGTGTCAGCTCAGGCGAAGTTAAAGTTACATCGGGTGTTCCCCAGAGAAGCGTGATAGGCCCAATTTTAATTCTTCTTTAAGTAAATGGCTTGAATACAGTAGTAAAAAATAGCAAGCTCCGTCTTTTTGCCGAGGATGCAGTAGTGTATAAGGAAATTAGAAATGAAGAGTATAGTCAGTCTTTAGCTAAGGATTTAGATGCGATTGATGATTGGTGCGATAGTTGGCAGCTAAAATTAAATTTGAAGATATACGTTATAATGAACTTTTGGAAAAAGAATGGCTTTCCCCGGAATAATTATTGCATCAAAGAAAAGAAAATATCTAACGTAGAATCTATTAAATACTTAGGCGTCACCATCACTGAAGACATGTCATGGGGGAAACACATCAGGGAAATAACTAGTGTAGAAAACCGTAGATTAGGATTCGTAAATAGGGTTCTAGGCAAATGCGATGAGAGAGTACGAGAAAGAAGCTATTTTCACTTGTCAGGCCTTATTTAGAATATGCGGCTAGCATATGGGATCCGTACGAGGAAGGTATGATAAAAGAATTAGAGCGTATGCAAAGGAGATACGCTAGATTGGTTAAAGGCCGTTATGACAATTGTATAAGTGTTACGAGTTTAATAGAAGAACTAGGTTGGGAATTACTATTTGAACGCAGGTTAAAATGTAGGTTAAACCTCTTAAGTAAATTCGAAACCGATTTGTTCACAGATGACGTTAGATATATATTGAGAACCCCTGCGTATTATGCTAGGTTTGATCATATTAACAAGATTAGAGAGATAGATTGTCGTACCGATAGATATAATGTCTATTTTCCCGCGTACCATAAGAGAGAACAATAGGCAGCGTAGCAAAGGGATAGGTAGGTGAAATATAGTAAGAGTAGTCTGCAGTGAATGATGCATGTAATAACAACCATTAATCCCTTTCTTATTATGGAGATACTAACCATCTAGCTGCATGTGACCCTATTATCTAGCTTGTGTCCATGAAATATCCTAGTTACATGTCAATAGTGCATGTTTAGTGATCTTCACCCCTGCCACACACCCTTGTGGTGGCTCTCAGGGTATTACGTAGATGTAGATGTATGGTTTAACTCCGTCGCAGCATGTACCGGTAAGAGTGCCCATGAATGAAATTATATTGAATCAAGGGACCCTTTAACGATTCGGGACGGCGGTTTAGGGAAATGAGCGGCACTCGAGGACGAGGACGAGGCTGGTAGTGGAATTGAAAGGTCTATCTCGAGCAAACCGCTCACCCCCGCCCCCTTCCCCCCCACCTTCCTCTTCTTAAGATGACTCCCTAAGAAGACGCATGGGATCGTGGGGGCAAAGGTCTGGGGGAGGTCTGGGGGAGGGAACAGAACAAACGGAGATCGGGGCTGAGCTCGCACAAACAGATGTTCCCGAGGACACAGCCATAGGGGGGATGGGGTAGGGGGGGGTAAGAAATTGGCGGGGGGCGGGGCCGGAGGAGGGGGGATTTCCCTGCCTGGTGTCGTGGGAACCAGCAAATGTGAAGGAAGATGAAGACACCCACACCGCTTGGAATAACATGCATGGGGTGAGGAAAGGGTGATATAATGATTGAACATCCCGCGGGCGGAGAGAATCGCTAATGAAGACGGCTACACCTACATACTACCCTTTGAGCCGCATCATGAGGGTGTGGCAGGAGGTGTTAGGACACCAGTCGTGTAAACATGTAAGGGATAAGGATTTGGAAGGTGAAGTGGTGACGTGTATTATGGGAGTGCTTCAGAGATTGTACCTCAGTTTTCATGAAGGTCACTTATTATACGTGGAAAGGACGAATTTTTATACTATTCTGTTCGGCAGAGTAACTCACTTATTTTATCGCTTCTGTCAGACCTAGAGATGTAAATCTACATACTACTCTGCGAGCCGCTACATATGCATGTGGCGGGAGGTATTAGGACACCAGCCGTGTAAACATGTAAGGGATAAACTCCACTTCCTCCGGCGAGATGTTGTAGAACAGCATAATGAATAATGAAGCTCAAATGATATCGTACTGTGTACCAAATTTATTTCAAACTCTTACTTCACGTGTTTCATCTGTGAAGCAGTCATCATCAGGCAAGACTAATTCAACATAAACAGACATGAGCTCCTATAGCTTTTGAAGTATACCGCAAACCAACTTATACAGACCACGTTATACCGTCTGATTCGTGCCATCCGTGTTCTCATAAAACTGCAGCGTTCAACCATATGATCCAGCGAGCTTTAAATATCCATCTTTCTAGGGATAATTTTGAAAAAGAATTAAATATAATTAGACAAATCGCTAAATGTAATGGTTATGAAGGAAATCTTTTAAATAAAATATTAATTAAGATATTAGAGAATAGGGCATTAAAAGATATTTCACTATTGCAACCAGTTAGAGATAAAAAAAAAACTAAAATGGGTAAAGCTGCCTTACTTGGGTGAAATGTCTTACGATGAAGTTAAATTATTCCCTAAAGACAAGTACAGAGTAAGTTTTTACACACCAAAAACTCTGGGAACAATTTTCAATAATACCAAAGATCCTTTTGACCCCCTGCTAAAATCGGGTGTTTATGAACCTAAGTGTGACACATGTGGTAGTGTTTATGTCGGTCAAACTGGGAGGAATTTTTTAACTGGGGTGTCTGAACACAAAAGGTGTTTGGTGAACAGCGATCCTAAGTCTTATTTCGCCGAACATTTAATGGAAGAATCCCACCACTCCACATTTAACGTGAAAATCCTCCGTCTCATGGATAAAGGACACCGTTTAGATGTTTCGGAACAGTGGGAAATAGTCAAAAGGAAAGGAAAGAAAATGAACCGATTAAATGAGAACGAATCTGTTTGTCATTCTCCTACTTTTGACACCGTTGAAACATAACTTTACCTCCTCCAACAAACCACCCTCTCCCCTCACACTAGCACACTGTGAAAAGATGAATATATATAAACTGGAGAACCAATGAAAAAGCTGAGAATTAATCGCAAAGTTCCAAGTGCCGAATGAGTCACTGCTTTTTTGCAAATGGCACATAGGTTATAATCACAAAATCTCATCCCTTTTCAACACAAGAGAGGATACCTTTCACCTGAAAACATCTTCCCCTATGTTAATTCTGAGCATGGTTTACTTTCCTCTTCTCTTTCCAATCATACTCTAATTATCAGCACACCTCATCTGAGTCCATGTTCTGACACATTCATACATTCATCATTTGGAGGAGGAAACTGGAGACTTCAAGGGCAAGTCAATAATCTTACAGTAATAATCACAACCCTTGGGTAAACCACCCCCTCTTCAAGTTAAATATGCACCAAACTACCAGAGCTTTCCCGTTTAGCTCACGATATAATGGTTTCAAATCAAAAGCAAAAATTTCCTTTTTTCCCCCTTTCCATTTTTCTCCCACCTGTCCTTCTATCCTTTTCCCAGTGTGACGCAAATATGGTGTTTCACGCAATATATAAGCTCATGTCTGTTTATGTTGAATTAGTCTTGCCTGATGATGACTGCTAGACAGTTGAAACACGTGTTGTAAGAGTTTGAAATAAATTTGGTAGACAGTGCGTTATCATTTGAGCTTCATTATTCATTTAAGGGATAAATATTTGGAAGGTGAAATGGTGACTGTATTATGGGAGTGTATCAGTGATTTTACCTCAGTTTTTATGAATGCCACTTATTGTACGTGGAAAGAACGAATGTTTATACTAATCTGTTCGGCAGTGAACCTCTCTTATTTTATCGCTTCTGTCAGACCTAGAGATCTACATCTACATACTACCCTTTGGGCCGCCTCATGTGCTTGTGGTGGGAGGTGTTAGGACACCGGCCGTGTAAACATGTAAGGGATAAGGCTTTTTTAGGTGAAATAGTGACGTATATCATGGGAGTACATCAGAGATTGTCCCTCAGTTTTTATGAAGATCACTTAGTTTACGTGGAAAGGACGAGTTTTTATATTAATCTGTTCGGCAATGTACCTCACTTATTTTATCGCTTCAGTCAGACCTAGAGATTTAAATCTACATACTACCCTGCGAGTAGCCGCATGGGCGTGTGGCAGGAGGTGTTAGGACACCAGCCGTGTAAACATGTAAGGGATAAGGCTTTGTTAGGTGAAGTGGTGACATGTATCATGGGAGTGCATCAGAGATTGTACCTCAGTTTTTATGAAGATCACTTAGTACACCTGGAAAGGACGAATTTTTATACTAACTGTGGCAATGTACCTCACTTATTTTATCGCTTCAGTCAGACCTAGAGATTTAAATCTACATACTACCCTGCGAGCAGCCGCATGGGCGTGTGGCAGGAGGTTTTAGGACACCAGCCGTGTAAACATGTAAGGGATAAGGTTTTTGGAGGTGGAATGGAAACGTGTATTTCGGGGGAGTATAAAGTGGAGATCAATATTTATTATGGTCGCTTATTGTGCGCGGAAAAAACGAGTTTCTGTACTTATCTGTTCGGCAATGTATCTCTCTCTCGTTTTATCGCTTCTGACAGACTTGTGTGTGGTGGCAAAATGATATTCTCTGTGTTGCTCTGAAACACACCTGTTCTTAATTTCTCAAGCATAATTAACTTAGCGTTCAGCCTCCGAGTCTCTAAGGGCTCCCAACTTAATCCCTCAAAAAGCTCTGAAGTAGTATGTGTTTGTTTGTAGCGGTTGTGAATGAGGCGAGGGGCATTTATTTGTATTTCATTAACTTTTTGTTTGAATTATTTTTACCATGGGAGTTGTTTTTGAACCGCTCGAGATAATCTAGATCACGTAACTAAGGTGTCACGTGGTACAACAACGAGCGGTTGGAGTTCACGTTAAAGAATAAACCAATTGTAACTTCCGCACAAGATTTTTTTTAAACCGACCCAGGTTTCGACACACCATTTGTCATTATCAAGGTAGTTCGAAGCATTGGTCGAGAGCCTTGAATTGTAGAGTTTGCCTTCCTAAGGGACTCATACCCTTTTCATTGCCCTTTTCCAAACCCCCTCCCCACTCCGGTTTCTCCCACCCTTCCCCACCTCCCGCCGCTTCGGAGTCACGGCTATGTAAATGTCTACAATTCAAGGCTCTCGACCAATGCTTCAAACTACCTTGATAATGACACAGGCTGTGTCGAAACTTGGGTTGGTTTAAATAAATCTTGTGTGGAAGTTACAATTGGTTTATTATTTAACATGAATATTAAGAATTTCCATTAAGTTACTCCTTCTGTCCTCAGTGAGTGGTTGGAGATTATGGTAAGTTTTGCTCTCTCGGATGGATACATTGAACGATTAATATGTTGTTCATTTTGTCGTCAATCGGCAAATAAAATCCATTAAAAATATCAACGCGATAAAAAATCGACTGGGAAGTGTGTGTGAGGGTTATACAAATGTTTCAAATACACCAAAATTTATAACCTTTCGTGATTGTTCCGCGTGACTCCTAAGTTACGTACACGAAATTATCTCGAGCCGTTCAAATGCAAACCCCCAGGGTCCCAAATACTTGCGGCGTATTCGAGATGTTACCTAACCAGAGCGAAGTAGTTGAAGAATAATAAAACTGTGGGAGACATAAAGTTTGATTCGCTACAGTTTTATTCTGTCTTGTAACATTGGAGTCTCGAACGGCTCCCCACTTAGTCCATCCATCAGCTATGTGACGGTGTTCACTCGTGGTAGAACCTCCGAACTATAAACAAATCTACGTAACCTCCTTCCTCCCCAAATGATACTATCCTGTTAGCAAGGCAACTTTAAAAATACATGGTAACTTTGCCATCTAGCCATCTAGCAGTGCTTGCTTCAACCCAAAACTGAGCATTAAAGAAACTAGGTTTTGTTAAGTGGTTAATAGGTAGGTTCTCGGATGAAAAAGTCAGAGAGAGATGCTACTAGCTACGCTCTGATTAGGCCTCACCTCGAATACGCCGCGAGCATTTGGGACCATGATCATAAATATTTAACAAAAAAAATAATTAAATACAAAGAAAAGCAGCACGTTTCGTTAAGATCTGCTACGAGAGAACGTAATGTTTCACAACTTTTCGAGGGATTAAGTTTGGGAGCCCCTAGAGACTCGGAGGCTACACGCAAAGCTTAAGTTGCTTGAGAAATTCGGAACCGGTGAGTGTCAGAGCGACGCAGAGAATATTATCATGACTCCTCACTACATCTCTCGATCAGACCGAAGCGAAAAAATATGAGAGATGCATTTTCGAAAAGATAAGTAGAAGAACTCGTTCTTTCCACGGACAATATGCGACCACAATAAAAACTGAGCTCCACTAAATACACTCCCATAATACACGTCACCATTTCACCCCCAAAAACCTTACATCTTCACACGGCTGGTGTCCTTACTCCCCCTGCCACACGCCCATATGGCGACTCGCAGGGTAGTAAGTAGATGTAGACTTCTGCTCAAGCAGCGCTACGTCTGGTCCCGATCTATAAAAATGTGTTTAGAGAGCAATAAGATGTTACCCCATCGAGTAGGGAGAGGGATCGTCGCCCCTGGAGTCGGGGCCACCCCGGCAGTTGCCGTCGCTCCTCCCGCCAGAGTCCCTGGAGCGCGGTGACGATGTTCCAGCCACAGCAGGCCTCTTATTTACGGCCTTGTTCCCTCATTACTCCATGGAGTCTAAATGGGGTCCTGGAGCCTCTTATGACTCCCGACCTAGACCGTCAGTCAGCTGTGCGGAGCTTTGTGTTTACTCGATGCGTTTCTCAAGGTAGTTTGAGCGAGATAGTTCCCTAGTTGGAGACCGTATTCGAAAAATTTTAAGCTATCCGGGAGTAGCTTAAAATTTGTCAAATAAGAGTGAACGCCTCTCTGTGTTCAAAGTTCGATCTTTCCTCGTGGGCAGTGGCGCTAAGCGCTCAGTGCGACTGGTTGTTACATTGTATGTCCGGCAGTCGGGAACATCTAGTCCCGTAAAGGTCATAAAAATCCATCCTCGGTAGCTTAACTGGCTAAAGCACTCGGCCGGAAATCGAGGGATCCGGGTTCGAATCCCGGTCAAGGCGGATGATTTTTTCTCTGTGGAAATTCGCACCGTATTCGATTATTATGAGTTAATTTCACCAGCTGTAGGGCACATGAATTAAGCTATTATATTATCTTATTAATGGTGCAATATTATACTTTTGGACGGCTGAAGTTCTAATAAATTAAATAAAAATATCTACATAATCATTTACTTGATTCATTTATTTTTGCGCGGTACGTTTAAAACTCCTTCACAACGGAAGGCTTTTTGTGACCCTGAAAAAATTACTGCCGTGACAATACGATTTATTAACAAACAATTTTTGATAAAACATACAAACTACACCCTTTTAATTTTCGGGCGGTATCTGGGTGTAGGAAGTTCCTCATTTTTTAAATAAGGTCTCTCTGGAATGCACTCGTTTCACATACACGCTGATATTTTGGTATTTTTGGAAGGGTGAGTTATTTTTAAATAAAATGAGACTGAATTGATTGATTTCTTGGTGAGATGATTATTATGCTCAAACTGCCTTAAAGGTGGTTGGAGCGGAATTCCTGGGTCCTTTAGTGCATATTTTTTAAAGCTTTTCAAACTCATCAGTGATCGGTCAATCATTAGGTTGGTTGACTGTAGTCTCCCATCCTCCTCCATCTAAAGCAAGTTCCCTTACTGCTTAGTAGCTCTTTCTATGTACTTTCCTTATTCCTGTGTCTTCCTCTTGGGACATTTCCCTCTATTTTTCCTTCATTAATGCTCTTCAAAAACTCATTTTGCCTCTGGGTGTGTCCAACCCATCTGGTTCTTATTTTCTATATGGTGTTCCATATGGTCCTTTCCTCTCCTTCTCTTCAGTAAACTTCTGTAAACTAAGAATTTGATAAATATATAAATGTCTTTATCGTAGAAATTCAAATGAAAAAAAATGACTAAAACGAGTGACAGTATTGAGATTTGTGAATTCGAAGTCATGATAATCCAACCATTAATTACGAAATGGCTAAATGCCTCAAGCAAAAGGACATCCAGACCTATTTATGTATGGTTGTGCCATTGGTTAACTCACCAGACCCGGCTTTCCTCTTTATTTGGTCCATGAACTCATTCCTGGGTTCAACTTTGGAGACTTTGCCTATATTTTTCCATACATTATATTCTTCGCAAAATTCA